>CM058240.1:1834692-3034692 GCA_030180135.1 Orychophragmus violaceus | reverse complement strand
AGAAGAAGCGATCAGAGAGGAAACTCAGTCTAAGCCCACCAGGGACACGTCATCATCACCACCTTCATCTAAGAGGCAGCAGCGTTTCTCCGACGTCTGCCTCTCAGAACCGGCGGTTGAGCTGGCCGCAGCCACCGGCCTCAGATGAACCTGGCTTCATTGTCTTCTGCTTCGACCGTGAAGACAGAGATTTTGACGTCTTGAAAGAGCCAGAACAAGAGCAGGACGATAAGTTTACATGCCAAGAAACTGAAGATGTGACATGTGATGTTCATGATCAGGTAATGTTTTGTAAGATGTTTCAGTTTTGAAACTTTTGAATTTGTTATTTACTTTCAGTTGTTGCAGAAGAAGGAGGAAGAAGAAGATATTGATGCCTCTGATAAATCTAGTGGGTCTAATCATTCAGATGAAGGAAGGGGATCGTTTGCATTTCCCATGTGAGTTTAGATAGCAAACAAAAGGTTTGATTTTGGTTTGCTTCTCTTGTTTGGAAATTAGGATCTCTGAATTGATAATGTGTGATTGGAAATTTATGCAGATTGGGAGTTGAGTGGATGGGGAGCCCTGTTCAAATGCCTAAATTAGATGACTTATCTCCCAAGAAACAGAAGCCGATTCTTTAGGGTTCCAATGCTGTAGATTCTGAAAAAGAAACACTCAGAAGATTTTTATGAGATTTTTTTTGGTACTGTGTTTCTAAGTAAAAGAAACACTCTTAAAGGACATATAATCTACAATGTCGATTTAGACAAGAAGTTAAAAGATTAAGCGATTTCTTGATATCTTAATGGCTAAAGATCATCGGTTTCTTGATGACTTGATTGGCTAAAAGTTGACTGTATTTTAGTGCCAAATGTTGGATATTGGTGACAGTATGCAACTATATAAATCTAAGCTTCATTACTATTTGCCATCTCATTTCAAAAATATTTAGGCTTCCAACAATCAAGTCTACTCAACAGGAAACAAAACGAGAACTCCTAATCAATGATTCGAAACCCTATTGAAGAGAATCAACCAAAGTGTCCAAAATATCAGTTGAACCATCTTGTAACTTGTGAAGGTTCCGAGCTATACTTATAAAGTGACGAACCCGAGCAATATTTAAGGGCACATTAATTGACGGACTCTCACCTCATCCATTTTGTTACGGAATGTTCGGCTTCTGGTCTAAATATATCGAGTTACGATGAAAGGGGTTTCCGACCCCACTTAACGAGTTGAGAATAATCTCGTATGAGGTCAAAAACTCTTTCTATCGTAACCCGAACTCTTTGGACTATTTCGAAATTCCGTAACAACATGAATAGGATGGACGAGGTGGGAATCCGTCAAATAGCGTGCTCCCTTAATGTTGTTGGGGCTCGTAGCTTTATAGATGTAGCTCGGAGCCTTCAAAGATTACAAGATGGATAAAAAAGAAAAGTTGATGGTTAGCATGTGAATGCTAACTTTCCGCTGGGCCGTTTGACTCTTTAACGAAAGTCGTTCTAAATATCAGTCCTCAAAAAACAGAAACTTATCATCAAAACAACATTTTATCACATTTAACAGCCTCAAATAAGTTCCCTCTCCACCCTATTTGGAAATATAACTAATTAAAGCCTTGCATCTTATGCCACCGTGTATCAATCAATCCTTTGCTAAAAACGCCATAAGAGATGTCAGTTTTGGTGCGATTGGGCATTTACACCAGACTAAAGTTTTGGTTCTTGGTTTAAGGAGAGCTATATATTTGGAGTAGAGAGGAAGGAGAAGGTAGGCTAGGAGGGGCCAGGCCGAGGACCAGACGAATGTGTTGGGCTTAGTGTTCCCTTAAAGGTCAAAGCTTTAACAGTTCTCGAAAGATGTTACAAAGAGAAATAAAAATTTAAAACACACAACGTTAAAGTTTAAACGAAAAACAAAACATAGTTGAAAACATTTGCATAATTCCATTGAAAATGAATAAATGCATAATTCCACAATACAAGAAGCCAAGTTTTTTCTATAATGGGAACAAAGACCATATATACCAATTTATTTTGTTCGGGACAAAGATCATATAGACCAAGAAGTTTCAGATCTATAATCATAATTTGTTGGGACAATGATCATATATACCAAGAGTGTGAAAACGTATAAAAGTTGAGTGGTATGATAGGTCAAATCTTGCATGTCACGAAGATCTGAGGAATGGGTTGGAACTTAGAACCTTCACATGGTGAGATATACTTAAAACAAAAGCAAAAAAACACACATTACAACTTTCATGGATAAATAGTGAAACTGTATTTAAATACGTGATTACACCATTTTTCACCAATTAAAAAATTATGAAATGAAATGTTATACTAAAACAACAAAAGCTAAAGAAAATATGCATTGGAACAAATACTAAAATTGTATTTAAAAACGTAATTACGCCATTTTTAGCAATTAAAAATTCTGAAATAAAGCGTTATACTAAAAAAACAAAAGCTAAAAACACGCATTGGAACTTTCATCGATGAATAGTGAAACTGTGTTTTAAAATGTGATTACGCCATTTTACCTTATTAAAAAATTATGAAATGAAGCGTTATACTAAAAGAACAAAAACTAAAAACACGCACTGGAACTTTCGTCGATAAATAGTGAAACTGTGTTTAAAAACGTGATTACGCAATTTTTTACCAATTAAAAATTATGAAATGAAGCGTTATACTAAAAGAACAAAAGCTAAAAACACGCATTGAAACTTTCATCGATAAATAGTGAAACTGTATTTAAAAACGTGATTACTCCATTTTTTACCAATTAAAAATTCTGCCTAATCCAAAATAAACGTTAAAATATCGACATGCATTTTCGCCGGAAAAAGTATAAAAAACTATTAAATATAAAAGTAATCTTTAACTATATAAGTAATCTTTAACTATATTATTTGTAAGAATGAAGTTTTTTTACATTTTTAATTAATAACTTGCAGAATTGTGGAATTATGTTTAAATGCAAATTTTACAGAATAGACACAATTACCAATCAAAGCTTAGAAGTACAAAGATCCTCTAGCTTTGTCAGAAGAGTCGACCGCAGAGAAAGAAAATACAATAGAAATCATGACTATTGTTACGAAATGATTAAGGGAACATGCTGGATTCATACACCGAACACACAGACAATCCCAAACACTCCCAACCGTCCAACCAAACCTTCCCGTGTGTGATTTGTATGAGATTCTATAACTTATGCACATGTCTTATTGGACCTACTCTCCCTCAAGTGTTTTCCTTACAATGACTACCACCCACCTAATATGGACCCCTCACCATCATCACCATTGATTTGCGCTGTCAGCGTGTAATAGTTTTCACTGATCTAACGGCCCACGATGGGTTTTAACTTAACACACAGAGGATGAGAGGATCCGTACTCTCTATCGGTCGGCAAGATCTTTGAAGTCTTTCTTCAACGAGCAACGATTGGAGTTGGAGAAAACGACGAGCCGACCATTGACATAAGTACATCCATCGACGTTAAGTAGGACCCGTTCTAGCCACAGGCACTAACACGTGTGTCCCATGCGCATTTGCTGGCTCTAAGCACTGTTTTTACGCGACGACACGGCTCTCTTGTTTTTCCGTACAATTCCACAAAACCTAAGATTGATCTTTCGTGTTAACTTTAATTATTAGTTTAATAGATCTTATAGTTTTCATTTTTAAATTACCTAGTTTCTGTGATGTGGAATATTATGAGGTTTCGAAGATAACATATAAGAAGACACCGGGTTCCCATATTGTTTATTCAAGAGCTAACGAAGAGCTAACATAACTACTCTCTGAAGCTGATTAGTGATCACATTTAGGCCTAATCACATTCTTAAAAGACTCATTATAATTAAACAACAAAAAAAACAAGGTTTCATAAACCAATCAATATATAAATTCACTAGAACACATCAATGGAAAAAAAATTCCAGAAAATTAAAATCTTATCAAATATACAACGAGAAGTAAACCAAAGCCAGATTAAAAATCATGCCACATAAATTTTCACTCTTGGGATATTCCATATTAAACTAAAGGAACAAGAGGTAAATTTTATATTTAGGGAAAAAATTTACAAGCAGTCATATATTATATAATAAATTCGAATTTCAAACCCATAAAAATTAAAATAAAAAAACCACATCATCAAACTTTACCTTATATGTATATTTTTGGGGTTAAGAAGAAGAAGCTGTGAGAATTAAGGAAGATAGAGACCATTCTGATCTTGGTCAGCCGACGATGTCCATTGACTTTGACTCCAGTATGCATGATCAACGGTGCTGGTTAGATCAAAAAGTGTTTGATCTCCTCCGCCACTTCCCCAATCTAACGGTTCAAATCCCATATTCGGATCAACCTGAGCCGTTTGATCCCCAAACTGTTGCTGTACAGTAGCCCGTTCCAGCTTCAGATGATCAGCTATACACTGTTGATTTATTGAATTACCACCGTATCCAAACGGTGTCGTTTCAGTCGCCGCCGTGGTAAAACCGCCGATCTCCGAAAAAACTCCACCTTCCGATGAACCCTGTCCAAGCAACGTCGACCATTCGATCCCGTTGAGATTAGGCATATCAGTGCCCATAAACCCTGAAGACGCAACCTTCACGGCGGCGGTGGCGGCGGTGACGGTGGAGTTAGTGGCGGTAAGAGAAGAGCTCTCGCTGCTACTTGATTTCTCCTCGACGTCTTGAGTCGTTGGTTTGTCGGCGGTTGAAGGCGACGGGGACGACGGAGGCTGCTTAGACTTCGATCGTTTAGCTTTCCGACAACCACCTCCGACAGGAACGTTACGGAGGACGCCACCTTTAGTCCAGTAACGACGACAGTTTTTGCAAAAGTGTCGAGGCTGAGAGAGATTATAATTGTTGTAATAACAAAACTTAGTGTTAAGAGAATTACAACGAGGACACTTAAGAGATTGGTGATGGTTAAGGATATTATTCTGATGAGCTCTCATCCTCCGATCTCCGCCTCCTCCGCCGCCGATTCCTCCACCGAAAAACCTCCCTGAACTCCCTCCTCCACCGCCGCCGCCGCCGCCTCCGGTCATCGAGTAATCATGAATATCTTGCATTTCCAAGAGAGAAGATAAGGAATTTTCTATAATCAGTTTTTGGTTTTTGTTTTTCTTTCTATTTTCTTGTGTAAGAAATTGAGAGGTTACAGTGGAGAGAAAGAGAGGGCTTCTGAAACTCTCTGACACAAGCATATCTTTCATATGTCTGAACAGGCAGTTTCTGTTTAAATTCCGATTATGCCCTTCTGATATTATGTATTTTACAATCCTAAGAAGTGGCTGTTTTCAGAAGTTAGCTTCGAGTCCAAAAAATTGGCCCCATCAAATTACATGTATATTAATATCTTTCGCATTGAAACCATTTGTTATATTTCGGTTTTAATTTTTTTTGCGAATTAATATACAAGAGTCGCCTCAAAAGGTCCAATGATTGATAATTTGGTGCTTGTACATCTCTTATTTTCACATCAAATCTCAATATTAAGATATATATACTCTTTCAATGTTTAAAGAAAAAAAATATTTCAATAGAAAAAGTTTAAAATGAAATGCTCTAGGGTGATCCGAACCCAGATTGCTGGTGAATTGACTGGACTCATGAAACTTTTAATCAGTACAATATTTTCAATAGCCTTTGGCAAAAAACCGGAACCGAATAACTGGACCGGATCTAAACTGAAATAATTTGGTTCGTTTCGGTTCTGGTTCTATCCTAAATAACGATGGATCTTCTAACATTGGTCCCGGTTAGAAGTCCAAGTTTTATTTATTTGCTTTCTTATATTCGGATATTAAATTTTAATTCATATATTTTCATTTATTTGGATACGAGATAGATATTCGGGTGCAAAACAGATATTCGGATATACGAATATCCACCTTATCCGAACCCTAAATGGATATTTAGATATAAATGAGCATTTGAGTATCTAAATAACCGAATATCCGGATTTAAAACAAGCATTTGAGTCCAGAACATGTATTAAGATACCCGAATAACTGAATATTCGGATCTAAACAGATATTAGGGTAAAAATCGAGTATTCATATATATTAAAATAACCGAATATTTTAAGAACTGTATTTAATCAGGTAATTCATAATTCTTAGACTATCGAATCCGAATCGATCCGAAACTGACATGAATTGAATTGAATCCAAACCGAAATCTTTATAAAAATTGATTGGATCCTAAATTTTCATGCCTAACATACCTAGATCCGATCACTGCTTATCCGGATCGAAAACGAAAAACCGAATATCCAGGACTAATTTCCATCAACTATAACACGAACTCATGAAGAACCGAATATCCAGGACTAATTTCCATCAACTATAACAATTGTTAGGTTAAAAAGAAAATAGTTCGCTACGGTTTCGTATGATAGAAACTAGGTTTTTCTATTAAAAAAAATATTTTCTTTTTGTTATGCATAGCATATTAGTACTTGTAAGAGGTTAATATCTTCTAATTTTTCTACTATAATAATCACGTATGATTTAATATGAAATGCACGAGTTGACTAGTGACTTCGTATCTCTACATCATTGTCGTACTGCGTCTGACTCATAGCCTACGTACGATCTAGATCACACTGAACTACATACGTTGTCTGAACATGCTATAATCATTTTTGATGTATATATATACACAATCCAACATGATCGTAGTAAACTTAATTGGAAATAGAGGATTATATACGGAATTTACTTTGCGTGTGAGATAGAAACATAACATAAATAGGTGTTTTCGCGAGAAGCTTCTTTTGGTATTTGAAGTCACCGTATAACTTTTGATGAATCAATTGCACATTGTTTTCAGTGACTTTTGTATTAGGAATTTAGTGGAGGCAATATGTAAAAAGGTAAAAATACGTTGCTTCATTTACAAGAAAAGTAACATCTAACTTAAGCGTCTAAATTTGGTGTATGTTTAAGGTTTGAACAGTAAGATATAGTATATCATTAAAACGTTGTTATTGCTTTTACACAAATATTTCAATTTAGGATAGTGATTTGAACAATTGGCATAGTGGTATAATAGTCCGACAGCTAATTAACTGCTTCATAAATGTCTTTGTTGAAAACCTTAATTATCAATCTTTTTTTGTCAAACAATTACCAATCTTTTTATTCCTACAATAGGTAGTTCTTTACTACAGCGGTAAGTGCATTTAGATATTTTTCAAATAACCAAAAAAAAATTCGAGAAAATCTAATAATGTCGAAAACTATTAACCGCTAGCTATTTTTGTATTGAAATCCTTTTACTATCATATATCATATATACATATGCTTATTTTTTCAGTCTTTTACCGTGTAACTCTTTTTTTTTTTTTTAGTTTTGTATTAACAATCAAACTCATTACTTAATCCAAAACTAGTTTTAATTAAAGTTAATTGAAAAAATCGATATGTATACCCCGGCTTGGTGAAATAGTATGCAAAACTTAAAAATGTGTTAGCAGTTTCCCTTGAATTCAATTTAATATTAATTAAATTAAATTATAATAGTGCGAAAACAGAATATTTACATTACTTAACCTGACTTTAAGATTAGTTGAATTTTATGTAGTCCAATGTTATTTGCGATATGGTTAGAAAAACTTATAATACTTCCTCCGTTTCACAATAAATGTCATTCTGATATTTTTCACATAAATTAATAAAAACATTAAATTTTTTATTATACTTTCTAATAAATAATTTAACTTTTGGTATACTTATTATTCATTGGCTAATAATGAAACTAAAGTAGGTAATTTATATTAAAATTGCATTGAAAATTTAAAACAACACTTATTTTTAAAACAAGAAAACAATTTTAAAACAACACTTATTGTGAAATGGATGAAGTATATAATCAAAGTGTTTGGGGTCTAACAGTAATGTAAAATAATTGTTTTTTTGTGCCAGTGTTCAATTTTTATATATAAAATGTTACTTTATTTTTAAACAAAATTTAAAAACTATTAATTAATTTGTGAAAAATTACTGAATTATTAATTAATTTTTGAGATTAGGATGACTATTTTCGTTTGGTTGGTTGCATAACAAATTTAGGTTAATGATAGTGGACCAAGATTTTTTTCTTCTTATTGTGAATAATCATCTAGGCGGTTGATAAGGATAAGAAGACACGTGGAGGGTTGAGAAAGGGGAAGAGTTGATGTCCACATAAATTGGATTGTCGACTTGTCGGCCACCCCGCTTTATCTGCTGATTTTAAGAGCTCTGTGGCCTGTTCCAGTGGTTCCTATTCTGCTACGTCACCGTATTCCTCTTAAGATTGATAAACTATTTGGGTATGAGAATGTAGACCATGTGTATCGAAACAAATCTGGTACTTGTAATCGCAACTAATTTTGTATATTCTACCTAAATATCTATAGTCCATAGCTTTTAAATTATAGCCTAGGTCTTAGTATTAGTTCCAGGAACGTAAAAACATAAACCTAAAAGCCGTACCTTATTATAATTCATAGTATTTGATAGATCCAACCAATTAATCTCACGTTTAGGATTTCATTCCACAATTTACAACTATTTAAAGGATTAACTGCAACACCCCAACCGCTATTTCTGTTGTGTTGAGAAAACAAGTCGGGTGTACTGAATTGAATTGAGGAACGCGAAGTAGAACCTTTACAAACAAGTGGAAGTGATTTTATAGCTCCAATAGAAGAATCTTTTGAAGTTAATTTAGTTGTCGACTTCAGCCAATTCAGAGACATTGTTCTTCATTCAAAATCCGAAGAAGAGAGAGGCGAATTTGACGACACCGACTCAATTTCAACTGACTATGACTCAGAGAATGACGAAGAACGATAGAGAAAAAACCTTATAACAATAAACGTCTTTGCAAAATATCTAGACATAAAGTAATATTGAAACAAAAACTCTTTTATTTAGAGTTTTTATATTTTACGAATGTTAATATTTACAAACTCTTAGACTCCTTTATATACAGCACTAAAACCCAATATAATAGACAAATAAAAGCCCTAACGAGATCTTTCATTTTTTAGATACAAAAGGAAACTAAACCGTCATAGTGTACCGTCCTATACCTTGAGATTTAAGTCATTTTAGAATAACATGTTGGTCTCATGCCCGCTTTTTCAATGTGTTTGACCTACTTTCGTCTAACAGCCTAACTCAAAATACTTGTTTACTATCTCTATAATTACCATACATATTTCTCTGTGTTTAGTTTTCTTTAATGAGAATCACTTTTCGATACACTTATCCTTTAACTGCTCTAATTCAGTTACATTACGACTGAAATTTGAACGTACTTTCAGTTGAAAGATCTCATGGTTTCACACTGTGTGAACATTTGGACGATGTACGAATATTTTCAGAAATTGTGAAATTGACCCTTGTATACTAGTGGAAAGACCAAATAGGACCACTAAAGTGGGTAAGCAAATGTCGGGTGCAAAAATGCAAACTACAGACACGACAATAGTGACATGTAATACAGTGGTCATCGCTCTCATATGACACATATGCTGTTAGTTTTGTTATTACTGGCGTTAGCGATGCAAGATGAATACATGAACAGTATATAGCAATTGAACCATCGTTTTTATACTGTTTGTTTTGTTATTATTAGAGACACATATGAGCAATAGCAATGAATCATTCTACAATGCGGAAATATGGATAGTAACCAAATGGTTACTATCCAATGATTCATAATCGTTTAGAATTTGTTAAGTCTAATTTAGATATTGATTTCTCTTAAACATATAATTATCTAATCATCTTTAAATGTTTTCAGTGACAAAAACTTGAATTTTCACAGATTTCAGAGATTAGTATGAATTTTAATTTATGATAATCACAATTATAAATAATAAAAAATACTAAAACGAATATAACAGAACTATTCAAAAATAAAATTAAAACACAAAAATAGTGTGTTTTCAGAGATTTGGTTTCTTTTCGCAATTTATCTAGTTTTGGTCTTTTTCTGTTTGTGTTGTAGGTTCTGTCGACATCGATTGTGTGAATTTTGTTGTCCTTCATCTTCGAATCTTTCACATTCTTTTTATTTTTAGGGGAATGGTTCAGTCATTGCTCTAAATCTTTTGAGAAAAAAGAAGCCTGGCCTCATGTACACATCAGTGCAAACTATTGGCACACAAGGTGTCATTCGCTAGTAGCTAGTAATTTCACAATTCATACACCTACAAATATATATCATGTATAAAATTTATGGGTATTTTGTTAAGCATTGGAAGCTATAAGAAAATCTATTAAAAATGTGTAAACCGGAAATATCAGTAAAATACTATTTTTGGGTACACTACACTCCAATACATATGAACTGTTTGCTAAAACGACAAGGCGTGTCATTGAATTGAGTCGGAAAAGTCACTATCGAGATCTCAATTCTGAAGGTCCAGTCGTCGGTGGTCGGTTGAGATTGAAACTCTTCTACAGGCCCATGGGCCCCAACTCGTTAGACCTTCATCACATCTGTCACGTGATTGGTGTGCCCACACGGCCCATCTCCCGTCAACATCTCACAGCTCTCATCTTTCATACTTCCATTTATTATATACATAACACACAGATGAGACTGACATCCATGCATATATTTACATACCGTATTGTGTAGATTTGTGTGTGCGTATGTGTATGTACGTATTGGCTGAATATGATATGTTTGATTTGGATAGATTTATAGAATAGTTTTAGAATAAAAGTACAATCATATTTTGATGGAAACATGATGGCTAAGATTCGTTATAAAGAGAGTGGTTAGAGTTATACTGTCTAATTAATCGTCCACATGCTTGAAGTATGTAATATGAGAAAAAACGTTACAAAACATATAGAAGAAGCCTTTTTAATTTTGTAAATGGATGGTATGACAAGTTTTGCTGTTAGCATTGAAATAATACAATTGATGAAACCACTATCGTATTTATTTTGTGCACGTGTTAACATCGTTTTCCTCGGTTCGAACCTTATTCAAAACAAAATATCATGTAGAAAATTTAGATCTCAGTTTCGTCCATAGAATTTCGTTGGTAGTTCCATAATAAGCGATTCAACTATTTTCAAGCATTTCGCATTCTTGATAAAAAGATTTGTACGACACTCTTAAAGCCGTCCGGTGGTATAAGCATAAACATAAGAAGTCCGGTGGTACAAGCATAAGAAATAGAGGCTGTGGCTCTTTTTAATTATATTTTTACCAGCTTTCAAATACAGATTAGTTTTCTTAGTCTAGTGGTATAAGTAATATTTTCACAGGTTTAGAGTTTGACCCCACCACATATAATTGTGTTATTTTTTTTTCCATGCAAAACCGGCATTTTTTTACTCTAGCTTGCAACCCTCTAAATCTTAGGAACGGCTTTGGACACTTTTTTGCCATAGTTCTTATAGTAGGTATCAATCACCTAAGTCTTTTACAACGTTACTTATGTCACCAAATTGTAATTAATACTATAAAAATTATGAGTTTGATTAATGAACAAAAATGTAACGGTTATATTAACGGTTATCAGAAGTAATAAGTGGTTGAATAATATAAAATGGTAAGTGAAAGTTATTAGCGAAAATTGTTAACGAAAATAGTAAAAAAAAAAAGTGTCGAAACCATAATGATATTCAGACGACCATATTCAGACAACTTGTAGAGTATTTTACTCGTGAGACAACAGTTAACAAGAGCTTCTATATGTTCACGTCAAATTCCAAGGGCCTTAGTTATAAGCCCACAAGGCCCAATTTAAACAACGATATTCAGACAACTCAAACTGTCACTTTAGGATTGATTATTAAACTCTAGAAAACGCGATGCTTTGTGGCAGTCAAGTTTAGGGGCCATCGGAGGACTATGGCGAGCTAAGGCAGACGCTAAAAACGGTGAGAAGAGCCGGATCTGTCCGAAGATTTCGTAAGCCATCAAGCTTAGGAAGCTGTTTCCAGAAGCGAGCTAAGGTAGACGCCGGAGTTGGAGGCGATTCTTGCTAGCAATGGAAGCCGCCGTGGGTGATGAGGTTGGAGGCGCAACGATGTCGACGAGGACTGGAGGCGCTTGGTGAGGTTTCCACGATGGAAAAGGAATCGACGGCGAGAAGTGAGGTAGCCTGCTCGCCGTCTACAGATATCTCCGGTGCCTTCGAGATCGGACTAAGGTTAGTGTTGAGGCGGACCTGAGGATGGAAGTCTCGATTTGGTTTGGATTTGCCGGGTAAGAGTCTACAAAGGATGTCCGGAAACCACTGGTTCAGTCCGTGGAATCGCGACGCCAGATTTTGGAGACGTTGGTGGCGCCGCCGGCGAGGAAGGTTGAAGGCTAAGCCAGTGGGCCTAAATTGTGTAACCCTAACCGGGTCGGTTTAGTCGATGTGTAGATTTTCCTCTGGTTCGAATTTGTTTAGTTTTTGCTTCCAGTTTCGGTTGGTTATTGTATCCGGTTATTCCCGATTTCGATTGGGTTGATTATATATAAATATAATATTATTTAAAAAAGTCTTATTAAGATAACATTTTCTAAATTTACTTTAAACATCAAATTTGACCGAACCGGCACTGACTACGTACAACTCTTACCTTTTTTTCTTCCACTTATATTAGTGATAAGAGCATGTACAACCATGAACCCCTCTTGGGGTTCTTAAAAAAAATTTAATTATTATTATTATTTTTTTCTTTCTGGAAAGTAAAAAAAAAAAAAAAGAACGAATAGAATCATGACACGTGGCATGAACAGTGCAAGAACCGATCCTTAGCTAATGATTTTTGGAGCTGGGATTCTTAACTATTTGGTGGGACCCATAATATTTTATAATTTTTTTTTAAGAATTCCACCTTAAGAAATCTTGTTGTACATGCTCTAAGAGACCGAATAACCAAACGTACAAAATAGACCTTGACGAAGATCCACTCATAACCTCCATATTGTGAGGGAAAAAGAAATGTTATTGAGTGGCACTGAAGCCATTATTTATCTAATATCTATATATTCCACTTATATTAAGTTTGAATTCGCCTAAAGCATGCTTCTAGTTAGGCGTTGACGTTGACAAATGTGCACCTTTACGTAATCCAGATCCATGCACGTTTTAGAAGCTTAATAAGCAAGTTCAACATGCATGTGGATATGGGTATTGTACATTGAACCCAATATTTCCCTAATCTTTATAAATAACCATATTAAGCTTCTATATCCTTCAATACAAAGATGAAAACAAGTGCAATATCTTTCTTGTTCATTGTAATAACAATATTTGTAGGTGTTGTCGTTGCTGATGTAACCCAAGTAGTGTATGATGCCGACGGAGAGCCGATTAAGACCAACGTTCCATATTTCGTCAGCTTCATGACATTAGAATACGGAATGTGGATTTGCAGAATGAACATGGGACATGATCCCATGTCATGTCCACAACAACCGGTAATGTTTACTAATCCAAATATAGCACCTACACCAATTAAGTTTGTATTACCATCATCAAATTTATCTGGTCAAGTCATACATGAATCAACCGAAGTAAACATTAAGTTCGCAAGTCCTGATCATTGCGGTGAGTCCGGTTATTGGAGAGTTGTTCAGAACACTACTAGCTTACAAGGAGAAGTAATCCTGACAGGATCTAAGTCAAGGAGTGACAGTACGTTCACCATCGAGAAACCTAACGAATATTTCACGTTTATTTTCGGCAAGGATGATGATCGAACAACCATCAGCATATCTAATGGACCAATATCGAGGCTGATATCGACGAGGTATTCTGGAGAGATGGAGGTTTATTTCTACCGGGCTAAGTAACACTGTTTACAGTCTTTTTATGTAATTGAATAATTGTTGTAAAACATGATGTGCTAAAAATACGCGATAAATGAAAAAACTTTATTTCATACGATTTTTTTTTTCATATTGAAGAGTTTCTTAAATTTACACCCAGAGTAGCCAAAATCCCCATGATGCAAACGAACATGCTATGTAGCCCTGAGATATAAAACCGAACCAAAATTATCGAACCGAACCGAAGTTTTAATGAACCGAACTGAACTAATTGGAATAAAAAACCGATTGACAGTTTTTTTTAAAACTGAAAAAACCTAAAACCGAGTAACTGAACCGAAAAACCGAAATTCCATGCCTAATCCTTATTGTATACTTGTAGTTGTCGATCGATTTTGATTTTCATAAAAGTTTCAATCTTTCACTATATATATATATATATATATATATATATATATATATATATATATAGCCTTGGAATATAAAATCAAACCGAACTTATCGAATCGAACCAAACCAAAGTTTTATGAACCGAACCGAACTAATTAGAATAACAAAAACCGATCGGTAGTTTTTTTAAAAACTAAAATAAACCGAAAAACTGAGTAACCGAACCGTAACCAAACCGAAGAACCGAAGAACCGAAGTCCCATGCCTAATGCTATGTATATAAATTTAACATAGTACATATTACTAAATCTTCATATATTTATATATAATGCAATATGTTAATACATATATAAATGAATCATATAAAACTATTTTTTATGATATCATAATATATTTCAATATATACTACGGTATGCAATTATGTGTCCGATGTTGTCATAGACCAACATGGCCAATTTTCAACAAATAGATATTCGTGCTGTATGGATCATGGACTCCCAACCTACATACGTTGTCTACCCTCACCCATTTTACTCAGTCCAACTTAATTATTTCTCTCGTGTTACAATTAATTAATTTGCATCCTCTTAATTATTTCCCCCCAAATTTGGTATATGTCTTATTGACTCAAAAAGAGGTAACCAAAGTGAAGCTAAATCGAATATGATATTTGGTTTGATAACGCTTAGTTTTGGTTGGGTCTGATTTCAGCTTTGACTTTTAAGCAACTATATAAATTTGGTATGCAGCACGAATAGAGTTCCAGTTTGACTTTTAGATATTAAAAAGTTGTTGTTCAAAAAAAAAAGGATATTAAAAAGTTTAAAAAACTTTGCTTAGATTTTTTTTTTACTTTTTTAACATCCAAAAGTCAAACTGGAACTATATTCGTGTGCATACCAAATTTATCCAAAAAACCTTTACTTAGATTCGGATCGTACTAGCCATACAATAATAATTAAGTTGAGCTCATAATATTCAACTTGAGTTCAATACAGAAAACCAATGACATCCCGGTTTATAGAAACCGAACCAAGAATACAACAGAGAGACACCAATACCCCTTATCAGTTTTCTTTTATTAGTTTTGGACAACACATACAAAATAGAGAGAGTTTCATATAAAGGCTTTAAAACATGTTTTAGCTAAGTAGAAAGGGTCGTTGTGGGAATTGGAGGAGGCAACTTGAAGTCGATACAGATCAATCCCTTAAGCTTGCCAGATTCTTCATAGTTTCCAAACAAAGTTAAGACACTCATGTAATTTTCCTTCACAAGTAAAAAAGAAAAAGGACCGTCAGTGAGGCAAACCAAAGATATGAAGGTGTAAAATGGAGGAGATCATTTATTTCGGGCAGTAAAACTTCTATAAATTAATACAGTCGAAATCTGATATTATATTAATTTAATGAAATATTAATTTATCGAAAATTAATTAGATCGGAAATATTAATCCCGTACGTGTCTATGATGTAAAAGTACTTACATAAAAGCGCAAATACTTGTCAATGTAAACTCTGAACACAAAGTCTTTGCCAGGTTCAAGAGGCCACGCATCCACCGCGTCACGTATGTCATCGTATCTTGTTATACGAAAACGATAATTGTCAATCTTAAGGGACAGCTCTAAAGCTTCTGTATAGAGACTCTTGCCTGTACTACACACAAAAGAAAGTAGTGAAAATTAGAAGAAAAAAATCTTATTTACAGACAAAACTTATTTACAGAAAAAAAGGCTGATCAAACTCGGAAACATTAGAAACGTACTTTTAATATTTGTAGAACCGTGTATGATAATATAATGAGTGTCGTCAGGAGAGACTTCCACCCGAGTGATGTTTCCGAAACTGTATCCCTTGTCTACAACAGTCCCATTAATTAATGGCATATATATAACAATAACACATAAAACATAAATTTAATTTAGCTTAAAATTAAAATAATAAATTTACTTACTGTTGCAGTACTTGAAATCAATCAAACCACCAAAAGCAGGTAAGAAGAAGAATGATGCGATGAAGAGAAGAAGCAGAGGCTGAACATAAGAGATCGCCATGAGTTACAAATAGAGGCAGAAATTTTTAGTTTGGTTTCGTAACATGTTTTATGCTATTACCTATTGTTTTATAGTCTAATAGATTATAATATTTTTTTCCTTAATTAGTGGCTTGGACCCTAAGTAATCTTGTTGAATTGAAGTCTGATATTTGTTGTAGACTTGTAGCTTAAAGCAAAATATTTATACAAAATATTAATTTAGAGATAATTCTGAGTGTCAATATGCCTAAAATCTAATCGTCTTTAGCAAGAAATAACACATGACTCTTCCTGTTCGGTCAGCAAATCATGGTGTGTGTGTCCCCTAGCCTGGGGATCCGGGAGGGGCAGAGTCTCGGACCCGACGGTATGGAGTTTGTTCGTTTTTTTTTTAATTATTGGACTGCGGTATAGACTTGTATCATGGATGTAGGTTACGGTCCAAATTAAATCAGTTTAGGCTCTTCCTTCTCCGGTAATAGAATCGATCCTGTGAACTAGACGGGCAAAAAAACCGGAACCGAAGAACCGAATCGGAACCAACCAAATTTTCGGTTCCGGTTCAGGTTCCAGCCAAAATACCCGATAGATCCTAAATCTTTAGAACCGAAATATCCGGAACCGAATGGTTTTTACCGGAAATCAGAATAAAGATCCGAATATCCGAATATGTATATATATTTACCCATATAGTATTAGTGATATTGAAATTTCAGGTAGTTTATTGGTAATTTGGGTATTTTATTGGTATTTCGGGTAATTTATTGATATTTCGGATATCAGTTCTGAGTATTTTTTTTGGTTATTTTGAGTATTTTATTTTCATTTAGGGTAATTTATTGACATTTCAGATATCAGTTTCAGATATTTTTAGTCATTTCAGATATTTATTTGTATTTCGGACAATATATTGACACATTCTGGGTTCGGATTTCGGGTATTTTTAGTGTTAATTCGGATATTTTTTTATTTTGGGTGAATTTTTTACTATTTCGGTTCCGGATATCCGGAAATGTTTAAAAACCGAATTTTTTTAGGTATTTTACGGTTTCTAATTTTATATACCCGAACCGACTTGGAACCGACAAAAACCGAATCAAAACCAAACTGAAAATTTATAAAATACTCGATGGATTCTAAATTTTTAGAACCAAAATACTCGGAATCGAATGGTTTTTACCTGGAATCGAATGGAATATTCGAATGTCCAGAGCTACTGGGAATGTAGCCTGCCAATGAACCACGTAAATATGTTTATGCTTTTTACGCTTTTATTTTTGTTTTTCTCATATCCGTTTATAACTCTGAGACATGCTAAGTTTTCTATAAAGATAAAATACAACTTATTGTTTAATCCCAAGTGGACCGGAGGTTCCTAACTGATATCCCACGTTATACGCGAAAAAGAAACTTATATTCATGTAATGATACATGCGATGTCAATGGTATTACGTACGTACCACACGTTCTTTTATCACAAGCACGTGGATTCATCTCGGAGAAATTAAAAGTTGAGATAATTCAATGGATCTGTCGGAAAAAGTTGTAAAGCAAAATCAGGAGTTGTACGTTAGCCAGGTTGCGTTAACTTCGACCATGCGGTTTCGTGCATGATTTCCAAAAACAAAATTTTAATTTATTCTACTTGGTTGCAACTGGGATAACAATGAATAATGTAAGTGCTCAAAACCCATTGGGTCAATTCAATATTCCATTACGAAAAAATTAACAAATTACCCAGCATTGTATTTCGGAGATAATATTACAACAACAAGTCAACAAAAAAAAAAAAGACCCACCAACCTTTGTGTTATATATGGTTATGGTTATGTTCTTGTGTAACAATAATCTAATATATAACATTTAATGAAACTACATTTTCTAATGAAATTACATTGTTTTGCATTTAGAATTAAAATATAAAAACATGCAAAAGCCCAGAATCAAGAATCAAATCCCTAGAGCTATGCCACTGATGAGTTCTGGATCTGCTGTGACCTCTGTGAGAACTGGTTCCATAGGGAAGTGTGTGAAGGTAACACCAGCCAAGACTAAGCACAGTCATCAAGTAGTACAAGTGTCCATCTTAATCATCTTCGATATTTTCACGTCATATTACAAGGATCTTAACTAGGTCTGGGCATTTACTCGAAACCCGAAATTCGAACCCGAACTCGATCTGAAAAATCCGATCCCGATTCGAACCGATTTTATAAAATACTCGAATGAAACTTAAGTCTAGGTATTTCAGGTATTTGGTAATACCCGAACCCGAACCAAACCCGAATGAATATCCAAAATGCCAAAGTTCTACTATTTCGAGTATTTTCGGCTAGTTTGAGTAGTTATTTTATCGGTTTTTTTGGTAGCACATATATTTTCGTGTACTGTTGGATATTTTAAAGTAGTTTAGATACGAGATTTTCAGATTTTTTTGCATATTTTTTCGAGTTTTCAGAAATTTTTGGTAGTTTCGGATACTCGAACTCGACCCGAACTCGATAAGTCCGAACCTGACCCAATATATTGAAATATTTGAATGGGGTCTATAGTCCTAAACCGAAAAATCCGAAACCCGAAAAACCTGACCCGAACGCCCATGCCTAGTCTTAACTATAAAGCCTCACAAAGGCCCAGTTTAAACGATGATATTGTATCCCAAATATGCAACTATTTTTACTAAGCCTTATAAGGCCCAATATGCAACTATTTTTACTTAAAAGCCTTATAAGGCCCAATTCAGACGACTCAAACTGTCACTTTAGATACTAGTAGACAAAAATTCTATGTCCAGAGGTGTAGCAGCATAATCAATCGATTGAGTTTTTCAAAACGTGAGACTTTATGACGAGTGAGAGTGCGACGTCTCCGGCGATTCCGCCTCCGCAGCAAGACCAACACTCAGAGCATCAACCACTACCGCAAAATCAAGTCAACTCTGATCCCATTTCCGCCTTTACTCCCTCCCAGCCACAAGCTCCGGTCAGTCAATCAGTAGTATCCCTCACTCACTGTCTCTCACTGAGTAACTTGAAACGATATATACATTGTTTAATTGCAGATTGTGAATAGCAACGGAGTAGTAGTATCAGATCAAGTTATTGATCAAATCGAAGAACCATCTTATTTCAAGTAACTTTGCTTTTGATTTCTGTCTTTGTTGTGCATTGTTAATTGAATGTTCTTGAAAACCCTAAACTCACGAATTGCCAAATTTGAAATTCAAATTGGTTTTTAGATTTCTTGATAGTAAAGAGCAAGCTGATAAGTACCGACGGTACGAATCTGAGTTTAAGCAGTTGCTCCTGGCCAAGTATTTCTCTGGGAAAGATCCCAATGGAGGTTTGTTTCAATTGCCTCATTGTTCTTCTTGCTTGAGTTTCATGTCAACATTTGATCTATTGAGTGTTGTTTTATTTCTTTCTTAGTGAATATATACGAGGAGAGAACAACAATAGATGGTGAAACCATTATGTCAAGCAAGTAAGCTTTAGAATGTGTTGTAATTATGGAACACTACTCTTGGTTTTGTGGGTTTAATTGGTTAAAACTTTCAGGTGGCCTTGCACGCGTTTTTATGCAGACCCAGATGTTTCATTTCCAGAACCTGTACAATGCCTTGATCAAGAAGAAGAAGAAGATGAAGAAGAAGAAGAGAGCGTAGATTCAGCTACGCGAGAGATAACCCCTGGTAGACTCTCCAATGGAGGTATTGTCATAGAGAAGAAGAGTTGTTGATATAGGCAAGAAACCATTAATAACAATGTTTGATTCAACCTTTAGCTTAAGTTGATTTGCTTCATAGACCAAGAATGTGATACACAATTTCGATCTAGCGAATTCTACTGCATTGTTGTTATCTATTATATTATATACAGATTTGCAAGCAAGTGCTAGTGTAGTAGTCACACCAAGAACTAGAAGACTGGAACATGAAACTCTTTTTCTTACCTGTCAAAGAAAGTGTTGGTCCGGTTCGATGTCTCTCCTCTGAGATGATTAACATTGCGGTCATTGATGTTGCCATCTTCATTTCTCATGGGTATTAACATTTCTGCCATGAGCAAGTGAAAGGAAGAGACTTTCTCCTTCAACTGTGAGTTCTCTTGTAGGATCTGGTGATTGCTTTCCAACAAATGGATGACTTTCTCAGACAAGTTATGATTCAATATCATGAGCTGTTCAACCTGTTGCTGCAGCTCTTCGATCTGCTTCTTCTTCCTCATACGTGACCTCCTTGCAGATTCTCGGTTAGATACCATTCTTCTCGCCCTTCTTTCTAGACCCTCGTTGTGGCAAATGTTTGTGTCTAAGTGAGAGTGATTGTTGTTGCTGCGGGTTGATAAGGATTGTGTTTGGACATGGAAGTTAGTGTTTGGTAGGAATGCTGAGTTGAAATCATCGTCCTGTGGTGGCATTCCTTCAAGAATGTCGAAACAGTGGTGAGACCGATGGACACCAGACTCCATTGCAGGATAGAAGAGATATAAAGATTAGTGTAGGCTTAAACTTAAGATGTTGGATGGTATTTAATGACAAACAAATTTACTTGCATGAAGACAACTGTATTTACAATTTGAAACTACTCTCCACTAATTAACTTCTATCTTAGTGATACTTTTTGACAAAAATCTCACTTATATGAACATCATTGTCAAGGTTTAATATCTTTTTATGGGTTCTTGTTTCTTAAGATAAGTTTTCATGTTCTTAATCTTGATTTGCCATGGGTTTACCATAAATAAATAGGAGTAGTTTTCTAATGGTGACGCTTCCACCGTTTCTTTTCTTAAAATGACATATGTGAAATTGTGAATGCCTTTGGTACGTTTATGATGAGTCGTTTAGGCACCCATGCGAACATATATATTTTGTAAAACATTGAATCTATAAAACTTTTTCAGTAAGAAAAAATTTAAAATAGATAACATATCCGAAAAAATATTGTGATAATTAAAAAAATAGCTGAAAATATTGTAATATCCCAATTTTTTATATATGTAAACAAATTTAAAAGAATTGATTTAGTTACCTATGTTATTAAATTACACTTATATGTTGGTTATTTATTGGGAAACAAAAATTTCAGAGTTAAATGTGTTTGAACTGGAACGGTGAAAAAATATGTTTTTAACGGAAAATGATACATGATATTAAAATAAACCATGGAGAAAATTATGTAGTAATTACATATTCAGTATAAAAAATCCCAATTTAACACACCGGTCCTCGGATGAGAATAGACTCATGCAATGAAAATAAGCATATAACACCCACATACAATGACGTCGAGACTTTACAAATATACACCTTAATAAAAAATCGAATCTTTGTCGTGAATGTTCTTTTTGTTTCAATTCATTTTATTTGTTTTGTTCCATTTTTTACTTTTACAAATATTAGAGATCCTATGAACTTTTATAAAGGTTTTCATTATGTGCGTATTCGACAAATGATTCGTGTATAATACAATGTTCGTGTCATGAACAATTACCATTATGACTTCACGGTTAAAATGGGTTGGTGGATGCTAACTTGCACGTATTAATTTAGCTATCTTCACTTATCATTTTACTTTTCAAAACTATTCGTCAATTTAGAAAAATCCTAGGACTATAATATAATGTCTTTATAATTATAAGTATACGAAAGGAAAATGCAAAAATGATTCAAGTTGATGCACCATTAGCGTAAATTAATCAAAGTGGCCTACCTACTTGAACAAAGTGCATGCTAATTTTGTAAAGTTCATTCTTTTAATCCATTTTTGTAATTCATTGTGAAATTGTGAATCATATAGGAAGAAAAGAATGCTGATAGTAAACACAAACTACAATAAAGTCAAAGACATTAACTAATGCGGACCGAGATTAAGGGATAAACTTGAATCTCAGTGCTAAATAAGCAGAAACTAAACACATTTAAAGAGATAATGATGCTTAACAGGTTTGAAAGTGTGTATCAAAATGTAGTTAGCGTTACGGAGAAGTAATGTCTTTGTTTCCATAAACGGACAATAAGCCTCTTTTCTGCAAGTTCGTCTGAACAATCTGAACCCATTGAAGCTCTATCCAGCTTATGTCACTGAGGATCGTTGTTTATAGAAAACGAATCTCCGGATGTTGAATGACAGATACAAGAAAGTTATGATAGTAAGTTCTTAACATAGAGAGCTGGTTTACCAGACCCCCTTGGTCTAGTGATTGACCAAGGGTTCATTAATGATTGGTTTTGTGTTTAACTGTTTTGAGTAAACCCTTTTAGTCTAGTAATTGACCGAGGTTTTAAGGGTTTACTAGTGATTCCGTATCACAAGGTTTTGTGTTTGATTCATCGAAAATGTAATTTCTACGGATTAGTGGAATTTTTCAGTGGTGCATATAGAATAGTTTATTGCGATCGTGTATTCTCGTAGAATGAATAATATTGTGTATAAAATTGTTTCTAAAAGTATAATAGTCTGGACTCAGCAAAAAAATATAAAATATTTTACACACAACCCAAATTATCCTATTAACTACAAAAGAATCTTCTTCTTCTACTGTAAATCTTAATTTTCAGGGATCTTCATAATCGGCCTTGCTCAGTCTTATCTGAAGGCAACTCAAAACAACAAACTGGAGAAGTGTTCTTAATTCTAAGCCACGGAACAATACATTTACTATGGTACTTGTGTCTACAAGGCAACTCTGCAACCTCTTTTCCTACATTCATTTGTTCTTTGCAAACCGCACAACACATAGCATCATCATTGTTCTTAATTCATAACATCCTCTTTGGTCAAAAGAGACATTTTCAAATTCTTTATGAATGATTAGGATGCCGGGGGCTTACCAAGACCAGATGATATCTCAGCTTCAAAAAACATTCCATACTATGTTGTATGAAGATAACCTTCATCATCATCTTTTTGTCGATCAACAAACATTACCAATGTATAATTCCATGTTTCTTTCCGCATCATATGGGTTAAACTCGAGACTAGGAGAATTCGACAAAACTTCCCACCTTAGATACCCTCTCCTCCCACCTATAGCTACATCTTCTAGAGATATTGCAGCAGAGACAAAAACTGAATTGCTATCATCAGCTTCAACTAAAACATCCCTCTCATCATCAACTTCTTCCCACTCGAATTCCTTATTGTTTATTCCTAAATCTTACAATTGAAGTGAATCCCAACAAATAGAGATTGTGAGATTTTCATCTTCTTCATCATCATCATCATCATCATCATTCACATACACATCTTCTTCACACAAGTCTATTCCCCAAATCTCCATCTCCTTCTTTGGGTCATCATCAAAACCAGAACCTGATTCCACTGTAACTACAACATCACTAGACTCCATCTCTAAATACCTCATTTCATCAAACAAAATGTCTTCATCGTGTCCACCACAATCATCTATTATACTGTCAACAATGAAATATTTGAGTAAGGTGAATATGAAAAATTTATTGTTTTATTGATGTTCTCCTTGATTCATTTTTATACACAATGTTTGATACTTATAGATTTTACAATAGGTTTTTGTTTCTCTAGCAAGTGACGTCGCACATGAGAAGAGTGTATCTATTAGCCGTTGTGAGAGGATGAGTTGTAGGTGAAGACAAGGTTGCTTTTCCAGCTTGATTCATCAATGTACGGTCTTCATGGTTTGCTTTTTGACCACAGTTGTTGTTATCTTTATTGTTGCAGGTGAGGATTGAAGAGTTGTTGTTGGGATGAGATGTCATGGGTTGTTTTTGATGTTGTTTTGGATTGTATTCTTTTAGCCTTCCTCAAACTTAGAGTGGGGGAAAAGATGAACTCCAAGATTGCCTCGAAGAGAACAGAACGGAGCTTGAGCTAATGATTTAGTAAAGAAATCAGCTTCCTGCAACTTGTTTGGAATTTGCTTAACCTCAGGAGTTCCAAGAGCTACCTGTTCTCTTACATAATGATGGTCTCTCGTGAAGTGTTTAGTCTTGGAATGGATTGTTGGGTTTGCCATGAGCATCACTGCAAATAGATTATCACAAAGCAGAACCGGAGTAAATGGCAGATAGATTTCTTTTAGCAGAGAACATTATCAAGTAATCTCAGATGCAGTCTCAGATAGAGATCTATATTCAGCTTCTGTTAAGTTCTTGGAGATGGTAGGCTACTTTTTGGAATACTAGAAAATGATATTTGATTTAAGGAAGGTGCTGAATCCATCTATTGATCTGCTGGTTTCTGGACATCCAGCCCAATCATTGTCACTGTAGGCAGTGAGATTAAAGTATGTAGTTTTGGTGAAGGACAACCCCATTGTAATAGTGTCTTTGACATGTCTCAAGATGCGCTTTAGGACATTGAAATCAGAGATAGACGGTGTATGCATCTTTTGACATACAAAGTTTACAACAAACTAAATGTCCGGTCTTATGAGTGTTAAGTATTAAAGTTTCCCTGCAAAACACCGGAAGTAAGACGGGTTGGAGAAAATCGATCTTGTTCCGGTACCTTATTGAGTTGTAGAGGCAGGGGAATAGCCGAATAGGCATGGAAGCACAACCAGACATATAAGAAACCGTAAGAAAATCCTCTGCATATTTTTGTTGAGAGAAGAAAAGATCATCTTAATAAAACTGAGCTTGGATCTCTAGAAAATAGTGTAAGTCATCCAAATCCTTCATTCGAAACTAAGTGTTGAGTTGAGTGAGCAGATCTTCAAAAGGGTTGAGATATTTCTTGTAATGATCATGTCATCGACATAGAACAGAAAAATGATTATGTCTTTTCCCTTTACACAAATAAACAAAGATCGATAATGATAACTGCATTGAAAACCAAACTCAAGTAAGAAAGAGCTGAACTTATGGAACCATGTTCTAAGAATCTATTTATTTTAACTAGTCTCTCTTGTAAATACATTGTTTGAGGTATTTTCCTAATATATTAAAAAGAGTTGTTTATAGATGCGAAGTATATATAATAAAGTCTTTTTATTTCATTATATGAAGTCTTTTTTTTATTTTTTGAATGAATGTAAAATTTATTCAATCTAAAAAACGTTTTTACATCTGATGCATCTAAATGGAGCTAAATTCTATATAGAAAAAGGAAACTATCAATGAAAGAATCAAAGAATCATTGAGATGGAGTAGAGGTTGGCTCCCTTGAGCCGAACCAGACTTGTAGCCCATCACCATAATCTTGCCCATATATGAAGTCTTTTATTTAAATTCACTGGCTAAATAACCAGACTATGTTTGGATGTATTATATGAGTCTTTCGGATAGCCTTATATTTTTCCAAGTAGCATTATAAGTAATTTTTTCAAGTTGCATTAGATGCATTGTTTTGGTGTATTTTCTAATATATTTAAAACAACGAATCATTTTTAGATATAGAGTTATATGAAAGTCTTTTTGTTTCATTATATGAAGTTTTTTGAAATTAAGTTTATTTGGTAAATTGTTAATCATCAAAGCAACTTCACTAGAACATGCTCACCATGTCACATAAAAAGGTGGATACTTATTATAGATCTAATTTGGGGTTCATGTTGATTTTAGTTATAAAAAAAAACTATTCAGTATCTCTAAATTGTATCTCTGTTTTTCATCAATTTTTTTTTGTGCATAAATTTATGTTTAAAATAACAATAAACAAGAGATCTAATTTTTAAAATTTTGTTTTAAGCCAAAATTAAAATAAAATTTAATTTTGTCAGTTGGCTAAACAAAACTAATTTTGCAAAAATAAAAATCATACCCAAAAAAAAAAATTGTTTTAAGCCCCTTAGAGCATCTCCACCAGCGGACCCAGGTAAGTCTCTTACCTCTAATTTTTATTAATTTTTTTTTTTTTTGTAGAGGCGAAAAAAAAAAAATAACAAAAAAAAAATCGACCAATTGTGTGACGACACGTGGCGAGACGAGCCAAGAGACGTCTCTTACACAAGAGGTTTCGGATACAGTTTTTTTTTAAAAAAATGGGTTCCACGTGGGACCCACATTATTTTAATATTTTTTTTTTAAGAGACCCACCTCTTGGTACCCTGATGGACTTGCTCTTAAAAGCTACGGACGACAGTGCACCACATCTACCTTGACCTGACTATGTTTGGAAGCATTATATGAAGTCTTTCTTATATCTTGAATATCATTAAGAACTTTTTTCTGTAATATCCGACAAACATAATATATTTCCAAGTTGCATTACAAGTTGTCTCTTTTTAGTAATATTGTTTCAAGTCTTTTTCTAATATATTGAAAGGAACGAATCATTTTTAGATGCGATGTTTATATAGTTATAGTAAAATCTTTTTGTTTCATTATATGAAGTTTTTTATTTATTGTATATGAAATCATATTCTCACGTTTCCCCATTTTTATATACGTTATCTGAAGTCTTTTTTTTTTTAAATCCTTATATGAAATCTTTATTTTTGTGTTGTCTATTCATGAGTTCTAACGAATATGTTTCCAAGTTTTTTTGGTATTAAATATGTTTCCATGTTGCATTAGAAGTTAGACTTTGTTTACGTTCTATTGTTTAATAGTCTTTTTAGTATACTCAAAAGATATTACATTGGTTTAATGATAGTTTTACCCAATCTTCATACACCTCTTCACCTAACATGACCAGACTAGGGTCTGAAACGGAAATTCACCAATATTTATCATCCATAATTGATCATACTATTAGGACATATTGTCTCACATCGGAAGTTGGAAGGAATCTTAAGTAATATATAAGGAATATGGGCTACTCCACTTATCACCAATTGATTTTAAGTTGGAAGTCCATACAATTTAACATGGTATAGAGTCTAATCCATACACTCCAACCCAATTCGATCCAAAGTTGGTCCAAGTATCGTCAAACCAGGTCCATATTGGTGCCGTCGATCCAAGCCCGAGCATTCCGAGATTATGGCCAAAGAACCATTATCTCGAGGAGACGTATTAGGACATATTGTCTCACATCGAAAATTAGAAGGAATCTTAAATAATATATAAGAGATATGAGTCATTCCACTTATCACCAATTAGTTTTAAGTTGGAAGTCTATACAACTTAACACATACGACTAAAAATCCACCATCATATGAAATGTGTAGCCTTTTTTTTTGTCAAATGAAATGTGTAGCTTTACACACAAATCATTTGCACGATCCAAGTGTCAGAAAGAAAAAAAGTCGAATTATTTAAAATGTTATTTACTTATTAAACTTATCCGGCACTGATCTTCTGTCATATATACTGGTCCGATCCCCAACGACCGGTTCCACCTTGGTCGTCCACCATCTATCCATAAAAAGGCTTTGTCGGCTGCTATTCATGTGGGACACTAATTGATTTTCTACCTATAAAATACAAATAGATACTTTATTGTCCATCTCCTTGAAACCATTACCCTCACTATCTAACCTCCAAATCACAATCAAACACTCTTTCCTTCTGAAATATATTCCGTTATGATCCCGACCACCGGTGCCATCATGGTCGTCCAGTCAGTCTTACCCTTTGGATCTTCATTGCCCTTTCTTGGCCTGACCCGTCCGGATAAAAAGCCGTCCTTCTTCACCTCATGTTGCTCCTCTGTGTCTAAAAAGACCGATATTAGTGCTACTGACCTCAAACCCGTTGTGGAACGGTGGCCAGAGTACATTCCGAACAAGCTCCCGGACAAGAACTATGTGCGTGTATTCGACACGACGCTCCGTGACGGTGAACAAGCTCCCGGTGCAGCCCTTACTCCACCACAGAAGCTAGAGATTGCGAGGCAGCTTGCTAAACTCCGAGTAGACATAATGGAAGTTGGTTTCCCTGGATCCTCTGAAGAAGAGTTTGAAACCGTCAAAGCCATTGCCAAGACAGTAGGGAACGAGGTTGTTTCTCTATTTCCTTCAATTTATAATATGAAGTTCTTATGTTCAAACTGTATTATAGAATAGTTAACCTTGTCGGTATGGGGACATCTGGTAAAACTGGAATGAATATTAACATATTCTACAAACATTACCATAAATATAGACGATATTTAACGATCTATTTGTTGTTTTGGTTAGGTGGATGAAGAAACAGGTTACCTCCCAGTTATATGCGCCATCGCACGATGCAAACATAGCGACATCGAGGCGGTTTGGGAGGCGGTGAAGTATGCTAAGAGGCCAACGATACTTATATTCATATCTACTAGTGAAATTCACATGAAATATAAGTTAAAAAAAACTAGAGAAGAAGTCATCGGGTTAGCAGCGAGTAGTATAAGGTTTGCTAAAAACTTAGGTTTCAATGACATCCAATTTGGTTGTGAAGATGCCGGCAGGTTCGTTTCTTTAAACCTTAAGATATACATTAGTAGAAACTATTCGTATAGCCATGTACCGGTCATAAAAAATCACCCAAAAACTACGAAAAAACCGATATAGTTACTAAGCAAGTTTAAATAGCCACGGAAAAAAATAGTTACGATGCTATAGCATTAGAAAAAATGTAGTAGTTATAGCTTTGTGACTAATTTATTATTTTTTATGGCTATATGAGTTTTTTCATAGCTATTTCATGGCTAACCAATTTTTTTTTTGGCTAATTTATAGCTATACGAATAATTTATATTAGTGATATAACATACTTAAATCATTTTTTTTTTACAAAACCATAGTTTGTGATTAAATGGCAAGCAGGTCGGACAAGGAGTTTCTATGCAAGATTCTAGGAGAGGCTATCAAAGCGGGTGCAACCACGGTGAACCTCGGGGACACGGTAGGAATCAACATGCCGCAAGAAATTACAGAACTTGTGAGGTACCTCAAAGCCAACACTCGTGGAATTGATGATGTTGTCTTCAGCGTTCATTGTCACAACGACCTTGGTGTTGCTACTGCCAACGCAATCGCCGTACTAAAATCAACTCTCCTTTCGTTTCGTTTCATTCATTTTAAAATATATATATATATTCTCAGACATGCATACAGAACAATGAGTTTACATTATCTATGCATGCATAGGGTGTATGTGCGGGAGCAAGACAAGTTGATGTAACGATCAACGGAATAGGTGAAAGAAGTGGGAATGCACCACTTGAAGAGGTAAGTTTATATTCCCTCCGTTTCTCAGAGGTTTTAGTGTAATGAGCGTACATATTAAAAATAATACATTTTCTTTATTTTTAAACAAAAAATATCATTTAATATTTTAATTTTTTAAGATTTCCAGAAAACTTTTTAGTTGTAAGTTGGCTTTAAAAAATTTTAATATTAAAATAACATAAATATTTGCATAAAAATATGAAAACCTTTTATATTTTGAAAAAAAAACTCCAGAACTTCCTATATTAAAAAACAGAAGGAGTATATTAAATCTCCGAGACCGTCTTAAAATATTTGTAGGACTTTTGAAAATTTCTTAGGTCTATAATCATCAAAATTCATCATCAACATGAACGTTTCTTTGGTATGTATAGGTGGTGATGGCTTTGAAATGTAGAGGTGCATACGTGATGGATGGTGTTTACACAAGAATAGACACACGCCAAATTATGGCTACTAGCAAAATGGTACTAACATTTTAGTTAATATATGACAAATTAACTAATATATGTAAAACCTAATAAAGTTGTATACATAGTAGAACGATTTTTTTATTTGAATAAATTTAAATATATGTAAAATATTGCAGGTTCAAGAATATACCGGCTTGTATGTTCAACCACATAAGCCCATCGTTGGAGCCAACTGTTTTGTTCATGAGAGCGGCGTTCACCAGGTTCCATATATATGTGACATAAGAAAACTAAATATGAGAAATAATTTTGGTTTATCGGACCCGGATCAGAGTGTAGACGAGAAAATGATCGATTAAGATCTAAGGCCCATTATCCGGTTTATATTTCATTCCGCAAATTAGCCTGTAATGCTTTGTAAACAAACTAAGCCCATTAGGCCTTCGTAATGAAATCGTTGCCGACTAAAAAAAAAAAAGATCTAAAAATTTTAAACATTAATTTTAAAAGAACTTTTTATATATTAAAAATTTTAGATGTGCTTAGAATCCAACATGATTTTTTTTTTTTAAATGGGCCGGGCCGTTTATATGATGATCATTCTTCAAACATTTTTGCAGGATGGAATCTTGAAAAATCGGAGTACATATGAGATCTTATCACCAGAAGATGTTGGGGTTGTAAAATCTCAAGGTTCCGGCATTGTTCTTGGAAAACTTAGGTAATTAATTATTTCTCTAAGTGATATTTTTTTTTTGTAACTAAGTGATATTTTCTTGCTTTAATTAATAAAACCATGTAACATACCATTGTTTAATTTATTTGGATTGGAAATATGTAGTGGACGTCATGCCGTGAAAGATCGGCTGAAAGAGGTATCCAATTATGAAATTATAATTTCTTAATCGTTGGTTATATAATGATCATATTGTTATCAAATAAGAGATCAATAATATGATCGGCTGGATTTTTATTTTCTATTATTCAGTTGGGATTTGAAATCGATGATCAGAAATTGAACGATATCTTCTCCCGGTTCAGGGAATTAACCAAGCAGAAAAAGGTAATTTTCTATTTTGTATCTTCTCGTTTACATATGTGCTCTATGATTTATTTACTTGGGACATATATTTCATTATCTACTATATATTAAAAGAGAATTTTGTTTTGGTATAAAAACCCCTTAACGTGATCATATTTATATCGCATGTGCATGCTATAAGAGAATTAACTATACGTCTTTTTTTTTTCAAAGAAGAATTAACTATAAGTCTAACTGATTTTTAATGAATAAGTCGTATACAATTTTGGAAGACAACTTTATGTATTGATTTCCTAATTGACTCTTTTTTTTTTTTTTTTGCCAAATAACATTTCCAATTATCATTTATCAGTCGGTCAATATTCATTTTATCATTTATTTTGTAAGTCACGTTCTGTTTTTCTTCTCTGTTTTGCACAATTTTCCTCTAAAAATTCCGTAGTGAAAATACTATAACGTTTTGAGACAATTTCACTCTCACTTTTCTTCTGCACTTTTGCAATCAACTTCTTAAAGTTTTTGGTATTAGAATGTTCTGAAAACTTGACAATCCATTGTTGTAAACTTGTAATATTTGATACAATAATGTGAAATATGAATTGGTTATATTTTATCTTACGCTTAATTGGTTTCAGTTTTGTTAATAATATCAGAGAGTCACGGATGATGATCTGAAGGCATTAGTAACGTGTAGTGATGAAATCTCCTCAGAGAAATTAAATGGCAAAGAGACTAACGGCTACGTACCAATCCCTCAGATTTCCTCTGTGGCATAAAATGTGTGAACACGTTTCATGTTTGTGTATCAGTATTGTATTATCAAGTTCCATTTTTTTTTCATTGTGATATTTTTTTTTTTTAAATGAATGTTAAATTTATTCAACCCAAAAAAATCGTGTTTACAATGAATGCAACGTTTTAAAGATATGTACAAGAACTTTTTGAATTTTTAATCAATCCAATCTTGAGGTGAACCATGCCTCCATTGCATTATCTAACTTCTTGTGTCCCATAGAACGCAGAGAAGAGATACGGTTGCGGATATTCTTGTCGATGGTGTGGATGAGCGTGGCTGAAGGAATTGGTGTTTCTCCATGTTTCCTCGAATTCCTTTCTCTCCATATAGTGTGGACCGTGATTTGTAGAGCGTATCTGCAAAGGAACCATCGAACCTTGTCCTGTTGAGATTGAGCGAGATGTGTGATAACGATATCCCACTCCGAACTGTGATTAGAGCCCAGTAGTTTCCCTGCTGTTCTTCCCCAAACCTCCTTTGTGCAATCACAATCGAAAAACAGATGGCTTCGTGTTTCCATGTGAATTGCACAGAAGATGCAGGTCGCAAGTTAATAGTAAACCTCCTTTGTGATATTTATTGAACAAAAAAGAGTTGTGTGCAAGTTAATGGTATTTCAAATTAATTAGTATAATATCATTTTTTCAGAAACAGTGGATTTGAAAAAGAAAACAGAATTATGCACAAGTAAATATTAAGCACAACTATAGTACTCACCAAACTGGAGGTGCTAAGATGCCAATCTTCACCTACCTGCCCAACTGGAGTTGCAAATTTCCACGTGCTCTTTTACTGTCCCCCTTTAATTTCTACTTGATAAAATTTAGGATTTTGGCACTGAATCTATATTATAACATCAATAAATTAATACTTAATAAATTAATATCTCAATACTTTAAAAAAAATCAGTTCCAAACTGAATTTTTGATTCAATTAATCTTTTGATAAATTAATATTTTATTAAATTAATAAAATATTATGATTTCAACTAGGTCTAAGCATTTGGGTATTTGGGTCGGATTCGGGTCGGATTCTCGTAGGTTTCGGATCTAACAGATATAGAAATATAAGACCCATTTAAGAATCTGTATATTTTTGGGTCGGGTTCGGATCGGATCCTCCCAGGTCCGGGTCGGTTCGGGTCTGCTATTACCATATCTGCAAAAACTCGGATTTTTACGTGTACTATAATACCCAAAAAAACTTGTAAATATCCGAAAAATCTGTAAAAGTATTTGAAAACTCAAGTTTTATTAGGTTTTGTCGGATCAAACGAGTCATATCAGATATTATCGGATTTTATTGGATCAGTCACTAACAGGCTCTTAACCGGTTCTAACAGGTTACTAACAAATTCTAACAGGTTTTAATAATTACTTAGTATATTATTTACAGATTTCAATGAATATCCGAAAAATCCGCGGATAAGACCCAGACCCGAATATGTATCCACGGGTCTTCGATCATCATACCCAATAAATTTTAAACTTTGGACCCGAATCCGATCCGGATCTAAATTTTCCGGGTCGGTTTAGATTCGGATCTTCGAATCCGAGTAAAAATGCCCAAGCTTAATTTCAACAATAATAATTTATAAATATTTTACTATATTATTTTTAACAGCTTTAACATAAACAGTGGTGGTCATGTGAATCGGGAAAAGTGCCTTTTGGATATATATTTTAAAGAATTTTACTATATTGTTTTTTATAACATTTTTAAACCGAAGAGCAGATAAAATAGTTTTTTTTTAGAACAAAAATAGTTTCTTTTATTTTGCTATTTTCTCATTATGTTTTTGCATTTATGTTTTTACAGGAGTTCTGTGTGTATTTTAGTGTTTTTGGGTCATTTGCAAGAATGATTTAGGAAAGGAGAATTTTAGATTGCTTTTTGTGAAATAAACAAACAAAATAGAGCTCCTAAACTATCACATTAGCCATGTCCGTACGACGGTCCTGAAAAGCCAATGCAAACTCAATGGTATTTCTCCAGATGATCCATGTCAGACATTGACCATGAAGCCAACTTATATATTGACAAATATTATGTTTATGAATTATGATCACGGAGATGTCAGCACAATGAGTATATCTAATCACTAATCAAAAATTTGTGGCTATAATAAGGCACATAATTACGGACACCCACGAGATAAATTCATAACCACAATTGTTTTGTAGATATATAATGATAGTTATTTACAAAATAGCCATAAAATAAATTTATAACTATAAAATGTTTTATAGTTATATAGTTACAGTTAATAATAAAATAGTCACGAAAATTTGATATTTAAAACTCGTGGCTATTTTACAATTATTCATGACTAAAATATTATAGTCCCAAACGGTTAATCTGTAATTATTAGACAGTTTTTTTTTGTAATAAATCTCTCTATTTGATTTTTTTAATATCTTCCTTAGTTATTGCTTTGTTTTGTTCTTTAAATATGAGTGAAATATTCTTTTATTGGATCATTTCAAGATTGAAACTCGATTCACATCACATATTAATGACTGCTACTTCCACCCAAAGTATTTAAGCCAAACTATTAGTGTGTCTTATATATTGGCAATGAACCTCTACATCTTGTCATTCTCTAAAATTCGATTCCTAAATATAATTCACAACTTACTTGGAAATCAGAGTACTTAACCATTATAACTGTCACACTGTTAACTTTCTTTCACATTTCATTCAACTAACGACATACTATGGTTTATAACCCTCTGACAGTAGTCTCGGTGTAGTAGGAGTTGATGGTCTTTTGTTCAAATATGTAAAAAAAGAACAACAAAAACAATAACTTATTGTCCAAGCTCTTGTGGTCAAGTGGTTGGGGACGGGCCTTGAACGCTAACACGTTCCGGGTTTGATCCTCCTTCCATGCGAAACTAAGTCACATTTGTTTAATGACACCCACATGGATATGGGCCTTGCTTTAGGAGCCCATTTGAATACCCGGAGAGAGGGTCTATCCATGGGCTACACCTCCTCTTGGAGATTAGTCTGAGCCCTTCCATAAGCTCGGGATACCCCAGATTAATCAAAAAAAAAAAAAAATCTGAAAGAATCTATAAATTTGCTAGCAAATGCATATGATACCTACCTGGGAGTGCATAACCACGTGATAATTGCTAACAATTTGGATAGCGATAATTGCTTTTATTAGAATACCATATTTTAATTTAATTCCCACTTTTAAAAAACAATATCAAAATTATATTGTTGTGCTTGTATCCTTTTTCTGTGTGTGCTTGTATCTATATATGAAATTTGTCATTAAACTTACGTTTTTGTTTTAGAATTTACAGTTATGCGTATATTTGTATATTTTTATAAAGCAGTTTTTTCATCGGTTATAATTTATATAAATATGTAAACAGTCGTATATTATATTTATGTTAAATGTAAATATATGAAAAACATAAAAGAAATATTAATTATGTTGTATGTGATATTAATCACATAATAAACAAAATGTTGCAAACCATAATAATAAAAATAAAAATATTTGATAACTATAGCGTAAGTTTTAGTTAGTGAGACCAAAAAAAAAAAGTTTTAGTTACATAATTTCTAAGATCTTTAAAAATATAAGATTAATCACATAATAGAAATATAAAAAAGTATTAGGATATCTCCGTTTATTGTAGTGAAGAGATCTTCTTAAGCGGATTTTTAAAAGCGGATCTTGAGCGGATTTCCAAACAATAAAACGAAAGATCGATCTTCTGATGAGGTATGATTTTTCTCCCTTTTCCTCTTACTTTTCCTTATGTGTTGTTTTTCATTTTTTTCTGATAATCATTTATGATGGGATGAAATCATCTATTTATAGAGGTGGAAAAGAGATCTTACTTCATCGCTAAGACTTAATTTCAACCGTCCATTTTTTACTTAATCATTAAATTTTAATATCAATCGTTCATCTAAATATCCTAATGGATAAACATCATACAAATATCTCAATGGATAAACATGTTTGATATTATCCAAATATTATAGTGGATAACATTGATAGTATTATTTAACAGTTTTAATCTCAACCGTCCATCAAAATAAAAATCTCAACCGTTGATCTTTACTTGTTAATTAAGTAAATTTAATGACGGGTTTAAAGAACAACAATCCTAAAAAAGAAAACATGTAACTAAAAGAACATATAATAGGATCGGAATATATATATTACTTACATATAGATCTATAATGCCAGGCCATCACTCCTCTAAATCAAATGTTTAATTTCTAACCATTAAAAAACAAAATCTGAAATTCCATAAAGAGAGTTTTTCTACCTATCTATAAATATAGATGGATTTTATTTTACATGTTCTCCATCTCATTGCAAAACAAGTTCCTCACTATCTATCCTCCAAACCAATCAAAATATTTCTGACTTAATTTCTATCCTGCGTGCTTCATCGTTATGGCTTCGTCACTTCTGACTTCTTCCGGAATTATCCCCACCACCGGTTCCACCGTGGTTGTCCGGTCAGTCTTACCATTTAGATCTGTCCACCTGACCCGTATGTACAACAAGTCGCCTTTGTTCATCTCATGTTGCTCCTCTGTGTCAAAAAAGGCTGAGACTAGTGGTACTGATGATCTCAAAACCGTCGTGGAACGGTGGCCGGAGTACATTCCGAACAAGCTCCCCGACAAGAACTATGTGCGTGTATTCGACACGACGCTACGTGACGGCGAACAATCTCCCGGTGCAGCCCTTACTCCAGAGCATAAGATAGAGATTGCCCAACAGCTAGCTAAACTCCGAGTAGATATCATGGAGGTTGGCTTTCCCGTATCATCAGATGAAGAGTTCGAAACCATCAAAACCATCGCCAAGACCGTGGGGAACGAGGTTGTTTCTTTATTTCCCCCGTCAAATTATATCTTTATTTATTTTATTAAAAATAACTATTATCATTTTTATTTAATCAAGGGTTTTATCTTTTATGTATTAAGTTAACACTTTGATCCCAAAAAAATGTATTAAGTTAAGATAAAAATATGACAGTACCGTTTTTGTTAGAATGAAGTTCAAATTAATTAATGATACTTACTACGTTAGTCAAAGTAATGAAGCTATTTGAACCTCGCACAATATACGTATTGATGTCAAACTATATAGTTAACCTTATTGTTTCAGGGAAATCTGATAAAATTAGAATAAGTTGATGAAAATAAGAAAACAAAAGTGTTTAGGAAGAATTATTTTAGATTTTCATGAGAAATATGTTATACAATACATTGGTTTATATAGAGAATTATGAACCTAAACTTTCTAAGTCAATATGGAAATAGTATATAAAAAGATAATGATAAATTTTCTATATTCAGATATTTTTTAGATCTTTTCTAATACTTCTTGCTTCTTCTTGATTTTTTTATATAGTCGTTTTAATCTCATCGATCTTCCAATAGCATGGTTTTTATGAAATAATGTATTAGAGTATGGTTTAATGTACGGTTTAACTGGTTCAATGTATAGCTAAACCGTAGTTAATACTCTAGCTATATAAAGAGTGAGTTAGCTATATAAAGAGTGAGTTGTAACAGATCATTAAAGAAAAAATGAAAGAAATAAGGATCGATTTGACGCATTTGATCCTTGCTCTGATGCCATGTTGGTGTTAAGATCGAATCAAGGAAAAAGATGAAGCTGAGGAAAAAGTTTATGTTATTCTCGTTAATGATCTGTTACAACTCACTCTTTATATAGAATGTTGACTTCGGTTTAGCTATACATTGAACTAACTAAACCGTACACTAAACCATACTCTAATAGATTGCATGCACAAATGAAGAAAATGTAAAAAAAAAAAAATTAACACTAAAAAAAACTTTCTTGTGTGTTTGCTATAAGGTGGATGAGGAAACAGGTTATGTCCCAGTGATATGCGTCATTGCAAGAAGCAAAGAAAGAGATATTAAGGCAGCTTGGGAGTCAGTGAAGTACGCAAAGAGGCCAAGGATTGTAATCTTCACTTCTACTAGTGACATTCACTTGAAATATAAGTTGAAAATGACTAGAGAACAAGTCATCGAGATGGTCACGAGCAGTGTTAGGTTTGCTAGAAGTTTAGGCTTCAATGACGTCGAATTTGGTTGCGAAGATGGCGGCAGGTTCATATCTTAAAGCCTATATATATATATTAACTTTATTTAATCATGTCTCGTCGGTTAAAGTTTTTCGGTTAATCATCGGTTAGCCGTCGGTAATATTCGTCATTTTTGACGGCATACCGACAGTCATTTCCTACGGATTACCGGCAACCAAACTGTCGGTTATGTCGTCTGTTATCCATCGGTTTACTAATCATCAATTTTTTCTCGTCGATAATCCATCGATAATTATCGACGGAAAATTAACGGATATCGTTTTCTGACGAAATAGAACTGACGGATTCATCCATCTATTATGACGTGTTTTCTTGTAGTACTAATTAGGATTAAAATTATGCAGGTCGGAAAAAGAGTATGTATGCAAGGTTTTTGAAGAAGCCATCAAAGCGGGCGCAACTACGTTGGCCTTTCCGGACACAGTAGGGATCACCATGCCACACGAATACGGAAATCTCGTTAGCTACATCAAAGCAAACACTCGTGGAATTGATGATGTTATCTTCAGCGTTCATTGTCACAATGACCTTGGTGTTGCTACCGCCAACACAATCGCGGTACTTTTCATAATTCTCCCTTTGCTCTTTTATTTACAAATTAATATCAATTCAAAATACATATTGAACAATGAGTTTACATATAATTATGTACATATAAATAGGGTGTATGTGCGGGAGCACGACAAGTAGAAGTAACGATCAATGGAATAGGTGAAAGAAGTGGAAATGCACCGCTTGAAGAGGTAAGATCTTCTAGAAATCCCACATCTAGATCATATAATAGTTTTGAAAACAGTCTACAAGCTCCAAAGCCGAAACTAAGATATTCGGGGTCCTATTAAAAAAAAATTATAATTTTATTTTTATACTAACGAAACTTATATATATAAAGAGAAATATAAAACAAAGGAAAATTTTAAAAATATAATTTTATATACTAACAATTCATATAGTTTTTATATTTTAAATATTTCTCAGTTTTTTTATAATAAACATATAAAATATATACATTTTCATAACTTTTGGAAGTCCTATATAAATCGGGGTCCATTAAAAAATGTTCAAATCCGGTTCCGACGAGCTCAACAAAATCGTAATGGTATATAATCATCAATTCATCATCAACATGAATGTTTCTTTGGTATGTATAGGTAGTGATGGCTTTGAAATGTCGAGGTGAATACGTGATGGATGGTGTTTACACAAGAGTAAACACACGCCAAATCATGGCTACCAGCAAAATGGTAACTTTGAAATGTCGAGGAGATGAGCTAGGATTTTCTTTCCCCTTGGCATTTATAAAGAGTTGTTAATTCTTGAGCAGGTTCAAGAATATACTAGCTTGTATGTTCAGCCACACAAGCCTATAGTTGGAGCCAACTGTTTTGTTCATGAGAGCGGCGTTCACCAGGTTCGGTACATATATATGCATGCATACTTACTTATATATAAATATATTTGACATAAGAAAATCAAATATGAGATTGATTTGGTTATCATTCTTTAAACATTTTTCAGGATGGGATATTGAAAAATCGGAGTACATATGAGATCTTATCACCAGAAGATGTTGGGGTTGTAAAATCTCAAAGTTCCGGCATTGTTCTTGGAAAGCTTAGGTAATTATTCAGTTTTAAGTTATACTATTATTTTGGTTTTACTTATATAAAACTATGGAACATACATTGTTTAACTTATTTGGAAATGAAAAAAAAAAAAAAAAAACTTTGGAAATATGTAGTGGACGTCATGCGGTGAAGGATCGGCTGAAAGAGGTATATATTTCTCTTGTGATTTTATCATTTATTTAGTCGTTGGTTATACAATGATCATATATTATCAAATATAAGAGAGAAATATATTCTGACGAATCATTAACTAAAATACTTGGGTATTTATTTCTGCTCTCAGTTGGGATATGAAATCGATGATGAGAAATTGAACGACATTTTCTCACGGTTCAGAGATTTAACTAAGCAGAAAAAGGTTTGTTTTAAATTTTCTATTTAATATAGTCGTGCACATATGCTTATGATTTAACTTAGATATACAGATACTTTTAACTAATTGACTACAAAATGTCACACTTAATAATTGGTACTAATTTTTTTAATAATTTCAGAGAATCACGGATGATGATCTGAAGGCACTAGTAACGTGTGGTGGTGAAATCTCCTCCTCAGAGAGTTTAAACGGCAAAGATACTAACAGTAACGGCTATGTATCAGTCCCTCAGATTTCCTCTGTGGTATAAAAAAAAGAAGAACATGTTTTATATATGTGTATCATTCGATATGCATGTCTTATTGTAATGAATAAAACAATATGTAAGATGCAAAACTTAAGCATTATTCACTTATCTTGGAGGTGCAAATGTTTCAATTGTACCCACCTGCCAAACTGGAGATGCAAAAATACATGTGCTCTTTTGTCAACTTTCTACCTATAAGAAAGTTAAGAATAATAACAAAGGTTATTAGCCGTTCGTAAAGAAATGTCTAATAGATTTTTGTCAATCTGATTTTGATTTGGATTGGCCATCAAAATGTTTATATGGGTTTTCCAATCTAAAGATTAGTTGGCTAAACGGACTAATTTTTATAAAATTTTACATAAAAAGTTATTAGCTTATACAATTAGTTATGAAATCTTGGCATGAAGTTTTGTTCCAATCTCCCCATATCGTAAATCTGAATTCCTCCATTTAGAAGAGAAGTCCACTTGTTCTTTTTATTATTATTAATATGAGATATCCCGAGTTTATAGAAGAGCTCAAACCAATCATCAAAGAAAAATGCAACTTATGAATAAATTTTTCTCCAAATATTCAAATGGGTCAAAAGCTGGAACCATATCGATGTGAATGTTCAAAACATATTTTTAATTTCGCATAATAGGTGCAGAGTCGGTCCTGTAAATATGAAGGCCACAAGCCCAAACCAAATTATGAGCTGCTAATTAACAATATAAGATTGAAATTTTTTGATTCACCTTTAGGAATCGAACCCGGCCACTTTTGGAGTAAATTAACATGACTATTACCACTAGACTATAAAGACTTTTTGTCAATTATGTGGCCGGTAAACTCTATATAAAATTTGGGCCACAAGCATCAGCTTCACCGGCTTCTCCCCAGGACTGGCTCTGAACAGGTGGATCGAACTTGAAACGTGTAAAATTTGATTGTTCTAGTACGGTATTTATCCAATTAGGGTACACACAGAACCCTACCGATCCTTCCACGTGATGGTTATTGTCATCAAATTTAGAGAAATGTAGCCAACGATCGGAGGCATATTTGGCTGATTTAAAATTCGGATTAGTAGTCTTGCCTGCATAATACCTTTTGTATGTATATAAAACATAATTAAACAAATCAACACACTAATAGAGCTAAGGTCTCTCTCAAGGTGTTGACACATCAGCCATTTTAAGGCATGAGATTGACATGTCAATAAATGAAAAAACTTAAAAGACCAATCATAACATTTTATTTGTACACGTATGAGACATGTTGGACAAGTGTATGTTTCTCACCTTCGATTGAACCTACCTCTCCCCACCTGACTTTGTCACTGCCAAATTACTCGGCCGATTCTCCTTCCAGCCTCTCTCCCAGAATCCTATGCTCGGCCCCTCTGCTTGTACGTGAGTATCTCTCTCTTTCTCTTTCGGCGCGAGTGTTGATTTTCCGTCTCTGCTTGTATATGTTTCTGGAATCGATCTATAATCGAATGAAGAAGATTCATATGAGTTTAACTGTAGAGGCTTCGTCTCTTCCTCCTCCGCCTCTGGTTTCATTTTGCGTGTGCTCATATTTCGTATCAATAACAAGCTTACTGGAGTATTTGGTTGTATAGTGTTTTAATCATGTGGATCTTCTTGTTGCTACATATTGTTTGATGAAGCAATCAAAATTAATAGACATATCATAGTGCTGCTCCTTCTTAGAGCCATAGGTTTGAGAAAATTGAAGGAAACATGTCGTTCTTGTAGTGAGGATTAATATACTTCCTCTTTGGCATTGTGGATAGTCTGTTTGCTGTGTTGTTTGTTCGAAATATCCCATCAATTTGTTCTGGTGATGCTTTCTTTGGATTGATTGGAGCTATGCTTTCTGCACTTGCATGGAACTCGAATTTATATACCTGAAAGATCAAGTATTTCTTGTATCCCTTTTTATCTTCTTATATTTACCTTAGCTGATTGTATTGTTATCTTTTGCTTGCTTCAGATTTCAGCATTAGTGATAATAATCACCAATTCACCATCTCCACTGTCAATCTCATGATAGGCTTTCTTCCTTACATAGGCAACTTTGCAAATATTGGAGGTTTTATATCATGATTCCTTCTTTGATCTGTGTATTGTATGTCTGGTCTTGTTTTGTTGGATGTGAGAATTCCCCTTTAGTCTCATTTTGATCGGGGTTTATCTTTCCGCGTTCTTGTGACATGAAAACATCCTAATCTCTCTTTTTTGTTTATTTTTAGACTTTTTGGGGTTCTAATAGCAGCGTGCTAGGGTATTAATCTCAACCGTCACTGCAGTTGGTGTTGCTTTCCAAACAAGAAATAGAGCTGAAGTGACATGACTACTTTTTGTGAGGTAGATCATCTAAACCTTAAAGCTTTGTGTGACATTGATTCTAGAATTTTAGTCTTTTTATATACACAAATCATAGTTAAATATTTTTGAATTTGATAGGCAATAGTGAGTGATGCTCAGCTAACATACTAACGTAGGTGGCCAATAAAAAGAAGCCCATACTGTGGTCCTAATTCTCATTAACATACTCAATTGCCTACATCTCTCTCTATTGGTTTGATTACTCTCATCTTCCTCACTGAATATGCATTTTACATACATTAAGTGTTTTTGTCTCTTCTATACAAATGTTCAAGTCACTCGAATTCTGTAAGACAACTTGATTTTAGACATCGATGATTTTTTTTTCCTTTGATCACTACAATTCTGAGAATTAATTTGAACTCTTTTTGGCTACAATTTGATGTTAAAAAAAAAACTAAAAGTGAAGGACCACTATGTTTTGTAATCAGTTGACTTTATATAACTTTATCCGGTTAAACGGCTGTAGCCAAATTTGGAGCAAACGGTCGTTGGGGAATTTAGTTTTGGAAGCTTGATTTCAAGTTTGGAATTAACTCACAAATTAGAACAATTTTTTTGTAAGTTCCAGTTTCTTCTGATGACGTTGGTGTTTTCTTACTGTTTCAGTCTCGCTTGACTGAACTATTTAACTTTACTTGTGTGACATGATAGGTTTGGGGACAACCTCTTCCCGGGATTATTCATTTCCTTTGCTTCAGGATGTTTTCAATCAATTACATTCTCAAATCTTTAAAGACCTTATTTTCTCTAGCATGTCTTCTTCCGAGCCTTCTTCCGAGCCTGATTACTTCTCGTCAGTTTGGTTTTGTCTTTATTCAATTCTTTGTGGTGCTTAATCCTTTGTTTTTTTTTCCTTCCATGGTATCAGATATGAAAGATCAAAAGGACGATTGTATCAAATGGGGAAGCATGTAGCTGCGTTTAACATTTACAAATATCTTCTACGTTGGAAATCCTTTGAAACGTAGAGAACCAATATGTTTGATGGTCTCATTAATATCTGAAATCCTTAGGTTAATGTTAACTTAGATATGTTTTGTTAATGATCTTTTGTGTAAACATATTTTGGGTTATTAGTGAAATAAATTTCAAATATATTTTTAATATAAATCAAGTATAATAATAACAAATATAGCAATTAAAAAACTACTAAAAATAAAATAACTATAATTTTCGTTATCATAAAAAAATATTATGGTATTTAGAAAAAGCTACTACAAAATAGAAAATAGCCATATATGTTTGTTATTATAAAAAAATTATACGATAGATAAAAAATGCTAATATAAAATACAAAATAGCAATAACAATGAGTTACTATAAAATGTATTACATCAACAAAATTCGCGCTATTACAATAGATTAATGATAGTTAGACAAATTAACGCTATGGTAGATGAGGGATCTAAGATAGCAGCGACATAAATATCGTTTATAGAAACATTATCTTCGATCCACGATAGCGTTTTCATGATGCTAACAATGCCACTATTTCTTATAGTGTCATCCCATTGAGAACAATAGAGGTGACCGAGACACGTTCTTGACCAAATTCTTAGACTCATGCTATCACTTTTTGTCTCAGGTATGCAAAGAAACGTATCATAGGCCTACGATATTAACTAAAACTTTCAATTAATTAGAATAACAACAAAAGAAACAACAACCAAATAAGAAAAATAAATAATTAAATATGAGAAGATTTATTATTATATTTTGAAAGTATAAATGATATTATTAGATGAAATAATAATAATAATAATAAGGGTTTATGTTATACCATATTGTTTTAATCTTTACTTCTAAGAGTTTCTACTCATCTGAAATTCTTCTTATCAGATATTTTACTAACTCATTCTTTTGTTTGCATAAATTATAATTATTCAACAATAATTATAAAAATTAATAACCAAAAATTATTTTGAAAATACACATTTATAATAGAAATATTTATAATAAATCAGCGGCGTAGCGCGGATATCTACCTAATACATTTACAATAGAAGGTTAACAAAATTATAAACTAAGATCATCCAGTGTTTCGACAAAAACGCGTGGTTATGGACATGAAGTAATGGAATCAAAGTCAAAGAGCTACCGTCCTAAACCTCAGATGTTTAGTTAGTGGAAACCACGTCCCAACGTAGTGCCAATATGGTAAGGGTTAAACATTTTCCACGTTTGTCGTTTTACTCACACGTCACAATAACCGTTTTTATTTTAATTTTTAACTTTTAACTACGGCAGTTATTCGATTTTTTTTTGTTTAACTTACACCCAGTGTTTTTAAAACTGGACCGACCCGGCGGTCGGACCGGGTTGAACCGTGAACCGGAAGCATACCCGGGTTGGGTTGATTATAAAACCCAATAGTAGTTGAACCGGTTAAAAAACCGGATTGGACCGCCAAAAAACCTAAAACCGGTGACCCATTGAACCGTATCAAACCGGGTTTTATAAAAAATATTGTTTTATATTTTGTTAACTGCTTTTTCTTTCCTAAACAATCAAATATAACTATATTAATTTTAAATATTTATTAAAAAATAAGATTAAATGTGTTTTTATATCTTATCTATTCTTGTAATAGCCGAATAACATAGAAAATAAAAACTATGTATCTAAGAAGCATGATGTATGTTGGTGAACAATATGTCTTGACGATAAATTATCCATTCAAAGTGTTTCTGAATGTCTTTTAAATATGTACAAACGTTATTATTTAACATTTAAACTTTTGAAGTATTTTTTAATAATTATTACACAGGTTTTCAAAAAATATGATTATTGAAGTGTGTTATTTGATAGTTTAAAATTAATAACATATATATATATATTATTTTAAAATTATCACAAATCTGATCGAATCCGGTCGAACCCGATCGGATCATATTAACCCATGACCCAAAAGCTTTACCGGTTCAGTCGCCGGTCCGGTTTTAAAAACATTGCTTACACCTCTTCATTTTATTCTTACATTTTTTTTTTGAAATGTTTTTTATTTTTATTTTATATTATCAAAAGGTTCTAAATCAATCAGAATTCTTACATTTTAGACCGGAAAGCGTAGTATATCATATTATTAGTTTCGTTCCAACCAAGTTAAGAAAACCCCATCAAGTTAAAATGTTAATTATAAATAATTAAAAGAGTTTATGTTCTAGGGCCTTTTTAATTTGTTAAAGAAATTAATCATGGGTCCGATTGGTGAATAAAAGCGAAACGGTTAGATTAGCGGTTAGCGGAAGTTGTAAGCGGTTGAATAGTGCAAAAATGTAAGTAAAAGCTGTTAGAGAAAGCGGTAACAAAAAGCTGAGAATAAACGTTTTTATTGTAGCTTTTAAAACGTTTTCGTGATTGGTAACAAACAAAGCGGCAAGCCTCTAACATTTACTATAGCGTCACCAATCAGACCCCATATCTTTGATCTATGTGATACTTTGATATATGAAGATGTGTAAGTCAACTTTTGACCATTTAGTTATTATTAATTATATAGGTGTGAAATCGGTACATATTTTTTTGTTTTTTGAAATATAACAAGTTTAATATTCACATTTTCTAAATTTTTTTGGTAAACAAGTTCAATATTCCTCGTATACATACATGCCACACATAGACAATAATTTTTTTTTAGACAAGTATTTAATATACAACACTTGAGACAATCATCTTCTCCACAAACCAACTTTTCTCTCCCCTCCCCCCGGCCAAAAAATAACCGCCGCTTAAACAATGCCCCGGCTAAGCAACGCCGCCGTAATAACAACAAACGCAATCCTCGCATTGATCGGTCTCGCCACCTTATGTTTCTCTGTCTACCTCTTCATTGAAGGTCCATCACAGTGTCAACGCTTCATTCAAAACCCTCTGATCGTAACAGCGACTCTCCTCTTCTTCATCTCTTCCTTAGGCCTCATCGCCGCTCTCTACGGCAGCCATGTCATCATTACTCTCTACCTCTTCTTCCTCTTCCTCTCCATTCTTCTCCTCCTCGGCCTCTCGATCTTCATCTTCCTTGTAACTAACCCTACAGCCGGCAAAGCGTTTTCAGGCAAGGGAATAGGAAATGTCAAGACCGGTGATCTTCATAACTGGATCGGTAACCATTTTCTTCAAGGGAAGAATTGGGAAGGGATTAAAAGATGTATGTCTGATTCTACGGTTTGTAAGTTTGGTCCACGTGATGTTGACTTTGACGCCAAACATCTCTCGAATGTAAAGGTATGTGATGATAAAATAACGGCTTATCATTTGTTTATTTGTGTTTTTCTTTTCTATAAAAACAAAAATGTAAAAAACAAAAATGTAAAATGTTTATGCTTAGTATATATCATATGTTTACATCTCCCGAATCTAAAGGTATGGATTCGAAAATGTGATTTTGAGGTTTTGTCGTGATTTTATCGATTTTGGCGAAAAAATCTAATAGTATATTTTTGACGGAAAACATGATTTTGCCGATAATTTAACAGTAAAATTTGATATTTCTGTTTAAAATAAAAAATGTTGTTTCACAATGTTAGCAAAAAATGAAGTTTACATTTAAACTCTACATTTTTAGGTTTCAAATATCTAGAATTTTGGGAAATTTTGAATGATATGAATTTTGCATCCAAATGCAGTATGTGGATGCATATTCTAAAATGTTTGTATATAAAATGTTCAAACGAATAATATTTGAATATTTGCATCAAGATTCAGCTTGGAACATGACCTTAGTATATATATGTAAACATCTGTTGTGGCGGGTAAAAAGAGATTTCTTGTTTTTCTTTTCTTGTATTCAGTTTGGATGCTGTCGACCTCCGGTAGAATGTGGTTTCCAGTCAAAGAATGCAACGTGGTGGGAAGTTCCCGCGACGTCAACGGCAGCAATGACAGGGGACTGCAAAACGTGGAGTAACACACAGAGCCAGTTGTGTTATGCGTGTGAGTCGTGCAAGGTTGGAGTTTTTAAAGGGATAAGAAAAAGATGGAGGATTCTTCTCGTTTTCAATCTCCTTCTAATACTTCTCGTCGTTTTACTCTACTCATGTGGCTGTTGTGTGAGACACAACAATCGAGTTCCATGGAAGCGCCGGTTCCTCTAAAAATACTCCTACCTTTTGTTTCTTTTTATTCTCAAATTAATTAATTCATCCTTCATTTTTTATTGTTCAAATACTTGATGTTTGATATTTCTTGAACATGAATATCGGTTTGGTTATATAAGTGTGTGAATGCATTTATGGAAAAAATCACGATGATCTAAAACCTAATAGGGTACACTTAACAAGTGGTGGAAGTTAAGTTCAGTTTATGGCGAGAATTTAGGCATGGGCAAACAAATATTCGATCCGTTTTCTGGATAAATACCGATATGTTCCACGTATTTCAAATATGAAAATTTAGAATCTAATAAATACGAAAAATTATTCCGGTTCGATTGTATTCGAAATAACAACTTTATATTTGAAATGTAACTAAAATACATGGAACCGAATCAGTACCCATAGATTTTAACTACATCATTCAATAGGTATTTTAGCCGAAGCCGAACTGGTTATTTTCGGTCATGTTCGATTCTTTGGTTCTGGATTATTCGCCCAGGGCTAGGTGAGATTAACTTGTGTTAGATTCGTAGCGTGTAATGCATCAATCTCGAAATGTAATAGTAAAAATAGAGATCATCAGTTAGATTTTTAAGATAATGTAACTAGAATACATGGAACCGGACCGATACCCATGGATCCTAGGTACAAAATCCAATAGGTATATTAGCCAGAACCGAAACCGAACCGATTATTTTTTTTTTGTCCAGGGCTAGGCGAGATTAATTTGTATTAGATTCGTAGCATGTAATGCATCAAACTGAAGCCTGAATGTTCTGTTTAAATTCTTTGGGGAAAATAACACTGTTGTGTCTGGATAAAAACCGCAACTTACTTGAGGAAAGTACAAGAAAGAAACAGAAACGCATAAGCAACTAGTGATGTTAGGAGCTCGAGTGTCCATGTCGGATGAATGAGAAACGTCGGAATCATAGGAATGATTAGCGAACCGCAGAACCACCCGGCCGTTAAAGCACCAATTCTGCAATCATAATGACCAAACACAATCATAAATTATTATTATTTTTGTCTTGTAAATTTTTGTTTCAGCTAATTTTCAATTTCACCAGGAACTTTACCCGATCAAGCAAGCTCTCCCCAAGCTCTTTGTCTTCTCATTCAGAAAATATATACAAGCAGCCAACGATACCGCCACCTACAAGTATAACAGCCAAAGATTCAAGAAAACAGACCATCTATCATAATCTATGTAAACAGAATAACAAGTGAGACTCGTCCATTTTTTCTATGCATCTAATAGTTTATCTTATACTAAGATTTCTAGTATCGCTGAGCTAAGCTAAGCTATATTATATATCATATATGTGAATAGATCAACAGAATAAGAAGCGAGACTCGTCCACTTTATAAGCTAGTAGTTAAACTTGTATAAGCTAGATTAGATTGTCCATTGTAGGAGCAGCAAACCTGAAAGGCAGGACCACCTTCTGCTGAGTTCATGATACTCCAACCACCCATAAAAGCAAACAAGAAGAGTCTTCTGAATATAGTGTCCATTGGAGGCATTTCAACAAAATCGAAAAGAGTTTTGAGCCACGGAGGAGACTCCTCAACTTTCTTTTTCAACCTTGTTTTGAGATTGATTTTAGTCTTCTTCCTTGTGATAAAACTAGACATGAGGAGCTTCTCAAATGCGCCTTCTATAGATTCTTGGCTTCTCTCATGTCCAGTGTACTGCTCTAAGAGAAAGTTACGGGAGGCCCAGATTTCTTCCTCGGAAGCGTAGGGACTAATTCCTAAACGTTTGTATGGGTCCCAAACTCTGGTCCGGGGGAACGTTGGGACATTGCCTAGACAAAGATAAGATCATTTGATTACTTCCCATTCAGATTGTAGCTAGACATGAGCAACAAACGAAAAGCTCAAAACTTGAGAAAGAGAATAGATCAAAACAGTAATCTTTCTAATCTCTCAAACTCTTACCATCCATTTCAACAGAATTGAAACACACAATCACAAACTCTGACACAAAACGTTCTTGAAGAATCCAAAAATTCATTTGAGTCGTTCCACACAAGATGGAAACTTTGGATAAGTTCGACCTTTTGCTAATTAAAACTGACTAAATTGAAGATAGGTTTTACAAATTGAGCAAGAAGAGAAGATCATACCTCCATAGAGAGAATCAGCGGCGCACCTAGGGGTTTTGAAGCTTCTCGAAACATTCCGATATGGTAACAGTGATTTACTGTGATTCCGTACGAAGGAACAATCAGAAACAACAAGGCGTTACAAAAGTTCGTGAGATTCAATTACGGAAGAGACAAAAAAACAAACAAACCCTAAAAATCCAAATCAATTAACAAAGAAAATCCCAAACTAATTTCCACGAGCAAATTCAAAATCCCTAAGAGATAAGATGAAATGAAGGAAGGAAGACGAAGGTAAAGAGATATATTACAGTTTCGATGAAGTGATAAACGAAGAAGATACTGTAGAACCGGAGAGAAGAAGAGACGACGACATGGTTCCTCCGTCGGATTAACCGACGGCGTTTGGTCCAGTTTAGGTGCTTAGTCTCGGCTGAGAAGAAGTATGGCCAAGTTTTTTGCATTGAAAAAAACGGAAAGATAAGCGTGTAGTGCTATCTTGCGCTGCTCGCGTAAATTTATGAATTACCCCTCAAATTTCTGTATTTTAAATTAGTGTCCATATATTGAGTATTATTTTAAATATCACCCTTTTTCCTAGGCATGGTCCTTTGCCCGAAACCCAAACCCAAATCGATCCGAAAAATCTGATTCCGATATAACAAAAAAATATCCAAATGAAGTTTAAATCTAGGTATTTACCTGAACAGAATCCAAACAAACAAGTAATCTGAAGTTTACTTAGTTTTAAGCAATTTTAATATTTTTGAGTATTTTTGGATATTTTGAGTAGTTTTTATCGGGTTTTTTTATAACAATTTTTTTCGAATACTTTTTGATACTATTAGGTAGTTTTCATATATTTTTACAGGATTTTCGATTATTTTCATGTCTTTTTGAATATGTTTCCGAGTTTTCAGACATTTTTTATAATTTTGGATATCCGAACCCGATTCGATATATAAAAATATATGAACGAAATCTTTAGCTCTAAACCAAAAAACTCGAAAACCCAATTTGAATCTGAACACTCATGCCTACTCTTTCCCAAAATAAGTAATACGACACCTAGATATGTTAAAATGAACCCAAAATAAACGGACTTGCTTTGTAAAATGAACCTATTTAGATCCGTTTATCAAATAAATTTAAATGGGTTTAAATGGGTTAGCTTGTTTAAACCTATTTATTAAACGGATTTTCATACTTTTAAACGGGTAGCCTGTTTAAACCCTTTAATTTTTTTCTTTTCTAAACTATCGGTTTTTTTATAATTTTGGTTTAAAAAATTTATAAACGGGTCTAACAGATCTAAACGGACTACCAGTTAGTTTAACGGTTCTAAACGTGGGGACCTAAAAAGGTATGAATCTAAACGAGCCTAAACGGACCGGACCCACTCTTTTTAACATTCTATTGACACCTCCTGATTGGTACCAAGTAGGCAAGATCATTTTTCTTTATTTTTATGAATAGAACATTATTTATAGATGGATTATACAACAACAAAAAAAAAACTAAATGTTGTGTGAGAATGGCAAACAACATTTGGTGTTAGAGAGCAATAGTCTTATAGCTTCGAGTTTAGACCAGTCTGAGTAAGCCGTTGCCTTAGAACTCTTCTCATAACCTTATTTGTGGCTGTCCTCGGTAAAGAAGGTAGAGTTACAACAGATGATACCTGCAGAGGGAAAAACAAGTAACATTGGTAATGAATCATTTGAAACACTACCACTTCTTATGATTTTTCTTGTCTTGTGTTTTGTTTTGGTTATAGTACCTTGAACAATGGATTAAGTTTCTTTTGTATCTCAGAGTTGAAAGACTTTTTCAAGAGGCTCAAGTCTTGATTAGGTAACTCTGGACTCTTGAACACAACGGCGATTACTAGCTGCTCAGGACCGCCACTGGGAGGTGGAACACCGATGGCTGCTGTCTCCAAGATACTGTCATCAACGGAGTTACACACTCGTTCGATCTCAATGGAACCGACCTGCAAGATCAATCAACTGTACATTATAAAACCAATACAAAACAAAAACTGTACACTAGTTAAGGCTACCTTTATGCCACCAAGATTCATTGTATCATCAGCACGTCCGTGAGCACGGTAGTATCCTTTTGAAGTCCGTTCAAATAGATCCCCGTGTCTTCGTAAAACCTATGATAAGGTAGCCAAGCCACAGACTCAAAACTAATGAAAACCAATCTGTATAAATGTGGCAGGAGCTGGATTACCTGTCCTTGGAAGATTGGCATTCCTTTGAAGTAAACTTCGTAGTGATTTCCATTCAGGAGAGTGCTAGAGGCTCCAAACATGTGAGGACCAAGAGCCAATTCGCCTACTCCCGCTACGTTTGGAGGCTGAAATAAGGAAGGGGAAAAACGACCACACTTAGGCTTTGAATGGTTACTGCGGTTGAACCGGACTAAATCAACTACAGACTAAATCACTCCCTTTTTGGGGCGGACTATGGTCCGCTGCAGACCAAGTTTATTTCTTCACAAAACTAGTCCGTACTTGATCCGCAGCGGACTTCTTTGATTTGTTTCTATCCGCATTGATGTGGAGCAAAAATTGTGAATGATACAAAAAGATCCGTCGCAACCACAGTAAGTCAGTAACCATTCAAAGCCTAACTTTCAAAACCAACACTATATCATCTATGATACCATAAATTTGCTTACAAGAGGATTGCCATCTTCACCGAGAATGAAAAGCTTGCAACCCATAGCAGCTGTGCTAAAAGCAGCCAGCGACTGAGGCTGGAGCAAAGAACCAGTGATAAAACCACCTCCAATCTCAGTTCCGCCACAATACTCGATTACAGGCTTGTAATGAGCTCTGCTCATCAGCCATAGATACTCGTCTACGTTCGAAGCTTCACCAGTGGAACCAAAACAACTATCGAAAAAGTATCAAGATAAAACACTAATGTTACTGTATATACAAATTATCATTAGTGGTGACATGAAAACATTTTAAAGTAATTTATATCTTGTTTCTCATAACATTTAAGTACCTTGCTACAAAAACATTCAGGCTTAACAACAATATGAGGATGAACTTTGGTTATTACCGGATTCGTGACCAATCATAGCCAGAAGTAGAGTTTGAGTTTTGCCATGTCCGAACAATGCTTGGTATCACGCCTAACATTGTTACCTCAGCATCCTAACCCCAAAATATAAACAGATAGTGAATAATGGCTGCTCAAATACACAGTCACTCATAGGTCCACTTGATGTTCTATGATTTGGTTTATGGACATATTCGCACAAACTATCTATTACTTTTATCTCATAAGGTTCTTTCTTTGTTAAGCCGGTGAGATGAGAATGCATAGTTATACTTATACTTTTTACCTGCACAAACTTGGCAAAAGTAGGACCAAGAGGTGATCCATTGTATAACGCCAAGCAAGCCCCATTTATCAAGGAAGCATAAACGAGCCACGGACCCATCATCCACCCAAGGTTGGTCGGCCAAGCAACAACATCGCCTCGATGAACATCAAAGTGGCACCAAGCATCAGCAGCAGATTTCAAAGGAGAAGTGTTTGTCCATGGAATAGCCTTTGGCTCACCTACACCAGAAAAGCAAAAGCAAAAGTAAGTATTTCAACACCCACCAGATCTTCATCTACACGCCATGATGCTGTTTGTTTTCATTGGGTTTACCAGTGGTTCCTGATGAAAAAAGAATATTCGTGTAAGCTCCCGCTGGTTTCTCTACAGCAATATATTCCACGCCTCTAAAAAGAACAGTTACCATATATAGTAAATGTGTGTAGAATATCATTCAAATTCTAGGGGACTTGGAATAGAAAGCTCTACGTGTTTGTCAAACAATATTAGAATAGATGTTTTGATCCAAAAGCTTCAGTTGTCACATAGACCATATATAGTTAAAATAGCGAATTGCGGTTCATGGCGATGAGCTCCTCGCATACTGCAAAGCGTTCGCCATTCTGGTCAGAGTTGCTTAACTAACCAAAATGTAATTATAATAGGGCTGAATCTATTCCATAAGCACCTTGTTGAGCCACAATAGTTTATGTGTTTAAATTTCTCTAAAAAGTAAATGTTTTTTAGAAGTTCTCTTGCCGCCATCACATACTAATCTATATACAGCTTTCACACAGGAGGTTAGTGTTTTACGGTTTTTTAGGATTATAGGAAGCATGAACTTTGATTTATTAAACCTAATTAGGTATTTACATTCACTAAAACCTTTTAAACAATAAAATGACTTATATACCCATATTTAATCGTCCATGGTTACATTGAGCTAGCAACATCGCAATGTCAGAGGTATAGCCATAGCTAAAATAGCGAGGATAGCGCTTGCAATCTTGTTTCGCAATGGCAATGATCAACTTTTTTTAAACTGTGAATTTCACAGTTACTTTCAGGTTTCCAAACACTTTTTAGATCTTCAACCATTGCAATAATGTTATTCAGTTGTTTTTCAAATTCTAATTGGGGTACTGTATACATTAACTGTACCTCAAATTTCTTGCCTTTCCTAGAAAGTCGTTCCAAGACAGATCATTCTCCCGCAAGTTCACTCTGATGCTAGAGCCTCTCGCTGGGATAACAATTGCCATTGGTGCTTCTGCATCAACAACTCTTCTGCAAAATAAAATAGATAATGTGAGACCAATGCCACAGCTGACATGAAAGAAAACCTTGCTGAATTACATGATTTTCACCTATAGAGGGGAATACTTTTATCACCACGAAATATCACATCCTGGAAGTCATATAAGTCGATATCCGTCAGTTCATCACTAAAGAGCAAAGTTTACACCTTTGTTTTCCATCAATGAAAGAATCATGAGAAAATCTACCTGAGTAAATATGGCTTTTGCTTTAGAAATCTTAAGCCGTGTTGATATTTCACGAGAAGAGAAACTGTCAGCTATGGAAACAACTACATGGCCTGCCAAGACAATGGCAAGGTATATGACCACAGACTCAACATTCATTGGCATATCAATAGCAATTGCTGACTCTTCAGCCAAATCCAAGGCGTTTAAAGCATGTGCAGCTAACCTACACATTACATAACAATAGTTTTGATATTGAATGATCAGCAAAGGAACAGGTCCATTAGAATTTCTTCACAATAAGTGATGAGAAGAATTCATACCAGACCTGTGATCGTAACTCAAGAAGTGTCATGGTGTTGACTGGTAGATCATCGCTTCCTTGGTCACGCCATCGGATCACAATGTCGTCCGATCTTCTCTTTGAACCATTAGTCAAACAATTTCTTGCAGGATTCAGGTATGCACCAGGAAGCCAAACACCTCCAGGATTATCTCCAGATGTGTCCTTGTCTAGAATGCACTTAGGAGGTACAGAAAACAATATGTTTAACTCATCCAGAACAGTTCTCCAATACACCTGACAAAAAAACAGTAAGAAACAAAAAAACAGATGAATATAGGAAAGAAAATAATATAGTAATTAAGATTATTTGGCTGTTAGTTGCCGCTGGCAGCTGGTGGCTGCGACAGATGGTTGTTCGTTTATATATCACAATTCACAGCCGCCCGCGGCAACCGCCAGCGTTCAGCAGCAGCTTTCTACAGTTCAAATTTCTAACCGTTAGTTAAAAAAGCCTGAGGCTGCGGCTAGACACTGGCGGTTGCAGCAGGTAAACAAATAACGATCAGCCGCAGCCGGCAGTAGCAGCCTCAAACGAACATGGCTATATACCTCAGGATTCGAAACCGAGAATTCTTGAAAATTGGAGAAACTTGAAATCGGATTCTTGTAATTTTCACCTAATAACTCTTTGCCACGCCTTTCTAGCAAGCGGCCTACGTTAGTTGTATAAGCAACCTTACTAAACATCAACAATTTAACACAGCAAGCAAGTAACTCAATCAGAATCAAGACGATCCTTGAAACATTATAACAGAGCTTTGTGAATTGGATAATTTAAATGACAATTTGGTTGATCACATACGGGTCGGGTAACCAAGCGGGTGGGTCGGGTCCAAAATTCTTGTAGCAGCCGTAATACATCATCTGGTGAAAAGAGAAAGGGAGATTAGGGTGAAGGATCCGACGAGTAATCTGAACCCACTTCTCCGGCGGCGTGGCGGAACTGTAATTACGGATAATATCTTCGAGATCTCTGAGAAGCTTCTCGGCGACATCACTGGAAATCCCTAGAGCTTCGATATCAGACCTCGTGATGGAATTTAGGGATCTGTACGCCATTTTTGTTTGTGTTTTCTCTTTGAGACAATCAGTTAGACAAGACAAGCGAACAAGTAACAAAGCACATATGTGTCTCAGTGTCTGAATGATGATTTGTTCAAATTAAGTGGCAGTGGAGTGGTAAAATTGTCCACGTAACTCGTCAGTGCCACGTGTTCTAGTCCTGATCTATGTGAAATTACAACCAGAGTCCAGAGCTATCCTGAATTTATAATTTTATCCCAAACTACTCCACTATAGTCCAAACCATCCCGGTTTATTTTGATTTTTTTTTCAAATTTTTTAGTTTTCTTTCATACGATCTTTCAGGTTTTCCACTAATCTGCTATATTGGATATTTGGTTTTGTTCTAAGTATTTTGAGTACGAAGGTTTACGATTTAATAGATACTTCATTTTTTGTCCGATTTTGTTTAGTTTCCGTCAGTTCCAAATCGGTTTGAATATATAGGTTAAAAATCGTAAAATACCAGAAATTTTTTAAGTCTCATTAATTCCAGATATTTCGTACTCGAATATATAAAAAATGCGTGAAATATAACTAAAATATCTGAAATAACAAAAAAATACATGAATCCAAATTTAAAATACCAATAAATTATTTAAAATATAATTAAAATACTCGAAACAAAAGAAATAGTTGAATCCGAAACTTGAAATGCCAAAAAATATCTAAAATTTATAAAATACTCAAAATACCAGTAAATTATTTTTAAATGTCAATAAATTATAATACTATATATATATATATTTGGGTATTTGGTTTTTACCATAAATTCTCGGATAATACCCAGAATCAACCTAATGTTCGCGGTTCCTAAATCTCAATTCGCAATGAGTATTTAGGCTATAACTAAAACCGAATCAAACCAATTTTGGATCGGCTCCGGTTCAGTTCTTTATACCCATGGCCGTTTTTCAGGCTATAGCTTCTAACTGAGTTTGATTTTCCACTTCTTATCATCAATGTAGTAGATGACGAGTAATAATTCTCAATGTTGAGAGAGAAATAAATATGAAACAGAGTACTTTACGATATTCGATTTCAAGTATATCTCTTAAATAAAAAATATGACAATAGATAGATTAGCACGAAATACTCGTATCATATCATCTATAATTATTTATTTTGGTCCGGAACCACCAACCATTAAGATTTTGGATTTAGTTGTATTTTTTTAACGCTGATATAAATTAAATTATGAGAACTATTACAAGGACAATTTACAAATAATATTACATCCGTTCTACGAGAATCCATCCACAATCACGATCAATGACTCCATCTGCTCCTGAAAACTTCCTATGCTGGTGTAGAGTTTTAACTGCTTGACCACAGTTGCTTCCACGATTTAGTCGTATTTTGTTGGGAAAAAAAAACCTTTCCCTGTTTCAACTGTTTGCTTAAACCCTAACATAAATTTTGAAGGTGCGGCTTTCATCTTCTTCCTCTGTAATCAAACGGATCTCACTCAATGTTTGTTGCTTCAATGAGAACTACCATGTCAAGTCTATGAGCAAGCATACTCTCCATAGACCAAGTCAAACTTTGAAGTTTTGCATCATCAAAACTCATAATATTACCAAAGGTGCACCGGCTGTGAAGCAGAGTCTCACCTTTGTGATTGCGCACGATCCATGAGCAGCCAGCTATTTGACGAGAACCCAGCCAACTAACACCAAGATTGCACTTGTAGTAAGTATGATCCGAAGGTTTCCACGACTTTTGGTGACCTTTATTCCGAGGGGAAGTAGAGGTTCTTTGATGAAACTCGTGGGACTGAGCTAGAAGCCACAACTGCGTCTCTTCCCGGATCTTATCCACCGTGTCCAAAGGAGAGAAGAGCACATTATCAAAGAAAAATTTGTTCCTGTTCTTCCAAAGAAACTAAAGGACCCAAGGAAAACAGCTCATCACTTCCATAGGTAATGAAATATTATTTCCCATCAACATGAAGTAGTTTATGTTGACAAAAGCAGATTCCTGGTGGAACCCGTTTTCTGGCAAGGGAAAATTACTTAAGGCCCATACCTGACGTGCTATGGAGCACGAGAAGAGAACATGATTCGAGGATTCACCCTCAAAACCACAGTAAAAACACCGTGAGTCTTCATTCCGCGAGAAGCCAAATTGGTGGCAACCGGAATGGCCTCATTTAGAACTCTCCAAATAAAAGTTTTAATCTTAGGAGCTGTTAAAAGAGACCAGGCTCGATCCTTGAGGCAAATTTATAAGAATTTAAACATCTTAATATAAATTTATAAAAAAATAATAGAATAAACAACTCAAGGTGAAGTTAAAGCATTTTTTTGTCAACCGAATCGAATTATAAGCAAGGCGGTACAAAGTACAAATGGGCTAAGCCCAATAACGAACACTCAACAACAGTCCAAACAAGAGCCCATCAAGAGCTCGGTCCAAAAGATAGCGAGCAACGTGGCAAGCATCGCGAGCAGGTGAGCATGCAGGACGCGTGTCGAGAGAGGAAGCATCGCCGTGAACAGCTGGCAAGCGTGGAGGAGACGCCGCGAAGCCGTGCCGGACCAATTCGTCTCAGGCATCAGAATCCATTTGCTGATCCACCGCACCCAGAAACCGCCGAGAGCCACCAACATCTAAACCCAGAAACTGACGCACCACCGGAAACCTACAAGCCCGAAGAGACGCTTTCGGAGATGAGATGAAGAAACTCATCAAAGCCCGCCATGTGCTTTCCTCAAAGCGGCGGAAACGAGGACGATATTATTTCCGGAGAATGGAGGGTGGAGGTGAGACAGAGACAACGCAAAGGTGGAACGACGAACGAGAGAAAGGACGCGGGATCCACGGCTAAAAGCCGAGAAAGACCGGAGAACCGGTAAAGTCCGTCATCGGAAAGAAACAGCCCGCTATAAAGCGACATCGGAGTTTATTGGGTACAAAAAGCCGAAAGCAAAACACCCCAAAAAGAACCAATCGATCTGAGAAAGATCGAGAAGCCGATTAAACAGAGATGAAAACCGAGTACATAATCGGCGAAACAAAAGCGAATTAGGGAAAAAAGATTTCGTTCACCAAAGATAAATTGTGAGACCAGGAACAAAATCAGAAAAAAAACCTGAACAATATACACAAGAAAAGCTAGATCGGACCGAAAATCCGATTAGCGGGATATCGTGGCTCTCTCTCTGAAAGATAGAGATGAGAGAAGACTGAGAGAAAACGAAAGGTGCGAATGAACGATAAGTTAAAGCATTTGTGACACTTGATTTTTCTTTTCAATTAGTCGCTCCAATAAACCCCCTTTCCCTGTTTCAACTATTTTCTTAAACCCTAAAATACATTTAGGAGGTGCGGCTTTCATCGTCTTCCTCCTCTGCAATCAAAACGGATCTCAATGTTTGCTGCTTCAATGAGAACATTAATCTCTCCATCTCTTACGCCCTTCTCTCTTCATCTCCCTAAACCCGCCCTCTTCTCTAAGGTTCTTCGCATCTCCCGCTATCCTCTCTCCAATTCCGCCTTCGCACTCAACAGATTCCCCATCGATTCACCTCGTTCCGCCGCTTCCAGCCGAGAACAACATACTGATGCAGCTTCTAAGTCATTCCCCTCCTTCTCTTCTCCCGGAGAGATACACGTCGTCGTCGGTCCTATGTTCTCCGGAAAAACCACAACACTTCTCCGCCGTATCCTCGCCGCAAGGGAAAGCGGGAAAAGGATAGCGGTTATCAAATCAGATAAAGACACAAGGTACTGTACCGAATCAATAGTGAGTCACGACGGGGAGAAATTCCCTTGCTGGGCTCTTCCAAATCTATCATGTTTCAAAGAGAAATTCGGTTTAGATGCTTATATGAATCAATTAGATGTGATTGGAATCGATGAAGCTCAGTTCTTCGGTGACCTTTACGAGTTTTGCCGTGAAGCTGCTGATAAGGAAGGTAAAACTGTAATCGTAGCTGGATTGGACGGAGATTATCTGAGGAGGAGGTTCGGCTCGGTTCTGGATGTTATTCCGATTGCGGATACGGTGACTAAGTTGACGTCACGGTGTGAGGTGTGTGGGAAGAGAGCTTTGTTTACGTTGAGGAAGACGGAGGAGAGAGCAACGGAATTGATCGGAGGAGCTGAAGTGTATATGCCTGTGTGTCGGAGTCACTATGTGAGTGGTCAAGGCGTTTTGGAGACCGCTCGTGCCGTTTTGGATTCTTCGCAACAAAACGTGACGCACGATGTAGCAGCAGCAAGTGTCTCTCCTCTGTTTTAATCGGCGTTTTGTTTAGTTACTTGCAAACCCTCTACAGATATTAGAGGCTTTAAAAAAGATTTAGAAAGGGTTTTTATTGGATCAGTTATTAGCTATTTGAAAATTAATGTACTACTAGCTTAATCAGTTATTTAACCAATTTACGGGACGTTTTTAGAATCTGGTGTGGTTTAAATGTAATAAGTGTAGAAGAAATGTATTCGTAAACAAGTAAGATTTTTCATTTATTTTTAAAAATGTAAACAACTCTTTTTATTTTAAAAGGTTAATTACAAAAACGAATGTGATTAAGGGCTCGACTGGTTCAAACGTGGCGGTTGCGGTTGCGGTTGCGAGAGTTTGCGGAAGCGGGCGGTTGCGGTTAGTAGCGTTTGTAAACGTTTTGTACGACTGGTTTAACAATTGGAAGCGGCTGTGTTTGCGGAATATTCTTGACTGGTTGATAAGCGGTTGCGGTTAATAGCGGTTGAATAAAAATACTAAAGTAAAAATAATGTGTTAAATAGAATCAAGCTTGGGATGCTTCTCAAGAAAAAATGAATCAATTCCATTTCTCAAGAAAGTTTGATCTCAGATTCTACATTGCCACTACAATGGCGAGGAAGTTGCAGGACAACTATAGAGGACAAGCATATTATTTCGACCAAAAGGAGCCACATGAATTAACTTTCCCAAAGACGTGTTATTGAATCAAACACCCTCTAAGCGTGTTGGAGAACAAGAAACAGAGATCGAAAAAGTAAAATTAAAACTGATTCTCAAAGAAAAAGTCCAAAATAGATTTTCAAAGAACTAAATGAAAAATTCCAAAACACTACCATAACTTCTTGTTTAAAAACACCAAAAGAAAAACGTGAGAAAAAGATCCAGCCATGTCTTCATGTACGATTCTTCTTTAACGAGCATCTCATGTCTCTCGCGCTCTACCATCTCTAACGATTCTTCCTTTTTAAAGCATCAAACTTGTTCTTAATTTTATTCCAATTTAGAGTCAACGCATATTGTTTGTTTAATTCCGTGAGAACGTTTTGTTTTCCTTGTTCTGACAAACTTTTGCCTTTAGTATGTCCAGCTTGTTTCTCTAGGGTTATTAGTTCAAGTAAGAAACGGGTCATCTCGTTTGACCAATTGATTTTCTGTTCAAAAATAAGTAAACACACAAGTACCAAACATAAGCATGAAACATAAACTTTATAACTCACACAAAAAAGCATAACAAAAATCAACATTAAAAAAACAATAATTTAATTACTAATAGAACAAAAAAACTTACGTTTGATTCTTGACCATCTTCTAGTTGTGTAGAGGCCATAATTTCACTGCTTTAGCGTCGTCCATGGCCGTAGAAATCTTAGGCTATTCTTCTGTAGCTGCAGAAATCTTAAGGTTAATTATATAGAGAATAGATAGGATAACATGCCTTTCTTTTTTTTTGTAGGTAACATCGCCGAAGCCTAATGATATATATATATATATATATATAATAAGATATTATCGGTGATTTGATATGATATGTATGTCATGTGTCATGTGATTTAAAATATATAGTGTTAAAGAATAAGATACATACAGAATGTGATAGTTATAGATAATGATATTAGTAGTTATACATACGTGATATGATGATAATAGTTATCGTTTTAGATTTTAGAAAATTTAGATTTATACCTATTTTTATTTATTTTTAATATTTTTTTTGTAAACGCAACCGCCCGCAACCGCAAACGCTTGCGAAAAGGAGCTTTTGATTTCTAGCGGTAAGGAGCGATTTCAAGCGGTACAAAGCGGTTGTAATGATTGTTTCTAAACGCTATCAACCGTAACCGCCCGCAAACGTAGCGTTTGCGGGTGGCAGCGGGTGAACCAATCAAGCTCTAATACTTAAAAACCGATTTTTTCTAAAAAAACGCATTGTTTAATGACACCATTCACAGCCTGAATTACATCCGTGCAGACAATTTTTATGTGTATGTTATTGAGATTGATCAACAATACAAATCTAATAATAATAGACTAAACAAAAGTAAGCATTTGTTTACCAAAAACCAGTTCAATAGACCATATAAATTATATCTACCTCGTTGTCCAAAAAAAAAAAATTATATCTACCTCTACTGATAACAATACGTTGAATCCAACCGTATCATATGATATAAACTAAGCTCATCATTTGCCATACAACCTTTCCATTGAGACACTGCAAAGAATCATTCATTGTATCTCTGACTATGGTGTTTCAATGTTCACAGTGAAGATGTATGCAAGTGCTCTGATGTTTCCCGAGTTAACTGAAGCCAATAACTCCGAATTGGTTTCAGTCTCATCGCCTCCGTTTCTCCCGCCTTGACTCTTTACGATCTTCGTCTGCGCTGTACCGTGAAGAAGAGGAATGCTTTGAGTGCTTCTTGTGGCTACTTCTCTTCTCTCTTGAAGATTCTCTCCGCTTTCTTCTTGATCTTGAGCTTCGCTTATCCCGGCTGTGGTAGTCGCTGGACGCATCACTCTCTGAATCATTGTTTCTGTACCTATCCTTCTTTGAACGTTTTCTCCTCCGTTCATCTCCTGAGGATTCACTAAAAGATAGATCGTTTCTTGGCGACTTCTCTCTCTTTTCTATAATCTTTTCTTCTTCAAGCCCGAGTTTGAGGCTGCTCGTCTTCTCCTCCGATTTCTCTATCAATCCAGGTCTTCTCTCAGAGGGTTTGCCTTTGGACTTCTTGTCTTCTTCCATTGGCTTGGTTCCTTCCGGATAGGTGACATCAGAAGGTACTTCGAAACCAAGTTCTTTCCCTAGAGATTCTAGAAAATCACCAGCTATCAGTCGGTTTAATGTTGTTGCAGCCGCTTCATTCTTCTTTTCTTGACCCTCTTGTCTCTTTCCATTCATAGGTTGCTCTTCATCATCTTCAGAATCATCAGAGAAAATGGCCTACAAGTGATCATAACCGGATATTAACAGATTTGAATATATCAAATTGGTTAGCATTAATTTTCCCAGACAAAGACACACTCTTTACCTTGTAAAGATCAACAGGTCTCTCCACATTCTCCACTTTTACCTCAACATCAGGCTCTTTGACTGATGTCTCTTTCTTAGGTTCTTGTAAATCAGATACAGATGCAGCTTTCACTGTATCCGGCAAGAATATGAGAGAATCCATTTTGTTTCTTGCTCGCTGAGCAGTTGCCGGCTGTAAAATTGAAGGGAAAACGTATAAGATTGAATCAAGCATTATAACTTACACATAAGCATGAACATGACATTGAAAATTGCATAATGTACCCCTTTTAGAGATTCTTTCTGAAATTCATACAATGAGCCGGTGTATTATGACAAATAAACCTAAGAAGATCAAGTAGAACCAGTGTCTTCTTGTCTTTTTTTTTTTTTGTTTTTATCTCAACACACATCACTCATTGTTAGCATATCTTTATCACATATAAGCAACATTGCATTTAATCTGATTAAGGTCATGATTACGCAAACTTTACCAACAAGTGCGTTCCAGAACAAGACATTATAGGACAATCCATTTTCTAGAGTTCGAAGAATGTAACCGTTAATTGACATTCCAAGAAAGAGAAGCAAGGAACCACTTATTTACCTTTCCCATGAAAGGATCAGGAAGATCAAAACGTTTGCACAAAAGAGGTGCAGGACGCCATTGGAACTCTTCCCTTTTAGGGTAGGTCTTACTTGATTTCATGTCTACTACTCCAGTGTCTTTGATTTGCTGTTACAAAAGAAAAAGAATTACATATGAGCATAGAACCCCAAAGCACAGAATAACCGTAACATATGAGCATAGAACCCCCAATGCACAGAAATACCGCATTGAAGATTCTGTAGACATACCTCTGATCCACCAGAAGTAAACTGCAGCCCTCCTGCAAGAAAGTCGATAGGCCGTTCAGTAGCCCGTCTGACCTCCTTGTACGCTTTTCCTTTCTCAATTGCCTCAGCTGCAGCCTCAAAATCCAGTCTCTCCTGAGCACGATCTGATTCCGACATGCTGTTAAATATGCTGGAATGTGTTGTACGTAACCCTCCTTTGTATTTCTCCTTGAGAAACTGCTCAAATCTTTCTTGTTTTGCCAGGTCATCTTTGAAGGGCTTGACAGCATCTGCTGTCTCTTGCTATTTCAAGGAGAGAAAGAGTACAACAAGTCTAGAATGTTAGTGCAAGGGGGGAAATGCTATAACTCTTATAAAGTGTAAATTTGTTTACTTACAGTGGAAGCTGATTTGGTGAATGTGTCAGAGAGATTGGTCGGGAATTGGAAGGATGCTCCAGTAGAAGCAGAAGTTTCAATTTCTTTCAAACTTTTCGGCAATGGCTTTTCCCCTAATAAGCTACCACGCGTTTCTGCAGTCATTTTCTGTACTCTTGGAGGGACCTTAACATCTAATTGCAGCTTACTTTGATCACTGCGCTTTTGTTGCTCCTCCCACAGCCTTCTTGCATAGTAGTCATGACCGCTACCTCCCCGAAGAAAATCAAACAACTGATTCGATTCGTTCTTCTCTCTAGAAAGATCCTCATATAGTTTCCCGCAGCGGGAAACAAATGTTGCAAACCCATCGATCAGAAGTTTCAGATTACCATCTTCCGGGGGAGGAACATCTGGAGGTGCAGAAGCAGTTGGCTTAGTTTCAGCCTCCCGAGGACCAGGAAACTTATGCCGGGCCACAAAGTCCTTTGGGATTTTCGGAGGATCAAATCTAGCACAATATAGAAAAACAAAATGATATGAATTAGAGGATTATGCAGACGAAAGTAAATAGTTGTAATCAGAAAAGTCTTGAGAGCAAGAGCTCCACTGGATGTGCAATTGCGTGATGACAATGAGTTAAAAAATATATTGTTATACCTCTCTACACTGTAGTCAGAATTCGAAGCGGATCCAAAACCTGGCAGAACGTTATGCTCTTTTGAGGTTAACCTAAGTCTATTGTCATTGCTCGGTCTTGCTGGTTGTTCATCTTCTATGACATAAGTCTGATCGAAGTCATAACCTGAAAGAAACAAAATACACATGGTATTGTAGCAAAATCGCGGTATAACCAAAAATATTTTACATAGACAGACAATGGTTTGCTTCCTCGAAAATCAGAGAAACAGCTCAAACTCAACAGAGATACGTTTAAAACGAAGAATAACCATGATTAGGGTGATAACCATTCTGTCCTTACCAGCATAGACATCTTCATCCTCGACATCAAGCTCCTCAAGAGCCCCAATGCCAAAACCAGGAGCAATCTTTCCTGCTGATTGCTCAACTCATATTAGCAACTAACAATAATGCCAACCAAATGCTTGCATAGGGATATGCAATAGAGTATGTACATGTTTTTAAGCAAAGAAGACGAAAAAATGGTGAAGGTGAGTCAAATCTTACATTTCGGTCCAAAGAGACTTTCCTTCATTGACAAGGGTTTTCTGAAGCCAGCCTCGTTACTGGCAGACGAGCGAGATCTTTTCTTTTCTACAATTCAGAAGAAAAAAAAAGAAAAAAAATGCAAGTTAACGACCAAGAATGCTCTGACAGCAGAAACATCATAAAAGTCCAAATTAGATACCTCTAAACTCAGGAGCATACTTAAAAGGATCATATCCTAAACCATGTAAGTCCTGCTTTGGGTTGAGAACGTATACCTGCAACAGATAATGAAGGAACAAAGAATATCGTCACAATCAATGTATCTGATGGTCATATCTAAAGAACTTCTGCAGCAGATTAGAAGCTGTATTAAACAGTCCTATATTTATTCTCATACGAAATTTAGATATAGAAGTTCACGAAATTTATGAATAATAGATGTATGAAACCAATAGCAATCACAATCAACAGCATACAACTCGTTTGCAAAGAGAAACTAGAAAATTGACTCACAGGAGTGGTTTCAGAAACTTTAATATCTTCACTAAACTGTGGATCCAGAGAAGTTTCCACTTCAGTCTCCAAAACCAGTGAGTCCGAAGTTTCCTTAGTATTCTCATCAGAGGAGAAGGCTAAGAATGCTTTTCTAGCTTCCCTACGAGCATCTGCACCATATCAAAGAGAGACATGTTAAAGACATGGATTAACAAAAGGAACCACTCAAAAGGAATTAAAAAATTAGCTTGCTCTGAATCTCAAAATAAAAAGGTACTGGGTACCAACTGCCAATTAGTCCACAAACGAAAGTTATAGATCAATGCATGTTAAACAAGTTCAAACCTGAACTAGCACGCACATCCTTTATTGAATGACCACGCCGCCATCCCATCTTTAACAAAAGTTTGACCCCTGAGATCATTATTTCTTTACTTAATATTTTGGAGAAAATAACAGAAAAAATGGAGGTTATGCAAAATATTAAAGAGGCTTTTCAAAACTAACCAATTGATACCGAAACCGGAGCAATAAGTTCGTCATGCACTGGGCCAGGAATGGCTGATGGCCTGTGATAAAGTAAAAACATCGTTACAGAAAAAGCATAAATATACAGATATAAACTTCATAGCCAACTCAAATGATGAAAAAAACCTGAAGTCGTAGCAACTTCTTACCGAAATTAGACTATTACACAATGTCTTAAACATTATTACTCATGCCAAAGCAAAACGAATCAACCCCGGAAAAAAACAGCCTAAACATAGCCTAAGAAACTTCCAGATGATTGCAACGTCCAATGTGTCGTAGAAAGATTAATAAGAAAGCGAGGAAAATCCGATCCACACTTGGATTCTGATCAGTCTACAAAAGCATTCAGGAATGTGACACAAAAGTACCTTTCATGCTGTTCTTTCTCAGCTTGCTTGCGAGAATGTTCAGCTGCTGTAAAACCAAATGTGTCAAATTGCGAGCTCGCAGACAGTGATTGGCCCTCCAACTCCTGACATGAAAAGCATCTAGAGTGGCTTAACATCGTTCCAAATATTGGACGTCTTCCACAAAGACAAATAAAATTACCCACTTTCCATGTTATCATTGAGAAGTGTTACGCCAGGATAATTGAATACGCAGTAATCAAACTTTGACAAGCTTGAACACTAATGAGTTGAAAAAAAAAGCTTTACAGAATATAAAAAGGAGAAGAATATCAAACGTACCGCCTTTTCATCTTCATCTAGGAAGTCTGAAATATTTTGCTTTCTCGCTCCAGCTCTGTTCTTCCTTGATGACATAAATGACTGCGGAGCCCAGCCTGAAATTCAACTTAGATTGTAAACAGCAAAGTACAGATACAAATCTAAAAAACATAGAAGTGATTTAACTTCAAAAAATTACCCTCTTTTGACCCCACTGTATTGTAATACCCAGCAGAGTATCCTCCAGTAAATGCTCCATGGAACCTCCTCCGGCCTTCTTCATCAGTCACCTGAGTATGAAAACTGATGATGTTAGCAGCTTTCCATAGAATATACAATATACAAACTGACGTTATTTCCAGTAAAACAAATCATGGTGGAAAGTTGCAGATGATCAATCTAATAACCTATCAATATACACATTAATAAGCGATAACAAACATAGCAAATAACAAAATCTCAGATACATATCAATCTCGGATAAATATGATTATCAGTACTAAACCAGCTCCAGTAGAGACATTCTTTTCGATTTCCATATAGTCACAAGTTTTCAAGCTGTTCAAGAACCCACTACTCAAATCACTAATTCAACACCTTGAAGAGAAAAAAATAGCTGAAACGGAAAGCCAAAAACAACAATTAAGCTCTAAAATTAAGTTAAAAATCACAGAATCATGGCATAGCGTTTCTCACGATGTTTAATTTCCCTATTCATCTGCAACTAAACAAACAACTAGATGAATCAAAGAGACTCGCCTCTTGCTTCCAAGCAGGGAGAGTTCTTAGGTTTCCCGAAGCCCCAGCGACAGCTTTCTTCTTCCTGCTGGCGATTTCTTCTTCGCGCTCTATTGGTGTCCCGTGAAATACGAAATCCTCCTCGTCTGACCCCATTCTCTCTTTCACCACCGAGAGAAAACCAGCAAATCCCCAGATTCTTAAGAGTTCCGGAGCCAAACCAGAGAGACGAGAATTATTAAGGAGACATGGGCCTGGTTTCAGCCCATTTAGGTTTAGATTTATTCAATTAAATTAACTTTTCGTTTCTTTTAAAGGATTAAAATTATCTTCACGCGCCGTCTCCAGCGTGTTCACGCGCTTTTGCGTCTCCGTTTGCCCTAATCGACTCTGATAGAGAAGGCGAAGGAGAGAAATTCCTCCGATAAGATTCCGTACAGATTCGACCGACAGTCCGGCTCTCGATCTCGCCGCAACTCGGCTGATTTCGTCTATTTTGCGCTTCGAACCGTGTTGACTCAGTCACGGTGAGTCGATCAAAACTCTGTTTTAAAGCTTGAATCTTCGTTTACGCATAGGTTTTCGATTTCTTAACTTTAACCTGATTAATCCTGTAGATTTAAACGATGGATCCAATGGATATAGTGGGAAAATCCAAGGAAGACGCTTCCCTTCCGAAAGGTTAATTCTTTCGATCCACTTGTTACCCATTTATTCTTTTTTTTTGAACAACTTTACCCATTTATTCTATGATCAGTTAATTTCCAGGTTGAATCTATCTCGATCTATATGTTCAAGTTAATCCAAGTTTGTGTTCATTCTTTGATCTGTTATTTCTTTCAGCTACAATGACTAAAATTATAAAGGAGATGTTACCCCCAGATGTCCGCGTTGCTAGAGATGCTCAGGATCTTCTAATTGAGTGTTGTGTAGGTAAGAACAAGTTCATAGATTCTTTTCAGTTTCTCTTCACTGGCTCTGACTTCTTGGTTTTCTTACTGCGTTTTGATTGTTTGCAGAGTTTATCAATCTTGTTTCTTCAGAATCTAATGAAGTTTGTAACAAAGAGGACAAACGGACGATTGCCCCTGAGCATGTTCTCAAGGCACTACAGGTTAAGAGTCTTATCCATGAGCTGCTTACCAATCAAAGAAACAATTTTTAGCACAAAAACATAAACTTTTTCCTACAATGAATAAATTTCTGTTTATACTCGTCAAATTTGCTATGAACAGGTTCTGGGTTTTGGAGAATATATTGAGGAAGTCTATGCTGCCTATGAGCAACATAAGTATGAAACCATGGTAATAATTCTCTCAACTCTTGATACTTTGTTGAAGAAGATGAAACCCTTAACATAAACTGTCTCCTGTGTTTGTTTGCAATTCTATAGCAGGACACACAGAGGAGCGTGAAATGTAACAGTGGAGCTCAAATGACTGAGGAGGAAGCAGCAGCTGAGCAACAACGTATGTTTGCAGAAGCACGTGCAAGAATGAATGGAGGTGTTCCGGTTCCTCAACCTGAACATCCAGAAACCGACCAGAGAAGTTTACAAAGCTAATGGAAACCGTTAAGGCTTTCTTCGCATCAATAGGCCAAAAAATAATGGGAAAAAAACATCCTTTTGACATTCCCTTGTAAGGTGCAAATGCATCTGTTCTCTGTATAATATAATTAGTGTTTTATGATCTAGAAACACTTGTGATTCATATGTAATTAGTAAGCATTTCTTGTTTTGTGTTACTTCTGTCTCGAGTAAATGCGGTGGATCAAGTCTACAACAAAACCTTCAGTTTCTAATTCAGAAGTATGATTTCTTCGGCCTACAGGCCTTCAAAACTTCTGATGCAGACTATCTAGCAAAAGAAGTATCGGTTTGAGATGTGCCATTTCCCCAATTAAGCCAGACAATCGTGACTAAAGGATCTTTCCGGGGTCCTCCTTACAACAGATCAAACTTGGATTAAAAACGGGATGACAAAAAAAAAAAAAAAAAAGTTTACAAAGGGAGTTTGATCCAAATCCTTAATGTTTGTAGAATGGATTATGTTAGTGATTAGTGTAACTTGTACCATTAATATGGCAATGGGGTTTTGTATTAATATAAACTTATTAAGTCCTACACTCAATTATTTGTTCGTATGTTTTGTCTTTTTTACATATACGAATAGACATATGTTGACCACTTTGTTACTAGAACTAATGGATGATGACAGCATTGAATCAAAGCGTATAGGTGGGGTGGGGGCTGGGGCTGGGGCCGTGGGGGTGGGGTGGTGTGTGGTGTGGTTCGGGGAAGGACAAGGTACTAGGACCATCACCGGGAGTGACGTCTCAGTTCGCAGGTCTCTGTTTACTCTGCACCCGACAACAACGAGAATCACAACAGACCTATTTCATTTTCTCTATTTATGACGTCAATAAATCAAACTATATAACTTCATACTCTTTTTTGTATGATACAAATTATATTACAGGGTCGTTTATTTTTCGATACAAGACAAAGCCTGTCGAATGTTGTATGCCCCTCAATGGCATGTCACACCGGTCTTTATTTGAGAATATTTTCGTACTGAATAGATCGACACTGTTTATAAACAATAGTAAAATTTCACCCATCATTCATCAATAGTTGAATACATTAAACTTTCCTGTATAAGTCCATGCCAAATAATTTAATTTTTTATGCAAAATAATACTTTCTCCGTTTCACAATAAGTGTCATTCTAATATTTTTACACAAATTAAGAAATACATTAATTTTTTTATTATACCCCTAATAAATAATTTGACTTTTGATATACTTATTTTTCATTGGTTAATATTGAGGTTAAAGTAGGTAATCTATATTACAAGTTGCATTGAAAATCTAAAACGACACTTATTTTGAAACGAAAAAACAACTCTAAAACGACACTTAGCTAAACCACAGTAATTGATGAAATTCATATGCTTTTGGGTTTTAGTTCCAGAAAACTGGACAAAGACTCGAAGTTCTTGAAGAAGAAGAACTTAAAGTTGGGTTCGTTTATACGGAACTTAAGAAACAACCAAAGCATCTATCTTCCAAGTTCAACTAATCTCGAGTCTTGTTGATAATGGTTGTTGTATGTTGATAAACTTCATTACATTTTTATACTGCAGTTGCAAATATTATGATTAAGTGATCATGGCATTGAACTTTGGTCCATGACAATTCATTCAAACAATTTGGGCTAGGAGTATATATATATATATACTTTTTTTTTACTTTCCTTAGTAGTAGATATTAAAAACTTACTCTACTGCCAAAAAATTAGACAAAATTATCAAAATTGATTGCTATTTAAAAAAAAAACTGGAAAAGGTACAAATAACCACATAAAGCTGACAGAACTGAAGAGTTACAATTCTTTTCCATGTTAACTATTAAAAATTATGTGTCAATTGCTTTTTACATTTTCTTTTGTATTCCATTAATTTGAAAACACGTTTGAAAACATTTTCAATCTTTATATATGATTAGAGAGGCTGTATATAGAATAAAGATTTGATATAAAGAATGATTTGATAAACACTTTGTACTGTATAAAAAGATTGGAGTCAAAAAAGAAAAAGAAAAAACAGGGGGAGAGTCAAAACAAAATGAGGCTCTTTGTGAGAACCCCACACCGAAAATGAAACAACACACACACTTTGTCCCCAGATTCTTTTCTTTTGTCATTTCTCGTGTTTCTCCCAAAGTATTCAACAAAAAACACAATCTTAAATGACTACATTCAAAACATTACAACTTTTTTCTCAGAATAATGGAAACAATAAAGATCACGAAAATCATTAATTAGAACTGAAAACAAATAACCAGAGAAGCAAAAGTCAGTTTATTCTTTTCCTCTTCAGTGGATGAATTTAGTTTTTTTTTCATATAGTTTTCTATAGGAGCTAAACTTAATCCTAAGTCGAATCACTTGACACCTATACTGAATTTTGTTTTTTTATATTTACATCTCTCTTTTCTTTTCTTCTTTTTTTCGTCTGAAAAAATTATATTCACAAAACTCGAAACCGAGAATTTGATACAGATCCTAAATAAAAGAAACAAAAGCCCAAACAAAAGGCAATAAAAACCTAAACAACGGGCAAACTACAGCCCATGGAACATGCAACAAAACCCATAAAGGGTAAACAAAACCTACTACTACAGAAAAAATAAATCGATATCACAAGGATTAAGCACAGCAACTCAAGCTCGGAAATTGTGGTAACCGCAAACTCAAGCTCTCTTTTCTTTTCTCCTTTATTTTCCAAAATCTTACTACAAAGATGAATTGGTGGGGGGTCCAGTTAGAGTCGATTCTCTGTCAATGTATGTATTATCTTCTCTCTCACACCAACACACTCACAACGACAAGAGAGAGATAGAAAAGAGCGAGAAGAGAGAGAGAGAGTTATAGTCACCAAATAGACCAAACCCTGAACTTAAATTCACACCATCTACTTTGATCATTACCACTTCCATTAACACAACTCTCTCTCTCTCTCTCTCTCTCTCTCTCTCTCTCTCTCTCTCTCTCTCTCTCTCTCTCTCTCTCTCTCTATTCTTCTCTCTCCTTTAAGCTTCAGCTTCTTTCAATGGCAAATTCAGATGACTTTACCTCCAAGAGACACAATAGTTTCCACTGGACACGCAAAGTCGGATCAGACGAAAACGACGACGCTTCCTCCCATAACCCTCTTCCTGACAACACCAAACCCGTTCCCAAACACAACCCTTCCTCTTCTTCTTCCAAAAGGAAACTCCAATCTTTCGCCGTCTCTCGTCTTCGTTCAGTCATAGCTACTCTCAGCAGAGCCCGACCCGGTAACAACTCCGGACTCGGATCACGGGTCGTGGGTACACTTTTCGGATCCCGTCGCGGACACGTGCATTTCTCAATCCAAAAAGATCCAACTTCCCCTCCGGCGTTTCTTATCGAGCTCGCTACTCCGATTAGTGGATTAGTCAAAGAGATGGCTTCAGGACTCGTCAGAATCGCTCTTGAATGCGACAAGACCAAAGAGGAAATCAAAGAAGATAACGGAAGTCTCCGTCACGGCGGAGGAGATAAGATTCCACGGCGGTTGGTGGAGGAGCCGGTGTGGAGGACTTACTGTAACGGAAAAAAGTGTGGGTTCGCGACGAGGAGAGACTGTGGTGAGAAGGAGAAAAAAGTTTTGAAAGCGCTCGAGATGGTTTCCATGGGAGCTGGAGTTTTACCGGAGACGGAGGAGACATCCGTCGTCGGCGGCGGCGGTGGAGATATAATGTATATGAGGGCGAAATTCGAGCGAATAGTGGGGTCGCGTGATTCTGAAGCTTTCTATATGATGAATCCTGATAGCAATGGAGCTCCTGAGCTCAGTATCTATCTACTCAGAATCTGATGAAGACGATGAATCGAAGAAGATGAAGATACTACCAAAGCCTCTACGTCGAAAGGAAGGTTTAACGGATAAGGAAGGTTTAACGGTTTAATTACTTAAATAGTTCGGTTAAGTGGTTCTGTCGGGAAATTTAATTAGCGATGTCCAAAATCGTCTCCAAAACCGACAAGTCTATTATTGCACTTCGGATTAGATGTGAATGTGATCGATCGACGATGTTTTTTTTTTGGTGGATTTAGGAGGTTTTAAAATTTGGTATATGGATTTGTAAATGTATAAAATTTCGTATTTTAATGTATAATATTTTTGTTGTTTGGAAAATGTTTAAGTTAATCATGGGGGCACACAGCCTGTAGAATCATAATGATTAAAGCCTCGATTTGTTTCACATTTCCATTAGTATTTTGGTCACTAAATCATGCTTTAAAGTGTAAAAACCATCATTGATTTTCTCTGATCCAAGAATAATAATCATAATAATACACTGAATGGTATGGACCATTTGGACCATACATTATAAAGAATACGCGTATCGACTAACGACGCATTATATTATTTTTTATAGATATTCTGATATGTGGGTCAATTTATCAAATTCCCAAAATTAAACATAATGATCCATCAATGGTATGTTATTAATGCATTTAGGTCTTAGTACAATCAATTAAAATTTAAATCTTGGGGGCCTTTGGTCAATTCATATACAGAATCTGTCTTTTCTTTAGTTTCGAGGTTTTACTTTGTTCTTGAGCTATATCAGCCTATCACATACCAAACTCTATATATTACTCCCTCCGTTCCTTTATGATTGATGTTCTAGAAAAAAAAATTGTTTTAAAAAGATTGATGTTGTAGATTTTCTATGCAACTTTTACTAGTTAATGTTTACAAATTGTGAATTCTAAAAACTATATTAAATTGCTATTGGTTAATAGTTATTGGAAAGTGTTTTAATAAATGAAAATATAAATTTATAACTAAATATTAATTGTTTCTTAATCTGTGTGAAAATTCTAAAACATCAATCATTAAAGAACAGAGGGAGTAGTATTTAAATGTCGGGGAGCCTCTTCTTTACTTTTTGTTTTGTTTTCGTGGTGTATATTCAAACAAATTATTGTAAGATTATATTTATAACATTTTTTTTGATTAACTTGAGATATCTAAAACCTATAAAAAATTCAAACTAATTCCCAAATAGAGGGGTAAGGCATTTGGAATAATCAATGAAGTAATTGATGAAAGATCGTTGGAGTTGGTGAAAGATGCAGTTGGAAATGAAAGCAAAAATAAGAATTCAAGTTAGGAAGTAACTCGTAATCAAAGAGTAATAAATTTTCTCTCTTTTTCTTTTACAAGTTTTGATTTGCTTTAGTTAGATCATTTTTCTATGGATGAAATTTATGCTTTGTAGGGCATAATCTGGGAAACTGTTTTTATTACTTAATGATATTAGGAATTTAGTCTTTTAAAAGGTATCAATTCCTTTATGCTTATCGTGTATCAATCTACTTTTGAGATTGGATTTGACCAAAACGAATACACTAAACCACTTAAGACGAGCTACTTGACCAATTTTGAGTTCTAACAACCTAGAAAGCAAGTTAACTAACAAAACAAATGAACAAGTAAGTGATCAATATAACTAAGCAAGGAAATAAACTAAGTAATAGGCAATCAATCAATTAAAAGCAAGGTCATGGGGTAAGGTTAATGGATAAGATGATTTGCAACAACCAAGAATGCTAAACAACATCAAAAAAGCTAATCTCTAAGCAAAAACACAAATCAATATATTAATTCAATTTCTTGGCATTAATCCCCTGTCTAATTTCTAATCAAGAACAAATTCTCATATGTGATTAAGAGATAAACAAGCATTCATTTCAACTTGAATCGGTCATTGACCATCAACTGAAACTTTTTTTCTGAAGAAGAAAGAGGAGTAAATTATCTCAGTTCCTAAGCATTTAGAAGTGAAGAGAAGAAGCGGGTACCAGGAAGAAAACAAACATGTATCTGGACCACGCTCTCCATAGCTTTCTGGAAAATCTCAAACACCATCTTAATTTGATTTAGCGAATAACAGATTAACTAGATGAGTTTTTTGACCATTCATTATAGTGACTGATTTGAGTTGAAAGATTATATATTCGAGCTCAATACTTTCTTATGACATGCAATTAGAGATTTATAGTGAATAATTTGTACTAGCTTTGTACATGTAACAAATATTGCGATTTTCTTCAGTACTGATCTAATCGTGGCTGCAAATAAAATGATGCATAGACTTTAGTGGTAGTTCAATGGTTTATGTAACAATGATCACATCGAAATTGATTTTTTTATTATGCGATAAAGAACAAATTTATGGTCAAAGTATTTTTTTTTAGAATATGTGTAAAATTTATGATGGTGCATATATATATATACATGTTTCCTTAATATATTGCATATTCAAATGTCTTAAGATTGATTCCTATTATTCGTTACAACTATACTTGGTTAGTATTTAAAACATTTTTTAACTAATTATAATTAGTTTACATGTTGATTGATCCCAATCAGTGGTTTATGACTTTGGCTCATGTTTAAGTAACATTAATCTAATTCTACTTATGATGCTCGACTATAGAAAGACATTATCAAAATGTAAACATGGCTTCACATATACTCCCTAGATTTTTTAATAGGAAACAAAATAAAGAATTAATGTTATGGGAATTGTTGTTAATTTATATCACTCTCTCATTTTGTTTATGTGACTAATATATTATGCTCCAATAATCAATGTCCATCTATTCAATCGTACAATATGGTTTATGATAAAAGTGTTTATAATTTGGAAGTGAGGAAAAACTTAATTTTTAAATTTTAATGACAAAAATATCATTTAATAAAGAGTAAAGCGTTGACTGAAACAAGTTCAATGTTTTTTTTTTGGTCAACAATGGTTTCAAACCAGAATTTAAACAGATGACCACAAACAACATCATACGACATCATTTCTATTACATGATCTAAATACTCCAGAAAGGCAAATACATTTGTCTTTCCCAATTGTAATGTTTTAGTCTTTTTTTTTTTTGTTATCCCACCCTACCATCGACGGCTATAAAATAGAAAATAGAAACACCTAATGAAGTAACCAATAACTATACTTTTGCTTTAGATAAAGAACCGGCTTTAGCTGCTTTTAACCTTTTTCTTGTTATTTATCTATTTTTTCCCTAACTAAAATTAAAATCCTATATATTTCTTTTCCTAACTAAAATCCTATATTAAAATAAGATTTTTAATTAGAGAGCTATTTTTTTCAACGGTTAATTAGAGAGCTATTGAACATAAACCGTTGATAAAAAAGAACATAAACCAGAAAGAGTAGTGAGCAATAATATGAAAAAAAAATATATCGGTTTATTATTGGGAAAAATGCCAAAAAAAATCCTGAACTATTTAGATCTGGCCAAAAAAATACCCTAACTAAGAAGCTTGCCAAAACAAACCTAAACTAACAGTTGACTTCCCAAAAATACATGAACTTACCGTTGACATTGCCAATTTCGAACACCGTTAAATAATTTAACAGAAAGATTAAACGTCGTTATTCCAACCGTTAATTGGTTCGTCACTAAACCCAAAACGACGTCGTTTTGGGTTTAAAACAAAAAACAAAATCCTGCATCCAGCAGGAATCGAACCATGGTCTCGTATGTATGGATAAGGGATAGAAACCATTGAGCTACGGTCATTAAGTTGCAATTCTTTACAGACATATTATAATAAAGAAGACGATTTTCGGGTTTTGAATTTTTGTCTCAAACCCAGGATGGAAGAATTAACAGACGGACTATTGTCCTATTAATCCACAAATCAATCCTACCACTTGTCTTATCCAATTCAACATGTCTCCAAGTTGATTATGCATCATCAAACATATTAACATACCCAATTCATTAACAACGACTCAAATCCATGGAAAATTTCCAATTTGAACTTAAGGGGAAACAACTTGAACGGAGTAATTATTAGTTTTTGGATTTAGTTCAGTATGATCAACTACGACCCTTGATCAATTACAACAAAACTTTTGAGGACTTAACTGATCCATGTGAAATTTAAGTTTAAAAAATTTCAACGGAGCTTCGATACAGCCGAAAGCGGCGAAGAAAGAAGAAGAGAGTGTGTTACCTTGTCCCAAGAAACATCGGGATCGAATAAATTCGCAAGCTTGGAGTGAGACAAGTGAACATTCTGGTGATTATATTGTTGCTCTTGCTGCTGATTCAACTTGGTCGATTTCATTCATCCTGGGTTTGAGACAAAAATTCGAAACCCGAAAATCTTTTTCTTTATTATAATATGTCTGTAAACAATTGCAACGAAATGACAGTAGCTCAATGGTTTCTATCCCTTATCCATACATACAAGACCATTGTTCGATTCTTGCTGAATGCAGGATTTTGTTTTTTTTTTTAAAACAAAAACGACGTCGTATTGGGTTTAGTGACGAACCAATTAACGGTTGAAATAACGACGTTTAATCTTTCTGTTAAATAACGGTGTTCTATCCCTTATCCATACATACAAGACCATGGTTCGATTCTTGCTGGATGCAGGATTTTGTTTTTTTTTTAAAACAAAAACGACGTCGTTTTGGGTTTAGTGACGAACCAATTAACGGTTGAAATAACGACGTTTAATCTTTCTGTTAAATTATTTAACGGTGTTCGAAATTGGCAATGTCAACGATAAGTTCAAGTATTTTTTGGAAGTTAACTGTTAGTTTAGGTTTGTTTTGGCAAACTTTTTAGTTAGGGTATTTTTTGGCAAGATCTAAATAGTTCAGGATTTTTTTGGTATTTTTCCCGTTTATTATTTATCAGCATTATGCTTCGTCCAATAATCAATTCCTCAATCCTATGGGCTGTGTTAAAATAGGCTTTGTTAGCGGGTTTTGAATGGACATTTTAATGTGAATTAATGTCCATTTAGACCCATTTACTTTAACCGGTTTAAATCGGTTTTAATGGACGTTAGATAACCACCACTCAGATAAGGAGAAAGCTTACACACCCAAAGGGATAATGTGATGGCGTCTCTGCAATTCTGCGACGGTTGTCGCCTCTTTAAGCCCTCTGTATCTCCTCGATTCATCCCTCAACAAATCTCTCACCGCCTCATCCCTAAAGCCTCCGCTTCTCCATCTACATCTTCCTCCTTGTCTCTCAGTCGACGGGATCTTCTTTACCAATCGGCGGCTGTCTCACTCTCGCTTTCTTCCATTGCCGGACCAGTAAAAGCTGATGAACAGTTATCCGAATGGGAAAGAGTATTCCTCCCCATCGATCCCGGCGTCGTTCTTCTCGACATTGCTTTCGTCCCGGACGATCCAAGTCGCGGTAACTCCCTGGTTTCCATTAAAAATCAGAGCGAGATTAATACTAAGAGTGTCACTTGCAAATCATGCTGATAAACAATTAGGGTTTTTACTGGGAACGAGACAGACTCTATTAGAGACTAAAGACGGTGGAAACACTTGGGCTCCACGATCAATCCCTTCAGCTGAAGAAGAGGATTTCAATTACAGATTCAATTCAATCAGCTTTAAAGGCAAAGAAGGATGGATCATTGGCAAGCCTGCAATCTTATTGTACACTGCTGATGCCGGAGAGAATTGGGATAGAATTCCCCTAAGTTCTCAGCTTCCCGGTGATATGGTATTTAAGCCTGTTTCCTCCGGTGCCTTCAGAGCTTATGGAGAATGTCAAAATTTTTTATAACAATGGTGTGTAGGTGTTTATAGAGGCGACTGGAGAAAAGAGTGCAGAGATGGTCACTGATGAAGGTGCTATATATGTTACTTCAAACAAGGGATATAACTGGAAAGCTGCGATTCAAGAAACCGTGTCAGCTACTTTGAACAGGTTCATCATTACTATACTTTGGTTTAAGAATTGGCATTGTGTTTCCCGTCCAAATTCTGTAGAGACCAGACCAAAGTATGAGTACCTAATTCTGTATTTTCTAATGGTCTTACAGAACAGTCTCCAGTGGGATCAGTGGTGCTAGTTACTACACGGGAACCTTCAGTGCTGTTAATCGTTCACCAGATGGGAGATATGTCGCTGTTTCGAGCCGTGGCAACTTCTTTCTGACGTCGGAGCCTGGGCAGGTGAGCCTCAGTTAAGGATATGTCAGCATTTACTCACGTTGTTTGTTGGTTGAACTTTTGGTCCTTTTATGACATAGCTAAGTGAAGTTGTAGTGCCTCAGGCTCAGTCAGTTTTCCCAAGGCTGATTTCCTTTTAGCAGATTATTTAGCACTAATGAGATCGTATGTAAATAGGTGTATTAGCGTGTATAATAATCCATCGATCCCTCCTTTTTGTTTTGTTTGTGTGTGTGCGGTTGGGTTGGTCTTAACACCATCGTTCACCATAGTATTGATACATTTCAGCCTTACTGGCAACCACACAATAGAGCTGTTGCCCGAAGAATTCAGAACATGGGATGGAGAGCTGATGGTGGTCTTTGGCTTCTTGTTCGTGGTGGAGGACTTTATCTTAGCAAAGGCACTGGGGTAAGTACTGCAAAGCTCGTATTGAGATTTATTTGCAAGCTTCTGGGTTTTATTCTACTTAGAGGGTGCCACGAACAAAGAAACACAGTTTCCTTTTGATATCTGCTATTATCTGGATTCTGGACCAAAAACAAGGGGAAAAGAATGTTTTCTTGTGATTCCAATGTTCTAATCAGTTCTACATCTGAATTTGTTGTCCACTATCTAGATTTCAGAGGAGTTTGATGAGGTTCCAGTACAGAGCCGTGGCTTTGGCATTCTAGATGTTGGTTATCGCTCAGAGGTACATGAATGATCATTCAATTCTTAGAACTCCCCTCAGATTCTAACACCTATTTATGTTGTTGTTGTGTATTGCAGGAAGAAGCATGGGCAGCAGGAGGCAGTGGGATTCTACTGAGAACAAGAAATGGAGGCAAGTCATGGAATCGTGACAAAGCTGCTGATAATATCGCAGCTAATCTGTATGCGGTCAAGTAAGTCTTTTATCAAACGTGAAAAACACTAACTCTCTTAATAACCTGATAGCTCCTCGTGACACATCTGGCCATCTCAAATCTCAATCCGTTGAACAGAGAAACTAATTAGCTTCTAAATCATATTTGTACTTCTGCAGATTTGTGGATGACAAGAAAGGGTTCGTGCTGGGAAACGATGGAGTCTTGCTCCGGTATGTTGGATGAAGAAAGTGGCATTTTAAAAAAAGTGAATTGAGATCGTTTTTGTTTCGGTCTTCTTTGTAAAGCGTTTTGTACTGGATTACACTGTTGTATACATTCACACCATACATAATTTAAGGTCATCGCAAGTCAGAAGAGAAACATAGATATAATTTTGTGTCGCTCCGGTGGGTGGTGACAGAGGGGAGATAGAAGGGCTTCTGAAGGTTTTGAGATGACAGCTTACAAGAAAGAATCTTCTCATCTCCAAGACGATGATCAGTACCTCACACCCTTCCCAACCATCCATGCTCCCTTAGACCACCACAGAAAATCCAGAAGCTTGGTAGATGCAGTTATCGCCGAGGTCAACCAAAAGGCAGGAGGAGAAATGAATTCTGATAAGCCAGCGAGAAGGCGCCAAAAGTCTGAAGCCGATTTCACTTCACGAGCCCCAGAATTGCTTCTGAAGGAGAACATAATCAGCAGTGGCGGGTTCTCTGGAATGGCCAGATAAGGTTTAGCTCTGAGATCCAAAGCAGCAAGCAGAACCAATTTGTCAGCAGATACCAATCCTGCACAATCAGTTCGATGGATGCTCCTGCTGGAGACAGCTTCTCAAGCGTGAGGAAATCGTTTAGAGCCTATAGTCTGCAAGAAGCTAACTGTAACAGCAACGGTTCATCGCTATGGGCCTATGGCCAACCTCGAAGTGGACCCTGAAACCTGATTTGCTCACACAAGCAGCCATGAGTCCATGACGTGTTCTATCTTTGACGGATTCCCTAAGCCTTTGACTGGCCGGAGAAACAAAAAGGCTGTGGACTAGGTCAGTTTGTCCTGTCCGTCGCGTTATTGCAATAACAAGTAATGCCGTAATGTGATCTTTTTTGCAATAAACAAAAAAAACAAATCGAGGAAAATAGAAAAATAAAATAATAAAATATGAAATCCCTAAACTCGAGAAAGCACTCGGATTCAATCTCGAGTATTCACTCTTCCCCTCTTTTCTGAGCAGAAACAACTTCCGATGATGAGGGGTCTTGTTTCCGGCGCCAAGAGGCTATCAACTCCATCATTGATGTCGACGACCACAACCAATGCGAGAAGAAGCTATGGTTTGATTCCGATGGTTATTGAGCACTCATCGCGAGGAGAGAGAGCTTACGATATCTTCTCTCGATTGCTCAAAGAGCGTATAATCTGCATCAACGGTCCCATTAATGACGACACATCTCACGTCGTCGTCGCTCAGCTTCTCTTCCTCGAGTCTGAGAATCCTTCGAAACCGATTCATATGTATCTCAACTCACCAGGAGGCCATGTCACCGCCGGTACGCTTTGCTTTCCATTTTTCATTTTTTCAGCTTCTTCAAAATTCTGGATAGTGTGATTGAGATTCGGATTGCAAAACGATGTTCGTCGATTGTTGTTTCTCTGTGGATTTGGGTATTGATTATCTTAGGGTTCTTGCTCAGCCACCAAAAGCTTTTATATTTTTGAGGTTTCTGCAATTAGGGATTCTTAAATTAGCCACTTGATTCATGCAGTGACACTCAGCTACTAGCTTGGGGAAATTCTAATTATTGTTATACGTTCTCTAGTGAATCCAATTTCAGTCTCATGAGTGTCTGGTTTGTGAGGAGTTGTTGACATTTTCTCAATCTCAATTTCTTGTGACCGATCTGTTTTATCTTTATCTTGTGGTGCAGGTCTTGCAATTTATGATACTATGCAGTACATTCGTTCTCCCATAAGCACAATTTGTTTAGGCCAGGCTGCATCAATGGCTTCTCTCCTCTTGGCAGCAGGTGCCAAGGGACAAAGGCGGTCACTGCCAAATGCAACCGTCATGATTCATCAGCCTTCAGGAGGATATAGTGGGCAGGCTAAGGATATAACGATTCATACAAAACAGATCGTTCGTGTATCGGATGCGTTGAATGAACTGTATTCCAAACACACGGGCCAACCTGTTGACATGATTGCGGAGAACATGGATAGGGATAATTTCATGACTCCTGAAGAGGCTAAGGCGTTTGGAATAATCGATGAAGTAATTGATGAAAGACCGTTGGAGTTGGTGAAAGATGCAGTTGGAAATGAAAGCAAAGATAAGAGTTCAAGTTAGGAAGTATAACTGGTAATCAAAGAGTAATAAAATTTCTCTCCTTTACTTTACCAGTTTTGCTTTGCTTCGGTTATAGATCATTTTTCAATGGATGAAGTTTATGCTCTGCAGGGCATAATCTCTGAAACTGTTCTTATTCTTTTAATATATCGATATTGCAGCTCTCTTTTCCTTGCATGTTTACGCATATCTGATTGAGTTGAATAAATTATTGGATAGAGAGTGGCTTTGGGTCTTTATTCCATCTGCAATACACTTGTTTTGTTAATGCACATTCTTTTGAACTAAGTAGAAAGTTTAGACTTGTCAGATTGTTGTTTAGTTTTCAGGGATCAGTCTCAGATGATTTGCTTAATGATGTGGCCTGCTGTTCCTTTTCAGCTTTTGATTAACTTGTGGTTAATTTTGTGTTAGAACACCATCAGATTTTTATGGTAACTATTGTGTCTTTGATTAAGCTCTGAGAAACTAGGGAGACTCTTTAAGATCTCTATGACAAGCTCATCCTTGTCTTTAAAGAGTTTGTCTTGTTGAGCTGAGCACTTGATGGTTGCTTGCTTCTGTTGCTCTCAATTGTTTTTGAACAATACATGTTTCGAACTGTAGCACTTGTGTAATCATGGAATGGTAAAATTGCATTTAAAAAACAATTTCACAAGTATCAGTTTTTAAACTCAATTCTGCAAAAATTCTACATAAACTTTTCTTTTTTGCGGAATGAATTTTTCATTTTTTTCTCATTAGCAAAACACAGATTTTCCTTTTCGTGTTTTTTTTATTCCACCAGTTTTTGCGAATGATAATTTTTTTGCGGAATTACGTTTTTGAATGCGATTTTGCCATTTCGCAATTTATCAATTAAAGTATTTGATTATCATAAAAGGTTTTGGTTATTTCACAATTTAGTCTAAACTTTTCATGTTTGTTATAGTATCTATATTTTTGTATGGTTTTGGTTCTCCAATGGAAAATCTATATTAATTTTTAGTGAATCTAGTTTACAATTTAAAAAAGGAAATATTGATTTGTATGACAAAATATATTTGGTTTTGAGGGATTTGGAAGTAGCGAGTTATTAAACATTAATTAAACAAAAATGGAAAATAAGAGATAATTATGTTGGATTCGATCTCTGCTCCTTCTGGAAAAACGTCGACAATAGTAACCAAGTTCTCACACAAAAATTCTTTCAAAAGTTTTTCTTTCACCACGCAGCCCTAAGCCTCATCGTCTCGCCACCGCCTTAATCTATCTCTCTCTCTGGATCAAACCCCTCTCATTCCTTCTCGCTCCGTGGCTGTACGTGATCCCTAGCTGTATTTATTGACGGTTCAACCAGCGAAGCTCCGGTGGAATAGTTTCCGGATTGGAATCGGAGTCCCCTATTGGTCTTTCGGGATTGGATTCCTCCGTAATTCTGTTCGTTGAGGTCAAAATTAGGGTTTATAGTGGTATCGCCTATGGCTCCTGGGCGTAAAAGAGGAGCGAGCAAGGCCAAAGCCAATGGGCAGTTGATTCTCGGTGATCTTGTTCTTGCTAAAGTCAAAGGCTTCCCTGCTTGGCCTGCTAAGGTACCTTTCTTTTCGCTCTCTTCTTGTCTGAACATCCCCTTTATGATTTTCTTTTTCTTCACCAATTATTTTCTTTAATTCTCTAATTCATTCCCGTATAGTCCCTAAGCTCCACATTCTAACATGTTATCTGATGATGGGTAGACATTTGCTTTGTAGATTTTTTTTGGTTCTGTTTATTCTGCTGCCTAGTCAATGATGTATTGTTGGATTCCCTAGGTTGATGAGCTCTAGTCTTCTCTTTTTTTCTTGAGTGTATAATCATCTACCTAGATTACCATACTAGGGCTTCATAAGTATTGTTCTTTATATTGAGCTGGATTTTAAAGTCGAGTTAAACTATCTCTTTCGTTACTCGGTCAGATTCTACTGTTGAATTTTGAAAAAACATATGTTTAAAGGTTTCATCTCGGTAAATACTGTGTTTGAGAATCTTTTGAATTTGGTTTTGAGTTTCAGATCAGCCGGCCTGAAGAGTGGGATCGTGCTCCAGACCCAAAGAAGTACTTTGTTCAGTTCTTTGGAACACAGGAAATGTAAGCCAATCTCTTATATCTATACCTATTTTTGATGACTTGATCCATGTTATTCTAAAATTCTTGTACCTTCTCAGCCAGAAAGTTATATCAACTTTAGTCAATATATCATGTTGGTAATTAGGCAGTTCTCGGTTAGCAGGTGTTCTCTTACACTAATATTAAAATTTCACCTCTAGTCACCATGTTACCAGATGCGTGGTTGTGTTTTTTGCTTTGGAGTTGATTTTTTCCTTTGCGTCTTTCATTGACCAAGTTATGTTCCTTTACTGCAGAGCTTTTGTTGCACCGCCTGATATCCAAGCATTCAGTAGTGAGGCAAAGAGCAAACTATTAGCAAGATGTCAAGGTAAAACAGTCAAGTACTTTTCACAAGCTGTAACGGAAATATGTTCAGCATATGAAGAGTTGCAAAATCACAAGTCAAAAGTTTTGGGCAATGAGGACCCTCTGGATGCTGCGGATCCTGGTTTGGCAAAGGCTGAGATAGTGGAGGGAACACATCACATCGTCTCTGATTCTGATGGAACTGATAACTTAGATTCTAGGGTGGATCCTTACTTCCCCAAAGTAGATAAGAATAATGGTGAAGAGACAAAATCTGAGACAGAGAAGCAGGATTCCTCTCCATTTCGGGAATCAAAGGCCACAATCACATCCTCGGGTATCGAGTTACTGGAGCATGGTTCATATGACCCTAAAATAAAGGAAGAAGATTTTGAGAAAGGAACTGACGCTAATGGTGGCACTAAGAATTTTGGTAATGGCCAAAAGAATCTGGAAAACGGTAAGAGAATAAAGAAGGTAGCAGGTGGCTCGGACAGAAAAGGTGAAGATACAGTTCATAGAGACAAAAGCAATAAATCTCATGTCCCTGATGGTCGACCTGCTAGTGGTAAATCTGATTCCAAAAAGTCAAAAGGTCTGTTGACAGAAAAATCTAGGTCCAGAGTGTCTGGAGGTAAGCATGAAAATTCACCTGGCGTTAAGGGTGAGGTTTCCGGCAAGAAAAGGAGGCTTGAAAGTGAACCAGAGAAGCCTGCACCAAGAGTAGATGAAAGCTCACGTGCTGCTAAAAAACCGCGATGTGAAGGTAAAAATGACAAAGAAAAATGTGAAAATGATGATGAATCTGATTCTACTGGTACTGTGTCAGATATTAAGCGTGAACTTGTTCTAGGATTAAGTGCTCGTGGAGGAAATTTACAATATGATAACGAAGTAGTTGCAAATACAAAGCGCCGCAGACAAGCAGTGGAGCATGATAAATCCGAGAAAGGTAAACTGGAACAGAAAGATCGTTCGTCTGTTAGTGATAAATCCGGGAAAGGTGAACTGGAACAGAAAGATCGTTCGCCTGTTAGTGATAAATCCGGGAAAGGTGAACTGGAACAGAAAGACCGTTCCTCTTATGTTAGTAACGTTAAGGTTCCAGCTGCACAGTTGCTGAAAAAACGGAGGGCTGTTTTTATATATGAGGAAGATGATGATGAAGATCCAAAAACTCCATTACATGGAAGTCAGGCCCTTGTTCCCAAAGCAACATCAGTACTGACTGATGGTCCTAAAAGTGCCAATGTGTATCGTGATACTTCTACTAAAGCCAAGATATCTGCTGGATCTACAGAGAGTACGGGACTAAGGAAAGTACCCCTGCGTAAACATTGTGAAGATGCTTCACTGGTATTATCAGATAATGGGGAAAATTCTACAAACAGCTTACCCATGGTAAAACCCATCAGTGAGTTGCCGGCGAAGGAAGTCAAGCAAATCTTGCCATCTCCTCAGATGTCTCCTCAGCTGGTGTCAACTAACAAGCACGTTGCAGGACAGCATAAAGCTGCTAAATCATCTGTAAAAGTTTCTGGTGCTGTGATGGCAAAGAAGCCTCATAATGATTCTTGTAATGAGGCAATTGTGAGACCTGATAAAGCAAGCTCTTCCCATTCTCAGCCAGCAAATCAGAGACACAAACCAGCTTCAGTTGAAGATAGGCCAACAATGGTTTCAAAAGCTGTGTTACGATTGAATGATGCTGGTATTTCAAGAGACACTTCTAAGGACTTGTCTTCTGTCATGTATGTCACATTCTATCCGTAATCTTTTTTTGTGTTTTTGTTGTTCTGTTGCTTATGTTTTTTTTAATTATGCAGGCTTGATAACAATCGAGAAAATTGGAGTGCTCCATTCACCAGTGCGAGGACCCCAGATTCGGCTGCATCTATGAAGGATCTAATTGCAGCTGCACAGGCCAAAAGAAAACTAGCACATTCACAAAATTCTATTTTTGGGAATTTGAACCCAAGTTTCTCAAGCATCAGTGATACACAAGTGAGGAGCCATGGCTCATTTATGGTTCAAAATGCTTCAGCTTCTGCTGCCATCCAAATGCCTATAGTTGTTCAAGGACATCAACAAGATTCTTCTCCGTCAAATCATGAGCATCATTCCTCATCAAGAAATCAAAATGAAACTGATGATACTGAAGAGGGGAGACTTAGTTCAGGGCATAAGTCAGTTGGCGGTTCACTTAGTGGTGGCACTGAGGCTGCTGTTTCTCGGGATGCTTTTGAGGGCATGGTAGAGACCTTATCAAGAACTAAGGAAAGTATCGGACGTGCAACTCGCCTAGCAATTGATTGTGCCAAGTATGGGATTGCTAGTCAGGTAAGATGGTCGGTTGGTTTTCATTTATGTTTTGTCTTAAGGCTGTCAATGAACTAAGTGTGAGGCTGAACAGAGAAAGTCACTTTTAGAGTTGCACTTTTCTCGGCTTAACTTATTGGATGTTCTTGCTATGTAAACTGATTTAACAAGATTATTACAGCATTTGGTTTGTAGGATTATTCAGACAATTGTTGCTTTTAACTGGGAATTTTGTTTGTGTTTATAATTAGGTGGTGGAACTTCTCATACGAAAGTTGGAATGTGAACCTCACTTCCACCGGAAGGTGGACTTGTTCTTCCTCGTTGACTCTATCACCCAGTGCTCGCACAATCAAAAAGGTTAACTTTTCACTTGCATACCTGTTCTCAAATTTTCAATTCCCTGAATTGCTAATAGTATTTGGATTTTATTGTTTATTGTTTTTGACTGCATTGAAGGAGTACACCTAATATAGTTTACCATCAGAATCGATTTCTACCTGAACGGATTAATTAATTACTCATGCTTGTGAAATCTTTGTGTAGGTATTGCTGGTGCTTCATACGTTCCTACTGTGCAAGCTGCTTTGCCACGTCTTTTAGGTGCTGCTGCTCCTCCAGGGATCGATGCTCGTGATAACCGTCGGAAATGTCTGAAGGTACTTTTACGATTTGCTCGTTTTGAGGTTATCTTTGCATTTTCGTTGGCTGGAATCAGTGACGTCCTCGCCTTTTTTAGGTTTTGAAATTGTGGCTTGATAGGAAAATTTTCCCTGAATCTCTTCTGCGTCCCTATATTGATGATATTGGAGCTTCTGGTGATGATGCAACTGTTGGGGTTTCCCTGCGACGTCCTTCCAGGTCTGAGCGTGCTGTAGGTGATCCTATCAGAGAAATGGAAGGGATGCTTGTTGATGAGTATGGCAGGTACGCTCAGCGCGTGTCTCTTGCTTAGTAGTTTACTCTCTGCACTTTTTACATATCGCTGATTACAAAAGAACAGGCAAAGTCAATACATTTATTAATGAGTTTGGTGTCACTAAGTCGAGTTTTTATAAACTTATTTACCATTTTTTTCTGCAGCAATGCAACTATTCAGCTGCCTGGGTTTTTCTCTTCTCATACCTTTGAAGATGATGAAGAAGATGACGAAATTCCAATATCACAAAATGCAAAAAACACATCGTCTGAGGAACCTTTCAATGCTTTAGACGACTTGGAAACACGTGATATTTTGAGTGATAGACGCCATCAAGTTTTGGAGGATGTAGATCGTGAACTTGAAATGGAAGATGTATCTGGTCAGCGGAAAGATGTAGCACCTTCCACTCTCTGTGAGAATGAGACAAAGGAGCAGTCACTGGACGCTAGGGAACCAGTTGCAGAAAAATCAACTGGGGTGCCTCCTCTTCCAGAGGATTCTCCTCCGCTGCCTTGCGAATCACCTCCATCTCCCCCTCCTCTACCTCCTTCTCCACCACCTCCATCCCCACCTCCTCCACCTTCATCTCCGCCTCCATTGCTGACACCACCACCTCCCGCAGTGCAATTCCCACCTCTTCCTCCACCACTACCCCTTTCACCTCCACCACCACCGCCCCTTTCACCTCCACCCTCACCGCCACCTCCACCTCCAACGTCTGCACAATCTATAGCTTTACCACCATCATTGACCATTCAACAATCCGTAGCTAGCCATCATCAGTTACCACTTCATCTAGGATTTCCTCCAGCATATCCATTATCGCATCAATCACACCCTGGTTCTATGCAACAAGATCGATGTAGCATTTTCACTGTAAGTTCGTTGATTTATTCTATTTGATGTTGATCATAATTCCTAGTGTAGATTTTCCTCTCTTATCATTTATGTTTAAACTCCTGGGCACCATATGCAGGGTGATCAAATTGTCCAAGGGCCTGGAAGTTCTTCACGTGGAAGTCATGTTGAGTGTGCTGGAAAAACTGAATTTTTCCTCCAGCAGTCATCTAATTTTTCTCCAGCAGGAGTGCGCAGAAAACTAGAATTTAGGAACAGCGATGCACTTTTTAATCCTGAAGCTTCGTCACAGAACCAACGGTTTCAGCCGAACATCCCTCTGTCCCAAAGACCTATGGTTAGGAGCCTGCCTTCAGCACCATCCAGTCATTTTCCGTATCCAAACCATGTTCAATCACAATCCCAGCATTCCTACAGTCATCCTTATTCTTTCCCACCTCAACGCGATGATGGACGTCGATATAGAAATGAGGAACCATGGCGGATTTCTTCAAGTGGGCGTAGTGCAGAAAACCAGAATGGTGCCTGGATACATGGAAGAAACTCACATCAAGGCCTTCCTAGAGTCACAGACAGTATGTAGATACTTGAATCCTTATAAACCCTCTTAAATGTCGAGGCTTATTAATTTACATGATTGCTAGTGAGCATTGTGGTACATCTGTTAATTATGATTGTCCAGCTTGGATGTTTGTGTCATGGCTATCCTTATGATTGATGGTCTTATTTTCAATTCACCAGATTTCTTTCGGCCACCTCCAGAACGCCCACCTTCAGTGACAATGCGCTACCAGCCTTCTTCTGCCACTAACTTACAAGCTGTTCCTACAATTCCAGGTGAGACTATCTCAGCCAATGCATCTGATTGCAGACACTCAATGACACTGTCAAAAAACTTTATACTTGTCTTACCATTTTAAATTACCCATTTAAGGTCATGCTGCTTCCCAGATGCTACCATCTCGGCCAGACATGCCTACCGCGAATTGTTGGAGACCAGCTTGAAGTAAAGGTAGAATTTCGTTGGCCTGCTCCTGTTAGTATCAATGGAAAAGGAGCTGCTAGTGTCTCATTAACAAGGTTAATTATCTAGGTTTAAGTTTCTAAATTCTAAAATTAAGTCAGTGTTGTCATCAAACAGTTTAACCCATTTTTCACTTCAGAGGCATCAAAACTACTGCAGACTTTTGTCAGGATTCTGTATATTGTATTTTTTTCCTGACAAATGTATCTGAAGATAATTTTCAGTATAGGTTATTGTTTTATAATTGGTTAGTTCTTCCGTTCCTCAGTCCTGTAAATGCCAATCACAAGGTGCACAAAGCTTTTACTTGTTAAATGAATTTTAACTTCATAGTCAAATAGTGTTTTCATGTTTCATTTTCTAAGCTTTGTAGTGTGTCTTTCATAATTAATCGTCACTGGTCTTTGAACCACATTAAAAATACACTGCGAAGATTGTATTTGCAAGAAATTCCAGTGCAAGCCTGAGTGTTTCTTGTTGTGTCTGTGTCTTTTGTTTGAATGAGTACAGTCCCTTTAGGTCCATGTATGTGGCAGCTCCTATTGTAGACGTCCATATAACTACTCTCTCCACTACGGCGGAGTTCCCTATGAATTTTTCTGATTCTTTCTAGTAAATTTGTGCCCTCATGTCTTTCTCTTCTGGGGATAAGCCGCGTCTCGCTGCCTCGTATTTTTAGCAGGAACGAGATGCATGCATTCCCAGACAATTGCGAGTCAAGTCAGTCCATTTTACCAGATTCCCCGTATTGCTATCTTGTGCAATGCTGATCTGAAGAAGTATGTCGAAGACTTGTGAGGTACTGGTTTTTCTTTGTTTGTCTGAAAATATATGGTCTCTCTAAAGCCATGTGTGTGTTAGTTACACAACGAGGTTCTGTTCCATAATTATGGTAAGCACTTGAAGAAGTGTTTTTACCCTTTGATTCCCAAAATGACCATTACACAGTTTCAAATTATGTTGACAACTTGGGCAAGGATTTGAGTTACCTGGATGTGAGCTTATGGTATTCCTGGCTAGGCTTGAGACAGCAAGTTAATCTTATGTCAGTGTGTTCAAAATAACAGCCTTCTTGCTTTTCTAAGCATGTGTTTGCAGCTGCCTGATGCGCCTGTCTTGTTTAATTGTCACGAACATGTCTCTTTATGTCGTCATGGCCATGGGTATATCACATGTGAATATGTGTGCTATTTTTTAGGCTTTACTCAATAACTTCATATTCTTTGGTTTTGAGAAAGTTTCTCTCATGCATAAATCTTCAAAATGGTGTAGCCTTTTTTCAAATATGGGTTGCTTTGATCCGACAAGTGGAAACACTTCATCTTTCTTCGGTTACGGTCTAAAGATTAAGTGCTATTTTGTTCAAAGTATACGGTCTTTCTCTACCCTGCCTAGATTAATTTGTCAAACTACCTCTTGCTTGTTGTGTTACGTACATTTATATTGGGGAACATACATTAGTCAAGTACTAGATTGAGAATCAGGGAGTTAATCTCATCACATGTTTCAAAGGAAGAATAATGCTCCAGAACATAACAGTGATGTTGAATCATTGGGTCTTGACAGAGTCGACTGTTGTGAGGGTATTAAGTAGTAGCAGTATATGGAAATTTTATTTTCTTAGACCTTTCACCAGAGAGAATTACATATTTGGCATCAGTTGGTCGAGTTAACTTATTTTTGTGTGTGGGTTTTGTTGGATCAAACTGCCAGGTAAGGTTTGCTTCCTGGTACATTCTTCAAGTCGCTTGTTGTTTGTGGGGGATAGTTTTCTATATACTTGTGTTTGTGCTGACTTCAGTTGCGAGAACATATCTTCTTGAAGGTGTTGAGTGACTTGTGTCTTACAACAGGCTCTTTTGATACAAAGTTAAACCACCTGGAGCGATGGCAATCGTCCTGCTGGGGAAATCTAATGTGGATTATATACAAGGCGGTCTTGATCGGAAAGCTTGATGTAAGAAACTTCTCTTGTTCTTGTACTTTTTGTCTTCTTCATAGTGTACACAGTGAACTACAAAGAACATATAATGGACACTGATTAGGGAGTTATGTCTCTCTGTAAACATTTGAATCTTTAAGATAGGTGAATTGTCTTCTTGGAAATGGCTACAAGAAAACCCTGGTTTATTGTGTGGTGGTTTTTCAGGTGTTGAGATTCTGAGATTGGTTCGGGAGCTGAGAGTTGCAGGTCTTCGGAGGTTAGCTTTTAATCATGATCTCAGGACTACCTTCATTGTTGAGAATCTTTTGGGATAGAGAAAGTTAGATAAGGCAATGTTGCTATATTATGGTAGAAAATGTTGTTTTAACAAACTAATCAATAGGCTTTGACGCTTTGTAATTAACAGTTATAAAAAAATTCAATTGGTCTTGTAACCAAAAGATTAGTCCTTGATCTATTACATAGGATTTTTACACAATTAATAAATTAAAATCAAATTTGGACAATATTTTTCAAGTCCAGACTGTTGGTTTTGGAAGTATTCAACAATACATTACTGTAAATGACAAATGGATATTGAAATGTGTGTGCACGCATGAATTAGTGAATAATATCAGTCGTTATGGTATGTACAAAATCAACGAATAAATAATAAATAATAAATTAACAAAACAGAAAAGATATCAAAACGTGATGATGATCACAACAAAACGCGGCGTTGCTGCCGTACCAGAAATCCTTCCAAAACGATTTTTTTCTTATAAGCCTTCAAATCCAAATCATCAGGAAACAACCCGCCTTCAGCTTTACCGCCACCACTGCGTTTGGGTTTGGCCGCAACCGCAGCTTCTTTGAGACGAGGGAGAAAATAACACCAAGTAGATGTACAAAGAATCGCACACAAACGTCCCCACATCAACATGATCACTAGCGTTAGCATTATGATTAATATCCCAATTACCGGGTCAACCCGAGACGCTTTTCTGACCCGTGAAGACTTCTTCCGCTTTGACCCGGACCCGACGGTTTTAGTTGACTCGAGTTTCCCGCCACGGACGGTAGTCGTCGATGCCTGTTTGAAACACGTGTTGTATCCTGATAAACTCAACGGATGATCAGTAAGTTGACGTATCACCCGACACAGATTTTGCTTATCATCTTCAATAGTCAAGTTTTGTTTCTCTGTCTCGCAAGGCGACGTCGTTGTGATCTCGCAGTTTTTCAGACGGAATGTTTTCGGTCGCAAAAACCAACGAGTACTCGTCTTCTTCGTCTTCTCTTGACCGCCGGCGTCGTCTACCGTTGGTTTGTGTGAGTGTATTTTCCGGGAAATCCCGAAACAGCGAAAAAAAGAAGAAGATGAAGAGCATATCTTCTCTCTGGGTTTCCTCTCTGGTTTGCCCATTTGAAGTTGAATCCAAGGATCGAGAAACAAAAATATGTGTTTGTGTTCGCACCCTTTCGATAATATATATAATCAAGTTTCGAAGTATTAGAAGCATTATGATCGTGCCTTAGGAGTTGAATAGACTATTTGTATCTTTGTTTATTATAGGCAGTAGTAGTATAACTTACTTTGCTACACGTAAAAATACAAGTTTAATAATTAAAAACGGTATATCTTGATATTACAACTCTCTTTTTCGTTAGGTATATATATATATATTTTTTTGGTTAGAGGATTGTATAGTGGATCATATAAAAAACCAACATTTTAGATTACGTCTGATGTGATATCTTTACAGATTAGTTATGGTCGTGTCCACGTTTCTATTTTCTACGTCGCCAGTGTTTCTCTTGCTGTCTTTTTTTTTTTAAATTATTTACTCCATGTTTAAAAAGTTTCAATTTGAGTTTATTTTAATAAATTTCTAGACAAAGTTAGCACTGTTTAATTACGTCGTGTCCGCTGCTTCTGCGTTAGTCCTCAAATTTACACAAACTCATTGTTTCGGTAACTTTTAAATTTCACTTTGTCTCGACCATAAAACCCATGCATTGTCCAACCTCTTGTGGTCAAGTGGTTGAGGATCGATCCTCTTTCCATGCGAAACTAAGTCACATTTATTTAAGGACATCCACATGGATATGGGCTTTGCTTTAGGGGCCCATTTGAATACCCGGAGAGAGGGTCTATCCATGGATTGCATCTCCCCTTAGAGATTAGTCTGAGCCCTTCCATAAGCTTGGGATACCCCCAGATTAATCAAAAAAAAAAAAAAAACCCAAGCATTTTTTATCACAGGATGGAAAACTTGGGTTATAATTTTTCTGCCATGCTATAAGAAGTTAGGTTATGTTGGTTGCTGATCTTATTCAGTGTGTATATTAAGGAAATAACCTTATAGGAATCTCCAAAAAAATTTATTTTTATCTCTATACTCTATTTTGGAGTAAAATATTTTTGAATTCATTTCTATATTCATATCAGGATTGCTAAATTTTTTTTTGTATGTATAAAAATCTATTTTACTTCAATAATATATGTGAACTTTTGTTATTATAAAACAAGCTTTCAATTTTAACTTTTTATTGTTTTTAAAATGATTTTTAATAATTAATAATATAAAATGTATACATTATAATTAATATCATTACTAATTATTTATTTAATATAAAATATAAAAAATCAAATTCTGTTATGTGTATAAAATATATTTATCATTTGTAGAAAATAATATATCAATGTTGTTAAACAAAAATCTACTATGTTTTATATTTTACCTAATGTAATGTAACTTTATTTATTTAAAAAATATTTAATTTAAATAATATTATAATTTTATAAAGTTTCACAAAAAAATAAAAAAATGATAATTTAATTTACAAATTTTATAAAGAAAATATACTAATATTATAATAAAAATAAGAATCTTAAAAAGGAATTGTTTTAAAAAAACTCAATTATGTAGACTATGCGTTTTTGCATATTTTATTATACTTTACAAGTTTTTATAATTGGTAAAATTCTTGTGAAATCGTATTTTTAAATACAATTATGTTATTCCACAGCTTATGAATTAAGACTAGAGTCAGTTTGCATTTAATAAGTGTTCTAAGTAATAAATTTATTATGATATTACATGCCCCACCAACTATTTTCCTAACAACAAAATGGTCTAACATACAACCAACTATAACAACCTTCTTCCTCATTTCCACAAACACAAAAACCCATATAGACTATATATACACATCATCGAATAACCAAATTAAAAAAAAAACATACTTTTAAAATTTCAAATGATCCAAAAATAAGTAAACAATCTTTTTTATGATCACCATCTTAATTTATTAACAAATCTCAAACATCAAACACTAATTAATATCACCCTCATCAATACTCTTGGCATAGTATTGAACTATCTCGGAGCCCATCCTCTTGATCAAATTAACCATCAAGCCATGTTTCATGTACATTGTAAGAGCTAGCTTTGGTTCCACTACATGACCCTCCACCACCTTAACCTTGTACCGGTAAACTATTGCAGCCGCAACAGATTTCATCTGATAATAGGCAAAATCTTTGCCTAAACAAAGGCGTGGACCGCCATTAAAGGCCGTGAATTTATATGCCGACTCACTCATAAACCGTCCATCTCTTAACCACCTCTCTGGCCTAAACTCACGACAATCTTTTCCCCATATAGTTTCCATACGACCCATTGCGTAGATCGCGTATATAACTTTTTCACCTTTCTTTAATATTGTTCCATCAGGAAATACATCATCTTCTTGTACCTGAATAACAATAACAAATTTCAACAACTCTATAGCAACCTCATGCGATAGGTGATGGGTTTAACGTTGTAGCAATTTAATATGAGTGAGTTTGGTTGTTAGGTTTCATGGGGAAACACATCAGAACATAACATTCTTGTGTGTTACCAAGAAGTCAAACATATGGTTATTTATTTATTTATTATTTGAAGAAATTATTTTTAAGATACATGCGTATTAATTAGGTGTCTTCCCAAGAATTTTCATAATAACTCTATCTGGTGACTGATTAGGTAACCAATAAGAAACCAAACAGAAACTTTTGTCATCCAGTAGCTTTATTAGTTTATCAAAACCCAAATTATCAAGGGTTAAAAAGGAACAATAATTAAACAAGCAACTATAGTATAATCTTTATAGATTAATATTCGATAATTTAATTATGAGTTTTCAATGTCAAATTAAATTTTTGATCTAACTAATCTCTCAATAAATTACTCCCTATGTTTTTCAATATATAAGTTTTTAGTGAAATGCACACAATAAAAATTAATTTATCTATTTTAAACAAAAATATAATTTAATATTTTGTTTTTTGTGATTTCCAAGAAACCTTTTTTGTTGTATGTTAACTTTTATTTTTTTGATATTAAAATAAAGTAAATATTTAAGTAGAAATGTGAGAAAGTCTTATATTTTTAATAAAATTAACTCTAAAACCTAAATGGAGGGAGTAATATTTACTTATATTAATAAAATATCAAGGTACCTAGTATTAATTTATAGAGTTTTTAATGTAGTTTTTTATTAATTCTATATATGTTTGCAAGATTAATCAAATTGGGTTTCTTGGTAAGCAATTAATAGAAATTAGTAAGGAAACCATAGCAGATTTAGTTAAAAGTTAGTACCTCTTTGTGATCAACAGGAACTGAAGGGTATAATCTGAGAGCTTCAGACAAAGCAGCTTGTAGATAATCCATCTTCTTGATCTCTTCTGGTCTGAAAACAGGCTCATAATCTATCTTCCCTCCATTTCCATCATCATCTCTCTGTCTCAGAATCTTACATATCTCCACCATGATCTTCTCTTCCACCTCGGGATTCTTCTCTAGTAACCAGAAGAACCAGCTCAGAGCAACTGAAGAAGTATCTCTCCCAGCAAGTATGAAGTTCACACAGATATCACGAAGAAACTTGTCTGAAAAACAATCTCCCTTCTCATCTCTCAGACCCATAAACACTGTTAAGAGATCAGATCTCTTTGTGGATTCACCCTCAAGAGACAGTTCTTTCTTCCTTGTCCTGATAACTTCATCAGCAAAATCATCCACACCTTTGATTGATTCCTTGAGCATCTTCTCTGTTCCAAGATTAAGATACTTCATGAGCTTCCACACGCAAGTAGGCATGACAAATCTACAAACTGCAGCTTCTGTTGCGTCCTCGAAGGCTTTAGCAAAGGGTATCACCGGTTGGTCTAGACCGAGACATCCTGGATCGACTCCAAAAGCAATCATACATACGTTATCAAACGTTAGCCTCAACAAGACGTCTTGTAGATCAATAGGACAAGATCTTTTAACCGAAGTTTCAAGAACTGGTAAGAGCCTCTTGTGTACAAGCTCATACAACGAGTGAGTTGTTAGTTGTCTGAATTTGGCTGAATGAAACTCGATGCTTGCGGTTTTCCGTTGTCTCTGCCAAGCCTCGTCATCCGCGTTGAATATTCCGTCTCCTAAGAGGTCTCGAAGGTTGTCTCGGAAGTAAGAACCTTTAGGGAAGACAGAGAAACGGTTCTTGAGGAGATGCTCAATGTTTCTTGGGTCACAAGTTATGGTGCTGTGAAGGCTACTAAACCAAGGGCCTCTGAAACGGAACGTCCCGTTTTGACGACAGAGAACATCGGATAGCCACTCGTATATGTTTCCTCTTAGGCCGAAAGCTAGAGAAGGAAGCATCCCTAGAAACGGCCACACAGGAAGACCGTAGTGTTTCTTCTGACGCAAGGAATGTATGGCTACAAAGGTTAAAAGGGCTACAAAAAGCTCAAGAACTTGAAGATTTCTCAGGACAAACAACCTCCTTGAAACTAGAGGGTCACTTGAGGAAGAGAAGAGAACTTCATTGAAGGTGAGATTGTAAGAAGAATTGGTACTCATTGTGACAAAGAGATCAAGAAAATGTGGATCTTAGAGATGAAGAATGGGAGAGATTAATAACAATGAGTTAGCAAGTGGGTAAAGAATATTGCATGAAATTGTTGTGGGTGACAAAATATTTTGGCTCTCATGAGAAATTGGGTTTGGTTTGGTGAGCAGAAAAATGTTGTGTCTTTAAATTCCTGCGGCTCTTGATTCTCGTGTGTGTTACTTTTCTTACACTTTAATGGGTTTTTGGCTTTTTTTTTGGAATTTCAAAGGTCGAATCTTTTTGGGGGTTTAAATACTAGTAAAGAATAGGGTTTTAGATTGTGTTTTTGACCTAAATTGTGAACTGGTTTTGGAAATGATCAGATGAGAGGTTGTTGGCGATGGGTAACCTAAGTTAATCCTCTTCTTCGTCCACGCTTGTTTTTATATTATTTTTCACGTCAAGTTAGCTTTTTATATTATTATTAGGAGGAAATTAATTATATATATATATATATATATAGTGATACGTAGTTAATTTTATAAAATTAAATAAAAGTAGCATCTTATGTTTGTATTAAGACGTGTCTATGGTTAAACAGAATTTATATGTCAAGAGCCTGACACAGAGAGTTCTGTACCAATATATGTGCTTCAAAATGTCGCACACCTAATATTATGTCGGGTTCGAATCTCGAACTTCGGCCATTAATTCTGGTTTCTCAGTTCTCACCATTGGCTTATTATTAGTTCATCATGTGTGACATGTCATAACCATAAATACTAATAAGGTAGTCAACAATTTTTCAATGTGTAAATTTGACCATTAACTGTTGTGTTGGTTGTTTTATATATATTAAAAATTAGCGATTTGTATTAATATTATCGTCGACAAAATGAATTTAATTATATATTTACTATAGATTTGATTCAATCATTAGACAAAACTTAACAAAACAAACACTCAAAATTAAACCCTTGTTCAAATAAGAAAAAACTGTGTATTAAAACCCTTGTTAAAAAAAAACTGTGTATTTATTATATGAATAATTAATTTTAGATGAATATATTTAGAGTATATTTATTGTATCTTTTTTTGGTCAATAATATATTTATTGTATCTAAGATATTGTACTTTTAAAATGTTTTTTGGACAAAAAATGGGACAGATATAAGAAAGCCCTAAAAGCAGTTTGTTCGGCCCATTATTAAGTAATAGGCCCAGACATGGTGATGCAGCCATGGAGGTGTGCTATCGAGTAAGTGCAGCCATCTTCATCAAAGGAGGTTTTTTGACCCAAGCTCTTGCGATTCCTGATGTTCTTCAGCCCTTCCTAGCAATCCTTATAACAAACGAGGTTGGAGAATCGTTTATTAAAACACACATAAAGAAAAATGGCGTCTCTTTTCAACAAATTCCAGCAGGTTAATGAATCTCTTGCTTCTGTGTTTGATTCTTTCGAATTTTCTGAACATAGTTTCCCTCTCTAGTACGATTTATAATACTGGGTACGAAGAAAGTTTGAGCCTTTTGTTCTGATTTAGTCTTTCGGTTTGAAGCAATTTGTTTGGTAAATGTCTTATGAAGTTCCTCATTTGATCAATTTAGATCTTAGGGATTTGCAGGGTTTTAGTAAGAGTTTAGGCAGTGCTGATTGAGATTTTGATTTTGAGTTTTTGCAGGCTGTTGGAGTACTTGCAAAGAGTACCACATTTGCTAAGAACCCAAGACAACTGCAGTTTGAAGCAGACATTAACAAACTGTTTATGTATACAAGGTTGGTTCTTTTGTCTCAGAAGAATCAAATCTGCTTTGGATTTGAGAACTAGCTTGCTCATTATCACTGTGCAACTGTTTTCATCACACTTAATAGTCCTTAATTTGGTTCTATTTCAAGCTTTCTTGTAAATACATCCGCTTTTTGCGCTCATGAAAACCAATTGTGTTTAGCTTCAACCGGTTGGGACGAGAAGCTGAGGAGACGGATGCAGAAGAGATAATTGACATGGCTGGTAAAACCTCTTTGTCTGAGCAACAAAGACAAGTTCAAGAGAACATTCACCACCAAGTTCAAAACTTCTGCACTTTAATGGACGGAATCCTTCTTCCTGATGTTACCAAGAACGAGTCTGGATCACAATCAACAAGCCCTCCTCGTCGTCAAAGCGGTCTTACTTTCGCCATTGGTGGGACTAATGCTTTTCCAGCTTCGGATAAGCCTCGTAAGTGTTTCAGTTCACATGAGTCAGTTTGTTAACTTTATATCTTAACCACTGATTCTTCTTCAGCACAGTTGTTCCCGAGACAAAGCCTTTGAAACTCGCTGATGTCTCACAGAGATTACTGGATCAAATAGGCTATACCCTTGAGATCAAACCCTCAGTAATACCTCACAAAGATGCTGGTCAAGGTTGTTTCATCAAAGGCCAAGCAGATGCTGGAACCGTCTTAGCTTTTTACCCTGGAGTTATTTACTCCCCTGCGTTCTACAGATACATTCCCGGGTACCCGAAAGTTGATTCACATAACTCTTATCTCATCACTAGGTACGATGGAACTGTGATAAACGCTCAGCCTTGGGGTCTTGGTGGAGAATCTAGGGAAGTATGGACTGGCTCCTACAAACCCGCGGTCAAAACAGATACCAAAACTGTAGAAAACGGTTCAGATAGGTTATGGAAAGCGTTGAGTAAGCCACTCCAAGGTTCGGGTAAAGCAAAAGAGGTTCTTGAGAGGAGAAATCCGTTGGCTTTTGGTCACTTAGCTAACCATCCGGCGAAAGAAACGACTCCAAACGTTATGATATGTCCTTATGATTTCCCCTTGATGGAGAAAAAAATGCGGGTTTATATTCCGAATGTATCTTTTGGGGATTCTGGAGAAGTAAAGATGAAGAGATTTGGAAGCTTTTGGTTTAAGACAGGTGGTAACAACGGTTTGGATGCTCCGGTGTTAAAGACACTTGTTTTGGTGGCGACAAGGGTGGTACGTGATGAGGAACTTCTGTTGAATTACAGGCTGAGTAACTCTAAGAGACGACCGGATTGGTATACTCCGGTTAATGAAGAGGAGGATCGGAGAAGATGGAGCTAAACTTGTCCACTTCTTTTTATGTTTTATTTTTTTGAGACATGGAAGGCTCTGTTTCTGAACTTCCCTCCTATTTTTCGTTGGACCAGCAGTGCGACGTCGTCTGGCTGAGTGTTTTTTTTTTTTTTTTTCTTGGGAATCCTTCTGCGGCTCTGCCTTTTATTTATTTTCTCTTGTTACATAATAAAAAAGATTTGCTATTTTTTTTTAATAATATGGATTTTAGTTTCATAATCTTTCACGAATGTGAAATCAGTATTTAAGATAATTTGATTTATAGATTAACCTTTTGTACAAAAGAGAGTTCAAATTCCGAGCACAAAATAATCAATTCCCTTGTACATTTGGTTAATATTTGTCATCTCATTGAATATATATGTAATGGTCTCTAACATTATGATAATAATAAAATTTTATTAAACATTGTTTTCATCTAAAAGTCTAAAAAAGATTTGACTTAAATGTTTAATTCTAATTTTTATATGATACCATGTCTTGTGAGTTATTATTGTTGTGTATAATATAAATATAAATTTAGAAATTTATGAGTGCGTCGTACACGTCAAAAAGACATATAATTCTATATGTAAATATTTTTTACTAAATTGAAAATATCATCTAAAACATTCATAATTACCTTAACAAATTATTAATCTTATAATAAGATTGGTTCCACAACAATTTTTTTTTTAAAATATAAAAATAAATAACAATCGGTAATTTTTATTCTCGCTTAGTAGCGCAAAATCAAAAGTAATGATAATGAGTTTGAAAAAGCTTAGGATTAAAACTAAACCCGTCGAAAAACCATGAGATTGATCCGAAAAAGAGGGATGAAACGAAAACTCCCACAAGACGCATCCGACATTCGGAAAAAGAACTATTCTTCCATAGAGACAAGAGTGGGTCGAAAGAAAATAGCTCTCAACATCTATACATCGATACACTTGCACAACTAGATTCAAACTAAAACAGAACTACACTAGTTATCAATGTTTAATAGGGTATGTTTACTATACCAAGATTTCACCATGGTGTCGGCTAGTCCAGTGCACACGGCACACCCATCACCATTCTTCGCAGCCTTACCACCTACTTCAAAAAGCAGAGCTACCGGGAGACAATCCAAAATCTAACCACACCCGCTAACTCTAACAAATAAATTTAACTAACCAAAAACCAAGCCAAACCATTCAATGTGAATACAAGAATTCGATATTCTAGAGGTAAAATTCTTATTTTATTTGATCAAGGTGCTAATTGACTTAGTTTCAAAAAAAAAAATGCTAATTGACCTTTAATTTCCAAAGTTACACATTTTTGACTTAGCTATTCATGATTTTATAAATATATAGGCCAAATTCCTTATATTATTTGTAGAACAAAAACATACATGCACAATATAAATATCTAAGTTATCCAAAATATATATTTTATCTTTATTGTAAACATTAACATCCACATGCCTCGTGATTTCTTTCTGTATATACAGGTATGATATTATGGGTACATGTAGATACACCTTTTTTTGTAACCTCATTTAGATACACACCTCTATGACGTATATACACAGACTGAATCTTTATCACGCAATCAAAGCCGTAACATTCTGTTTTGCTATATCAACATATATTGTTACTTGCACATACATCATAAATTCAACACAATTATAATATAAAGTATTATTATATAGACCAGTCGTCGCTAGTTTCAAGGGGGAAGAACATGAGTTGATGAAGAGAGAAGATAATCTTATGAATCGTCACTTTCTTTTCATTTGGATCCTTCTATTCCAATTCATTGACCAATTCACTTCATTATATATATTATCTTTTTGGTTTTTATTATTATATGAATCCATAAAATTCCATTCAGAAATTGCAGACATCGCACAAGTTGCATTCTCTGAACGTATTATCTGGTGTAAGCAAAAAGAGAAATTGCCCATAAAAATGGGAAACTCCGACTTATAACAAACTTTTCTATTTGTATGATATAAATTGCTATCTGTTACTTTCATATCTTGCTTCTTTCACATCTTGTTCTTTGTTTTGTAACATGTTTTTATCTTATGATAAATGAATGGTTAATACTTAATACACATGAATAATCATAAAATTCCAAATGGAAACGATATAAAAGACAAGGCACAAGTTGATAGATATTTTACCTCTAGTGTAAACAAAAAGCGACGAGCGGTTGAGGTAGTCTAACTGGTTGAGGGGCTCGTGGTGGCTAGAAACCACCCGGGTTCGAGCCCAGGCGGAAACAAAAATGCCTCATATGCTCACTCACATAGATATGGGCCCATTGCTTACGGCCCATTTGAATACCCGGAGAGAGGGTCTATCCATGGGCTGCACCTCCCCTTGGGGATTAGTCTGGGCCCTTCCATAGGCCCGGGATACCCCAGATTAAACAAAAAAAAAAAAAAAAAAAAGTAAACAAAAAGCGAAGTGGCTGTAAAAAAAAGATCTGTAAAAAAAAAATCTTCAACTAGATATTTTTGGACAACATATTCTAAACTTTCTCGATTCAACTAGAGAATTTGAGAGTTGTAAAATGGTGTTTAAAATTTTACTTTTAAGCATAGAATTATTGATAATAGTTCCACAACTTTATTTTTAAAAAAGAGAATAGTACCACAACAGATAAATTGGCACGAAATACATTTACTAAATCGTCAATTTTTATTCACTAAAGTTTAAAACTTCCGATTTAGATAACCGAAATCTCTTAAGCCTATATTTTAATGCCAAAGAAAGATTTCAACATATTTATTTCCAATATTTATCAAAGGAAAACATTATATAATTTTGGTTTATATTAATATTAAGAAAGTAATTACACAAAATAAATAAAACGATTCAAAACAGTAAAAAATTATTCTTTTACTTTTAAAAAATCAATTTTTACTAATAAGAAAAAAATCAATTGTAGTTGAATAAGTGATTTTAGTCTTAAAATAGTCAATAATCATAGTTGATTAATGTTAGAACTATTATTAATTGAAAAGAAAGAAATCCAAATTTATTTGGTATTTTTTCTCGTAAAAAAAACTCAATCTATAACAAACCTTTCTATTTATAAAACAGAAAGTGCAAGTATTATTATTAATTGAAAAAGAAAGAAATCAAATTTTCTTACTTGTTTCAGATTTTACCAAAAATGAGAAATTGCCCATAAAATGGGAAACTCCGACTTATAACAAACTTTTCTAAAAGATATAAATTGCTCAGCTGAGGTACCCGCCATCACGAGTTCGAGCCCCGGTCACCCCAAAGAACTGCGGATGAAACGGGACGCGCACGTAGACTGTAATCTTGAGGCCTAGACAGCCGATGGGATACCACATGTCTAAACAAAAAAAGATATAAATTGCTATCTGCTACTGTCATATCTTGCTTCTTTCACATCTGGTTCTTTGTTTTGTAACATGTTTTTGGGTTTGAATGTTTGGCAGGTCAAAAAGCAGATTAACTGCATTTATTCTGTATGGTGGGCCTTCTGTCTTTTTTACCATTCACCTTTATTCATTTTTTAAATGCAGAACAAGAAAATATTAATAAAATAATATGTTCTGGATGCAGATATTAAAATGCAGAACAAATTAAAGAAGTAAGACAAAAATCTGGACAGCTTAGAAAACTATGCTTTTCACCCAGATATGTATGCAGATCAACTTTTTTTATTTTTTATTTTCATTTTTGATCTGCATTTTTTTATCTGCAATTTTTGATCTGCACAACATTCAAACCCTTTATCTTACGATAAATGGTTAATACATATCATAATCATACAATTCCAAATGGAAACGATGTAAAAGACAAGGCACAAGTTGATACATATTTTGCCTCTAGTGTAAACAAAAAGAGAAGTCCCGGTAAAATAAATATGTCAAAAAATATTCAATTGTATACTTTTGTCTAAAAGATTCTGAACATCCTCAATTCCGCCAGAGAAGTTTCAGAGTTGTAAGGTGATGTTCAAGAATTTTACTTTTAAACATATAATTTATGATAACAACACAATAGCAGATAATCTGGCACAAAATATACATACTAAAACTTCCGATTTATGTAGCCAAGCAGTCTTAATTCTTAAGTGTTTTTTTTGTTGCCAAAAAAATTTTCTAACTGATCTATTTTCTATTATTTCAATGCAAAAATTTATAGAATTTTTGTTTATATTAATATTAAGAAAATAATTAAAAAAAATAAAAACCATTCAAAATAGTGAAAATTTACTCTTTTATATATATTTTAAATAAAATTCTCAGATAAAGTAAAAATCTCAACTGTAGTTGAATTAGTGATTAATTTAGTGTTAAAATTAGTCAATAATCATAGTTGATTAATGTTATAATTATTATTAATTGAAAAGAAATAAATCCAATTTTATTTGGTAGTTTTCTCGTTAAAAAAGAACTCAATCTACAACAAACCTTTCTATTTATAAAACAGAAAGTGGAAGTATTATTATTAATTGAAAAGAAAGAAATCCATTTTTCTTACTTTTTCCAGATTTTGATTTTTTTCTTATGTGTCTTATCTTATGAAAATGGTTACCATCCAGTGAGTCTACAGAGTGTTCTTATCTGTCTTTGAAATCATTCTCTCTCTTCTCTCTCACTACCACCACATTATATAAAGCTTATACAGTCACTTCACAAATTTTCACAACAAAAACTAAATTCCACTTTATATGAATATGAGAATTTCCCATCATGTTGTGTTCTCTGTTCTTGTCCTATTTCTTGTGTCATCTCTTCTTGGCTCATCATTAGCAGCAAAGCTTTGCAGCGACGGTGACAAGGACGGCGACAGTGGTTGTTTCCGGTCTAAGGTTCTGGCAGCGCAACGAGCTGATCGAGTTAAAGAGCTTCCGGGACAGCCGCCGGTGAAATTCCGGCAATACGCTGGTTATGTGACGGTGAATGAGACACATGGTAGAGCATTGTTCTATTGGTTCTTTGAAGCTACTCACAATCCAAACAAAAAACCTCTTCTTCTTTGGCTCAATGGAGGTAAACTAGCTAACTCACATCCACTCATTTCTTTCTTTTTGTTTATATATGCCATGTGTCTCCGTCGCACGTTATAATATTAGTAAATTATTGGTGTAAAAACTCATGGTGAAATGATAGTTTGACTATGAAAAAAACCCAAAGTAAAAATAAATTTGAATATGTGTCATGCTTCTTGTGCATTTCATCTATTTCCACCCTTTAAAACCTCACTCACAAATGTAAATATGTTAATACATCTAAACATTTAGATATAACTAAAAATAAAAAACGAACAACATCTAGATGTAGCATTCAACATTTTGATGCAGCATCTGAATTCATTAGCCAACTACAAAAACGAGCATGTCTAAATTTTTACTTTGTTGAAAGTTATATAGAATGGCAGTGATCATCAGCTTTTTAATTGAAAAAAAAAAACTGATTAATTGGATGATTAGCTTAATCACTTATGGTTTTGGATGAAGGGAGTCCAAATATAGAATAATATGGCCTTACTAATATATAGGAATGTATATTCTGTAGTGCTTTGTATGCATGGACATGGAGACAAAAAGGTAAATGACAGGGAATATTAGGTGAAGTTTCCTAATTGTATAGTAAGATGTGTCTCAATTGGCACGATGTCAAAATCAAGGGAACGTATGTGGTTATAATTATCATCATCATCACCTTCATGATGAGTTTTGGTTGTGTTGGTTAACCTTTATTTTTTGGAAGCTTGCAATGACTCCACATGCTTGATCCAGTTTATGATTTCCTACACATGTTAAAAGATGTTTGAAATGCTTGCTTTCTTTAATTTTATTCATATGAAATATATAAACATGATATAAGATCTAATTTTGGATGAAATATTATTAAATCAATTTACATATGGGATAAGAAAGTGTTTGATTCAGTATCAAACATTTTCTAATTTTTTTTTTTTTTTGAGTATCAAACATATTAAGTCATGCCTTTTTAGCGGAACATGCTTTTAAAATATTATGGTGAAAGAATGTGAGGTAATTAGTAAATTACATATTTCTTTATAATATATTAATTGGATTCATATGCATGTGATGGATATAATTTTTGTTTCGACGTTTGTATAACACCTCCATATATTTAGGCTTTTATATAGGCTCCCGTGGGCTCATGCGCCCTTTACTTTACTATTAAGACACAGTAATTATTGACACAAAAGTTATGCATCTACTATAGTGTTATCATTTATCAAGAAAAAGTCAAATACATGAAACTTAAACGGTCCATTTCGTTATTATTCGAAACATTACACATGGTCCATGCACGTATGCACGCCCTAAAAGTTTCTCAAACTTTTATGAAAATTTTGTGTTTATTATTATAAGAAACAAAACCCCTTAAATTAGATGGACCCAACGCAATAATAGTGAATAGAAAGTAATATAAAGTGAAAGAGTAGGCTAGCTAAATCACCTAAGTTTTGAGAGTTCAAAAAATCCGAAATAGTAAATAGTATTTCAATTAGTTGATAGTAAATTATGGATTCAGAGGTAAAAATGTACAATATAACTTCGATAAATTAATAGTTTTCGATCTTAAATGAAGTTTTTAATTCAATTAATTTTTTGATAAATTAATATTTTGTTAGATTAATAAAATATTTTGGTTTTGATGTTTTTATTTTATTTTGATGTTATTAATTTATTTTATAGATGTTTATAGATGTTTTGTTAATTTATAGAGTTTTATTGTGTAAATAGGACCAGGATGTTCATCGGTTGGATTTGGTGCATCAGAAGAACTCGGACCATTCTTCCCACAAAACTCGACTCAACCTAATCTCAAGCTAAATCCATACAGCTGGAACAAAGGTATATCCACAACTTTCTCAATATATATTGAACTCTATATTTCATCATTGCAACTGATATAATATTTTTGAAATATAAAATGTAGCGGCAAATTTGTTGTTCTTGGAATCGCCGGTGGGAGTTGGATTCTCCTACTCTAACACAAGCAGTGATATAAGTCAACTCGGCGACACTGTCACAGGTTCAAATGATATATAGTATGAATTTACTAATAAAAATTGTAAATTTTACTTGTAAAAAGTAAATTAAAAAAATGTGTATAATTTAACCAGCGAGAGACTCATACAACTTCCTCGTCAATTGGTTCAAGAGATTCCCTCAGTACAAGTCTCGCGACTTTTACATCGCCGGAGAAAGCTATGCCGGTAAATATTAAAACAAACAAAATAAAGTTCATATATATGTTCTTCTTGGTTTTGAACGTATGTTTGCATGGATAGGCCATTACGTTCCTCAACTTTCCGAGCTCATCTACAACCAAAACAAGATTGCCTCCAAGAAAGATTTCATTAACCTCAAGGGTCTAATGGTCAGATATTTTCTTATTAAATCAATCAATTATTAACTTATTACTAGGTGCAATTTCTTGACTTGTATATATACAGATCGGAAATGCATTGTTGGACGACGAAACGGATCAAAAGGGAATGATAGATTACGCATACGATCACGCGGTGATATCAGATGGATTATACAAGAGAGTGAATGAACACTGTGATTTTAAACTAGAGCATGTGTCCAAGGAATGCGATGGAGCTTTAGATGAGTATTTTGATGTATACAAGATCCTTGACATGTACAGTCTTTATTCTCCAAGGTGTGTCCCTACAACCGGTAGCTCCTCCATTTCACATTCTGTCGCCGGAAGCCGCCACCTTCCTGCTGGCCGAGGCCTCTTTCGGCCCCGTCTCAGCTCCAATAATGTAAGTATATATTGTTTTCTCACTCATAATTTTTCTTTTGGGACGGATTTGACTGGACCGGTTACATATGATTGAATGATATATAGGAGGGATGGCGGAAGATGGCGGCCGGGTATGATCCATGTGCATCGGAGTATACAGAAAAGTATATGAACAGGAGAGATGTTCAAGAGGCACTTCATGCAAATGTTACCAACATCTCCTATCCTTGGACTCATTGCAGGTACTATCATGATGTTAAATCTTGTTTTCCAGTTAAGTTTTATACTGTAAAACCTTTATAAATTAATAGCGTTATGACCATAATATATTATATTTACGGAGATATTAATTTATCAAAAAATTAATTGGATTAAAAACTTAACTTGTAATTATAAAATCCTATTAATTTAAAGAAATATTAATTTATCGAATATTCGTTTATAAAGGTTATACTATATTCAGTTTTCATATTTTGTTTTTAATAAAAAAACACAGTTTTTCATTCGGTTTATATAATTACTACATACATATAACTACTACTACTAGCTCTCATTAGATATCATAATGAAAAAGAAAAAATGATGTTAAAATGTTTGATAAATGGGATACTTTGTGTTCGATCTTATAAACCCAATGCATGGTTATAACCATATGTGCAGTAATCGTATCTCGTTTTGGTCTGACGCTCCCGCTTCCATGCTTCCGACCTTAAGAACACTTGTTTCAGCCGGATTACGCGTATGGGTTTTCAGGTATATAACATGACTTGCTCCTTGATGGTCTTTTTATGTAAGAAACTAACCGGACTAAAATTTTCGGGTGAAAAAGTGGGGATACAGACGGAAGAATCCCGGTGACCGCAACCAGATACTCCTTAAAGAAGCTTGGTCTTAAGACAGTCCAAGACTGGACACCTTGGTACACCAACAAACAACAGGTTTGGTTCAAATTATGTTATACATATATACTCTTAATTGACTTTAAACATAAATGTATTTATTGTTTTACCTACCGTTGGAAAAAGGTTGGCGGGTGGACGGTGGAGTACGACGGGCTAATGTTTGTGACGGTGAGAGGAGCTGGACACCAAGTTCCGACGTTCAAACCTAGAGAGGCTCTTCAGCTTGTTCACCATTTTCTTGCTAACAAGAAACTTCCTACTCTTCCCTTTTGATTCTTTCTCTACTACGTACCCCATATTATTGATCATCTAATTCTTAAGAAAATTAATAAACAGATTTAAGCATCACACACAGGCCATTACAATTGTATATATGGCTTATCTCGTTTAATTTACTTATTTTTGTGTTACGATGACGGCAGAAACTATTTTGTTTTTAAATAGAAAACCAAAAACTACATACACACAATTGCAATTTTACAATGAGATGGTTCATCTGACGTCAGCGTCTTTATGTGATCACTCAGTGATTACCAGTAATATTAAAGAGAACCTCATTAATTACCATTGATTAATTACTAGGACCCAATATGTCTCTCTTCGCTTTTGTTTTGTCATCTTTTTTAAAGGCCACTCACCTGTAAATTAGTTTCCTATATAAAAACAACTTTATGAATCATCTCTCAAATCACAAGTCACTTCTCTAGTACGATAATATTAGGCTCATATCCCTTATATATTACTAATGTTTTTTTCCAACTACCGATGTAGGACTTATGTCCCTAATAGATAATAGTAGAACATAATTTCTAAATTACCCCATAATGTAATGACTTTGATGCTCAAAAGAAATTGAAATTGATTCATCCTCATTCCTTATAATACAAGGAAAACAAAGTGACAAAAAGAGACTCCCTTTCTCTCTGCAATAATCTTTTAGTGAAAAAAAAAACCCCAACAATGTTCATCAATCCATGTCAAGGAATTTTAGGGTTTCCCTTTCTCCCCATCTTTGCAAACTGTTGTTATTAGAGAGGTTCATAGAGAATTTACTTCTACTTCAAAAGACCTCTTTCTTGGAAAAGCTCAAACATCGCCGCACCAATCTTAGCCGGTGATTCAACCACCTTAACTCCAGCATCTCTTAGGCTCTTTATCTTGTCTTGAGCCGTGCCCTTACCACCGGAGACAATAGCTTCATCGATCCAAAAGAGAATTACAAGATATTAATCCCGGGAGTGAAAAGCTGTTGTGTGAATGAAAGAGCCGAGTAAAGTCTATCTATTACCTCCAGCATGACCCATTCGACGCCCTGGTGGTGCAGTAAGTCCAGCAATGAAGGCAACTACAGGCTTATCTGTACCACTCTCCTGTTTGATTGAAAATCGATACGTTTAGAAATGGAAACTCTTGTGTTCTTTAGAAAGATGAATTGCTGTTACCTTTATCAAAGCAGCGGCATCTTCTTCTGCAGTACCACCGATTTCTCCAATGAGAACGATACCTGAAAATAAAGTCGATACTTTCTTAGTTACTAACACAAAGCTGGAGTCTTTCACTAATCTACAAAACAGAGCGAGATTGGTGAATCAACAAGTGAAATATCGATAAACAGAAAAGAAAGGCTGCAATATAAAATATTCACAAAGACTTGAGTCTGTCACTGCAAAGGAATCACTTTCTTATACATACTAACGAGCAAGTATTCCTGGGATATTAGGTAAGTATTGGTTATCAACTATGGAGTCTAGAAACCGAGACCTTCTGTTTGAGGGTCAACAAAGAACTTCTCCAAGCAGTCAACAAAATTTGTGCCGTTAAAAGGATCCCCACCAATTCCTACACACGTAGATTGCCCCAGACCTACTGCAGTAGTTTGGAAAACCTACATGACAGATAAACCAGAAAGCAACCATTATAAATCCTTAACAAGCAGGTCTTCCAGAAATCCAAAATCATCATATGAATTAAGAGAAACTGACATAAGCATAATCTAACAATCAGATGGAGTATCGGTTCTTAGGTAGAAAACAACAAATAATATTAACTCTTTCATTTCTCACTAAGCCAGAGGAAAACTAAAGGCCGTGGAGATTATAAGTTGAGGAAGACAGATACAACAGGAACCAAACATGAAGGAAACACAAAGAACCTTACAGCTTCATACGTCAATGTTCCAGATCGAGAAACAATCCCTATCTTCCCCGGCTTGTGGATGTAACCCGGCATGATACCAATCTTGCATTCACCAGGTTTGATAATTCCAGGGCAGTTAGGACCAATCAACCTAGTTTTTGATTGACTGTTAAGAGCAGCCTTTACACGAACCTATATTACAAAATTCAGAGCTACTTATATTAGTGAATAACCTACCATTAAAGCAGATGTCACACAAGTCTATTACCATGTCATGTTGAGGAATTCCTTCAGTAATGCAAACAACAAGATCTAACTCAGCAGCCACACCTTCCATGATAGCAGCAGCAGCAAAAGGCGCAGGAACATAAATCACAGAAGCATTGGCTTTTGTCTCAGCCTTAGCTTCAGCAACGGTATTAAAAACAGGGAGACCTAAATGTTCTGTTCCTCCCTTCTTTGGTGTCACTCCTGCTACCTATTAACGAACAGTACAGACTAAAATCAATTTATCACAAGCTTTGAAACACACTCGAATCGTGTCCTATGATCTCAGATAAGAATCATTTTCAGGTCCTAAGTAAGCACAATCTATCCGGCAACAGCTCCGACCACAAAGTAAGTTCGTAAGAGTTCAATTGTGTAATGAAATTAGCACAATAACCAAACCTAAAACATGGATCACCAGTTTAGTAGTACACTGAATCTAATATAGTACCATTTTGGTGCCGTATTCAATGGCTTGTTCAGTGTGGAAGGTCCCGTTCTTTCCGGTAATACCCTGGCAGATGACGCGGGTGTTTTTGTCTACAAAGACCGCTGCAGGAGGCGGAGGAGTCGTCCCGAAGGAGCGAGACTGTGTCAACGAAGTGAGAGAGGAGCATGACGGGTACAGCTCTGAGACGACGACGGAAGAGCGAACTTTGGAGGAAAGAGATCCGAGAAGTCTCGTGACCTGCCTAGACATGGCTTTCGATGATTCGAATTTTGTATTGAAGAACCCTACAATGCAATATGGAGAAAGGAATTTTCAAGCGTTCTTCGTTGAAGAATCAGAATCGGCCGTCGCTCCAGAGTGGTGAAAGCTTATGGGCCTACTTGAATGGATATAAAAGCCCATTTGTATTTGAGAAATTAACGCCCATAACAAATTAAGGAAAGTATTTTGTCCAAAACATTTTTTTTTTTTTTGACAACCATATATCATTGGAAATACATTTACATCTGAAACAAAGAGATTATAACAGAAACTAGATTTTGACCCGCACTTAGAAAGTGCGGGTTTAATTTTCTTTACAAATTTTACTTTTTATTCATTCTGTTAATAGTAGTTTAGATTTTTAATTATGTAATCTAATTTTGATTATAATTGTTTAACCAACATTATAAACAGTGAGTTAGCAATTTAGTTTTTTTTTAAATGAATTATGTGTTATTTGGAGGAGATATATCGTAAGGATTAAGAGATTAAAATAACGATTTCGCATTATATATTTTAATATGCGTTGTATCGTAAGATCATAGTTTGGAAAAATATATATATATATGTGAAAACAACTATTGTAAAAGTTATATGGTATATGTTTAATTGTTATTTTATTTATCTAAAATATTATTTTATAAAATACATGTTGTAGTCGTATATATAATTTGCAAATTTGATGGAACTATCCGTTAAAAACTTCATTCAAACATAAAGCATAATTTGACGCTTCAAATATTTGAATAATATAAGTATGAAATTATTTTATTATTTTATTAATTTTAAAATATATCAACTGAAATTATTTACTATATGCGATTTTTTATAGAAAATTTATAATCAAGATTGGCTAATTAATTTTTCAACCCGTTTAATTAATTAAATATTTTTCAGTTTGATGGAAAAACCTGCTAAAAGTACAATCGTAAAAACATCAATCGTAATATGTGTATATATATATATATATATATATTTGAAACAAAATAAAAAGATATTAAAATATATTTCAAATATTTGAATAATATAAGTATGAAATCATTTTAATATTTTATTAATTTTAAAATATATCAGCTGAAATTATTTACTATATGCGAATTTTTAAAAAATTTATAATTGAGATTGGCTAATTAATTTTTCAACCCGTTTAATTAATTAAATATTTTTCAGTTTGATGGAAAAACTGCTAAAAAGTACAATCGTAAAAACATCAATCGTAATATGTGTATATATATATATATATATATTTGAAACAAAAAAGATATTAAAATATATTTCAAATATTTGAATAATATAAGTATGAAATCATTTTAATATTTTATTAATTTTAAAATATATCAGCTGAAATTATTTACTATATGCGAATTTTTTAAAAAAAATTTATAATCGAGATTGGCTAATTAATTTTTCAACCCGTTTAATTAATTAAATATTTTTCAGTTTGATGGAAAAACCTGCTAAAAAGTACAATCGTAAAAACATCAATCGTAATATGTATATATATATATATATTTTTTGAAACAAAATAAAAAGATATTAAAATATATTATAAATATATTTTGAATTAAATTTTAATTTATAATAGTTGATGTATAAATTATTCATTATATTTACCAATTAATTTGTTTTGATTTTAATTAATTAGGAAAGTGGGACCCATTAGATTTTGGTTGTTTGGCTACATGTTTAATAATTGTCTTGTTTGGAAACATGGATTGTAGAGATAATGTTATATTCCCTAATTACCCTTAATGAAGGTTACAAATCCTAATAATATCAAGGGCAAATTTCTGGAACAACATTTATGTACCATGGCCAAACTCCAATTTTTTAATAGTATTGATTTATATGTTCCACGCAAAACCAAGAAACCACTTGTTGCTATACTGTGTGAAGAAACAACTTTCTAAAGTAACATAGCGTGTGAGAGGGATTCTTCAGTCTGTTTCGTGAGAAAACCATGGATAATTCCTTTTGTTCTAAGCAATCTTTTTTTTTTTGAACATCAATACTATTAAAAAATTAGAGTTTGACCATGGTACATAAATGTTGTTTCCGAAATTTGCCCTTGATTTTATTAAGAATTGTATCTTTCATTAAGGGTAAAACTGTAAAACAATTTATATTTGATTTATTCATAATATCTTATAATATCTTTGTTTTCCTTTTTCTATCATAATCATATCTAACAAAAATCTTTTTCAAAAATTTAGTAAAATAATAATTAATTTCAAAATTAATATTAAAAATATATTATAAATTATTCTTAACTAAAATTTAACTTAAAGAAATAAAATCAAGCATAATTAAGTTATTAAATCAATCATAATTAAAATATATATAAGTTAATATTCTACAATTTATTATTTAATTCAAAATATATTTATACTATATTCTAATATCTTCTTTATTTTTGTTTCAAAAAAAAAAATATATATATATATATACATATTATGATTGATGTTTTTACGATTGCACTTTTTAGCGGGTTCTTCCATCAAATTGCAAAATATTTAAATCATTGAATGGGTTGAAAAATAATTTAGCCAATTTCGATTATAAATTTTCTTTAAAAAATCTACGCATTAGTTTAATATATATATATATATATATATATATATATATATATATTAAATAATTTCAGTTGATATATTTTAAACTTAATAAAAATATTAAAATTATTCCATATTTATATTATTCAAATATTTGAGGCATTAAATTATACTTTATGTTTGAATGCAGTTTTTAACGGGTTGTTCAATAAAATTTGAAAATTATATATACCATTACAACATGTGTTAAATATATATATATATAAACGGATTGTTTTGTTTCTACTTTCGTAAATATTTAATTATTAAATATAAAACATAATAATTTTTTATAATTATCTATTGTTATATAACATAATATTTAGATAAATACAATAAAAATAAACTTATACCATATAAATTTTACAATGGTTGTTTTCACACACACACATATATATATATATATATATAAACTTATACCACATAACTTTTACAATGGTTGTTTTCACACACACATATATATATAAATATATATATATATATATTCAAATCATGATCTTACTATACAACACGGATTAAAATATATAATGCGAAATCGTTATTTTAGTATCTCTTTCCAAATAACACACAATTCATTTTTAAAATAAAATTATTAACTCATTTTTTATAATACGGGTTAAACAATTATAATCAAAATTAGATTACATAATTAAAAATCTAAATTACTATGAACAAAATAAACAAAAAAAAATAAAATTTATAAAGAAAATAAATCCGCGCTTTCTAAGCGCGGGTCAAAATCTAGTTTATTGTTCTAAGCAATTGTGAAAGAAGAATCTGGCGTTCTCGATTTCTCATTTTCCTCCAACTCTTGTTGAGATTTTTCGTAAACCATCATGAATATGAATATGTAGCTCCAACCCTTTTTATGAATATGATTGCTCTGTAAGTCCATGTAAACACATGATTCACAATTTCACACCACCTGTTTGCAAGATTAGATTCTCAACTTCCATCTTTAGCTTCTCTTTCTCAAGGTCTTTGACTTCAAAGTAAGCTCTCCAGATTGCTCTACAACCTTTGAACTATTCTTGAAGTTGTTTTCTTTCTCCACTAAAGCAAGTCCATGTAAACACATGATTCACAATTTCACACCACCTGTTTGCAAGATTAGATTCCCAACTTCCATCTTTAGCTTCTCTTTCTCAAGGTCTTTGACTTCAAAGTAAGCTCTCCAGCAGCTGTAAGAGTCATCACCTTCGAGTGTCGAGCAGTAATCTGAGATTTCTGTGGCTGAAGAGCTCAAGCTCGGGCACGTCTCTCATGCTTGAACACCGAACCACCGAGAAGGATCTCGTCGAAAAACAAGACGACGAAGATTCAACGAACTTAGCCCGGTAAACTCTACAAGGAAATAAAACAAACGAAAAGTCACCGACTTTATCATCATCTTCACTTTGTTCTAATAATTTAGTATGGTTTTATGACTTTATATCACCATTAGCAAACTTCAAACTAGGCAAACATTAAAAAAGCATATAACCAGTATTTCTCTAGTTTGCAAAACTGTAAGTGTTTAAAAGTATTGGTTTATGCTTTTTTAATGTTTACCTAGTTTGAAGTTTGCTAATGGTGATTTGTTCTTCTTTTTTTATTTAAGGTCAATTATCTCTTGGAGAATTATGATGCAAAAGAAGATATTTTTGCACAAGAACTGTACCGCTCACAATTATACAGTGAGCTTTTATGTTTTAGATAATACAATCAATTATATGGTGTACATACAGTTTGTCCGGCCGTATATACACTATTTACGCAGTTTATAAAATAAAATTTATATACTTTAAACAAAAATTACAATATCTTTTAATATCATATTATTTGAGTTAAATTTTAGTATTAGATGGAAACCTTTTCATATTTTAATTATCTGATCTGATTTATCAATTTTTTCTTTTCCACCATTTAAAATTTTAAAAACTACAAAGTTATTTATAATTTAAATACCATATTTGATCAATAATTTACTTTATGTTTGATATTCATATTTTAATAATTATAATTTCTAAAATTATAAAGTGTACTAGTTGTAAATGCATATTTTATTTAATAAATCAATATACAATTATATATGAGAGTATACTCATATATATAGAAAAAATATTCACCATATATACCCGAATACACATCCGTATATACATTTATATGTTATATGGTGGTGAACCGTCCGGCTAGCGTATATTGTATTTTAGAACACTAGTAAATGATAAGAAAATGATAAACTGTTTTAAATAGTTAAAAATTAGAATGAAAAACCATAGAACAAAAGCAAAAATTAATATGTAATTGAAGTGATAGTTATAAAAAATGTGATAAAAATAGATAAAATGGTAACATAAACAAATAAAATATAAAAATATAAGAACAGTAGTAAAGAATGAAATCAATGAAACATATACATAAATTAAAAAGATTCAAAATGATAAATAAATATATCAAACTATTATTGTAATATTAGGATTTAGATGACTATAAATTTTAAATAACAAGTATATATATATATATATATATATATATATATATATATATTTAAAAGAATGTATGAAATATTAAAGTCAATCAATCATCATCAATTACATAATAGTTGAAGAGGGGGCTCTCCATGTGACACATCATCCATTTTCTTATTGGTCAATCTCATAAATTAATTTACATATCATTATTTAAATAAAAATAAATGACAATATATTATTAATTTAAATTATTTAATTTAAATTTAACTAGTTAAAATCATCAAAACATAAATACAAACAGATTAAATTAAAATTAATTTAGATTTCCATAAATATATAAATATTATATAGTATAAGATTCAAATACATCTTTCATATTTTTCCAATAATTTAACAAAAATAGTTAAATCTTAATACAAGTGATAATTCTAAATCATACCACTAAAAATGAGAACACTATGATAAAAAGTTCCAAATAATTAAAAAAGCGAAAACGTAGAACAAAAAATATATATTAATAAATAATGATAATTATTAAGCATGTAAAGAAAATATGATACAAATAGATAACAATGGTAACAGGAAAAAAAAAACTAAATCAAATATAAGAACATACAAAATTAAATGAAATCCGGTGTTAAAATTCGTTTAATCTACACCATTTAATATGGTGTTACCATCCAAATTACAATTGCAATTATGTGTATGTAGTAATGTATGTAGACAAGCCATACAATAGAGGAATGGATGCAGAACAGAAGAAGAGTGGGATACTTGGAATGACGAAAATAGCCTTGGACCCAACTCTTCCTCTTTAATCATTAGTTTCCTAATTTAGAAACCATAACATGTTTCCTGCGAGTCTCTGACAGAACACAAGAGCTCTCTCTCTCTCTGACAAAATTCAAAGGAAAAGACTTTATAACTCAAGAGGGATTTAATATTATTGTATAGACGACATCCATTGTTAGGGATCTAACGCAATACGTTAATTATCTACGCATTTTTATGATGACTTTGTCGCTATGTAAATTCGTTCGTTACATGATCGAAATAGACAGGTCCGGCCCATATCATTTTTGCACTTTAAAAAAAAAAAAAAAAATTAAGGCTCTACAACTTAGGAGTGGAACCTTGAATTTTTAACCCAAAAACACATACCTCAACAACTACACCATGATTACATTTCAGAAATTGATGCCCTTAAAAACACATGCTTTAGCTAAGGGCCAGCTCTGGAAATAGATTTCCCCAAACTCTATTTTCCATATTTGTTACAAACATGGCACTAAAATGATTCGGTTCTTTTTTTCTTTTTCAACAATCTGAGCTGATGTAGCTGATGTTTACTATATGGTGTGTGATATTGCTGTATAATTAAAATACACATGTTCCTCTCTTGTTTTGCTCTCATTCTATAACCAGTTTATTATAAAATTAAATCCAAATCATAGAAAAGGTTAACTATTGTAACTTAAAAACGAGGGTAGCATTGTGCTTTGCCACCTCTCATCAAGAAAAAAAAAATAGAAAGTCACTTTCAAGTATTGTTACACTTTGTCCTTTCCCATTTGGCTACTCTCTCTCTCTCTCTCTCTCTCTCTCTCTCTCTCTCTCTCTCTCTCTCTCTCTCTCTCTCTCTCTCTCTCTCTCTCTCTCTCTCTCTCTCTCTCTCTCTCTCTCTCTCTCTCTCTCTCTCTCTCTCTCTCTCTCTCTCTCTCTCTCTCTCTCTCTCTCTCTCTCTCTCTCTCTCTCTCTCTCTGTAGTAACTTTGTTTTCCTTAAAACATCTTTCGTGAAGTTTCCATTTTTGGAATCTTTACGAATTGCGTCATGCATGGCAGATCGAAGAAATTAGTGGTAGGATATTTGACTAAAAAGGGACTCTCTACTAAAGAAATTACCAAAACAGCCATTACATGTCAAATTTCAAATTTACAATTTAACATATAACTACTTATTTCAATTTCTGATAGCTTAATTAACTTTTTTTTTAACTTTGTAGTTGAGGTGTTGAACATAAATCTTGATTAGGGCATGACATATATTTCAAATACAAAAATCAGCAATTCTCAACAAAATCATTATAATAAAAATGTATTTACTAGTTACCTTTACTTTTTTTTTTTTTGGGGTTAAAATTATGATTTTAGTGGACAAATTGTTTATTTTTACAATATTAGTAAAGTGGCGCACACACATATATAGGTTAAAGGTACAATTATTAAGGCATAGCACGACACTATTTGTATAATGGTGAGCGTAAACGGTGACTATGATACGTTTGTCACATAACGCAGTAACAATTCTCGATGTTAAAATATGTAAAGCCTTATATATACATTATTTCCACTCTCCAATTTACACAAAAAATACTTGTAAATGTATAAGGAAGGAGAACAAAGAGAAATATATGAGATTAGAAAATGGTGAGCTGAAACCACACGTTACATACATAATTAGAGAGAAAAGAGAAAGTGTTATTAAGCATATTCTTCCCCATAATTAATCTCTCTCCTCTTCTGTGTCATCTAACCTCATATGCTATTGATCTCCATTTCCAGATCCCCAAGAACACATCTCAACAAAAAAGTACCTTAAAGGCTCTCTCTCTCTCTTTTTTTGTTAGTTCTTTTATGTCTCTATATAATTTAAACTAACTCACCCACACATTCTCTCACCTCTCTCTAAGTTCACACATCAAGAATCAAGAAACAAAACCATCTTTGAAATGAATCCTGTAATCAACTCTAGGGTTTCAAATTCTTGTTCTTTTTATAGTTAATTAGATGCTTTCTTTAGTTGATCTAACTTTTTCATATGTGTAAAATACATTTGAATCAGGAGGAAGAGGAAAGGGGGAATAAGAGGAAGAGGATACAGATGGGAAGAGGAAAGATAGAAATAAAGAAGATACAAAATCAGACAGCGAGACAAGTGACCTTCTCCAAGAGAAGAAGTGGTCTTATGAAGAAGACTCATGAGCTCTCTGTTCTCTGCGATGCTCACATCGGTCTCATCGTCTTCTCCGCCACCGGAAAGCTCTATCAGTACTGCACCGAACCCCTCACGTTAGCTTCTTCTTCTCTCTCCCTCTCTCTCAAATTAGGGTTTCAGATTATGATGTTCCAAAAAGTCTCAAATTAGGGTTTCAGAGATATAGACACACAAGTGTATGTATCGATCTGATATTTTTACTTGGTTCGGTCAACAATATTGGTCTAATTAAATGATGATATGATCAGAGATATATATCTCCTCGTGCTTGTGAACTGGAAGTTTTCATCATTAGTTTCTGAAGTAGCAGGTCTCATGAATATGTTTTAAGATTTTTACATTATATATGCGTAAATGCACGTATATGATCATTATTGGTATATATATATATAGGTCAAATTCTATATATCCCACACCTGCCGAACAAAGAGATCTGCAAAGATTTGACGTTTCTTGTTCTATTTTTCATATGAAGATCTCAGTTTCTGTGGGTAGTATAGTGTGTGTAATATTTATTTACAACATATACATGCTTTTCTCTATAAATCTTATTTTATTATACGATTTAAGTACAATTAATTATATTAATTAAAAGTTTTAGATCTAAGTCATAACCAGAAGACAAATTTATTCACTTAAAACCCTATAGTATGAGAAGAAAGATATGCTATTAGTTTTAAGTTTCCTTTCACAAATAAAGAGGGGAAAACCTTTTAATTATGTTTTCTAGTAACCAATTTTGGGCAGAATACAGATCCTTATGTATTTGTTTGTCAAAGTATATATATAGATCCTAATCTTGAGGACTACATTCGTTATGGTATTTGTGTTCCTCCAATGATTATTCATGAAGTCTTGACGTTATAAGATTAAAGATACTAATTTGATAACATTTGATAAATACCAATATTGAATAGGTTGCCACAGCTCATTGACCGATACTTGCAGATCAACGGATTGCGACTTCCTGATCCTAACGACAACCCGGTATATGTATATACACATACTTATTCATTTGGTCTTATCAATTCAATACAAAGAAAATCACATTTTCACAAGAATGAATAATCATTTAATTTGGAGTTTTCATGTGTATATATAGGATGAATTGTGCCATGAGATAGAAGTCCTAAGAAGAGAGACATGTAAGCTTGAGCTCCGTCTGCGTCCATACCATGGACATGACTTAGCCTCCATTCCTCCACACGAGCTCGATGAACTAGAACAACAGCTTGAACATTCTGTCCTTAAAGTCCGTCAGCGTAAGGTAACGTTATATATATGTTCATATCAATATATTCTCTTACAACTATATTTTATTACAGTTTTGTTTGATCTCTCTCTAATGTTAATATACTGAAGAATGAGTTGATGCAACAACAGTTGGAGAATCTAAGCAGAAAGGTAGCTCTCTAATCACTCTTTTTAACTACATCTTCTAATAATTAATATGATATTTATATCACCGGCCGGTTTAATGATCAATACCATGTTATATATGCATATGATCAGAGGCGGATGCTAGAAGAAGATAACAACAATATGTACCGTTGGGTAAGTTTGGTTACTAGCTAGAGAATGTTAATTACTGTATGTTTGCAAATTTTCGATTCAGTGACATATTTTATTCTATGTATATCGGTGTGGCGATATTGCTAGCTTCATGAGCATCGTACTGCGATAGAGTTTCAGCAAGGTGGGATAGAGACCAAACCAGGGGAGTATCAACCGTTTCTAGAGCAGCTTCAGTACTATAATGATCAGCATCAACAACAACCAAACAGTGTTCTTCAGCTCGCTACCCTTCCTTCCGAGATTGATCCTAACTACCATCTCCAGCTTGCTCAGCCTAATCTTTAAAACTATCCAATGGCCAAGATTGATTAATCCTCAACCAGATCTACTCTATATTTATGGAGACAAATAAACGAACAATGAAGTATCAGTTTCTGTCTTTTACCTATTTTAAGTAGCCAATGCTTTCTTCTTTAAGTCTGTTTTGTGTGGCCATGGAACATTGTTTGAAGAGCAATTCATTTGAGAATCATAATGATCTTGATTATATACAAAATTGCCAACTAGACATAACTGGCTCTGTACACAAACAATATAAACATGAGCTTCTGACTTATTTTGATATACAAAATTATAAGGACTAACAACAATTTCTTTTAAAAATATATATGTAGAACAACCCATTTTTTTGCACTAACTTGTGGGGTCTTGTAAAAATAATGCAATCCCAAGACCGGTACCGCAACCAGAGATCAACTTTTTACATAAACGTATACATGCATTCCATATCATGTATCTAAAGAAAGTTTTTTATTTTCTTTTCTGATTAATCAGGAGGTGGTCCGGGTTTAGACCCAACTAATCCTCTTGAGTCGGGGTGAATTGGGCTTTTTCATCTCGCTGAAGACATGACGAAAGGCATTCCTTCCAACGGAAATCAAACCAGGAACACGAGAGATCAACATTCACATTCCTGTCATAAGTCACTGGCCCAATGCACCTTTGGTAAAGAAGGTTTATTAACATGAGAAATAGTCAAAAGGGCAAAGAGATCGAGTTTTATTTGGAAACTTAACAATAAACAGCCAGAGATATGATCATGTGTAATAATGACACTAACCTCTGGATTCAGAAACAAAGGCCTTTGAGGCTCAATTACCGATTTCCAAAAAACAATCTCACAGAAAGAATAATCCAGCTCAGAATCTTTGATAAGCAAAAAAAAAAAAAAAAACAGTTGTTCTGATGTTGTTTCATACTGAAGATTCTGTTAAACTTGATGTTGTTCAGAACTATCTGTCGGCTAAATAAAGAGTGAAAAACACAGGAGTAAAACTATTATTAGGTTAATGGCCGCACAGCAAGTATATTCCAGCTCAGAATCTTTATAATGTCTGATCCACAAGCTTATCAAGAATTTTAACTGCAAATATATTTTTATAGATTTCAGATAAGAGTAAAAGAGCTGTTACAAACTCAACCAAGATTGCAAAAAAAAAAAGTATATTCAAATAGCTTTTACAAAGGAATGCAAAGACGATCAAGAAGCAAGAAAAGAGTTTCGGAAGAACAATCTTCCTTTCCTCTTTTTATCTTTAATCTGTTTACATTATAAAAGACAAGAAAACTTGACTTCTTAACTTCTTGATCACGCAAACAACCATCATCATCATCATCTAGAGCCTCCAAAACGCTGCGTTTTGTTTTTTGCTTGATCGTCTAGAACCATGGCAGGAGGAACTTTTGTAGCCGAGAGTAGCCATGGAGGAGACTACGAAGAAGGCAGCGTAACCCCTTTTGTCGTGATTGCCTGTATTGTAGCTGCCATGGGTGGTCTACTCTTTGGTTACGATATCGGTATCTCAGGTTTGTTACTTCCCCACCAAGAAACAAGATTTCTCCTTCTTTTGTTTCAGTGTTCTTATGTAAGATATATGTTTCCAGGAGGAGTGACATCAATGGAGGAGTTTCTAACGAAATTCTTCCCCGACATGCTTCGTCAAATGCAAAACGAAACAGGGCAAGAAACAGAGTACTGCAAATACGACAATGAGCTTCTAACTCTCTTCACCTCCTCTCTCTACCTCGCTGCTCTATTCGCCTCTTTCCTCGCTTCAACAATCACAAGAATGTTTGGCCGGAAAGTCTCAATGACAATCGGAGGTCTGGCTTTCCTCGTCGGAGCTCTTCTCAACGGTTTCGCCACCAACCTCGAAATGTTAATCATCGGTAGGTTACTTCTTGGTGTAGGCGTCGGATTCGCTAACCAAGCTGTTCCTCTTTACCTTTCCGAGATGGCTCCTGCTAAGATCAGAGGAGCTCTCAACTTCGGTTTCCAGTTAGCAGTCACGATCGGGATCTTACTAGCAAACCTTATCAACTACATAACCACGAAGATCAAGAGCGATATCGGATGGAGATTATCTCTCGGTTTGGCCGCAGTTCCGGCCGCTATGATGCTAGTTGGATCCATTTTATTACCAGAGACACCAAACTCGATCCTCGAACGTGGAAACAGAGAAGAGGCTAAGATGATGCTGCAGAGGATCAGAGGAACCAAGGATGTCGAGCATGAGTTTATGGATATTTGTATCGCGAGTGAGACTGCGAAGGGAGTTAAGCATCCGTGGACGAACATAATGCTGGCTAAGTATAGACCGCAGCTCACGTTCTGCACGTTCATCCCGTTCTTCCAGCAGCTAACTGGGATTAATGTCATCATGTTCTATGCACCTGTCTTGTTTCAGACCATCGGTTTTGGAAATGACGCCTCTCTTATATCTGCAGTCATCATGGGTCTTGTAAATGTCCTTTCCACCATCGTCTCTATCTACACGGTGGATAAATTTGGACGCAGAGCTCTGTTTCTTTCAGGCGGTATCCAGATGATAGTGACTCAGGTGCGTACAAAGAAACAATGGAAAATGCTCTGTTTCCTGAAACAGAGTTTATCCTGCTTTGTTTTCAAAAACGTGTAAGTAGATCTGGCCAAAATACCCGGACCCAGAAAAAAAACTGAACCAAACCCGAACCGAAAAAGTAAACTAAAATCCGAACTCGAACCGACAAAATATCTGAACGGATTCTAAACTCCTATATCCGAAGAACCTGAACCGAACCTAGAACCAAATGATACCCGAAATATCCAAATTATAATTATATACCCAAAATATTAATTATATTTAAATTTAATATAACAAAATTATTCAAAATTACAATTATAAATTCAAATATATTGGTTATTTTTATACTAAAATAATTAAACTATTACAAATAAATAAAATATATTAAGTTTTTGTTATATTTTTCAAAATTTGACATATTATTATTTAAATATAACTAATTTTTATTTTGTTTTATGTTTTTTCGTTTATCCAAATCCGAACCTCACTCGAATGGAACCAAACCGAATCCGAACCAAAATTCTAAAATACTTGAATGGGGTTTATATACCCAAACCTGAAAACCCGAAAATCCGAAAAATCTGAATCGAATCTGAATGGATATTCGAACGTTCAGGCCTACGAGTAAGTAACATCGATTTGTTTTGCTTCGTTTTCAGGTCGCAGTTGGTTCGATGATCGGATGGAAAGTCGGACTGAACGGAGAAGGGTCATTATCACGTGTTGATACTGATATACTCTTGGCGTTAATCTGTCTCTACGTGGCGGGTTTTGCTTGGTCGTGGGGACCGTTGGGATGGTTAGTTCCGAGTGAGATATGTCCATTGGAAATCAGATCAGCAGGACAATCGTTGAACGTTTCAGTGAACATGTTCTTCACGTTCTTCATTGGACAGTTCTTCTTGACAATGCTTTGTCACATGAAGTTTGGTCTGTTCTACTTCTTCGCCGTCTTGGTCTTGATCATGACGGTTTTCATTTACTTGTTGTTGCCGGAGACAAAAGGAGTTCCGATTGAGGAGATGGGGAGAGTGTGGAAGGAACATAGATACTGGGGGAAGTATCTTCGTGATGTTGATAATGGTGATGATGATGAAGATGATAATGTTTATATTTTTAGTTTAAAAGCTTGATTAAGATTAAGGGTTTGTTAGGATTTGATTAATTTTATTGACAAATTTGTATGATATGGAAGTGAAGAAATTACAAAATCAATAAACGGGTGTACATATTTTGAGATTCATAGGATAAAACCTTAGACGTATTTGACGACCAAATATAAACTTACAACCTTGCAGACTACTGAGTTCATCGTTCATTTTTTTTTTGATAAACCCTATCGATTAATCTTGTCAGATATAGTAGGAATTAATACTGGTCGTGAGATTTTGGAGACTAATAATTTTAGTATAAAACTTACTAAATTTTTTTCTTTTATAATTTGGAGACCATAAAACTATTTATATTAGTTTAATAAATTTTAGGGCAGTGGTTCATCCGTTTGTGCTCATGACCATTGTTGTTGTTGAAAATTAGTTGTATAAACGCACCATTCATTGATGTTTCAACAAGAAGCTAACTACGAACATTCAAAGCCATTAGTACATATCTTCACCCATAATAATCATTGTTGTTGAAAATTACACATCACCATGCCCATAAGTGAAATAGTGTGTCATATATGTGGGATTGCAAGAAGAATTTGATGGATTCAGAGAGGAATTTGTGTAGGACACATGATATTGATGAAAGTTAGAGCAAGAAGAATCAACTTTAACTTAGTTTTAGAAGCGTATGCGATTAAAAAAAATGATCAAAGAAAAATCGGAAGGAAAGAAGTGTGAAATCCTAGTTGAAGAGGAAGAAATCATAATGCTCGTGTAGTAGTAGTAGTACTCTTGTTCATCAAAAATCAAACGCAAGAAAACAAATTATCTTCGCTATGATGATGATATTAGTTGTTTCACCAGAACAAAGAGAAAGTTCAAAAGGGTTTCTTTCATATTCACCAATAGAACTCGAAGTGAGTAACGAGTGATGATATGGTTTATGTATTTATATGCATGTATGACTTAGTCAACGAGTCACCTAACCATGATATTCCCCCTGGATTATCAAAAAAAAAAAACAATTAGAAAATCCGTTTTAAGGTACGACAATAACTGGACAAAATATTAGCAAATGATCTCGGTGCATAGGTCATTAATAAATCATTGTCACGATAGTATATATATATATCGATGAGACAATCAAACATAACAAAATCTAGAGCGTATCTGCCAAGTGGACTAATCACTCTTTCTTTTCTTGATGGCGACTAATCACTTAAGGTTTGATTGGGAGAGCATTATGATGAACATTATGTTTTTTATTAGCCAATCATGTTTTATTTAAAAAGCATCTAAGAGAGCATTTAGGAGATGCAAATGCTTTCAAATGCTTATGCTCTATATGCTCTCATATGGAGCATTTCCACAGTATTAACCTCTAAAATATTAAATTTTTTTTTTTTAAATTATATAAGTAATTAATTTTGTTAATTAACATAAAATATATGCATATATTTAAAATTATTATTATTAATATTTTATTTCATATATTGTTTTTTAAATATATATGAAAATAGAATATATACATATAATAATTTAATAAATATAATTTAAATATATGAAAAATAAAACACTTATTATCTAAATATAATATATACATATAATAATTTAATAATATAATTTAAATATATAAAAAAATAAAAAACTTATGTTTTAAATATAATATATACATATAATAATTTGATAAATAATTTAAATACATGAAAAAACCAAAAAAAAAACTTATATTCTAAATATAATATATACATATATAACACTTTAAAATAATTATAGTTAAATATAATTAAATAATTTATAATTTTATATTTAACCACTAATGGCTCTACCAATCACTAAAAAATGTATATTAATTAGAGCATACAGCTTCAGTAGCATACTGCTCATGCTACTTACTGCTAATGCTCTGCTACGAGCCTTTCCAATCAGGCCCTTATTCTCAAGGTCAGACTCAGAGCACCCACATTGGTGTTATCCAATGTGGGTTTCTTATGAATAAATTAATAATATTTGTGTTGATTAAGATTAGTTAAGAGACTTTGATTATTTATGTCCTCCATTGGTGTTACCCGTTTTGAGTTTCTTAAAAAAATATATATATTATAAAAAGTTTTATTTCAAATTTTATTTATCTCTTAATCACACAATTCAATTCGAAACCAATAGTGCATGGACCAAATCCAAAGATACATAACATGTGTTATTTCCCTTGTGCACACACCTAAATCTTACTTGACGAGAAACATAAACATCCTCCTAGTAGATTGCCACGTCCAGATGAAGAACCCACCATGGGCAAGTCTGGTTCCATTCCCCATTCAGTCCAAGATCCATCATAGATTGGCACATCGGGTTTTCCTAGACGATGAAGTCCCTGACCAGCAAGAGAACACAATTTCAGTTTTTTACAATAAATGAGTGAGTTCTCTAGTAGTTACCAGTGCCAAAATACAAGCTGTTACACCGGTTCCACATGAAGCCATGATTGGACTGTCCACTGAAATGCCTGCAAAGAAACTAACTGGTTAAATTGATCCCTTAGAAAAAGCCTACTTAGAGAATGTGCATCAATAAAAGAAGCATTGCCAAAAGCTTTTAATAGACTCAAAATTACGTTGACAACAAAGATTCCAGTTTTTTCCACTTAGGTATCATAATGGTGATGGTAGTGTGAAGTCAACAAGTCAGAAATAAACAACACGATAACATCGTCTCGAAGGAAAAAAGACCATGATAGCTCACATTTGTTCTTCTATCTGATATTCCATCCAAATCAAAGAAGAGAGCACCTGGAATATGAGCAACCTGGAGGGCAACATACAACCTAATCAACATATAAAGTAGTGTTATCTCTATCTACAAACAGTACATATCCTCACTTGATACTCTTGGATGGGATTTCTTTGCTCATGTGGTATGTACCATGAGGCATCCAAAACCTGACCAGAAAAGAAACAAGTTGCATAAGATTCATGAGACAAAGTCTACAATCTCAACAAGTGCAAATTATAATTCTAATAATCCAACACAGCAAGAACAGCTGTTTTACCTTTATATCAGCCTCTCTAAGATTAGAATGGAGTCAATCAACAGAAACAACTGGTTCATCAGTAGAAATCTATGATTCCAAATCGAAAGAATAAACTACTTGAGAGAATCGAAAACCATATTGATTACAACTTACATTCAAAACGATTGGGAAAGTCTTCTGCGGAAGAATAGAAGATAAAGAGGGATTAATCAAGCTGTGACCAGCACCCAGTAAAGTTCTTGAGAAAAGGGTCGAAGCCATATCACCTCGATAAAGAGGGATTAATCAAGCTGTGACCAGCACCCATAAATCGATGTGAAACCATATCCCGACATCAAATCAAACCCTAACAACAAACATCGATTACTCAAATCCTCCTGAGCAAACCCTAATTCCGACCCCAAATGAAACCCTAACCCCAATCGAAAACCCATTCAAATCACTTCCAAAAGAGAATAAAAACACTCGCACATGTAACAAACATCCCTAGAAGCTATCGAATCCAATCGGAACCGACTACGACACAGAGATTTACCGGATGCAGAAGATGAACCCTAATCGCCAACGAATCGCCCTCGGAGCTCTCACGGGCTTCAAAACGATTAACACAGAGAAATGAGGGTGTACCAGACGGTTTGCACCCCAGCAACTTAAAAAAATCGGCCAATCTCCTGCTGCCACGTCAATAAGATACGGGCTCTTAAGTTGCTTATTTAAGAGACGTATCTTAAGTTATTAGGCCTTTTAACATTTTTTTAAATAAGATTGCATAAGAAACAGAGCCAAAATGGGGTAAGAACCCATCAATGGACCTGCTCTCAAGGGGCCAAGGGGAATAAATAATTTATGATTTTACAGTTTTACTAATCGTTTCTTGTAATTGTTGTTATGTAAACAAGAGTCGATCCATAAACATATCAAGCAAACTCAACTTAACTGCTTAAAAGTGTGAATATTTATTTGGTGTTGACAAAAGAATTTTGAATAATAGTAGTTTTTTTCGAAATATGTTAATTCACGTAAAACACGTGATATGCAGATATTTAAATTGTTTTTTTTTTTTTGGTAAAGAATATTGCCAAATATAAATAAATACTGTATATAACTTAATATAACTATTTGATGTCAAAGTCTTCTACCTTTTTTTTTCAAAGTCTTCTACTTTTCCTTTTCAATCTTTCAATCTTTCAAAAAAAAAAAAAAAAAAAAATCAATTACCTCACTGATTGTCTCCTTTTCAATCTTTCACATAGTTAGATCATATACATTGGTTACCCATTAGGGGTCCTTAAAAATTTTTTTTATTAATTTATTATTATTTTTTTTTTCCAGATGTGGAAAAAAATCAAAAAAAATGGACCAATGATTACATGCCACGTAGCGTAAACAGTGTAAAGATGAATCCTTATACAAAAATTTTAAGAAACAGTTTCTTAACTATTCATGTGGGCCCTACGTAGGATTCACAATAAATTATTATTATTTGTTAAGGACTCCTCCCTTAAGGACTCCAAATGGACAAGCTGTTACCGGTAATCAAAACTTTTATCCAAAAAGAATATTTTCCACATAATTTGTTCACATCAGCTAAAATTACTAGCCAGATTAATCGTCTCAAAAATCAAAAAGTTTTGTAGCTTTGAGAACAGTTTTATTAGATCGAGAACTACCTTTTATTTAGTGGATCCGTTAACATATTCAAACTCGATATATATTTGTTTAATAAGCGCAACATTATAACATATTCAAACCCGATATATATATTTGTTTAATAAACGCAACATTTTAAAGTTTAGATTAATCTCAAAGCAAAATATTACTTACAAATGGTAAATTAGTGAACTACCTCATGTGGTAGAGAGAAAAGCATGGATAAACACTTCTTAAATGCACGTAGCAGCCAGCAGCAACCGCAGAAAGGACCGGGTTGACCCACTTAGCTTAAATTCTCCTGCCGGAGCGTGGCCCACACTCGAGTTCTTCATCGGCGGTCACGAGCGTGAATTCCACCGCGTCGTAACAAAAAAAAAAATGTCCCCTCAAAAAGCAAATGAAAAGGAAAAAAAAAACAGAGAGGGTGAGCTGTGAAAGGGACCCACCCACCCATGTGCCCTCCTTCCTGTCTCCTCCACCAGCTCCTGCCTCTCAATCATCATCAGTTCCCTTCTTCTCCTCCTCCTCTGAATGTGTTTCAGTGAGTAAGACAAAGTAAAACCACCACTTTCTCAAAACCATGTCGAATAACACCGACGGAGTTATGATCTCAAACGGAGCTCTCGTCGTGAAGAAACCTCCGGCGAAAGACCGTCATAGCAAAGTCGACGGAAGAGGGAGGAGAATCCGTATGCCAATCATATGCGCAGCTCGTGTTTTCCAGCTAACAAGAGAGCTCGGTCACAAATCCGACGGTCAAACAATCGAATGGCTCCTCCGTCAAGCTGAGCCTTCAATCATAGCCGCAACAGGAACCGGCACAACTCCGGCGAGTTTCTCCACCGCATCTGTCTCAATCCGAGGAAACACCATAACCAATTCCTCAACCTGCACTATGTCCAAACCTTTACTAGGATCTTCACCGTTTATACTCGGAAAACGCGTGAGAGCCGATGAGGATTCCGGAGGTGGTAAAGACGAGAGTCACGAGACAATGGGATCTTTTGCAACACCAGCTGGGTTCTGGGCGGTTCCTGCGAGGCCAGATTTTGGACAAGTTTGGAGCTTTGCTGCCGGAGCTCCGCAAGAGATGTTTTTGCAACAACATCAACAGCAATCAGCAGCTGCACTTTTCTTTCACCAGCAACAAGCTGTAATGGGTGAAGCTTCGGCAGCTAGAGTTGGGAATTATCTTCCGGGTCATCTTAATTTGCTTGCTTCTTTATCTACTGGAGCTCCCGGGTCGGGTGGGAGAGAGGATGACCCACATTGATGGTCTCCTTTTTAGTTTGGTATATATAATTATATCTGTTACTCTATTGTCATCGATCAATCTCCTGCATTGTTTTTTAGTCGAGTGGCTTCACTCTCTATGTGTGTTTTAGTTTTTAGAGATTGATTTGAAAGTATGGTTAGTGTTTAAGTTAAGATTAGGGTTAGGGTTTAAGAAGCTGGTCTTGAAGATATGTTTTTGGGAAGTTTTTGTTATTGTGGGAGATCGATATCTCACCTCATTAGGGGTAATCAAGAAACCGCGGAGGTTTTTGACCCTTCTGTCTGGTTTTCCCGGCGAAACAAAGCCGTCGTCCAAATTCCAGATATATTTATATATTGTTTGTTTTTTGTTGCTAATTGTGTAATGTGTTACGATAATTGTTGTTGGAACTAGCATAGAAGACAAGAACTTCCGCACCTCGATTTAAATGTGAGAACAGAGGATTAAGTAAAAAAGACAAACCAGCTGTGTCATCTGGTCTGAAATTTTTAACTTGAAAAACTAATCTCTGGGTTCTAAGCTAATTTATGTCATGTGTTTGGTAGTTTGGTTTGTCATGTCAGCATAAACAGTTAATGATCGGTTCTTAACTAAGGATCGGTTTTTACGTGAGTTCTTAGAAATAATATTTTTTAATTGTTTTACTTAAGAACCCGTGCTAAGAACTCCCCTAAAATAATATTTTTTAATTGTTTTACCTAGGAACCCGTGCTAAGAACTCCCCTAGAACCCGTGCTAAGAACTCACGTGCTAATAACTAAGGATCGGTTCTTAGGTCTAAGGTGTCATGATCTTTTTAAATAAGTTATTTTTGTCAAAAATAAGTTTTTATCTATTTTTTTCTGTTCAACAAACATTTTTATAATTTAGTTCTTACAAAAATGAAAGAAAAAAAGAGATAGAATGTCTCTCGTCTGACGTTAGCTTTATAAATTATATGTGACGGATATCCATAATCAACATTTCTAAATAAAACGCTGTGTTTATATGAGTTCAAGCTAACCACACTTGAGTTGGAGTTCAATTGTTTATATATTAGTATTACCAATTGATTTTTTGGATGCTTGTTTAAAAAATCAATATAGTAAGGGTAAATGACAGATAAAAAAATTATAACTATATCTGCTGAATCTGTATTAAAACTAATGACTCATTTATCATAATTCTATTTCGAGGAAACTATCAAAGTGATTAGACTAATTAGGTCGCACTGACTAATCAAAGAATCAAACAAATTTTGCCATAAAATAAGAATCCATTAATGGAAAGATCTTAACTAAAAGTTGGTGTTTTTGTTTCTTAATTAAGTACTAAAGTAATAAACACTCAGCTACATAATATAATGCAAATAATTATAGGTTGGGGATCTTAGAGCATGTTTAGTAGGGGTTCTTAAGGCCCGGGTTCTTAACTATTCACGTGGGTCCCACGTGAATAGTTAAGAACCCGGGCCTTAAAAATCCTTATTTAAGAACCGGTTCTTACACTGTTCATGACACGTGGCAGCATGTGATTCGTTAATTTTTTTTTTTCAATTTTTTTTTTTTACACTTTTCCCAAAAAAAAAAAAAAAATTTTTTTTTTTAAGAACCCCTTAGGGGTTCACTACTACACATGCTCTTAGTAATCAACTCGTATCAGAAACATCCCGTACCCAACGTCAATTATTAATATGGTCCCATTCGTTTCTACCAAAAATAATTTCTATAGGTTGTTGGCATATAATACATATATTAATTATAAATATTTCACATTTTGGACCGACACACACGTAAGTAAATAGCCTCTCATTCACCTCACTCTACCAGCTTTACTAGATCTAGACAATATTATGATCCGAAATATCGAATCAAATTCAAACCAAAAAAGTATAATCAAATTTGAATTCAAATCCGAACCGATAAAATATTCAAACTGAACATAAACTCCTATATTCAAAAAACTAAAACTGAATCCGAAGCTAACCGAAAACTGAATGGATATATTCGAAATATTTGAATTATCATTATATATCTAAAATATTAATTATATTTCGATTTAATATAATAAAATTATCCAAAACAAAATTATAAATTCAAATATATTGGTTATACTTAGACTAAAATAATTAAATTACCAAAAGTAAATAAAATATATGAAAGTTTTTGTTATATTTATTAAAATTTGACACTTTTATTTAAATATAATTAGTTTTTATTTTTGTTTTGTGTTTTTTGGATACCTAAATTCAAACCGAACTTGAATAAAAGTGAATCGAACTCGAATTAAAATTATAAAATATCTGAATAAATTTTTTATGCTAAGATCCGAAAATTCAAAATATCCAAACCGGACGGACAGATATCTTATTGCCCATGTCTAAGCTCTACTATGACCGTATTAAATGTACAGCCAAATGGACTTATATGGGCCTTCTTACGGAATTAATGGGCCAGGCTTCGTCTTTGATGCTAACTCCGCCTAATGGGCCAGACTTCGTCTCGAAGCTGAGAAGTGCTTTTGGCCAGCCGTTTCGCATCTCGGAGAGAGAGAGAGAGAGAGAGAGAGAGAGAGAGAATGGCGTCATCATCGGCGAGAGGAGAGATGGAGAAGATGGGAACCGATCAGCTGAAAGCGTTGAAGGAGCAAGCGGATCTGGAAGTGAATCTCCTCCAGGACAGTCTTAACAACATCCGCACAGCCAACGCCCGACTCGAATCCGCCGCCGGAGCTCTCAACGATCTCTCTCTTCGACCTCAAGGTCTGTTCGCTTCACCATCTTCTCCTGCTTAATCATTTTATCGCCTCTTATGATTTTTGAATTTATAGGTAAGAAAATGCTTGTACCACTCACTGCCTCTCTGTATGTGCCTGGGACACTTGATGAAGCTGATAAGGTTCTAGTTGATATTGGCACTGGTTACTTCATTGAGGTACATACAATCAATAAGAATGGATTAAGAGTCGTTCAAGTGTCGTTCCTGTAGCTCAAGTGTTGAATATGTGTTTTGCATTTCTATGTGGTTTGTAGAAAACAATGGAGGACGGAAAAGATTATTGCCAGAGGAAGATCAACTTGTTAAAATCCAACTATGAACAACTTTTTGAGGTATGTTTTTGGTGGAAAATATATATCCGAATTAGAAATTCTCACTCTCCTAGCAAGTTTCAGAAGCCTGTGATTTGGTTTTAGATAGATCCTGAGGGGAAAATAAAGGAAAAAAGCATATAGATTATGCTTTAGAACTGTCCTCATACAGAAGAATAGCAAAGTTCTCATTAGCATTTACCAAAGATTTGAAATTCATAAGTGGAAAAGAGTGCAAATCGAATAGAACTGATTCTATTACGACGGATTGAGTTTTTTATCTGTATCTTTTTAGCTCTTTTAGTGACTGATGTCACTGGTCCAATGTAACAAAATGGTTGAAGGATGAAAGTGTTAAAGGCTGATACGAAATGCAATTGTGATAATCAGAAAGCCCTTTTGTTGGTCATTTCCTGCACATTATCAAACACTTTTTAGAGCCATACATTGCATACACAAAGTAGTGTCTTCACTTCACTCTGCATTTGATTTGATGTTCAAGTATTTGTCATTAGTTCTGAGTAGTATTGTTTCCGTATAAAGCATGATCTATCCTTCCCATTTGCTTTGGGAAGGATAAATCATGGTTGAGGGATGAAAGTTTAATGGCTGAAATGCAATTGACATAATCAAAAACCCTTTGGTTTCAATGAGTATTATTGACATTATTCTTGCATCAGTGCCAAATTGTTTCAATACCCTTTTGTTTTAAAACCTATGTCTACAGCTTCAAGAATGTTTATTCAATGCTGCAGGTGTTGGCAAAAAAGAAAAGCATGGCAGATGAAGCCGGGATGGTCTTGCAGGCTAAAGTTAGACAGTTACAAGCTGCAACCACGTCGTGAAAATTCTTCTTCTCTAGTGGCTTTTACTATTGACACCGATGTTGAGATTGTACATTCTTTTTTTTTTTTTGTCTGATGTAGTTTGTTAAGACTCTTATGATCTCAATCTGGTTGTGTTATGTGTGCTAGATGAACTTGTGCTGTAATATTAAGAAATCAAATGATAAAAACTAGAGAAAGAGAGACAAATATTTCTTAGGTTTCGAATGGTAGCAGCGATTTAGAATGGATTAGTCCGTAAATTGCTAAGAACACATTTTCACCATTCGTAGTACTTGATTTGTAGTACTTGATCTGTATAAGTGCGGAAAAAATCTGTTGTAGACCAAATACAAACCAAACTATTTTTTGTAAACAAATAAATAAATTTGACAGGCGACACTAGTTTAATTAGCTCCTAAATTTGTGCATTGTGACCAATGTTACAATTCAAATTTATTTTTCATAAAACTAGAGAAAAGAGACAAGCCATGATGAATCAATGAAATTTAAATACAATTTTTGTTTTTAGGTAAGGAAAGGACTGCGTATTTTGTTCTCTGTGTTTCATCATCTGTGATCTGCACCAATAGCTTCTTGAATCGACTTGAAACCATCCCTTTCTAAGCAACTCACCAGCTCCTCCTATCACACCAAAATGCCATGAAACATCAGTATCAATGAAGACTTCATCCCAAAACAATATGCAAAGTTGATTATGATTACAACAACTGAGATGTTTTCCCACCAAAACAATTCAAGAATTTAACTTTGTGGAGCTTTTAGACTTTTTCTATGCTTATTAAACTTCCCTGATCCATGAAAGGACCATAATTTATGAGAAAGGAGATACCTTTATTTGTGGGATGAGAGAAGGTCCACCATACGCAAACCCTGTGTACAGCTGAACAAGAGTAGCTCCAGCTCTTATCTTCTTGTAAGCATCCTCACCACTAGAAAAGATTCATCTGAATCAAAAAATTTGTGTTTTATTTTTCCTCACTATCTAAAACATGTTGAGACGTTTTACCTGCTAACACCACCACAGCCTATCAATGGAATCTTTCCCTAAGTAGGTGGTCATGAAAATAGCCAGAAACCCGAGTCAGAAATGTTTTAGTTACTTTGGTTTAATAGCGAATCCTCTCTTTATTTAGATGAAAACTTACTCTTGTCAAAGTGTACATGTCTCTCAACATGTATGTGGGGAGATGAAATAGCGGTTTCCCGCTCAAACCACCTTGCCTCGAGTCTTTTGTATTTGATATGATCTATGGGAGAAGAACAAAGACAGTATCATCATCATAGGAAGCTTATATGGTTTTGCAACATATCAATTAATCAACACTGATGAAAACCAAAAGTTAGTTTGTGTATAAAGATAACTTACCAGCCCATCCAAATGGAGAGCAAGAGCAACCTACAGAAACCAATACAATGTTGTAAGAGTCAATATTTACTTGGAAAGTATAGATTGTATTTGCTTTTTTTTAGTACAACTCACCGCTGCAATATCTTCAAGCTCTCCTTTAGATAGATCAGGAGCAATCTTCACAAGAAGAGGAGGAGGACCATCATCACCCCCATTGCATCTCATCCCGTGCAGCTTGAACTTTCTTTACAAGGTCCTTCAATTGTTTCCTTCCCTGAAGCATTCGCAGCCCCGCTGTGTTTGGTGATGAAACATTGATAACCTGTAGAGAAAAAAATGAAATTCTATGGTAGATTATATCAAATGAATGCTTGATACGCCACGAGAAGAAGTGTTTACCAAGTAATCAGCATATTGTGATAAGTTATGAACTCCCTGGACATAGTCAGCAGCTGCATCTTCACTTGTCTTGTTCTTTCCAAGGTTGATCCCAAGAATACCAGGTCCAGATTCCCCCCTGGTTTTACTTCATCCCTTGGAGATGATGAAGTTCCTGATGTTTCAGCCAACATTCTTTTACCATGTTGAGCACCTAACCGCTTTGCAACGACAACAATCCCTTCACTGTTGAATCCACACCTATTCATAATGGCTCTGAAAGGACAAGAACGTGTCCGCAAAGCAAAGATTATCAGTCTTTTAGTTGAAACTTATGATTATCTGAACATTGAGAGGATTTGAGATTCTCACCCATCTTCACGTAATCTAAGGATGCGTGGTTTCGAGTTGCCTTCTTGTGGAACTGGAGTTACAGAGCCTACCTCAACAAAGCCAAATCCAAGTCCTAGCAATCCCTCTGTAGCCTCAGCGTTTTTGTCAAACCCAGCAGCAAGCCCAATTGGGTTAGAAAATTTCCTTCCCCAAACTTCAAGTCCCAAGATTTGTGGATCAGACCTCTTTTCTCTAGGTACCTGATAGAGTTTGCTATCTCGATCACTCTATCTCTCACTATAAATCCCACTATGAACTGAAGAACAGTTGTATTGATTGAATCAGAGAGTAATACAGCTTTGATAATCCAACGATAACTAAACTCTCATGGCGAGCTCAGCTAACGTTGACGATCTCATGGCGATCGCTTGCACCAGACTCATAGCGTCTAGGAAACAAATACATCAAAGCATAAAACCACTTCTCTCTTTCTTTAGATTATTTATACTCAGCTGCTAGAGCTCGCCATCACTCTTCAGACTCTTTGGTCGAGCTTATTGTTTAATTTGTAACATCTTCAATGACTTTCTTCCACGTCAGCATTTAAGGTCTATCAATACTTTCCCCTCGAAAATAAGCTTGCCCTCAAGCTTATAATTTGAAGATGATGCCCTGACATGATAGAACAATAAAAACTGCACAAGATCTTGTCACTGTTGAAGAAACAACACTGCAAATCCACCTTTGTACTCGCTTTGATGATATGTTCAAGCACCCTTTGTTTATATTTGAACATTCTAGACTTGTAACCCTTCTTCCATCTTTGCTTGTGTTGCACCAAAAGCTGTAACAGATGTCTCAAGTGTTGCATCAATGACACAGCTCTTATTTCATTAAGCAATAGATGTAACAGAACTTGTAACAGCCACTGTGTACTCAGTTCTTCCATTTCCTTCATCCAACAAGCAAGTATTCTCTTGTATACTCTTCCCCTTGAAAACAAGCTTGCCCACAAGCTTGTGTTGAGTAATAACAGTGGAAAGCTCTGCTGAGAACGTCTAAGTGGCCAGGAATCTGCAACATCGCCATGGTCTGCACTTGGCTTTACGAAAGAAAGTTTCCAGTCCAGTGTTTCAGCTGTATAGACTTGTAGCTGCATATAAGCCCATCCTAAGCTTCCCAAAATCCTATGTGTATATATCTTGACTGTGACCTGAATTGTCCGCCCATGATATGTTGTTGTCTTTGTTGTTTTTCCACTGCAGGCTTCTCCTTTGACTATAGCCAGACCCCATTTCTTCTCATGTTGAAGCAAAGTATATGGTCTCGGACCCGTAGCCTCTCTGATAAATTGGTGAAAGAACATACATCGTGTGACAGCACTTGCCAAAAACTCTGCCTTAACACAAACGTCTCGGAAAGTCTGAACACTTATTTCAACATGACTCTTCTCAGTTATTAATGTCACCAGTGGGTTATTGGGATAAAACCAAAGCCAAGTAACTCTTCTCAGTTTCAGAAACCAGTGGACATGACTGTGATCAACCGGTGCCATGAATCCCGCGTTGGAAGACATTTTGGAACAATTCTCGTCAACAACTTGTTCCAAATCAAAAACCCATACATGAAGTGGTTGGAGTGGCTTAAACCTCCACTTATGCTTCACTTGGAACTTCCCATCACCAAGTCTAAACTGGTTCAGTTCTTGGAGTTTCATCCTCAACCTCAGTTTGCACATCGCCCCTGAAATATATGACCCCATTGGAGATCGCCATTTGGGCCTTATATGTGACGTTGTATCTTCCAAAACAAGTTGTTTCATGCCCTTTGAACAATGGATCCTATTCCCTTGATACCACCACCGGACCACTGCCCAACTCCATAGTGAAATCATGTACAATCTGATGCATCGCAGTATCAGGTGGGCCATGATTTTAAGCTGTATAAAATGGGTTCCCAGTTGCTGCAGAATTATTGATTTGTACTTGAACATCCAAGCTTTACAAAACTTCCTCTGCTTGTGCTTAATTGTCACTCGACAAGCTGTCTGAGTATTCCGTTGGTAAGCACAATAAAGCTGCAACAAACCAGTAAATCCCTGAGATTTCTTAACGTTTACTGCCTCTTCCATCACATTCATAATCCCATATAACCTCATATGTCGCTCCTCAGAGGAAAACATATTGGTAAAAGAGTGTGGTTGCTTCGGTTCATAGCCCCCATATGCATCTAAACTGCCCGCAACGACTAATTCCTCAGCTTGTTGCCGCTGTTGAACGCAATTTTTTTCCAAAGGAGAAACTGTTGTGGTCTCCAACTCCTGATCCAGAGAAGCCACAGTCAACTTCAAGGTACCTATGGACCTGCACAATATTGCACCGCCCAATTCCGAGCTCACATAAACTTCTTCTCCACTTGGTGATGTTACTTTCCTCACTAGTTCTGTCTCAGGAACAGCAGCAGTGGTAGAAGTTGGTTCATCCACATTAACAGTTTCTGCCTGATTCCCAACTTCCCTCAAACTTGAATCCTTTTTCTGAAGCACCTCTGTGTTCTGATTCAAGGCGTACTGGTGAATCTGAAGTGATGATGGTGAACCTGGTTTTTGCATCAGATCATGCTCCAGATTAATTCGATGTATGGTTTCCTGTTCCAGTAACAGATCACCCTTTTCCACGTAATGAAATGTTGCTATTTCACGCTTCAAATCAGGCTCATGATTTATCTCAGTGAGTGACTCCTTTGTGAGCAATACTTCCTGGGGCGAACAAATATGGTCGTGACCAAATCTAGCCAACAATTTCTGCTTAAAGTCAGTCCAATCACTGAATCCACCTCGTCTCCACACCCATGCAAACCATTTCTTCGCCTGCCCTTCCATAGAAAATGCTACCCAATCTATTTTATCCGCTGCACGGAATTGACTGATTGCAAAGAAGTGTTCAATTTCGGCTAACCAATCATTCGTCTGAGTACCGTCGAAGATTGGTATCGCATTCTTCTTCAACCTACTATCTCTATTGTCAACTATTTCCATGGCTGGAATCAGATTAACATGATTTGCAATATTCGCAGCACCAGATCGATAACCTAGTGAATATACATTCCGATCTTGTTCCAAATTAGTATATGTTACCTCAGACCTTGGTTGTGAATATTCCGTACATAGAGCTCGTGTTCCCAGACCACCATTCAAAGACTCCAATCGATGATTTCTTGGTGTCGGTGACTTATCAATGTCGTTTGAATAAGAAACCATCGGAAAGCGTGCTCGATGTAAGCTAACTGCAGAGTCGATCGAGAATCCAGGTTTCGTCATTGTCGTAAACTCGCGATTGAAGCTCCTTGCGTTGGATTCGTCCAAATTCATCATTACCTGTCGATTCACCACCGATTCAACTCTACACACGATCGCTTTAGCTCCGTAGGTCAATCCGTCATTCAACAACACCGATTCATCCCCGTTATGCATCGTCGTCGTCATCGCGTTTGTCCGAACCGTTTCACCGCACCAATGATAGAGTTTGCTATCTCGATCACTCTATCTCTCACTATAAATCCCACTATGAACTGAAGAACAGTTGTATTGATTGAATCAGAGAGTAATACAGCTTTGATAATCCAACGATAACTAAACTCTCATGGCGAGCTCAGCTAACGTTGACGATCTCATGGCGATCGCTTGCACCAGACTCATAGCGTCTAGGAAACAAATACATCAAAGCATAAAACCACTTCTCTCTTTCTTTAGATTATTTATACTCAGCTGCTAGAGCTCGCCATCACTCTTCAGACTCTTTGGTCGAGCTTATTGTTTAATTTGTAACATCTTCAATGACTTTCTTCCACGTCAGCATTTAAGGTCTATCAATAACCCGCGAGCAGCAGCCGAAACAGCCAGCTTATGAGCAAACTCAGCATCAAGAAGATCAAAGAAAGGATTAACAACCTTTGTTGCTGAGAATAGCCACCCACTGTCATGGAGAAAAAGGTAAAAAACCAAATGAATCCTTCAAGGTAACTACATGATGGCCTTAGCAATGTAAATTAACATAGAGAGCAAAAGACAAAGATATGTAATGTCCCAGGCACTTATTAAGTTAGTACCAAAAAGTTGATTCATCTGCAGTACTCGCATAAGCTCCTCCAGCTATGGCCAGACCAATGGTAGCTCCTGTCACTATCCTTCCCTTCAAGACAGACAAAGCTAAATACTTTAGACATGAGAAATTGATTTGTTCTTGTAAGATCCAAACTGATCTAACTCTACTACACCAGATATAATATGATCATAAGATTTCATTACAAAAGAAATTCGTTTCTCGTAGACAGCAAAAGAGATTACTTTTCACAAGAAATTAATCAAAACTGCTTACTTTTTTTGGAAAAGTGAGGGACTTTAGGTGTAGAGGAAGCTCCAGGAACCGAAGAACAGTTTCTAATCGCTCCAAGAGGATTCGACGAGACCCTTCTGAACAAAAACTCTCTCGTCCATTTAGCCGACGATGTTGCAGCCCTTCCGGCCATTAGTTTGATTAACTTGACAGTGGAAGCAAATGGTAATCAAAAAGGATTGCTTTTTCAGACAAACCGGATAACTATAGGAAGAGGGTTTAAGCTCACAGCTTGACAGAGGATACACGCTTCCTTCAGGTTAATCGTTCCGGTTTGTATCACCGGTTTAATTTGGTTAACCGGAGGAAAAACCTTATAACCGGAATCAACAGATTGATAAAAACGAGCCGAGGAGTGAAGCACTCTGTCTTCTAATCCTCCAGAGCCGTATAGTTCGAAGCAGAAGCGGTATTGTGGCGACGACAGTGGTGGGGGAAGTAACAATGAGTTCTTGTGTTGTGACGACAAGCAGTTTCTGTACTATTTCAGATTCTAGTATACGTTTGAAGTCCTCCAACCTTGTCCATCTGGTTCGATTCCTCTTTGGTTCTGCTTCTTATGAATCTGTATCATTCAATCACTAAAGCTTTCAAATTTCGTTACTTTTTGGTTTCTGTTAGAGTAATCAGCAAAGAAGACGCTCTCTTAGGTCACGAGGTGGTTTAAAGGTTGAAGCTTACTATGGTCTAAAGACACCTCCTTATCCACTTGTAAGTCTAAACGAGGACATAAAGCTGTTTGATGTTCTGTATTAAGCACAAAGTTGTGGAAAGATGTTTAATTTGGGTGAAATTGCATCTTGATAATCTAAGGACCTTTGATGATATGTCAAAGAACATGCTTTTGTTGATAATCTAAACAAAATGTGAATAGGATGCTTTGGAACCGTATATGAGTCAAAGAACATTAGAAGTTCATTGGGGTAAACACCATAGAGGCTATGTAGACAATCTAAATAAACAGTTAGGGAAAGATGATAGACTCTATGGATACACCATTGAAGAGCTTATCAAGGCTACATACAACAACGGGAATCCTTTGCCTGAGTTCAACAATGCTGCGCAGGTACTTACTTTCTAAGCTGTTTGTTGTACATTACCCGAGGCAGAAGCTAATGTTGGGGAGATTGTTGTTTAAGGTCTATAACCATGATTTCTTCTGGGAGTCAATGCAACCTGGTGGTGGAGATGTACCTGAAAAGGGTGTTCTTGAGCAGATCGAGAAAGATTTTGGTTCATTCACAAATTTCAGAGAAAAGTTCGTTAATGCAGCTCTTACTCAGTTTGGTTCTGGCTGGGTCTGGCTCGTCTGTGAGATACTCTACAAACTTTATAAACTAGAAAATATAGAGTGACTGTGAGAGTGGAAAATCTTGATTCTCTTTTTTGTTGTACTTTTAGTGAAGAGGGAAGAGAGAAGACTTGAGGTGGTCAAAACTTCAAATGCCATTAACCCACTTGTATGGGACGATATTGTATGTGAGAGTCTCATTAGTTTCTTGTTATACTCGATGTTTCCTCCTGATCACATCTCTTTTGTTGTTACAGCCAATCATCAGCTTGGATGTGTGGGAGGTAAACTATCTCCTCTCGTCCTTCATACTCCTGAAACAACAAATATGAATCTTCTAATTTGTTTTGTTTCCTTGTCTTACTTTGCAGCACTCTTATTATCTCGACTACAAGGTAAAAGACTGGCTTCACTTTCGACCATTTCTTGTTCTTTTTGTTCGTTCAAAAGACTGATAAGTGTTTTGTTTTCTCTGGGTGCTAGAACGAGAGGGCTAAGTACATAAACACGTTTCTGAACCATTTGGTATCGTGGAACGCTGCTATGAGTCGGATGGCTCGTGCAGAGGCGTTTGTGAATCTTGGTGAACCTAACATCCCAATTGCTTAAGCTCAAAACCCTTTTTAGAGAGTCCATGTGAAAGTCTTGGAGTCTCATTTTTGCAACAGAGGTCCCAACCAACTAACAAGAGCTTTTTTTAAGGGATCATATCTTTTTGTCTTGGGTAATTGAGTCTCTAATAATATGCCATAGACTTCTTTGTTTTTTACTTAATAAAATGATTTTGCTAGTGTTATTTTTCTTGAACAACCAAGTTAAAATTGCTAACCGAGCCAGATGTTCTACTTTAATTGTTGCTGTTGGGGTTTGGTTACTTGGAGGAAGATTGTTTGTCAAGACACTCTGGTCTGCCCTAAACCCTTTGTTTCTCTCTCTGTCTCATGTATTGAGTGCACTCATGGTTTATGGTCCATCAGGGAGTCCTCTCTGAAGCTGTTTTATATTTTTGTGCATTATATATTTTGTTGTGGCGGCTCCTTTATTATTCTTAGCTGTGGTAAGCTGAAGATTATGACAGGAAGGGACTGTTAATTAGGGAAACAGATGAGATCAGCTAAATATAATCAATCTCTTGATCTTGTCAACAATGGATAACAAAAGGGTTAAAGAAAATCAAGAAGAAAATGAGTTTGTACAATACTGTCTGTCTCGTCTAGGCTCTCTCCTAACACTCTATGATTGAAATATTTCCTCTTTAATCCTCGGCTTGTTATTGCTCCAAGCTCAGAGAAAGAGCTTGCTCGAGAGAGTTGAAAGCTTTCTGGTAGCTCAAGAAACCCATGAACCAGAAGTCAAAGTCATCCACCGTGACTACTTCAAGGTACTTCTGAGATGGCTTCTTCGTGTTCACACTCTGGTTCACTCCCTTGATCTTGGACAATGGGATTGACACTTTGTAGTGAACCCTGGTGAGATCTCCCTGAGGTGAAGCCACCTTGATGGATCTCTCGCTGCAGAAAGCAATCTTCTTTGATGAGATGAAGAGTAAGCCTGAGATGGGACCTGCGGTTGTTGATAGGTAACATTGGTAGGCCTTGAAGAGTTTCTCTTCATCGTAGACTTTAAAGAGCCGTTTATAAATCTTCTCTAAGCCTCCCATTTGAAGGATCTTAGCTCCTAATAATAGCTTTCTCTTGACTGTTTCGGTAAGCTTGGGTCCTAACTTGTTCTGATCTCTAGCTCCGTTGGTGAAGCTATCGGTTTTCTTCTTTCGCAGAATCGATTTTCCCTTGCTTTGTTCAGATTTCTTGGAAGAAGTTGGGATTTGGAGCTTGTTGATGGAAGCTGGGTCAGGCAAGTAACCTGCCGGAACAGTCTTGACTGCTGGAAATGCAAGAACTTGTTGGACTGTGCTCAATGTCATCTTGGAGGATTGAGTAGTGATCTCTATCTTGAATCTCAATCTTGATATTGTTCTTGAGAGAGAGAGAGAGAGAGAGAGAGAGAGATTGTGAGTGATGGTGATGATGAAACCATGTGGTGGGGTGGTTATTTAAAGGGAAAGACAAAGAGACAAGAGGCAGTTGAAACAAAGCTTTGAATCGTTGAGACCTTTGTGGTAGTGGATGAGTCATGGATGGGTCATCAAGACACACATAAAGCTACTTTCTTGGAGGTAAAGGCAATTAGAAGATCAAGCATATGCTCTGTTTTGCTTCTTTTTTGCAAGAAATACGTATACAGTATTAAGGGTTTTGCAACTACATAATCCGAGTTCGGAAACAATTTGTAAAGCAATTTCAATAACTAATGTAATGTTTTAGTTTTATGTTTTTACTTTCCAAATTACAAAACAACTCATGAGTGCCAAAGGGCTTGTTGGGTCTAGGGCTTGGCGTTTGGATATTCATTCCGGTTTGGTTCTTTCGAATTTTAGGTTTATAACTATAGAACTCGTTCAAAGATTTACCATTTTTGAGTTGGGTTCAGTTCGGGTATCTGAAATTATCAAAATATTTTGAAATTTCAAAAAAAAACAACACAAAATTTTAAAAATGCTCGAAAGTATTTTAATTACTTGAAAATTTGTAAAAAAATTATCCAAATTATCTAAAACTATTTGAAAATACTTGAAAAATATTTGTGCTATCAGAATATATCTAAATATTATCCGATATCTGATGTTGAAAAATATTTGTGCTATAAGAATATATCTAAAATAATATAGATACAAGCCCTCTCGGCCAACATCAAAATATTTGAAAATACTTGAAAATATATCTAAATATAATCCGATATCTAAATTTAAGTTTTATTTAGATATTATTCTAGAACCATATCTAATCGAGTTTGGATTTTTTTGTCGGATTCAAATCGGGTTTCAGATTCATTTACAAACGTCCATCCCTAGCCGGCTCTTTAGATCTTCTTTAAACTATTTGTAAATTAAATTTCAGTCATTTTACAAATTAATTGATCGGCTTAAATACCAAATCAATATTAAAGTTGTAATATTAGATTAGAGATCCAAAAAGAGTTAAAAGATCAAGAAAGTTAAAAAAAGAAAGAAAGATGACCACATATGAAGTTAGACGCCGACAAGTTTCTATACCTACAAGTTGGCCAAACAACAAGCTTTTTACCCTAACTTTTATTTTTGAAAATTTATCTAAATATGTATAGAAGATACGATGGTAAGGCAAGTTCGCCCTAAAATATCTCTTACAGACACGTTCTTCGAGGTTGAGCCGCCGTCTTCTGTTCGCCGTCGTTCAGCCTCCTCGGTGTCCGGTCTTCATTGACGGAGCCGGGGAGGGTCTTCTTCTGCTCCTCCGGCAATTTCGCGGTGGATCTGTCATATCCTTTGGCGTTTCGTGTGGTCGAGATTCTAGTCGCATGTCCGGTGTGCTGGGGCGGGATCTTCTCCTCCGGTGTAGGTTTGTGGCCTTCAGTTTCGTCCTCCTTGCTGCTCCGGCGTCACTCCCTCTCCTCCGTGGGGTGGAGTCTGGCGAGTTTGGCTCGAAGCAGTGCGCAGTCGTTAGCTCATGCTCCTCCTCCGGAGCTCCGCACAGATCTGGTTAGTAACGGCTTGTGATGTTTCAGATCTACTATTCTCCGCCGTGGATTTTAGTTTGAAGATGGCGTGGGTTGGTAGGGTTTATTGTCTGGTTTAGATTGGTATGGTCCTTGCTTCCCTGTTGGGTTCGGTATAGGACGATTTTAGGTAAAGCTTGCTTGGCGGGTCTTGCTAGCTGCGGCCTTAAGTCTGCTATGGTCCGTTCGTTTTAGAGTGGCAGCTCGTGTCTGGGATCTCTTTTGCTATCAGTATTGGGTAGCTTGGCGAGTGATCTTGGTGTAGCTGCGGTGTTTCAGGATTATTAGGCTTCATGTGGTGTTGTTTCTTGACATTGGGAGTGTGCTTTTCCTTGTTGTTGGTGCATCGGCATAGTTTCTGTGGTTATCTTCTTTATCTTCTGCTTTGGGTCTTCTACCTCGGGCAAGGGTTCTCCGGCACAACTCTAAGGGATTGAGGCTTCGGTCTTCTTAGCATCTAGTCGTTCGTTGGCGTGTGGTAAACAAATTGGTCCCTCGTCTTCCTTGGTTTGATCTCCAGGCGTCTTGCTCGTGGCTTCTAGTGGTGGAGCAATATAATGAGTGGCGGTGGGCAATCCTCAATAATCTCGGCTTTAGATGTCACGCTCCTTTCTGCTCTCGGTGTTTGGTGCTCGCTATCTCTATGTTGCCTTCTCTACTTGCTTCTAACAGGACCTAAGAGGCCTTTGGCGTTAGCTTTCTCTGTCTAGCGGTATTTGTTTTAAGTTTGTAAATTTGTTTGTCTTGTGTTTGTTGTGTCTCCGGGGATTTCCTTTTAATCCGCCGGCTTTTGGCTCCGGTATCGATCTGTGATAGCCGGCTTTAGATTTCCAAGTCTGTATCCGAAAAACGTATCCGACCTCGATAATGAAATGATAATCTTCCAGTAAAAAAAAAAAGTATAGAAGATACGATATGTTTCTTGATTAATATGGAACATGCATGAAACAAGAAAATATCAAATCAATTATTACGTAACGCTTTTTGAATCTGTGATAGCAAATTGAGTCATGCAGAAGGGGACGTCGTGTGGCTTTGGAAGCTTTCTGCGTTGGCATTGTGACTTTCTGATGCATTCATTTCTTTAATTTCATACTTAGATAATAAAAGATTTGTTACATTTTTAGTTTCCAGTAAACATTCTGACTAACTGTTGTATCTTTTTTTTTGCACGTTTACTCTGGCTTTTTTTTTTTTAATTAGGTCAATAGAAACTTGAATCATTAGGGTTATTTTCTGCCGCTCTTTGTAGTTAAGTTCTTGAATAGGGCTATCGTCTCACTATTAATCAAGAAAGTGATGAAGTATATGAGGTTGATTATATACTCGTAATATATGTTGGAACAAAAATTAATAAAGAGTCAAATTTTGGCTTACAATATATTCATCTAAAAGATAACACAAAATCTAGATGTGAGTTGTTCGTTTTCCCGTCTTATAAACATATCTCTAGAACACAAAACAGACAACATCATGTGTGATCTATCGTTGTCGATCATCAGTCAACACTATCTCGTTCATCCATGTTACATGTTGTTGGCATCAGTGATAGTGAAACGAACAAGACCATAGTCTTTTTGTATAATAATGTTAATAATCACTAAAAAGGAAATGTTAAGGTTTTACAACTTGAATACACAATTTGTTAAACCTTGGAGTTAAACTAACACTAAAAGGATATAAACAAAAAAACATGGGAACTAAAACAAGAGACCATAGTTGTGTTCTCGGATTTGGTTTTCAAGTACTGTATGCCGGTATGGTAGTTCAAGAAATTAAATATATATTGAATAAATGTTTCTTTTGGGGGAAAAAATTATAAGATCATTCTTCACATTTAAACGCATGGTGCAAGAGGGTCTATGAATTAAGGAAAACAGATGAGATCAGATAAATATATTCAATCTCTTGCTCTTGTCAACAATTGATAAAAAAGGGCTAAACCTAAACAAAAAGAAGTTTGTACAATAATATTGTCTGACTTTTCTAAGCTCTCTCCTAACATTTTTCGATTGAAAAATAGGTTAAATATTAGAAATGAAATATTTCCTCTTCAACCATCGGCTTGTTATTGTTCCAAGGTCAGAGAAAGAGCTTGCTCAAGACAGTTGAAAGCTTTCTGGTAGCTCAAGAACCCCATGAACCAGAAGTCAAAGTCATCCACAGTGACTACTTCAAGATATTTCTGAGATGGCTTCTTCGTGTTCAGACTCTGGTTCACTCCCTTGATCTTGGACAATGGGATTGACACTTTGCAGTGAACCCTGGTGAGATCTCCCTGTGGTGAAGCAACTTTGATAGATCTCTCGCTGCAGAAAGCAATCGTCTTTGATGAGATGAAGAGTAAGCCTGCGATGGGACCTGCGGTTGTTGATAGGTAACACTGGTAGGCCTTGAAGAGTTTCTCTTCATCGTAGACTTTAAATAGTCGTTTATAAATCTTCTCTAAGCCTCCCGTTTGAAGGATCTTAGCTCCCAAGGACAGCTTTCTCTTGACTGTCTCGGTCAGTTTGGGTCCTAACTTGCTATGATCTCTAGCTCCGTTGGTGAAGCTGTCGGTTTTCTTCTTTCGCAGGATTGATTTTCCCTTGGTTTGGACAGATTTCTTGGAAGAAGTTGGGATTTGGAGGTTGTTGATGGAAGCTGGATCAGGCAAGTAACCTGCCGGAAGAGTCTTGACTGCCGGAAATGCAAGAACTTGTTGGTGGAATGTGCTCATTGTCATCTTGGAGGTTTGAGTTTTGATCTTGATCTTGAATCTCAATCTTGATATTGATCTTGAGAGAGAGAGAGAGAGAGAGAGATTGTAAGTGATGGTGATGATGAAACTGAGTGGTGGGAAGGTTATTTAAAGGGAAAGACAAAGAGACAAGGGGCACTTGAAACAAAGCTTGAGACTTGAAACCTTTGAGGTAATGGATGAGTCATGGATGGGTCATCAAGACACACATAAAGCCACTTTCTTGGCGGTAAAGGCAATGAGAAGATCAAGCATATGCTCTATTTTTCTTTATTGTTTTCAAGAAAAAAATAATCATATAGTTAAAGGAAGACATAAATAAATAAAGATGTGTTGACAAAAAAAAAAAATTGCAACTACTAGATCTATGTAAGGACATAATTGGTAAAGTAATCTCAAGAACTGATGAAATGTTTTAGGTTTTTGTTTTTGATTTACAAATAACAGATCAACTTAGGAGTGCAGTTTTATGGATCCTCTTCAAATTGTCTTGAAACCTTTCATTTCAATTAAGGCATTGAAATTTAGAAGATGCCATACAAATTAATGATCCATTGATCTCCTTAAAATATCAAATCATATTGATATTAGAGATGCCAAAAAAAAAGTTGAAAAGAAAGATGATCATAGTCTAGGATAAGCTTTTTACCTACAACTTGGCAAATATCAAGCTTTTTTACTTTTATTTTCTCCTTTTTAGCCTGATTTTAATTTTTTCACATATATCTATATATGAGTAGGAGATAAGATATGTTTCCTAATTAATTGGAACATGAAACAAACATAAAATAAAATCAGATATTACGTAATAGGTGAGAGGAAATAGAGTCATGCAGAAGGGGACGTCGTCGTGGCTTTGTAGTTTTCTGAGCTGGCATTACGACTTTATGATGCCTTTATTTCTTTAATTTCATGCTACGATAATAAAGATCGATTATAATTTATTTACTTAATATACTCATATAAAATAGCAATAAAGAAGCAATAAAATAGTTAAATAAAACTTGAAAAGGAGATCCATTTGAATTGCATCCCACCATATAATATACATGTTGTTTCATCAAATTTATAATGAAGTAGAATTGCTTGCGTATTATTAGACCTCAAGGGTCGTATATATAGTGATTTACAAGAGATAGCAATAAGGAAAATATCCTAAACGTGGAGATATTTCCTAAACATAAGATATTAACATATTTATCATCATGAGGATAAACTCATCTTGAGTTTATCTCCAATACCCTCCCTCAAGTTGGCGGTGAAAGATCTTGAATCCCCAACTTGGACAATAGATAGTGAAAAGTAGTGGAAGGTAGTGCCTTAGTAAGCAAGTCGGCTGGTTGCTCTTTGGTAGAAATATGAATTGTCTTAATAAGCCCCTCTTCTACAGCATCACGGACTAAGTGGCAGTCAAGCTCCACATGTTTCGTACGTTCATGAAAGACAGGATTAGCCGCAATATGAATGGCTGATTTGCTGTCACAATATAGCCGCATTGGTTGCTGAGAATTTACGCCAAAGGAGAGTAGTAGTTGCTTGATCCACTTCATTTCTCGTAACGCAAATGCCATAGAACGATACTCTGCTTCGGCGGAAGACATAGATACCGTCTTTTGCTTCTTCGTTTTCCAAGAGACCGGAGAGGACCCGAGAAGTACAATGTATGCGCTTAGTGAACGACGAGAGATGGGACAGGCGGCCCAATCGGCATCACAAAAAACGTTTACTTGCAGAGATGAATCCGACCGCAAGAGAACACCCTGTCCTGGAGACCCCTTAAGGTATCGGACAATACGAAGGGCGGCTTGCCAATGTTCATGCAACGGACGTTTCATGAACTGAGATAATACCTGAACTATGTAACATAGCTCTGGTCGAGTAATGGTGAGGTAGACGAGTCGGCCGATCAGTTGGCGATAAGACTCGGGATTAGTGATCGGATCGCCGTTAGCCAACGAGAGCTTATGGTTGAGCTCGGTCGGGACCAAGGACGGTTTGCACCCTAAAAGACCCGTTTCCGCGATGATATCCAAAGAGTATTTTCGTTGAGAGAGGAAAATACCGTCGGGGCTACGAGCTACTTCAATTCCAAGAAAATACTTGAGCTTGCCCAAGTCTTTCATATGAAAACACTTGTGAAGATAATTTTTAAATTTGTGAATCGTAGAAAGATCATTACCAGCCACGATGAAATCATCGACGTAGATCAAAATGTGTAGACAAATAGACCCGCGGTTGTAGGAGAACAATGAGTAATCAGCTTTGCTTTGAACAAAACCGTAAGTGAGTAACGAAGTGCGAAGCTTTGCGAACCAACAACGAGGTGCCTGTTTCAAACCATATAGTGATTTCTTGAGACGACATACACGAGTGGGATCGGAGGACTGAAACCCTGGAGGGAGTTTCATGTAGACCTCTTCATGCAAATCACCATGAAGGAACGCGTTATGAACATCCATTTGATGGACTTCCCACACTACAAGAAAACATAGATATTGTAACTACAGTAGAAGTGTCAATTAAGTGGCAAATTAGAGTTTTACCACGAAATTGCAACTATATTCTGTAGTGGCAATAGTGCTCGTCGCAAAATTCCGTCGTTGGAAAATAGTGGCAAAAATGCGACCAATTTGGGACGATAGCTTAAGTCTTTAAAAAGCCACCATATTGCCACTTCTATATTAGTCCTTAATAAGTAGTTCAAATTAGTTGCATTTTAGTGGCAAAATATTGTGACTAATTTACAACTATTTAATAGTGTAATTCTTTGATAAGTGGCTAATTCATTGCAAATAATGCCACTAAATTTAGACTATTCAACCCCATTTATCTGTGGGTATGATATTTAAAAAAATTATACAAATAATAAATTAAAATTAATATTGTTTTTCATCAATTAAAATTTAATATAGAATTACATTTTTGTATAATAATAATTTGATATATTAATTTATTAAAAATAAATACATTATTATATCATTAAAGAATGAAAAATACAAATTAACTAAATAAACAAACAGACATTCGGCGAGATCCGCAGCTCCACCGAACCACCGTCGCGGCTCCACTAAACAACCGTCGCGGCTCCACCGAACCACCGTCGCGGCTCAATCGAACTGTCGTGGGATTGATGGGCAGCGGCGTATACAGAACGCGAAAAAAAAAAACAAAAAAAAAAGAATTAATTCCGACGGCCACCACGACTCCACCACCGTCTTCATCCCACACGGTGGATCCGGTGACGAGATCGGTGGAGGAGGGACATCGGGACCTGCTTCTTCGCCTACCTGTCTTCGTCTTCGCCGCGTCTTGAAGTAGCAGATCAATCCGTGTGAAGATAGGAGAGCAATCCGGTGATGGAGTTTCGAGATCTGCGGAGGAGAAATGCTATCGTCTTCGTCTCCGTCTTCGCCTCTCTCACTGGGGCTCCGGCGATGAGATCAGGGAAGATTCGTCTTCGTCCATATCACTGAGGCTCCGGCGACAAGACGACGAAAGCGTAGAGGAGGGAGATCGGGTCAACTTCGTCATCGTCTCTTTCAAGCTCGGATTCGTCTTTGTCTCTCTTTCTCACTGCATCTTCATCTTCGTCGATCTCAGAATCCTCATGAGTCTTCAATTGTTTGATACAGACTTTGATTCTCGATTTCCTACTGTGTTTGGATACCCAAAAAAATGGTGAAGTTAGGTTGGCGGCTGCTCTCGTGAAAGAAGAAGACTTTAATTAGGTTAACAAAAATGAATGGTCCAGATTAAAAGTTTATTTGATCTAATGGTTCAAAATCTGATCTGAGTATTTATTGAAAAACAATCTTAACCGTTGATGTATTTCAATCAACGGTCCAGAATCGTGATCCATGTAAAAGATTCCTGGCCAATAGAAATATTTTACGTATAATTAATATATAAAAATCGAAAATAATTTAAAAATAATAGAAATGATTAAAATAAATTTTTAAAAATTTAAAAATTTATTTATATAAGAGATACAACTTTTAAAAATGTTAAATTTTATAAATAATTGAAAATAATAAAAAATGATTATATATAACTAAAAATGATTAAATGCTTTAAATATAATAAAATAAATAATTTTGATTTTAATTTCCGTTTAAATTTTATTATATACTATACAATAGTTAAATTACTTTTAAAGACTTTTAATTTATTATTAGTATTAAAAATTAGTAGATTTCAAAAAAAAATGTATAAAACTTTTTAATTTATTAGTGTTTAAAATTTAGTTAGTTATATGTAAAGTATATATTTTCCAAATGTATTACTTGTTTAGGGTTTAGGGTTTTTATGATTATGGTAAAAAGAAGTATAAAATATAAATATATGAATATATGTAGTAATTAAATTAGTGTAAAATAGTTTTGATATGTTATAGTATTTTAAATATTAATAAATATAAGTAAATATTTTTCTTTATAAGTATTGAATATTAGTTTTGGATATGTTATAGTATATAAATTTTTATTAATTAGAGTTTTAGTTGTTTAGGGTTTAGGGTTTTATGATTATGGTTTATGATATATGGTTTAAAGGGTTGTGTTTAGGGTTTGAAGTTAATGTTTCTTCAAGTTGCATAAGATCATAACAATGTTTAAGTTTTAGGGTATTAATAGGATAGGTCTAGGGTTTAAGTTTAGAGATTTGAAAATAATAACTAAAAAATAAATATATGAAAAAGTATTGAAAATTTAGAGTAGGTTTGGTTTAGGGTTTAAGGTTTAATTAGTTTTAGGTTTTAGTGTTTATTGTATATATAGTGTATATGATAGGTTTAATGTTTAGGATTTTGGGTTTAAAGTTTAAAGTTTAGGGTTTAGGGTAGGTTTAGGGTTTAGTTAAGAGTTAGGGTAGGTTTAGGGTTTAAGGTTAGAGATTTGAAAATAATAACTAAAAATAAATATATGAAAAAGTATTGAAAATTTAGGGTATATATGGGGTATAGAGTAGGTTTGGTTTAGGGTTTAGTTTTAGGTTTTAGTGTTTATTGTATATAGTGTATATGATAGGTTTAGTGTTTAGGATTTAGGGTTTAAAGTTTAGGGTTTAGGGTAGGTTTAGGGTTTAGTTAAGGGTTATGGGTAGGTTTAGGGTTTAAGGTTAGAGGTTTGAAAATAATAACTAAAAAATAAATATATGAAAAATATTGAAAATTTAGGGTATATGTATATGGTAGGTTTGTAATATATTTGGGTTTAGGGTTTAGGGTTTTGTTTTTTGGATTTTATTAACACGAAATCATACAATGACTTATTATTACGGGATAATACAATGACTTCATTCAAACGAATCATACAATGATTTTATGAAACAGAATCATACAATGATTTTATGAAACAAAAATCATTCTAAATCATACAATGAGTTACGGTTGATGAATATATGAAGAAAAATTTGCCACCAATTTGCCACGATAGTGCGACCATTTTTGTGACTATATATTTTAGTGGCAAAAGTTTGGTACACCTAAAAAACACGTGTGAATCATGGGTTTTAATTTGTAACGGTAAAATGCAACTAAATTACCACTATTTCTTCACAACTCAAAACGTATCAATTTGGTCGCAAAATTTGCCACTAAATAGTAACTACATCATATTGCCACTATTTTGCAACTATTTTTTTGTGATGTCCTTTTTAGTGGCAAAATAGTGGTTATGTTTGCCACCATTATGCAACTATAAGACTTAGTTGTAAGAAAGTCACAATTTTGTCGTAAAAATACGACTAAACTGCCTCAACATATATTGGTTGCTTTATTGTCACTAAGTTGCGACTATATAATTTTGGTAGGTATTTAGTTGCAAATTAGTCTTTGTTTAGTCGCTCTATTTTGCCACTGTATTTGCAGTTGCAAACTGTAGTGGCAAAAGTGATGTTTTCTTGTAGTGCCACTTCTTGGCGGACGCAATCTGAAGCATTGTCCGGACAGTCGTGGGTTTGGCAACCGGAGCAAAAGTATCATGAAAATCTAAACCTTCTCGTTGTCGATTTCCCAAAGCCACCAGACGATATTTATGGCGAGCGAGTTTGCCATTAGAGTGGTATTTAAGTTTGTAAACCCACTTGCTACCAATAGCGCGTTTTCCTGGAGGTAAAGAAGTTAGTTCCCACGTCTGATTATCTTCAAGCGCCTTGATCTCCTCTCGCATTGAATCCTTCCATGTGTCATCGAGAACAGCTTCTTTATATGATGTTGGTTCAACATTGTTGATAACCGAGGCTAAAAAAGCTTTATGACCAGGTGAGTAAAGTTCATCAGAGAGATAATCAGAGAGAGGATAGAGTGTAGAACCTGGAACCGAATTAAGAGGATCGAGAGAGGTAGAAGAAGGAGAGGAGTGTATTACTTTAGAGGCGGAGGAGACGACGTAGTCCTTAAGTAGAACAGATGGCTTCTTGGGACGCTGTCCGCGACCTAGAAGCTCAGGGAGACCAGGAGAAGGCGGAGGTGAGTCCGGAGGATTATCCGGAGGAGACGCAGGTGAACCATTGGCGGAGGTAGTAGCAGGAGACGATGGTTCAGGGGTTATAGTAGATGGTGGTAATGCAGCAGAATCAGTAGGAGCCATAGTAACAGGTGAATCACAAGATTCATCGCAAATAAGGGGTAGATCAACTGGAACATACATCGTAGTGTCAGGAGAGAAGCCTGGAAAAGTATCCTCAAGGAAGATGACATCGCGACTGGAGAAGTATTCGTGTTTCTCAAGATCGAATAATCTCCATGCCTTTTTCCCATAAGGATATCCGATGAATAAGCACTTGCGACTCCGATCTCCGAACTTGTCTTTGTTACGAGGACGGCGCTGAGCGTAACATAAGCAACCAAAAACTCGGAGGGTGTCATATGACGGTGGGGATCCATGAAGCATCTCATAGGGTGTCCGTCCGTCAAGTAAAGGTGTTGGCGTCCGGTTAATTAAATGTGCCGCCGTCAACACGCTTTCGCCCCAAAAACGAACCGGCAACCGAGCTTGAAATAAACATGAGCGAGCTACATTGAGAAGATGACGGTGCTTTCGTTCGACACGGCCATTCTGTTGAGGCGTATCCACACAAGACGTCTGATGAAGAATGTCGTTTTCTCGGAAGTAAGAAGATAACACCATAAATTCGGTCCTGTTGTCCGATCGGATTGTTTTGACCGGTTTATCAAATTGTCTTATCGTCATGGCACAAAAGTTTCGTAGGAGTCCAGCAGTTTCGGATTTCTCTAGCATTAGGTAAACCCAGACAGCGCGCGAATAGTCGTCAACTATTGTTAGGAAATAGACTGCGCCACATGAAGCAGGAGTACGATAAGGACCCCAGACATCACATTGTATAAGTTCAAAAGAAGAAGAAGCTTTATTAGAACTATCGTGAAAAATATCACGAGTTTGTTTAGCTTTAAAACAAGTTTCACAAGATGAGATATTGGTAGAGACATCTTTGGAATTAGAAAAAACTGGTAATTTAGATAAAACAACGGAAGATGGGTGTCCTAGACGTCGATGCCATAGATCTGACGAAGTGATTTTCCCACAAGTAGATTTATTTGCCCGAGCAACTGAGACCCCAGTAAAGTAATACACTCCATCTCGTTCTTCACCTGCTCCAATCAGAGTCCTCGTAAAACGGTCCTGTAACACGCAAAGAGTGTCATTAAAAATAGCAATACCCCCAGTCTGTTTCAACAGTTTGGAGACAAAGATAAGAGTGCATTGAAAATCTGGAACATAGAGCACGTCATGTAATGAATAAGCGGAGTTAAGTAGTAAAGTGCCAATCTGTGTAGCTGAGGATTGTCGTCCATTCGGAAAGGTGACCGAGGAGGAAGCAATCTCTCGTACATCATGAAGAAGGCTCAAGTTACCGGTCATATGATGAGACGCTCCGGTATCGATAATAACATCAGAAATATTTGTTTTACCCGACAAACGTTCCGTGGAGAGCTGAGGTTTTGAGGTTTGAATCAAGTTAAGAAGAGCAGCTAACTGATCCGTTGATATGTTTGCGGATTGTGCCGAGTCTGTGTATTCAGCACGAGAATTATTTGCACGTCCACGACCTCGAGACGAGCCACGACCACGACCCCTGGCAGATGAGTTGTTGGTTCCGGTACGGTTGTCTCTGTTTGATTGTTGCTCGTACGACCAGTCAGGATAGCCATGGAGAATGAAGCATTCGGTGTTATCATAGCCTTTCCGGTTGCAGTGCGAACAAGAGCGATTTGGATCGCGAGACTTGTTAGGTGTTGATACGACTAGTTGTTGTGACGAAGGATTAGAACGATCTGCAAAACCCACGGCTTCGTTCTTAACCTCTTTAGATCGCATCGTATGGATGTGTTGTTCTTCACGTATGATCCGAGAGTAAACGGAGGTGAGTGGTGGAAGCGGATCTTCATCAATAATCTGAGATCGAATGGAGCTAAACCGAGCCTCATCAAGTCCAAAGATGAATTTGTGAACCCGTGCCTCTTCTTTCTCACGTTCGAGCGTAGCAGACGCGGTACATGTACATACGCAGGAGGAAGTAATAGCATTATACTCATCCCACAATTTAGTGAGACGGCCAAAATATTCCAAAACGGTTTGTCCGTCTTGCTTGCAGTTGGTAATTTCATCCAAAAGAAGATGCTTTCGTACTCCGTTTTTAACGGAAAACCGAGATTTCAGTGATTCCCAGAGTTTGAGAGCATCGGGAATATGAGAAACAGTTGAACGCAGCTTGTCATCGATGGAGGTACGCATCCATCCAACGATCATCGAGTTTGCGGCAGTCCACTTTGCGAGTTCTGGATTAGAAGACGGCTTGACGATAGAGCCATCAATAAGCCCTATTTTCTGTTTCGCTTGAAGCGAATTCCAGAATTCGGTTGCCCATTCAGAGTAATTGTCTTCTCGCAACAAAACTGGAGTAATAAGGGCTCCTGGATTGTCGGAGTGATGTAGTGTGTATATGGAGGCGGAATTAGGGTCGACGGTTTGAGATTCGTCGGTGGTCGACATAGCTGCCGTTTTAGGGTTAGAGTAGAACGAGAAAAAAAAATTTGGTATGAAAGCTAGAAAGAACTAGGTCAAAAAATCTTTGGCTCTGATACCATATAATGAAGTAGAATTGCTTGCGTATTATTAGACCTCAAGGGTCGTATATATAGTGATTTACAAGAGATAGCAATAAGGAAAATATCCTAAACGTGGAGATATTTCCTAAACATAAGATATTAACATATTTATCATCATGAGGATAAACTCATCTTGATATACACATATATAGTTAATGAATATATTTAATTTAATTATTACATATTATATGCATGATAAAGTTCAGTGGACATTGTATTTCGGAGAGCATCAAAGGTGAATGATTAGTTAGTTGTTAATTAAGACAAGAATGATTCCGTAGTTAACAACGACATCTAAGATGCAAAGATGCTTACATTTATTTTTATTTGAGGTTTGGTAGTGTTCTACCAAACGTCCCTGAATAATATTCAATGTCTTAGGCTAAACTTAGATAAGATTAAATTTAATATGCTTTATCTCATTGTTAATAAATTTTGATACTAGTTCATTTAGTGTATCTCTGTAAAGCTAATGTCTTAGGCTAAAATAGCGTACTTTATATGCTATTTTGCTAGTTTATGCTAGTGTTAAATTAATTAGGCTAAAATGCACTTAAGTATTATTCATGTCATCATCACTCATAAATGAAAATTTAATTAGTATGGTGATTCTGCATTGAGGTTGGGTCATCTATTTATTGGAAAAAGTTTTGTGTATGTTTTTTTGGGTAGATGTGTGATGTAGCTATTATTGGTTTAAAATATATTACTCGGAAAATAAAGGTAACTTCACTCGAGTTTTCCTAACAAATAGTTTAATACTCCATAATTTGTATTATTTTAATATATCAGTCAATATATTTTTGCATTACCTTAAGTATCACCCATTTATCCTGTAGAGGTCAAAGGAATTTTCAACAATATATAAATTAAAGTTTTTCTATCGTCATAACCCATTCAATTTCAAGCTTTATAGTGTTCATTGTTTTCGGGGTCCATGTTCTTAGTCGGATAAGATATTTTGACTATAATATATACAAGCAATTGAATATGTATGTCGACGCCTAATTATAAGAAAATATACTTCGGTGGGGAATGGTTGATTGGTCAAAGAAAAGTTACAATAGATAAAAGGTGACAAAAAAAAGGGAGAGAGTCCACAACATGACATGACGGTTCGCATTTCAAATATGTAATTTAAATAGTTTATCCTGTAATCGTTAATATTTTCTGACGTGTGTGTGGCGGAATTTAAAACAAAAAGAAGTTTGTACAACAATATTGTCTGACTTTTCTAGGCTCTCTCCTAACATTCTTCGACTGAAAATTAGGTTAAATATTAGAAATGAAACATTTCCTCTTCAACCTTCGGCTAGTTATAGCTCCAAGCTCAGAGAAAGAGTTTGCTCAAGACAGTTGAAAGCTTTCTGGTAGCTCAAGAATCCCATGAACCAGAAGTCAAAGTCATCCACTGTGACTACTTCAAGGTACTTCTGAGATGGCTTCTTCGTGTTCAGACTCTGGTTAACTCCCTTGATATTTCTCAAAGGGATTGACACTTTGTAGTGAACCCTAGTGAGATCGCCCTGAGGTGAAGCCACTTTGATAGATCTCTCGCTGCAGAAAGCAATCTTTTTTGATGAGATGAAGAGTAAGCCTGCGATGGGACCTGCGGTTGTTGATAGGTAACATTGGTACGCCTTGAAGAGCTTTTCTTCATCGTAGACTCTAAAGAGCCGTTTGTAAATCTTCTCTAAGCCTCCCATTTGAAGTATCTTAGCTCCCAAGGATAGCTTTCTCTTGACGGTTTCGGTAAGCTTGGGGGCTAACTTGCTCTGATCTCTAGCTTTGGTTGTGAAGCTATCGGTTTTCTTCTTTCGCAGGATTGATTTTCCATTGCTTTGTTGAGATTTCTTGGAAGAAGATGGGATTTGGAGCTTGTTGATGGAAGCTGGATCAGGCAAGTAACCTGCCGGAAGAGTCTTGACTGCCGGAAATGCAAGAACTTGTTGGTGGACTGTGCTCATTGTCATCTTGGAGAGTAGTGATCTTGATGTTGAATCTCAATCTTGATATTGATCTTGAGAGAGAGAGAGATTGTGAGTGATGGTGATGATGAAACCGTGAGGTGGGAAGGTTATTTAAAGGGAAAGACAAAGAGACAAGAGGCAGTTGAAACAAAGCTTTGATTCGTTGAGAATTTGATGACCTTTGTGGTAATGGATGAGTCATGGATGGGTCATCAAGACACACATAAAGCCACTTTCTTGGCGGTAAAGGCAATTAGAAGATCAAGCATATGCTATGTTTTTCTTTATTGTTTTCAAGAAAAATAATCATATAATTAAAGAAGACATAAATAAATAATGGTTTTGTAACTACTAAATCTATGTAAGGACACAACTGGTAAAGTAATCTCAAGAACTGGTTATAATGTTTTAGGTTTTTGTTTCTAATTTACAAATAACAGAACAACATTAGCAGTGCAATTCTATGGATCCACTTCAAATGTCTCCAAACCTTTAACTTCTATTTAAGATATTGAAATTTAGAAGATCCCATACAAATTGATGATCCATTGATCTCCTTAAAATATCAAATCATACTTTAAAGTCTTGATATTAGAGATGTCAAAAAAGAGTTAAAAAGTTTTGTTCAACAAAAAAAGTTAAAGATGATCAGTCTAGGATAAGCTTTTTACCTACAAGTTGGCAAAATATCAACCTTTTTACTTTTATTTTCTCCTGTTTAGCCTGATTTTAATTTTTTCACATATATCTATTTATGTATTGGAGAAGATATGTTTCCTAATTAATTGGAACATGAAACAAAAGATAAAATAAAATCAGATATTATACGTAATAGGTGAGAGCGAATTGAGTCATGCAGAAGGGGACGTCGTCGTGGCTTTGTAGCTTTTTGAGCTGGCTGGCGACTTTCTGCTGCCTTTATTTCTTTATTTTCATGCTACGATAAGAAAGATTGGTTATAATTTATTTTATGTTATAATAAAAAGTGAAATAAAGAAGCAAGAAAATAGTTAAACAAAAACACAAAAAGGAGATCCATTTGAATTGGATCCCACCATATAATGTACATGTTGTTTCATCAAATTCGTCACCCATGTGATATTCACATGGTTGTGTAGACACATATACAGTTAATGAATATATTTAATTTATTACATATAATATGTGCATGATAAAATTTAGTGGACATTGTTTAGCTAATAGGTACATGTATTTCGGAGAGCATCAAAGGTGAATGATTAGTTAGTTACTCCATTAATTAAGACAAGAATGATTTCGGTAGTTATTAAGACACTAAATTCAAAGAAAGAATATACTACTCCATCCGTTTCATATTAAGTGTCATTTTAAGGCTAAATTTTTATTTCAAAATAAGTGCTGTTTTATATTTTCAATACAAATTTTTAAATACATTCTCAATTTTATCCTTGTCTTTTAAATACATTCTCAATTTTTATTTCAAAATAAAGTGCCGTTTTATATAGTGTAATTAATTAAGAGTAAAATAAAAAATTTGATTGTTTTCTTAATATGTGTGAAAAAATGCTAAAAAAACACTTTTTGTGAAACGGAAGGAATATGTCACAACGACATCTAAGATGCATACATATATTTTTATTTGAGGTTTGGTAGTGTTCTACCAAACGTCCTGATTAATATTCAATGTCTTAGGCTAAACTTAGATAATATTAAATTTAATATGCTTTATCTCATTGTTAATAAATGTTGATATATACTAGTTCATTTAATTTATCCCGGTAAAAGCTAATGCCTTAGGCTAAATAACTTACATTATATGAACTTAGTCTAAAATGAACTTAAGTAGTATTCATGTTATCACCACTCATAAATGAAAATTTAATTAGTAATTCAGCATTGAGGTTGGATCATCTATTTATTGAAAAATTGTGTATGTTTTTGGGTAAATGATATGTGATGTAGCTATGATTGGTTTAAAATATATTACTCGGAAAATATGGTAACATCACTCTAATTTTCCTAACAAATAGTTTAAAACTCCATAATTTATATTATTTTAATTTATCAGTCAATATATTTTTGCATAACCTTAAGTATCACCCATTTATCCTGTAGATATCAAAGGAGTTTTCAGCAATAAATATAAATTATAATTTTCTATCGTCGCAACCCATTCAATTGCAAGCTTTATAGTGTTCATCGTTTTCGGGGTCCATGTCCTTAGTCGGATAAGATATTTTGACTAATATATACGAGCAATTGAATATGTATGTCGACACGTTATTATAAGAAAATATACTTTGGTCGGGATTGAAGAAATGGTTTATTAGTTAATGAAAAGTTACAAATAGATAAAAAGGAACAAAAAAAGAAGAGTCCATAACATGACATGACGATTCACTTTCATATATGTAATTTGAATAGTTTATCCTGTAATCGTTAATATATTCTGACGTGTGTGTGATGGAATTTGACATTCACAAAAAGTATATATAAATTAAAAAAAGTTATGAAATGTGACGTGAGAGACATTTTGCCTTAGCCTAAAAAAAATATTTGATCATTGAAGGCTTTTCTCGGCATGCAAATGGGTTGGCCTTGCCATGCACTCAAAACCATATTGAGAAGCATGAGGTACAAATTTACGTTTTTTTGTGAACATCCATAAGTCACAATCTAATAGACTAGAAAATTGATTTTATATTCTAATAGGTCATACAAGAATCCAAAACAAAAAAACAAAAAAAAAAAAATCTGAAGGGAAATGTATCATTTGTTCTACTAATGACTTCTGAAGTGGAAACGCAGTGGAAAAGAAAGACCATCAAGGCTTGGTGGGATTATGATAACGTACCCATTCCCCATGATTCGAAGCCTTCAGAGGTGTATCAAAGAATCTTGGATGGTCTTCAAGAAAATGGTTATACAAGCACATTACAATTAATTTTGGTTGTTCCTTAACAAAACTCTCCCGTTCCAAAGGACATGGGCCCAAATATTGATGTTTCATTCTCTTGTATTTTGAAACTAGATTTGTACAAATATTGCTCGTCAATCGGAAAAACAAACAATAAAAAAATTAAATCGAAGTATTCAATTTTTAGGATGAATATATGGATATGAAATAGGGATCCTAATCTCAAATAAACATCATTAGCAACTGATAAGTATATTTTTTTTATTTCAAACTATCAATTCCTCAAATCTTATTAAGTGTTGTCGATGTAGTAAATGAGGTGTCAATTCAAATCGGTAGAGAATTGAGCATTAAGAATGCATACAACTTCCTAATTTAAACTAAATAGAGAAAGTAAGAGTTTATCTAAAAATTTTAATGATATTGAAAACAATAAGCAATACGAGATAGTAGAAAGCAAGAACAAACCTTAAACAAAATGGTAAACATGGATAAAAAATTGTCTTAGGATGAAGATAATGACATTGGATGATCAAATGACAATCTACAATACTTTAATCAATCACAGAATGTTAATCATTGATCTAATGATCATTAATTATTCAACTTTCATTTGCAAATCACAAGACAAATTTGTATAAATATCAATCCAATCAATCATTTAGCAATGCTAATCCCTTAATTAAGAAATACTAATACTTAGATTAATCTAATTTCTTGGCACTACCATTTGTCTAGTTCTATAATCAAGATTAGGCTTCCATTTGTGATTGAGCAACAAACAAGCATGCAAATCAATTTTTATTACCAATTAGCATAAGCATGCAAATCTTCATGTTTGGTTCATTCAAGCATTTCATCAAACATTTTTAATGCAATAAAATACATAAGATTTAGATCTTCAAATCAATGACTAATATAGTATAAAACCACCAAATAGAGAAAAATCAATCATATTTAAGAGTTAAGCATCAAAGATCATCCATAATCACAATATAATCTATTTCATCCATGAAACTCATAAAAAACAAATAAAAGAGTAGAAACCCATCATGTGTGGGTTATCACACTGTATACTCAGAAAACTGTATGCAATTACAAAATGTTTACGTTCGTTAGCTTATTCCCATTAGCTTTAGACAAAGATCCAGAAGTGAAATCTAGCGTACAAAACTTTCTCATTTTCTCAAGTGTTGTTCGAGTCTCTCAATAGCTGCACCAACACCACTCGTAACAAATTCATGCTTAATTATAAATATGATTTAATTCTTTGCTCATATCAAATAAGATAGGCTTGCTTGAAAAATATGACAATTTAGAAGAGTAAAAGAAATTAAAGCCGGGGATTTTTTTTTTTTCAAATCGCGCAACTGAATAGCAACACTAAAAGAATCATTTGTATCTCATTTTTATCCAAAAGACTATAACATGCATGTCAAGGATTATGAAGGATAAAAATATGACAATTTTTATCCAAAGCTAATTGGGGGGAGAGAGAGAGAGAGAGAGAGAGAGAGAGAGAGAGAGAGAGAGAGAGAGAGAGAGAGAGAGAGAGAGAGAGAGAGAGAGAGAGAGAGAGAGAGAGATGATGAAACCGTGTGGTGTGAAGGTTATTTAAAGGGAAAGACAAAGAGACAAGAGGCAGTTGAAACAAAGCTTTGGATCGTTGAGACTTGATGACCTTTGTGGTAATGGATGAGTCATGGATGGGTCATGGAGACACACATAAAGCCACTTTCTTGGCGGTAAAGGCAATAAGAAGATCAAGCATATGCTCTATTCTTCTTTATTGTTTTCAAGAAAAATAATCATATAGCTAAAGAAGACATAAATAAATAAAGGTTTTGCAACTGCTAAATCCATGTAAGGAGACAACTGATAAAGTAATCTCGAGAACTGATGAAATGTTTTAGGTTTTTATTTCTGATTTACAAATAACAGAACAACTAGGAGTGCAATTTTATGGATCCTAATGTCTCGAATTCTTTCATTTCAGTTAAGGCATTGAAATTTAGAAGATGCCATACAAATTGATGATCCATTGATCTCCTTAAAACATCAAATCATATTATAAAGTTTTGATATTAGACATGTCAAAAAAAAGTTAGAAAGAAAGATGATCATAGTCTAGGATAAGCTTTTTACCTACAAGTTGGCAAATATCAAGCTTTTTACTTATATTTTCTCTTTTTTTCTGCCTGATTTTGATTTTTTCACATTTATCTATATATGTATAGGAGATAAGATATGTTTCCTAATTAATTGGAACATGAAACAAAAAGATAAAACAAAATCTAATATTACGTAATAGGTGAGAGCAAATTGAGTCATGCAGAAGGGGACGTCGTCGTGGCTTTGGAGCTTTCTGAGCTGGCATTGCGACTTTCTGATGCCTTTATTTCTTTAATTTCATGCTACGATAAGAAAGATCGGTTATAATTTATTTACTTAATATATAAAAAGCAATAAAGAAGCAAGAAAATAGTTAAATAAAAATACAAAAAGGAGATCCATTTGAATTGGATCCCACCATATAATATACATGTTGTTTCATCAAATTCGTCACCCATGTGATATTCACATGGTTGTGTATACACTAATACACATATATAGTTAATGAATATATTTAATTTATTACATACACTATATGCATGATAAAGTTTAGTGGACATTGTATTTCGGAGAGCATCAAAGGTGAATGATTACTTAGTTGTTAATTAAGACAAGAATGATTCGGTAGTCGTTATTAAGAAACTAAATTCAAAGAAAGAATAGATGTCACAACGACATCTAAGATGCAAAGATGCATACATATATTTTTATTGAACGTTTGGTAGTGTTCTACAAAAGCCTCTGAATAATATTCAATGTCTTAGGCTAAACTTAGATAAGATTGAATTTAATATGCTTTATCTCATTGTTAATAAATTTTGATACTAGTTCATTTATTGTATCTCTGTAAAGCTAATGTCTTAGGCTAAAATAGCGTACATTATATGCTATTTTGCTAGTTTATGCTAGTGTTAATTAGGCTAAAATGCACTTAAGTATTATTCATGTCATCACCACTCATTAATGAAAATTTAATTAGTATGGTGATTCTGCATTGAGGTTGGATCATCTATTTATTGGAAGAAAAAATTGTGTAAGTATGTTTTTTTTGGTAGATGTGTGATGTAGCTATGATTGGTTTAAAATATATTACTCGGAAAATAAGGTAACTTCACTCTAATTTTCCTAACAAATAGTTTAATACTCCATAATTTGTATTATTTTAGTTTATCAGTCAATATATTTTTGCATAACCTTAAGTATCACCCATTTATCATGTAGAGGTCAAAGGAATTTTCAACAATATATATAAATTATAGTTTTTCTATCGTCACAACCCATTCAATTTCAAGCTTTGTAGTGTTTCATCAATGTTCGGGGTCCATCTCCTTAGTCGGATAAGATCTTTTGAGTATAATATATGAGCAATTGGATATGTATGTCGACGCCTTAATTATAATAAAATATACTTCGGTGGGGATTGAAGAAATGGTTGATTGGTCAAAGAAAAGTTACAAATAGATAAAAAGGTCACAAAAAGATGAGTCCACAACAGGACATGACGGGTCACATTCAAATATGTAATTTAAATAGTTTATCCTGTAATCGTTTATATTTTATGACGTGTGTGTGACGGAATTTGGCATTAACGTAAAGTATATAAATTAAAAAATAAAAAGGTAAGAAATGTGACGTGAGAGACAATTTGCCTTTCCTAAAAGAAATATTTGGTCATTGGAGGTTTCCAGGGTTTTCTCGGCGGCATGCAAATGGGTTGGCATTGCCATGCACTCTCTCTTCTGCATTGTCATTTCCACCTAGATTTTCTTAATTTACAAATAAGTACATTAACCGAAACCAAAAGAATACAACAATACTATATAGTTTATACTATATTTACTTTGTCGTATTTATCTTAAATATCTCATGTATATTTTTAAGATGGTTTTTATTTTATTTTTAATATATGTTCTTTGTTCTTGCTCTATTTGATGGACATTTAAAAAATTGTTTGTACAAGACACTTGCCTCCTTTTAGCTAAATAGGAAAGGATGAGTGAGGTTGATTCTATTCTTATTTAAGAGCAGTCAGTTTATTAATACAAGTAATCAACTTCTTCTAATTAAGTCAATTGGGGATGTAGCTCAAATGGTAGAGCGCTCGCTTTGCATGCGAGAGGCACGGGGTTCGATCCCCCGCATCTCCACTAAATATTTTGTTTGCTGAAAAAAAAAAAAATTCTTCTGCTCAATTTGGTGTGTATACTATGAGACTTACAAGGCCTTTGGTAACGTGTGGATCATTATTAGAGCTGTAGCCCAATACATTCATCACCAAGCCCAATTTATGTATAAATAGAAATGTTTTTTTTTGTTACTGTTATAAATAGAAATGTTATGAGAGCATTGTAATGCAACGTTGAGAATTGTCTAAAAGATTAATCCGAAATTCTATTGATATTGGCGTTCTAAAATAAGTTACTTTTCTTTGTTTTTTGCACAATAAAGCTGTTTACGAGCATGAATCACTTTTGATGGTGATTATTGGCACACTTCTTCACTGCTAACAGTGCTGATCTCCTCTCTTATCAATCTACTGCTTCACCCACAATCTCAAATATGCATCGAAGACTCTCTTCAGCTGAGAAAGGAAAGGGTCTTGTTACCATGGAATCGCCACCCCGAGCCTCAAGAGTTATAGTTCCTCGGTTCGACACCACAGAGCTCATTAGAAGACATGCTTTCACCATCATTGGGCGAGTAACTAACATTAAGCTTCAGAGGATATGGTCCTTAATACCATTTTTCTCAGAACACTGGAAAACATCTACTAGAGCCATAGGAGCAGACCTTGGCAACGGCATGTTCCAGTTTCAGTTTGCGAATGAGGAAGATGTCCAACTTGTCCTCGCAAACAGACCATATCATTTTGCTAAATGGATGATTATCCTGCAAAGGTGGGAGCCCACCATGGACAGAAACTTCCCATCTGCTATCCCCTTCTGGATCCGAGTTCAAGGCTTACCTCTCCATCTCTGGTCAGAAGACACTCTCAGCTGCATTGGGAGTAATATCGGCAGATATGAGTCCTGCGAAATTTCTGCTTTCTCTGCCAAGATGAGAGTCGAGGTTAACGGCCTGCTTCCTCTAATTATGACCACATCTGTGGAGTTTTTTCATGGCGAAGTAGCTACTGCTTACCTTACCTATGAAAAGCTAGAGAAGCACTGTGGAAAGTGCTTCAGACTAGACCATGAATCTGCTGACTGCTCTCACCGGACAGAGGCTCTAACCAAAGGAAGATCCTCGTACAACCGGTCTACACCACCGAGGAATTTGGGTCATCCCCAACGAGAAGATCTCAGGAATCGCCTTTCCAGACGCTCTGAATATCAACCCTTAAAAGACACTCAGCAAAGATCTCATCATTCTAGGGGTTCGCAGAACACGGATAACAGAGAGCTCAAGAACTTTTCTTCCTCTAAGGAGATGCCTAGAAGCTATCACAGAAACAAATACCAAGAGGAAGAGCCACAGTACATCAGAAGTCGCAATCACTACCCACTTTCATCACCTCCCTCTAAATCCTTACCTAGAGGTGAGGTGAGAGATAAATCTCATCCTACCCTCATCTGGAGGGCTAAGGAAAGAACCCTGGACAGAGAAGCTACCTCAGAGAATCCTGTCACACCTCTCAGAGACCATTCTACCTCCATCATATCTGCTCCTATGGTGAACCCTTCACCTCAGGCTATTAACCAAGCCATGGGAGAGCTAAGAGAAGTCATGATACAATACTCTAGCTGTGCAGACCCTTCGGAAAGTGCAGCTCGCAGAGAACGTATCAGACAGGCTGAGGAAAATGGTCAGTTTGAGGAAGCAGCCATGCAAATGGCTAGAAACTCTTCTACATCCCACAACAATCTGGAGGAACCGGTGCAACAAGAAAGAATCCCTGTAGCATTACGACTGGGACCATCTCCTGACTCAGCTCCAGCTCCCCTCATTCCCCAAGATTGCATTATACAAGCTCCTTCTCTGCCTGCCAAAAGAAAACCTGGACGTCCTCCCACCCGGAAACAAATACAAATCAGTCCAAAACTTTTCCCTGGAAATATACCAAGGAAGCGCAAGGCAACCCAGGCCAAGCCCTCACCTCGCAGAAAGCTCAATCTGGAGACAGGAAGCAAAGGCACTAGCTCTTCATCAGCCCTTCCTGGAGGTGGTCAGAATCAAGTCAAAACAACGGTGATCCCGGCTATGGTCAAGCAAACTTCGGATTTTCGGGTTCCTCCGTCCTCTCTTCCTTAAGAGTGGCCTGCTGGAATTGCCAGGGGCTTGGCAATCCTCTGACAATCCAGCGCTTAAGAGAGATTCGTAGAAAAGTCTTCCCCGACATCTTGTTTCTCTCTGAAACCAAGAATCCGGATGCATTCGTACTAGACAAGCTCAAATGGCTTGACTATATGAACCATAAACTTATTACTCCTCCATCTCCTGCCGCAGGTGGATTAGCACTATTCTGGAAAGGAGACCTTGATCTCCAGATAATTGAAGCATCTGCTAACTACATAGACACCAGAATTAAAGTGCAAAATAAGGTCTTTTATGGAACATTCATCTACGGAGACACAGACCACAAGAAGAGAAAAGAGTGCTGGGATCATCTCTCCCAAATAGCTGCTGCTAGAAATGCTCCTTGGTTTGTCTCTGGTGACTTTAACGACATCACAAATGAAGAAGAAAAGGAAGGAGGTATTCAACGACCAGAAGGATCCTACTCTGCCTTTAGATCTTTTCTTTCGGAATGTGATCTTTTTGATCTTCCCCATTCGGGTGACCCTCTCTCGTGGCGTGGAAGCCGTGGTGATCATATTGTTAGATGCAGGCTGGACCGAGCTTTGGCAAACACTAAGTGGTCAGACATGTTCCCAATGAGCAGATGTGAGTATATGAGGTTCCTTGGATCTGATCACAAGCCTGTAATCTCATACTTTGAGCCTGAGAAGAAAAGGAAGAAAAGCCTCTTTCGGTTTGATAGAAGACTAAAGGATAATCTGGAAGTTAAGCAACTAATAGATGAGGTTTGGAATGAGCAACCTCACCTGTCTGTCAAGCAGCGTATAGCTCAGGTTAGATCTGCCATAGTCAGATGGTCCAAAGAAAAGAACCGGAAGTCAAATGAGCTCATTGAATCTCTCAAGGAAAAACTAGAAGAAGCTATGATCTCTCCCATTCCATTGCAGGATCATATCTGTGAACTTAACTCCAAGCTTGCTGAAGCATACCGGGCTGAAGAGCTCTTCTGGCGTCAAAGAAGCCGACTGCTATGGCTTCAAAATGGAGACAAAAATACTGCCTATTTCCATGCCATATCCAAAGAAAAGAAGATTTTCAACAGACTGTCAGTAATTGAGAGGCAAGATGGTACATCAGTATTTAAAGAAGCAATGATAGCTCATGTTATAGTTGAGTATTTCAATGAGCTATTTACCTCGGCTGGATCTATCCACGAGGAAGCAGTGGAAAAAGCCATTTCTCGTAAGGTTACTGATGCCGACAATGACATGCTTATCTCCATCCCATCACCTCTGGAAATCAAACAGGCTGTATTCACCATCCATCCAGATAAGGCGCCTGGGCCGGATGGCTTCTCAGCTTGCTTCTTTCAGGAAAACTGGCAGTCTATCGGTCCAGCCATTACTGATGAGGTGCAGGAATTCTTCAAAACCAACATCCTTCCTGAATCCATTAATGAAACACATGTCAGGCTCATACCAAAGAATCATAATCCCCGGAAGGTCAGTGACTATAGACCTATAGCGCTATGCAGTGTTTTCTACAAAATCATTGCAAAAGTTATGACCAGGAGATTAAAGAAAATCCTTCCCAAGCTGGTATTAGAGAATCAATCTGCTTATGTTCCTAAAAGAGCTATACAAGACAATGTGCTCATCACACATGAAGTTTTACACTATCTAAAGAATTCTAAGGCTAAAAAGCATTGCTCAATGGCTGTTAAAACAGACATGAGCAAAGCTTATGACAGATTGGAATGGCCTTTCATTCAAGCAATTCTGCAGAGATTTGGTTTCCATGAAACTTGGATCAAGTGGGTAATGCAATGCATCACTACTGTCAGTTACTCTTTCCTAATCAATGATCAAGCTAGGGGAAAAGTCTACCCTAAGAGAGGAATTAGACAAGGGGATTCTCTGTCTCCATACCTTTTCATCCTTTGCAGTGAAGTATTATCAGGCCTATGCTTCCAAGCCCAAGAAGATGGAACCCTTCAAGGTGTTAGAGTCTCAAAAACAAGTCCACGCATAAACCATCTCCTATTTGCTGATGATACGATGTTCTTCTGTCGTACCAATGACAAAAGCGTCTCTGCTCTCAACAACATCCTGCAACAATATGAAGCAGCCTCTGGTCAAGTAGTCAACTATCTTAAATCCTCTATAACATTCTCAAGAAAGACTCCTCAGACTCTCAAGAACTCAATCAAACAAAAGCTTCATATTGAGAAGGAGGGAGGTGTGGGAAAGTATTTAGGATTACCTGAACACTTCGGAAGAAGAAAGAAAGACCTCTTCTCAGCCATAGTTGACAGAATACGTCAAAAAGCTCGAAGCTGGTCCTCTAAGTTTCTGTCTACGGCTGGTAAGATGATCCTACTTAAAAGTGTTCTCTCCACCATCCCATCTTTCGCCATGTCCTGCTTTCTCTTGCCTGTGTCTCTGGCCAAAAGAATTCAGTCTGAACTCACACGGTTCTGGTGGGACACTGAACAAGGAAAACGCAAAACCTCCTGGATTGCCTGGTCAAAATTAACAAAGTCAAAAGCACAAGGGGGTTTAGGCTTTAGAGATATCATATGCTTCAACATAGCTATGCTGGCCAAGATTGCATGGCGTATTCAGGAAAATCCAGAATCTCTCCTAGCTAGGATCCTAACTAGCAAATATTGTGTAGATGTTGACTTCTTAAATGCTACAGCTCCTAGCAATTGCTCTCATGGATGGAGGAGTATTCTTGTGGGAAAAGACTTACTAATCAAGCATCTAGGCTGGGCAATTGGGGACGGATGTTCAGTGAATATCTGGTATGATAACTGGCTATCCACATCGCAGCAAACTGCTCCTATTGGCCCCCCATCCAAAGAATCTGTCAACCTGAAGGTAGTGGACCTCTTAATCCCTAATACCTCTACCTGGAACATCCAGAAGATCCGTCAGGTGTTACCTGCATATGAGGATACTATTCTTAAGATCATTCCAAGTGCAAGCCAAGCTATCGACAAACGTATTTGGCTTCCTCACTCATCAGGTTCTTACACCATCAAAACAGGATACTACTCAGCAACTAATGCTATCATCATGCAAGATCAACAACAAGAGGAAAGTACCTTTAACTGGATTGCAGATATTTGGAAGCTGCAAACTGCTCCAAAGCTCAAATTATTTCTCTGGAAAGCTTCCTCGGACGCCTTACCCGTTGGAGATATCTTAGCCAGAAGATCCTTCCCCATTAATCCATCTTGCAAGAGATGTGGCGAATTAGAGTCAATCCCTCATATGCTATTCAACTGTGATTTTGCAAAGCAAGTGTGGAGAGCTGCTCCTTTCCGAAAGGAAATCGATCTTACCAGTTTTACCTCTTTCTGTCAAGCCTGGCCAAAACTCAAATCGATGGTGTGTCTTCCTCCTTCTGGAGTAACTGATTATCCTCTGGCGCCTTGGATTTGCTGGAACATCTGGAAAGCAAGGAACAATCTTGTGTTCTCAGGGAAAATCCTAGACCCCATCTCTGTCATATCCAAATCCATTTCGGAGGCTAAAGAATGGTATACTGCGCAATTACCCAAGCTTACCAGGTCAATCAATAGCGCAAATCCAGATCCGCCTCTTCCCGATCAAGCTTTTGTCTGTAGATCGGATGCGGCATGGAGCAAAGACTCTCAATCTGCTGGATTGGCTTGGAACTTCAATCTCAGGAACCAATTTATCTCCTCCCACTCTTCGGGCCTCTCTCATGTCTCTTCTCCTCTGTTGGCAGAAAGCTTAGCACTGAGAGCGGCAATGGAGAAGGCAGTGGAGCTTGATATCCGATCCATCTCCTTTGAATCGGATTCTTCACAACTGATTACAGCCATTGCTACAGGCTCATCGTATTCGGAACTCTATGGAGTCCTCTGTGACATACGATCCTTATTTCCTCTCTTCGATTTTATCAATTTCAAGTTCATCAGCAGAAATCTGAACGCTAGTGCTGATTCTCTGGCTAAGCTTGCTTTAAGCCACTTTGTATTGCAAAACTCTTCTGCTTCTTAAGTTAATGAAAATTTCAGTGACAAAAAAAAAAAATTAGTATGGTGATTCTGCATTGAGGTTGGGTCATCTATTTATTGGAAGAAAAAATTGTGTAAGTATGTTTTTTTTGGTAGATGTGTGATGTAGCTATGATTGGTTTAAAATATATTACTCGGAAAATAAGGTAACTTCACTCTAATTTTCCTAACAAATAGTTTAATACTCCATAATTTGTATTATTTTAGTTTATCAGTCAATATATTTTTGCATAACCTTAAGTATCACCCATTTATCATGTAGAGGTCAAAGGAATTTTCAACAATATATATAAATTATAGTTTTTCTATCGTCACAACCCATTCAATTTCAAGCTTTGTAGTGTTTCATCAATGTTCGGGGTCCATCTCCTTAGTCGGATAAGATCTTTTGAGTATAATATATGAGCAATTGAATATGTATGTCGACGCCTTAATTATAATAAAATATACTTCGGTGGGGATTGAAGAAATGGTTGATTGGTCAAAGAAAAGTTACAAATAGATAAAAAGGTCACAAAAAGATGAGTCCACAACAGGACATGACGGGTCACATTCAAATATGTAATTTAAATAGTTTATCCTGTAATCGTTTATATTTTATGACGTGTGTGTGACGGAATTTGGCATTAACGTAAAGTATATAAATTAAAAAATAAAAAGGTAAGAAATGTGACGTGAGAGACAATTTGCCTTTCCTAAAAGAAATATTTGGTCATTGGAGGTTTCCAGGGTTTTCTCGGCGGCATGCAAATGGGTTGGCATTGCCATGCACTCTCTCTTCTGCATTGTCATTTCCACGTAGATTTTCTTAATTTGCAAATAAGTACATTAACCGAAACCAAAAGAATACAACAATACTATACAGTTTATACTATATTTACTTTGTTTTATTTATCTTAAATATCTCATGTATATTTTTAAGATGGTTTTTATTTTATTTTTAATATATGTTCTTTGTTCTTGCTCTATTTGATGGACATTTAAAAAATTGTTTGTACAAGACACTTGCCTCCTTTTAGCTAAATAGGAAAGGATGAGTGAGGTTGATTCTATTCTTATTTAAGAGCAGTCAGTTTATTAATACAAGTAATCAACTTCTTCTAATTAAGTCAAATGGGGATGTAGCTCAAATGGTAGAGCGCTCGCTTTGCATGCGAGAGGCACGGGGTTCGATCCCCCGCATCTCCACTAAATATTTTGTTTGCTGAAAAAAAAAAAATTCTTCTGCTCAATTTGGTGTATACTATGAGACTTACAAGGCCTTTGGTAACGTGTGGATCATTATTAGAGCTGTAGCCCAATACATTCATCACCAAGCCCAATTTATGTATAAATAGAAATGTTTTTTTTTTGTTGCTGTTATAAATAGAAATGTTATGAGAGCATTGTAATGCAACGTTGAGAATTGTCTAAAAGAATAATCCGAAATTCTATTGATATTGGCGTTCTAAAATAAGTTACTTTTCTTTGTTTTTTGCACAATAAAGCTGTTTACGAGCATGAATCACTTTTGATGTGAGTTTTGCTATCAATTATAATATGTTGTACCATATTATATACCCATAATGCATTAATTCAAATGGTACCATAAGACAAAACGAGTTTATGCGTCTCATGTTTCCGAACAAACCTGAACAATTGCTAAAAAAGCAAAAAAAAAAAAAAATCTGCATAATAATAATAATCAAAAGTATGTTATAGAAACAGAGACTGCGTGTGAGAGAGACCAGTCATTTCTTCTTCTTGCTGTCATCAGCTCTAATGAGCTGAACCGGAGCTGCTGGTACCCTAAACCACCATTCTCTAACTCGCCTCTCTAACCGGTCACAACTCTCTCTCCTCCACCGAACTTCCCTCGTGAACCACTCTATAAACGCCACCGTTATTAAGTACTTCACCGGAACAACCGCCAATATAACTGCCACAATCACAAGTGATATAGCCGATGTATTCGTCGCCTGAAAACATACAATAGAGAGAGACATAGGTTTATATCAACCGCAGACACCGTTTTATCATCATGTTTTTGATAACATTATACCTGAGGAAGAATTGCAAGAGTAATGGCTCTTATTTTGAGAAGACCAACGTTCACAGCTTGGATTAGCGACTCTAACTGGCTGATTGCGTCTTGTAGTATGAGTAGCTGCTCCACCGCGTTTTTACTCGGTGGAGCTTTGACTCGAACGGCTCTCGGTTCTTTTCCTTTGTTGAATTGCTTACGCCATAACATTACTATAGCCACCAAGACTAAGATCAACGGTAGTATGAAACCAATCCACTCACTTCACAACATAAAAGGATTGTTGATGTCAGTGATCCTGTAAAGAACTCTATCATCATATATCATCAAATCTTTACCTAATAATCAAATAGTTGACCAAGATCATGAACACTGTCGATTTATAAGGCTCTTCCCAAGAGGCTAAGAGCTTTATACGCAAGCTTAGTTTAATGAAAGGGAGCAATAGTTCCTGCAATGAGGGGACTATAAAGTTAAACAAAAGAAAGGACAGGAGGAAGAGAAAGTATCTCGTAGTACCTTCATTACTGCAACATTAGTGTCAATTCCTTCTACTTTCACTTGATCCACAGTCGCCTGAGCAGCTTCAACCCTGTCTGTGTCTAGGATTGATTGTTTCAGAGCTATCTCCAATGGACTCGTCTCCCCAACACAAAAATCTCCCACGATTATCATTTCTTCACCCATATTCGTCCCAGTTTCTAGATTCAATCCAAAATGCTCAAGCAATATGAGTGAGACTGGAGATAAGTTTGAGGGCCATTTCATATACTGAACAGAACTGACATCAGAACGAACATCGGTGGTTATGCGAGAAACTCGGCTATATAGAGCCTCTAAGACCATATCTCCACCAGGAAGACTCTCTGCTAGGTTAAATATAAGTAGTGTTTTGTATTGGGAAGAGAAGACTTGGAAAGCTTCTTTTATTGCACGGTAACGGAATATGCCAAGGATGGCCCTTGCTAGTATTTCTGATCTTTGAATCCCTTTGAAGTTGTATTTTCGAATGAACCAATGTACACGAAGAATCTCCAGGCAGATACCCAACCAGTAGTCTCGACGAGCATTGCCTTTGAATTCTGTAAATTCAAAATATACCGGCTCTGGCCTGTATATACAAAAGTAGATAAAGCAAAAGACACATATTGATGAGTACAAGAATTTGTGAATGAATATAAATGAGACAGAAATAACATTCTATTGCACTAGCACACGTACATTGTAACTGATGTGTACATGATGGCTTTATCAAAGATACGAGCACCCAATGGCCCTGTCAACTCAGGTCTGATGACCTGTTTTGTGTCTTCAGTAAGATCATATCGCCTGGGCTTATCACCACCACCCATTGAATCAAAATACAGAGCACAGTTGGTAAGTGTCAGTTTCCCTACAAAAGGAAAAGCTTGATAATTATTAAGATGGAACAAATATCAGCCAACTTAAACCAATATTTTTATGTTTCTCCATCTGCTCAAGGTATAGTATATTGCCAATGCAGAAGGTCAGCATGAATAAAATGATTATATGCAGAGATCTCTCAAGAAGTTCACCAGGCCATGCTGAGATGCCCACATGTTTAAGAACTGGGAGAACAGGATTGGCACCATCCATATCAAGAACTATTTCTCCTTTGGCAAGCTGAAGACTGGCAGCTGAAGGCCCAAGAGAGCTTTTCGCAGCCTTGAAAATTCTGCAAATGACAAACAGGTGAGGAAAAATAAGAGAGATGGCAGAGATTTGGAGGAATAAACATCCGCAAGAACATGTGAGAAAACATGGTTTCTGTGGATTGATCTCGTTCTAAATCAGAGCCGTGATCCAAAAAGATTATTTCCTTCTTTTGATACCACTAGTTGAACCACAAATTTTAAAATCATCTTCAACTTAATATCAGTTAGCAAGCAATACGATATTGACGTTGTATGTTGCTAGCTAAGGAATCATGGGTGTGTTTCAGGTAAGAATAAGTAAAATGGATACTAGAGAAGTAAACCGAAATATTGAAGTAAAAGACACGGAAAACATAATCACCTGTGTTTGACAATACTATCAGATGGTGCACCAAGTCAACAAATGCAGAAAAACAAATTGAGAGACTAAAAACAATGGTTAGTTCATACTTGTCAAGTTTGCGGATGTATTTGTCATATACGAGAAAATGAAGCCTGTGGCCTGATGAGCTAGTCAGTGCATCAAAAAGATTATGTACAGTTATTGCATCTGCAATGGCAGGACAAACCGGAGCAATTCTTGCAAAAGCCTCCTGTCCGACAGACTTCTTTTCATCAACCTGTTAAGCATGATTTTAGGGAAAAGGTCTGTTAGGCCCTTCCGATTGTGACTAACGCAGAAGCAAAATAAGTTTAAATGGAAACAACCTGCATAGCCATTTTTGTGGGACTTGAATAGAATAGAGACCACCCGTCCTCATCCTCTGAGTCCTGCTTGGAGGGAGACGCAGCATCCTGAACTTGGAAAAAAATGTAACAAAGAGATCTAAAGCATTAATCCAAATATCTCTGTTTTAAGAAAGAAAAATAAAAATAAACATGGCAAGAAGATAGATTTCTCACTTTGTTTTCATGCTCACTTGTGACACTGGGGGTCTCCCAAGCAAGCATCATATCAAACATGAGCTGACGAAAATCTTGATCATTTAGGTAATTAGGTTGTTTCATTACATGATGGAGTGCCTGAAATGAGCAGAACTCTAGAAAGTTCCTTGCATACGTCAAAAGTTGCTTAACACTCTCAGGTAACTCCACATCAAAACGGTGTTGCAGGTCTTGCGTTGGAATCTCAAGAATACTGAACAATTGGCACACACACACACAAAAAAAAACAACGATAATTTTCCTCAATCAATTAGCAGAACAACAAGCCCAAGCTCTTAATACAAATTGATACACAATGAAAATGGCTGATTGCTTCAGAACAGTAATTTATAATCAGATCGCGTACAATCCTAGATAGACTTATGCAACATGTGATCTGAAATGTGAATCTGAAAATGCGTTCGAGAAACAAAAGAGGAGATAGAAAGTACCTTGAACAGCGGGCGACGACGGAATTGGCGAGAAGAGATAGCTGAGGGATTGGTTTCGGAGAAGCCATAGGCGACGGAGAAGCATCTCCGCCGGATGATTTCTTCCGGTGGAAAAGAGATTTCAAAGAGTTCTGCTGATTTTTCATGAATGTCTCCAGCATTCCCACTTTCGCACCGCCACCTTCTTCTTCCATCGCGAGCGGCGCACAAAAAGTTCACCACAATCAATCAGATCGGAAATGGTATCGTAACCTAGAGTGCCTCCCGTTCCAATGAGATTCCTCTCTTCCTTTATTCTCCTTTCTTCCCTTGCAAGCTTCGCAGACTCGTGAGTACGCAACTATCTATGGAGTATCGTGATGGAGATACATCATCTTCATCATCCCTTTGCAGTTTTTTATCCAAAACAGGAAAAAGAAATATAGCAATTATTAACTCCTAATGTACGTCGCAATCAAACCGAATTAAAACCGCCGGTTAAATCATTATCGTACCGAACTAAACCTTGATCTGTAAATCAAACCAAACGGTTAAGCTTCCCATAGACGTTGGGTTATTTGGTTCAGTTCTTTTGATTTTAGAGGTTTAGCCTTTATGATCTATTCAGATATTTAGAAAAATCAGTTCGCTTTCAGTTCGGCTTTTTAAATATTCGCTTCGGATAATAAATTTTGAAATCGGTTAATACCAGGAAAATCGGGTCCGATGGATTGCAATTCGGTTCAGATAATTTAGGTACAAATTTAGATAATTTTGATAAAAATTGTATAATTCAGATAAAAATCAGATAATTGGGATAATTCAAATAAAAATTGAATATTTTCTGAGTATTTTAATTAAAAATATTTATATTATTTTGGATATTTTAGTTTTTTATAATATTCGGTTGATTTTAGTTATTCATATACTTTAAATCTAAATGGAGTATTTTTAAGTAGAAAAATTATATTTCCGTTAATTTGGGTACCATTTAATCCTCGATTTGATTCCGGTTCGGTTATTTCGGTTATTAAAATTGAAGAACCATTCGGATATTTACGAAATTCGGATCAACTCTTTCGGTTTGGTTTGGTTCTCATTTTTATGCCGAGGCTTACTTCCCAATAAGCGATTCGTTTGGGAACAAAGTAAGATTATGTTTTTACAACGACCACATAATCCAAAAACCAAACGGTCACGCACGATGGCTTCGTTTACTTTCTTCACTTTGTTATCCCAAGAGATGAATCAAAAGAGAAAATAATAGCTTCATCCATTGTTGTTGATCTTCTAAAGCTTGGATTTGCTACTGCGAGGCGGGTCCTTAGCCCAGAGAGGCGGGATGATTCTATGGTCTTGCACCGGCTGCTGCTGCTGCTCTTCTTTTTTCTCGGTCTCTTCTTTGTCCTCTTCTAGAACCTCTTTAGAGAATGCATTTGGATTGGCTTTAACACAGGCTTGCAATGCCACAAAAGGATGAACACAGTCTGATCCCTGCAAACAACAAACACATCCAATATCCTTGTAAAGCTCTCTCACACCATCCTAAACGATCAAGTATGTCCAGTTACAGATTACCTTTTCTTCTGCGGTGCTCATGAGAAAGCAACGGAATGCTTCGGTGAAATGAGAGCCGCAAGATCCATTACGAAGATCTGCTATGCAAGGACAATCGAGTGCTTTCTGTACTTTGACTTCAAGGGACTGATGGAATTGGTGTTTGTCAGATAACGCTGGAATTCAATTAAAAAACTTGCGGATAAACTGAGTAAGGGAGTGTTTGAGGAATAACCTCATTCTCATTGTCATCATCACCATATGCTGCAGCTTCTGTGATATTAAAGATAGAGTTAAAAGGATGTCAAATATCGCAGAGAACAACAACAGAGAAGAACATATAAACTTTTTTCTAAAGCATCGAGCAAAAAAAACTGGTAATCAAATAGCATTCTTTGAGCTAAAACTAGAAACATAAACTACATAGATTTGAGAATCTTTCTTCAAAGCTAAGAACCTTTTGATGAATAATACTATGGAGAAACAAAGACGATTTCAATGCTAAGCAAATCATACCCCAACACCATCAGTCCCGATCAAGCACAGGCCAAAACGAAAACCCAGTTCAAAAAATTTGACCTTTCAACTAATATAGATAGCATTATCTCGATCGAGATACAGATCACCGAACCTGCAAGAAGAGACCCCATCGGAGACGGCGAGTTATCAGCTCCATCAGAATCCGGCGGCGAATTCGTCGAAGGAGGAGGAGTATTCGTCGTCGTTGGAACTTCGGATGACGCAGAATTCTCGTTACTCTGAGCTTGACCCATCTCTTCCTTTCTCCTCCGGTGGAGCAACTCTTCCAAAACCTCCCAAAGAATTTCGTAAGGATCTAAGCCGCCGACGAGAAGCAGAACTGAAAAGGATTCGACTTTACAAAATCGAAATGGCCCAAATTGTCAATTAGAATAAATGAAATGGGCTTATTTGGGCTTGAATTCGAAAGTTCTGGTCTTTCTTTGTATGATAGTTTTTTTTTGTTTATTTGTGGGACATCCTTTTTGTTTATTTGTGGGCTTGAATTCAACAGTTAGGAAATGAAAGCTTCAACTTTTCTTCAAAAGGACATCCTTTTCATCCAACAATAAGCAAAACAGCGAAAAAAGAAGTACAATGATTTGAATCTTAGGTTGTCAAGGGAATAATATGTAGGGTCAAAACTTTCTAATATAAAACCAAAAATGATTTTTTGTTAACTCAAACATTGAGGGTTCGAATATTCGATCGAGTTTAGGTCATGTATTTAGAGTTTTCGATTTTAGGCTTAAAAAACCCGTTCGGATATTTTATATAATTGAATTAGATTTGGTTTAGATATAGAATTCGGGAGAGATGTACCTGCCTTTGTAGTAGAAAGGCAATTGTATTAGACTATCAAACTAAACAAAATTAATGGCCACATTTTTAGATAACTAGTTTAAATTTAGCCCACCAAATTAGTTAATTTATATATACTATTTTAATCACCATTAATATATTGTGCGATATATGAATAATTACTTTTAAACCAAATAAATTTGCATCACATATTTTTACATTTTAGACTTATATATTTACTATCATGCATGTATTAGAAGAATCTTATAGGATTATAATTTTGTGGAAAAAATATTAAAATTTTATGATATTTTAAATTATGATTTTGTTTAAATCTGGAATAATGTTTCTAAAACTACTAAAAACCATATATATAAGTAAAACCGTAAATTTAAATTTTTGTGTAAAGCCTTTATAAATCAACTAACGGCTCTAGATTCGAATCGGATTTAGTAAACTAAGTAAAACCCACATTTATCTGAATAACAATTTGAAACTAGTTACATCGGATATTATGTAACCAAAGTTACTATTTTTTGTCAACTAACCAAAGTTACTATAGGTTCGGGTATTTTTATCTGTAGTAACCATAAATATGAGATACATAAATTCAAAGCAAAAGATTTTAACTTGTTTACATATATTTACTTCGGATTTCACTTCGATTTTCGAGTTTAAACTAATCTCCTATGAAACATATATAATATCGGTAACACTTACACATATGAAACTTATTTGAAATATACATATATATGTTGGTTATTTTGGGTTTCACTTTGGTTTTTATATTTAAACCGATTTCACACTGATATCCAAACTACTCAAGCATCTAGTCTTGTTCAAGTTTTTGGAGGATATAGCGGGTCTAAATCCCTTACTTTGGATCAGTTTCTGGTTTAGATATTGGTATGATTATAAACGCCCAGCTTAGTTAACTCTTTCGACTTGTAAACAAGCAACGACTCCATTATCATCGATTCTAGCTGTCAAATCAATTCACTTTACGCTCATACAAAATTTAAAGACCATTGTACGTTAACTATAGGATTCAAGATTAGTATGAAATGTTTTATCCATTTTGTCAGTATTTTATTATTCAGATCATTTAATCTTGAATCCTTCATTGTGTGGAAAAGGATATAAGATAAGAGTACTCTAAACCGGATTCGTAACCCGGTTTTCAAATGATAAATCAATATATACGGCGGCGCAGACATACTCGGATCAAAGCTCAGCATATGAGTTTCCGGGAAATGATGTCTACGTGGCACTTTATTATTCGTCGTTTCTTTTGTCATGGTCATGTCCTACATGGACCATTCTTACATCAAGCCGCAATTGACGCTTTTGAAAATACACTTTAGAGAAAACATTATGAAATCCAAAAGCCTTACACTTACAGCGAAGAACAGCAAATAAAGTTCAAAATCAAATTATCACAATATCAAATTTATATATTTCAATTTAGCTTATGATCTCTAGATTTGCGATCTAAAAGCATATTTATTATCACCATGACTAATTGACGATTTCTTAGTAAAGAGAAAGAAAAAAAACAATCTATATTCCATACCGGTGAAGATGATTATAAATAGAAGAAAGCATAATGAAAACCTTCTACCTTCGGCCCATCTCAGTCGGAACATCGACAAACAGGTCTGTAATAGAATCTCCTCCATTGCCGCAGTAGGGGACGTGAAGTACAAGGACGCTATGAGTTCATGGTTTGCGACAAGATAACTCTCAAGTCAATCTCAGCAAAAATAGCTTCTGCAACTCTATTTTTCTTTTGATTATGTTTTGATCAGAAAATCCACATTCTTGTAAAAAAAAAAAAAAATTCTTTTTGAGTTAATTTAATATTTATTCAAAAACAAAAAAAAAGAAGATGATTATAAACCAAATAAGTGGTTTGTATTTGCAATTTATATGGAGAACACTACAAAAAGTCTATAAATAGTTATGGATTAGCCATGAAAAATTGATGATTATAATTTTTAGCTATAAATTAGTTATAAATTAATCAAAATTTCAAAATTTTCTAATTTTTTGAATATAAAACAAAATACAAAAACAAATAAATTAATAAACAATATTTACGTTCAACTGTTATACATTGTCCACATCAATTATAAACTACTGATTTGGATAACTAAATCGTTTTATATTTATATTTGTTGCAGGTAAAAACAAAAGTTTTCAAATTCTATATGATACAGTAACTTTTTAAGGTGTCAATTTAGTCAACAAAAAAGTAAAAGTAAATAAAGCATCGGATTAGTAAATAAGAGATATCAATAATGTACGTAGTTGTTATTGAATTATTTACAGTTATATATTAATCTATAGCATTTTTATTTGGTGTACGAAAAGCTGACTCTTTGATGACCACATAATGGATGAGACTGGGAGTTGTGTTATTGTCAGGGTTGTAGTTTTTAGCTAAAATTTAGTACTACAAAGCTAAACTTTGTTATTTTAAATTCACATTTTGTTGCAGAAAAAAAAAATGAATGTAAATTATTTTAAGTAAATTTTAGCTAAACTCCCAGTTTTTAGCTAAAATTTTTATATCAATTATGAACCACCAATTTGGATGATTATATTATTTTAAATTCATATTTGTTGCACACACAAAAAAAAAAAATCAAATTCTTAATGATTAAAATAACTTTGAAGGGTGGCATATTTAGTCAACAACTCAACATTAAGTAATAAATAATACATCGGATAGTAAACAAAAGATAATCAATAATGTACCAAGTTGTTACTGGATTATTTACAAGTTAATTATTATCTTTAGCATTTTTATTTGGTGTATGAATAGCTGTCTTTGGTGACCACATAATGGCTGATATTGGGAGTTGTGGTATTGTCATTACAAAGCTAAACTTTGTTATCTGTAGCTACAATTTTATATTAATGGATATTTGTTTACTTTTAGTGGATAATAGTCAAGAAATTGAAAATGATGCTTTTAATACTAAAATTTCGACGAACCATGTCCAATGCTTTAATTTACATCTTTATTTGTCTTATAAAAGTAGATCTATCTCAAATCAACAAGCTTCCATAATTAGTATTGCTATAATTATTGGGATGGTTTTGAGTTATAAGTTCAACGACCCATAACTAATTTCCATCTTAATTTGTCTTATGATATGATGAAGTAGGTTTATCTCAAATCAACTGGTTGGCAGGCAAGCCAGCCATACTCAAATGCTAAACAAGTTTGGTGTTCACCTCACACTTCAAATATGGGAGAAGCACAAGCTTCTGGATGGACAACTGGTCAGATATGGGAGTGTTATTTGATCTCTTGGGCCAAAGTGGACCTTTAAGAATGGGAATTCCGATCAATAGCTCTGTATTGGAGGCTTATTACTCCTGGGACTGGAGTCCAACCGTGAGGACCAGAAATACAAATATCAAGGCGGTAAGAGACTATCTCCAAATTATGCCACCTCCTGAAGCTTCCTCGGGGCTTGATCAATTCCAATGGAAACCACCGAACCAGGTAGCTACAGCTTTCTCTACGAAAGCAACGTGGGAAGTGATGAGACCAAGAGATTCTATAAAATCCTGGTCCAAGGATGTTTGGTTTAAGAATGGTGTCCCTAAACACTCTTTTACCTTTTGGGTGGCTAACTTAGATCGTCTGCCGGTGAATGCGAAGCTAGCTAATTGGGGTCTGAACATAAATCCGGCTTGCACCTTATGTTCTCTCTCAGTGGAAGACAGGGATCACCTTTTTATTAATTGTGACTTCTCAACTGAAGTGTGGAAACTTCTTCTAAGAAAGTTGGGAGTTCGATCGAGAAGATTCACTACTTGGTAAGGTATGATTAACTGGATGGTCACAGGAAATACATCTGGTGGAGTGAAGCTATTGAAAATGATTGCTATCCGAGCTTTTGTTTATCAAATTTGGAGGGAGAGAAACGAAAGAAGGCACAACATTCCACCGAGTACTGTCCAAGTCTTCTTCAACCGTCTGGACAGGACCATAAAGGACATCTCACTGGCTAGGAGGAACCGGAAAGGAGGATCCAAGCTTTTGTCTCTTTGGTTCTATTTCGATTAGTTCTCTTTTGTTAGGAATTTTAGCTCTCTTATGGTTTTTATTTTTTTGGGCCATAAGAAGCAAATGGCTGTTAAGCCTCTGTAATTAATTTTCCTTTTGGTAATATAATTTACATTTTATCAAAAAAAAAAAAGTTTGGTGTTCAATGGTCAAAAGCCCTCAAAAAGAATTTTAATCGAATATTCAATGAACAATAGCCGCACCAACACACAGCAAAACCCTCCAAACCGCGTGAAGAGAAGCGCATCTCGGAACTCTTCCTCGAGAAACTCGAGATCTACACCAAACTCAACCGCCGTCTTCGAGCAGAAGAAGATCTGACCTAGTTCCCGAGCAACCGATTCCAAGCCAATCAAGCTTTAACATCGTCACACCCACCGGTTCTCCAATCCATCGTCCTCGAAGATCAGAACGCAGCATTTCCGGTCAACCGTGCAAGCTTCATCGTCACTGAAGCTCTAAAAAGACGAAAATAAAGAAAATGAGGCTCTTTCACGTCACCAATTATTAGCCGGATGCCAGGAAAAAAAAAAACTTGAATCGAAAGGCGAAGGGGTCTTTTCTGACGGAAATTAGGAAAAATAATTGCCCGCGAGTTAAACCACGTGGGGCGATTTTGATGGAGTATTAATCCAGATTTAAACAACCTTATTTGAAAATTTCTACTTTATTACTTAACGTTATTATGAGACAAACAGTGGCCTATATCACGAATTCACATGAATTTATTTAATGATTGTCCTTTTGAGAGCTTGAACAAAAAAAAAACGAGTGTAAACAATTTTCAAACTGATTTGCGCTCCAACATTTGACAATGAAATTGGGATCCTCGTGATTCATCCAACGGTCACAATTCTCCATGTGAATCTCTTCAAAACCTTCTGTGTAAAATTTTCGCCACTGCTATAAGTAAAGGTGAATAATTTTTCAAGAATCCAACCAGTTCTAAGAATTTTCTATTTTGATTAAAGTGAAAAGAAAATATCTTTTTGCAGCTCTTTTTTTAATGGATGGATCATTATACCTTCCTGTCTAAGTGAAGGAACAATAAATTAAACAGTTTTTATTTATTCCCCTATCACAATTCAAGTCAAAGTGAACTCATGTCAGGTTCCTTTGTCTGAAAAAAAAAAAAATCTTATTTTTTTTTGAACATTTTTAACCATTTTTTCGCTTACCCATTTTCCAAAATGCAAAACCTGAAATGGGTTTTGGATCTTCTGTTTGTTTCTTCTCTTCTTCATAATCTTGTTCACTCATCATCACAAGTAATCTGCTCAAGTCAAGACAGAGCATCACTTCTATCTTTCAAATCAAGCATCATCAAAGACACAACTGGAGTTCTGTCTTCATGGGTTGGTAAAGATTGTTGCAATGGAGATTGGGAAGGTGTTCTATGCAATCCATCCACCGGAAAAGTCACAAACTTGGTGTTGCAAAGCTCACTGAACGAACCTACTCTTTACATGAAAGGCACATTATCACCTTCACTGGGGAATCTAAGATCTCTCCAGGTTTTGGTCATTACTGGAACCAAGTTCATCACTGGTTCGATACCCAACAGCTTTGTTAACTTAACTAGTCTTACTCAGCTCGTTCTTGATGATAATTCTCTCCAAGGAAATCTTCCTGAAGGTTTAGGCCATCTTCCATTGTTGGAAGTTCTTTCATTGGCTGGAAACCGTTTCTCAGGTGTTGTCCCGGCGAGTTTGGGGAACTTGAGAAGTCTTTCTACGATGAGTTTGGCTCGAAACTCTCTCTCCGGTTCAATCCCAGTGACTTTCAAGAACCTTCTCAAGCTTCAGACTCTTGATCTCAGTTTCAATCTTGTTGTCTGGACCAATCCCAGATTTCATAGACCAGTTCAAGAATCTAACCAGACTTTATCTATCCAGCAACAGATTAACCGGAGGATTACCAGTTTCTGTTTACAACTTGGGGAAGCTTCAGGAACTGCGGTTGGAACGGAACGATCTGACCGGATCACTCTCAGACAGAATCAGCAATTTGAAGTCACTCACTAGTCTTGACTTAAGCGGCAACAAGTTCACCGGAAACATACCAGGGTCCATTACAAGACTGCAGAGTCTCTGGTCTGTGAATCTCTCCAGAAATCAGTTCTCTGATCCTCTGCCTGTAGGCAGAGGTTTTCCTTCTTTACTGTCCATCGATCTTTCGTACAACAACCTTAATCTTGGAGTAATTCCAAGCTGGATTAAAGACAAGCAACTCAGAGAGATAAACTTAGCTGGTTGCAAACTGAGAGGAGCCTTTCCAAAGCTAACAAGACCACACGAGGTGATCTCGCTAGACTTGTCTGACAACTTTCTTACCGGTGATGTTTCAGATTTTCTCGCCAACATGACCAGTCTTCAGAAGGTGAAGCTCTCAAAGAACCAGCTCAGGTTCGATCTCTCAAACCTCAAGTTGTCAGAAGGAGTTTCTTCTATTGATCTAAGTTCAAATCTAGTAACCGGGTCACTTTCAAACCTGCTAAACAACAAGACAAGCCGCTTCTTGGAAGAGATTGATCTCACCAACAATCAAATCTCAGGGAGGATACCTGATTTTGCAGAAAGCTTGAACCTGAAAGTACTTAACATAGGGAGCAACAAAATTGGTGGACAAATCCCAAGTTCAATATCAAACCTTGTTGAACTTGTGAGATTGGATATCTCAAGGAATCTTATTACAGGAGTCATACCTCAAGATTTAGGACAGCTTGAGCAGCTCAACTGGCTTGACCTCTCGATCAATGCAATTACAGGAAGGATCCCGGATAGCTTGTTGAACATCAAGGCGATGAAACATGTGAGTTTCAGAGCTAATAGATTGTGTGGATTGATTCCGCAAGGAAGACCGTTTAATATCTTTCCTGAAGCTGCTTATCTGCATAATCTTTGCTTGTGTGGCAAGCCATTACCTCCTTGCAGGAAGACTATGAAGTGAGAACAGGCATTTCAAAGTGGCCAGTCCAACGCTGACTATTATATTGTTTTAAATCTCTACTTGTATACTTTTGTGGTTCTGTTTCCATCTAAATAAATTATAATCACTTTGATTCAACCAACATAATACATTGCATAAACTGATTAAAACACCGAGACTACATCATTGTAAAACAAAAACATAAGCTTTAAAACTTGTCTAAACAAAGGATTAAGATTTCGTGAGCTACAAAAACTTTCCTTGCACTTGTTCACAACCATCTTCAGATAGCTAACTTAAGAAAATAAAGGTTTAAATTTACAATGCATCATCACGATTTCACGATAGAGTTGAATCCATTTCAATGAGATTAGACCCACATATCTAGTAGTCATCCAAAATCTCTTCATCCTCTTCTTCTTTACCTTCAGCTTCTTTGTTCTCGACTTCAGTCTCCTCAGTCTCATCAGCTTGTTTCTCATCAGCATCATCAGTTTCCTTCTCCTCAGCCTCCTGAAAGTACACCATATCATCTTAAGACTCAAGGATCCTTGTAATAATGAGCAAAAGGAAAGACAAAACCATTAATAATGAAACACATACTTCCTCATCAGCATCATTGCTCTCCAGTGACTTGTTATATTCTGCTTTTAGTTCAGCAGCTTTGTCCAAGTAAACTTTCTTTTCCTAAATGATCAAAGAACACAACCAGAGTAAGAACACAATGAAACTCAGGGAACGAACAAAGAATAGAGAAACTCACTTCCTCAGTCAAAGACTTCCACTTTTCACCACCCAGCTTTGCAACCTACAACCATATAGATAGCATAGTCTAGTAAATCTTATAAACGGTATCATACTACTCAAGTTAAAGTAACAAGCTCAATTATCATTCTTACATCCTTAACATTAACAGAGGGGTTCTCTTCTTTAATAGTCTTGCGAAAATCATTCCTGCAAAGCGAAATGATATCAGCATCATCCATTACAGTAGATAAGTGGACGAGAAAGTGAAAATGAACATTACATGAAGATAAAGAAGGCAGTAAGTGGTCGCTTGGGCTTGTTTGAGGTAGAGCTCTTCTTATCATCCTTGGACTTTCTGACTCTCTTTGGCTTAGGTTCATCAGATGTTGACTTCTTCCTGACAAATCCAAACAATATCAGAAACTCTTATCACATAGAGAAAACAATATATGCATAGAGTCAGACATAAGGCTAACGAGTCTTACCTTTCTACAGGTTTCTTCTTAGCCTCAGTTTGTGTCTCAACAACTTGAGCTTCTGAAAATTAAGAACAAAAGCCACAAACAGAGAGAAGCTGATCACAATTCGGTGATTACAAGAGTATGAAAACGCGAATTCAGTGAAAACAAAGGAGATAGTTACCCAGATTCACTCGAATTTTGGCATCAAGGCTGCAATTATGCATACTTACAAGCGCAACAGCTACGCTCTTGTTACATCCTTCACTGAAATCGTATAAAATTCACAAAAGCATGTGAGAAACCCTAAAAACCAACCGTCTAAATATCAAATCCCTAGGAGTTCCCAGTCAAATCTTAGATGGAAACATGAATATGAATCAAAGTAGATCAAAATTAGTACCATCGAGCAAAAGCGCTGCCATCTTTGGCGCGAAGTAAGGTATTGGTGTTGTTGGTGGTTTCGGCTTTGGTTTCAGCTTCCACCCTCTTCCTCGGCTTGGGTGCGTTTGATTTCGACGATCCACCGCCGGCCATTTCTTTCTTTTCTCGATCGGAAGGAGAGAAAATCTTTGTTGAATAATTTTCTTAGCCGAGAAATTGAATCGATGAGAAAAATTCAGAGAAGCGCAGTGAGAAGAAAAAGGAGCAATTGAGAGGGAAACGAAACTCGTTTTCGTTAAATTGTGGCGCCATTATAGTCCCGCTGAAATTTTGTTTCCGCCTTGTTTTGACACGGATCTATGAGCTGGTGATCTAATCCACCGTTGGTTTTGCATAAGTGATGTTAATAAACGGTGTAGATTCGTTTGTGCTGCATTTGATGTGATATTTCCTCGCGGGTTTTTTTTTAGTTTTAGAAAGTTTTGCCGGTTTAAATATTTGGGCCACAAGGCCCATTTTAGAGTTACAAGTTTGAGTATGTCCGGTATATTAGTATCTTCAAATGGTCCAGCCCAACATATAGAGTATATAAGTTCACTAAGAAAAATTATATATGAGAAACATCATAACTTCTTTTTTTTTGTCAACCGGGATAGGAGAGTTCATACAAGAAAAAACTAAAGCTCAAACAACATGCAAAAAAACCCAAACAATATGCAACCAAAACCCAAAGAACATGCAACAAAAGCCCATAAAAGGTTGCTAAAACTTGCAACTAAAAAAAACATAAATCGATAAATCCAAGAGATAACAATCACAACTCAAACTTGGACGTTGTGGCAACCGCAAAAGAAGAAAGAGCGAGATAAATTGTCGTAGCCCACGGCTCACCAAGCGACAACACCAACTACCTAGAGACTCACAGAGAGACACTCTCTCACCAACCCATAACCTTGAAACAAGACTTCAATCCGACAAGAAAGAACCTAAGAAAGTTCTTCTAAACCTCTTTCAGATGCGGTAAATACGTACTCATAACCGTCTAAATAAAACTTAGATAAAAGCCCTAGACGAACCCAAATCTCCAACGAAGTCTAACCAATCCAAATAACTGATCTACAACATAAAATCCAATTGAATATCGCTCTTGAAGAAACCAAGTTAAATCACAAATATACAAACTGAGAAACTAATGATAAAACCAAACCATCAATTTATCATAATAGTCGAGGTGACCAGATTTATACTAAACCGGATAAACCTACACAAACCAAACTAAACCCAACCATTCCTAAACTAGCGAACCAGATTATAAACTGACGGCATCATTCCAGAAGAAACATAGACACATCAGAGAAGATCTCACCACACCTGGGGTACATCGGACCAAGAGGACAGGCACCAGAACCTCATCCACAGCGGATACAACACGGTAAGAAGAACGACGTTCACACACAACGAAGTCTGCTGGAGAGAGGATGCGACGACGCAGACCAACCAACTAATAACCCGAACGATCGAGACTCCGCGTTCGACGAAACGGACGGCAACGACAATCCAGTAGAATATGACTCCGAACCAACCGCTTACAGCGGCGAACACATGAACAAAGACCGCCGGAAATAACCTCGGAGAACGCCGACAAAGGAGATGGGACTACAGACAAGCTAGCTACACATCAAGAACAAACCCTCCCCGGTGCCGGTAATGAGATCCGGCCACCAGAGAGTACACAGCGAGATCAAAAAATTGCCTCGATATTCGGGGCAAAGAGAATTAGATATATATATATATATATATATATATATATATATATATATTTTTTCAGTTGTGTCTAGCCAATTGGTCATGCTTTCAAAAAAAAAAAATATTTAAAATAATTTTTTGGTGTAAAAATAGTGTAATACATTGGAGCGAAATTGAAAGGCTATTTTGGAGTTACATTTTGGATTAAAAAATAGTATAATACTTGAAACCCATGTAATAAGCCATTGTTTGAAAAAGTCGCCAATTGGAGAATCGAACCTCACCTTTAGCCTAAAATAAAACTACACAACCACTGCACTAATTCAACATTTTGATGCCCTTAAACATAAAATACAATTTAAAAATAAAACATGAAATATAATATGGTGTCAAAAGCACGAGGTTCTTCAGTTTTAGGTCAAGGCCGGCCCGATGGTGTCTCAATCTTCAATTTTAGGTCAAGGCCGGCTGGCCGGGTCGGGCGGCCCTGATACACACTACAAGGGTTGTTTTCTTATCTATACATGTAAACTAAATTTATAAATTTAAACATGATTAAAGATAATAATATTAAAAGTAGGGGACAGTGGGTGCATAACGGTAAAAGTAAAATGAAGGGGTCTGAAAAGGCTACATATAAGGGGAAGATAGGCATGTGGGGGTACGTCTTGCAGAACAGAGCTGAAAAGACTTTGAGGGTTTTAGGGGTCATGGGAATGTGAGTTTACCACTTCTTGCTTACTGTGCCCCACCTCACAGAATCTCTCTTCTCTCACTTTCAAATCTTACTTCTCAAAGAATTTTTTTTAAAGTATTTAAACTTGATAGTAAAAATATGTTTCTTGGTCAACTAGTAAATATATGTAAAGATTAAAAGACTAAAAAAAGGTTATAGATATATTTGGAACTCAAAAAAGCACCAAGCATCTTATAGGATAAAACTTGGTTTAGTGTTTTAACTTTTTTTGTGTGCATGAGTATAGTAATTTATTTATAGATGTCTATGATCCAAGTTACCATAGGGTTTGCGGAATATCCAAAATATCCAAAGGTACCTCTCTTCATTTTCATAGTAATGGTTTTTTTCTACTGATAAAAGAATCTTGCATCAAAATGATTAGATGGGTGATTAGGTATACAAACTATCACTATCTCTCTTCTCTGCTTTTCATATGACATCATTGAGAGATTATAGACTAACTTTTAACCTCCGTAATGGCAACACACAAAAAGAAACATTTTATAGAATGAAATACAATTTAAAACTCAAAACTTTAAAAACTATTCTCCTCTTCTTTAGTTAAAAAGAGAGATATTGATACATCTCACACAAGATATAAGCTTTTGGGAAGAAGATGATCAACTTAAAACATGATGTTAGTAATAACTTAACAATACATAGAATAGAATAAAACAGCAAACCTAGAATTAGGAACATACATATAGAGGCCAGCCAAGGAAAACAGCAACAAGACATATAGTTTAGGTTTAAAGAGAGTCGAAGTTAAGAGAATAGCTAAGAGGATCATAGTTGAAACTGGTGTGTCTCTTATTCTTATTGTCTCTTGGTGATCTCATCTTCTTCTTCATCTTCTTGATCTCTGCTCTGATTCTCCATATAATGCTTCTTATTAGCTTCTTCTTCTTCTCTCCAAGCTCCATTACCATTATGCATCCCATTCTTTCTTCTTCTTCTAAAAGAGAGCTGCAAAGTTAAAAGAGTGTGAATAAAGTCAATCGTGGAGAAGGAAGACTACTTATCTCTGTCTTTATAGAGAGCTGTCCCAAGAGGAGAATTGATGTTGACCTCTCACTTTTTATTTAAGATATATTTTATGACTATCCATTTACACGTATTACACCTTTATATCTCTCTATATATATATTAATATATATAAAATAATATTCTGCCGTTGGTATTTCTTTACCGTTTGACAAGTTACCAATCCATCAAACAGTAAAAATCGGCGATAAAAATAGGGCAATAATATCAAAGAATGCGTAAGTTTTGCATATAGTTATATATAGTTTCCATGTGACCGGACCAAGACCAACTATTCTTAGGTGAACAACTATCTCATACTACAACATACTATCTCATGATGTCTCTATTAGAAACTACTTTTTAGTAACAGGCTAAAGTTTCAAAACGTACTCGCTGAATGTAGTAACCGATGGATGCAGAGTCAATTGTTTAGTCTAAGAATACCCAGACGAATCATGCAATCTCAACGCAATCGTTGAGAACAATGAGTTCTAGCCGAAGACAAAAATTAAGAAAGCAAAATCTTCTTGATTGAATAAGAAAATAATGTATTCTCACAAATCAAGAGCTAACGTTTATATAGAAGTTGTGAAAACCCTAACTAAAGAGATTTGAGTATATCATAATCTTTATTGATAAACTAGAATCTAATAAAATCAACATTAAAAGAAATTAAGAAAAGGCAATAAGTAAATCCGAATAAACATGTACTCCATGCTACATCATTAAAGTTTGGATCCAGGAATTGTAGTTACATATTTTAGAACAACTTGTTTCTGATATTGTGTAGCAACTTATCTTTCTTAATCACGACTAAGATGTTGATAATTGGAAGTGAAAAAGACGTACAATATTGTATAAATACATTAGTCTATATGTTTACCAGCATCTGCTGTTGTGACATGTTCTAAAAATCTGTTTGGTCAATATTTACTCCATAGCTACGTACATATGATCATGTGATTGACTTGTTCTTCAGAGAATCACATGCATACTTAGACTTATACAGTTCTCATCAGACTTTGAATTACATGTGGGAGTTAAATTTTGACATATAAGACTGTTCACACAAAAATGTACACCAAACTTAACCATTACATTATTTAAGTACATGCATCTTGAGTCCATGGGAAATATAATTTACATCATAGCCAAAAAAAAAAAGAATCAATGGATGTTTTTTTTAAAGCAGAGAATTATTGAGGCTGATCCACCGCCATTCATTATATTGTTTTTTTTTGATGTTTTGTGGTCATTGCTTCTTCATTGTCTTGTCCGCTTGTTATCGATCCGATTCGTGTTGCTTTGTTGTCGATGTTAGCGTGTTCTATCTAACTTTGTTTTGTTTTTATGGTTGCTAGTTCTTAGATATGTTTTCTTGTGTATATTGCGTCTGCAGGAATTTTCTTAAATTCGTTGCTTTTGGCTCTGATATCGGGTTGTGATAGTTGACATTAGACTTCTTTGTTATATTCGATCAATGTATCTCACCCCGATAATGAAATGAAAAATCTTCGAGTGATTTAGTTTTTTTTTTGGTTTAGTCGTGTTAATCAAAAGAAGTAATTGCAAATTAATTAAACTAGGTGAAAAATTATAGTCAATAATGCGATAATTGAGAGGGAAACAAAAAAAAAAGATCGAAGAAGAGAATCTAAAACTACAAAAGAGACAAATGAAAGTGACCAGCTTTGGTCTCGGATCGTTAGAAGGTGTATAAGAGTAAGTTTTACAGCAAATAAAGCCTGTATGGTCGTTGTCTCTCAGAGCAGAGGCATGGGATTTGCTACTTCCAATTTCATATTTTTATTATAATATCAGAATAAATATAAGGTCTCTAAAATTAATAATTTTATTCATGTTTATAATAAACAAACGAATAGTTGGTGACAATTCGGTTACATGGTTTTGGCAATTTCGTCTTCTCAAGTAATCTCTAGTCTGTTTGGTTTATTGCAGTTTTTAGATCATGTCCTTTCTTGTTTTTATTATGTCTTTAATTTCCATAAGTTTTTCTTTCTTGTTCCTCTTTCTTTAAATGTTATACATTTGATATTTGGCGTCTATCACTATCAGGTAACCTTAATATTACATTATTGAATTAAAACATGTTCTAAAATATATCTCAATGGTCATCAAATGTAGCAGATTGCGGCAAGGTTAATAACTCTCTCTCTAACCTCATGAGACTCTTCCCTATCCTACATACCGGATTGATGCCTCTTGTGTAGATCATGGTTAATGGATTGGGATGGTGTTTAAGGGATGATACGGATTAGGTTTTAGCAGAAGAGAAAGGATGTAAGAGAAGCCCATCACCGCTTAATGCAGAAGTAGACGTCTCATTTGGGCTATAGAAGGCTTTGTGATAAGGGCTTTTGTAATGTTATCTTTGAATCTGACTGCGTGAATCTCCTAAAGATGCTTAAAGATCAGACGGATTGACCGGCTTTTATCATAGTCTTGGATACCATTGCTTCTTTTAGAGAGAGACTTTCTTATTTTCGACTAGTGCATATTAGTCGGATGAATAATGTAATTGCTAACACCTTTGCTAAAAAGGATAGAGCAAATCGGTATTCCGTTAGAAAACCGAAATGTCCGGTCTACTTTGGCTTACATTTATAAGCATTGTTGACCAAAAAAAATAATAACTCTCTCTCATGTCGAAACTTGAAAGAGCTTTATATCTTTAGGATTTGAACTGGAATCTTTCTTACTGGGTCACAATGGTTGTTATTGGCATATATAATCAAGAACGTACAACACAAGAGTGTAGATCGAAGATGAAAGCCAAAACCATGAAAAAATTATATTGATGTGTTAAGAGAAGAACACTAAACATGTCTCATTCTAAAGAGCAGAAATTCCAAGTACTATTCATATTATATAAGAATAGCTAGAAGAGCAATACACAGCCACTATGGCTTCTCTCTTATCTCTCTCTACACACACACCCAAGTCAGAGCAATGCAGACCAAAGCAAAGACAAAGATTAGTAGCTGATCAACGTCATGGAGTCACCAGGGAGAAGCAGCTAACTTGGGATGTGATTTTAAGCCTTCCAAACTCTTTTGGTTAACTTAGTAAGTGTATCAGCTTTAGTTTTTGTTAGACTCCCTTTGGAACCAAATCCACTTTAAAAAGAAGCAGAAGGGTTGGGACTTGGGACGATGAAGATGGGTTTTGCTCTGAGTGATTATGATGAAACTTCCTGAAATGCTAGGTTGAGTTCAAGCACAGACTTGGCAACCAAACCTCCTCTTCTACACACAGCCAAACACATACATAGATTCTTACAACACAAATGAGAACTATGAAATCTTCAATGTTCACCAAGTTACGGTGCTTACCTTGATAGAGAGGGAAGGCAGGCTTTGACTTTCTCTAGCTCCACAAAGCAACGACTGTACCGCTCCATCCTACACAGCAGTTAAACCATGTGTTGTTTAGTTCCAACAGAGTATGCTATGCTTAGATATGTAGATAAGGTTGCACACCTTTGCTCAGCTTCGATATCTACACCAACAGATGCTGGAGCTGACAGTGATGAATAAATTGGTGACCCATACATTCTAACCAGCTTAAGCAGCAAATCCAGTGAAACCCTCAAATGCCTAAAAACAAGATAGTGTTCGAAACATTATGAACATAAATCACACCTGTATTGTATAAATGATCATAAAGATTCTAGTTTGTTCAGTGTATTATATTCCTTTGCATCCATCAGACATGATTAACTTAGCAGGAACACTAGTGCTTACTGATCCATGTCACTCCCTAGAAGAGCTGTTAGAATAGGAAGAAGGGAGGTACAATTATCCAGTGTCAAAATCTCATTTCTCTCGGTTATTATACCCAGGACATCCGCGGTAACCTGTAACCAATGCATAGGAAGAGTTGCTTGAGCTGATAATCTTTTTCAGATATCTCACTATTTATAGAAAACAGAAGATACTTACAGCATTATCAGCCATCTTTTCCATCGAACCTATCGAGTTTTTTACATCATTCCTTTCCCAGTATCTACGTACTACCTGCAAATTTTGAAAGAGTGATTCTAAGCGGTACTATATAGGCATACGCTTATGAAGAACTCTTAAGTATTAAAGCTAGTAGTCTAATTAGGACTGAGCCACCAAATATTATGACAACTTGAATGCTTTCATGTTACCTGTAACTTGGCCAAACGAGACTGCATAGAGCTGACAAATTGATCGTGCTTCCCCATTATGTCTTCAACGATATTATCTTCAGAAGGAGAATCCATCCCTTGTTCAACTGGCATATGGTTTCCTCTCTGCTTAAACTACACGGAAACAAATACAATATGTATTATCTTTTGTTGCACCTTACAGTCAATGTGTTATGGCATCAAGACAGAAGATTTAAGGCGATTACCATATTTGAAGGGCGGATATTAGTAGGCACATTTTCAGCTGAAAAATCTGAAACAGGACCCTCGAAGTTAGAAAATCTTCCTCTTCTTTCTCTATTTATGACGAGTGACTGGAATCTTCCTGATATGGTGAGACATATGAGTAAGGACCAACTCATTTTCAATAAAATGGTTAAAGCTGGGATGAAAGAATTACCTCCTTTCCGACTTTCAGTGGGACTTGGATCTCTATTTGATTTGTGGCTTACCAAGTCATCTGAAACAAACACTAGAGCCTTAGAACTGAGAACATCATCTACCAAACTCAACATAGCTAAGCAAAATTTACAGGGGCGACTTTAACTGAATAGGAAACACCTAAAAAGCACCATAGTTTCTTAAACATTGATTACTTCCACAGGTTTCTCGTGGGAGTAAGAACCTCACTGGTACTAACCAGCCACTAAGGGGCCAAGGTAGTGTAAGACTATCCGTTGACATTCATCATATTTGCACTAACACAGGAAAAGATACCAAGACATAACAACATACAGTTTTCGTCGTGGTTTCTTGGAGGTGATCCCATCCGTGACCTTGAATTACTCCTGCCATATCTCTTGTATCTAAAATCATTGATGCTTCGCTCAGCTGCACCCCGCATGCCACCCTTCCCACCGGGAAATGTATTCCCAGCTGGTATATTACTTGGTTCAACTGGCTGAGACTCAGACATTTCAAAAACCGAAGCGTTTGGCAGATCTGGATTATTTCTGCTGCTAGGCGACCTTCGAGAATCAGCCGCCTGCAATGAATAAGGCATGGTTCTTGCAATTATGTCAAGTTCTGCTTTGGTTTCAGTCGCCTGCTCTATTCTAGGGTCTTCTCTGGGGACAATCACTGAAACAAAATCTGATGTCTTGCTGACAGGATTCGCCTTTGGGTTAGCTTTTGTATAATTCCTCCTTGACGTTGCAACATTAGAGACAACGGTTGAAACACCAGAAGCGGCTTTTGAAACACTGGTTAAACTGACCCTATGAGGAGTGCCTGGTACACTTCCTGTGGCTTCAAACAGCAGACAAAACAAGATATGGGATATCATTTAGTTAGCGCAGAGATAAAAGTAAGAAGAGACGGAAGCAAGCCTACATGATAACGTCCTTGACTCTTTAGCAACGTCTGAATTTTGAGAAACTGACAACCTTCCGAGAGGCTTTGATTCCTTCATCAAAGAATCTGAATTTTGGGATGTTGATGATCTTCCAGTGGCCTTTGTCGAAGGATCTGAGTTCTGAGAAACAGATAATCTTCCAAGAGACTTTGTTTCCTTCAATAAAGGATCTATGTTCTGGGAAACAGACAGCTTCCCGAGAATAGTCTTTGAGGTATTATCATTGAGTACTACTGGATCTCTTCCTGAGCCAGATTTTTTCTCTGGATGACCATTGGACTGTGTAGCGTTTCCACCCATGCATGGCTCAGTACGCTGACCACGTCCGAAAATGAGTGGGGGCATAAAGACTACATACAAACAACCAACAGCTACATGTAAAGAAAAGAAAATACATGCAGGGAGAGAGGAATACCGAGAGATCTACAACCCACACGCCTACACAACTTTGATTGTATGAGCAACCAAGAAGCTTTCCCTCGTGAACATTCATATCTGACAATCTTGACCATCCAACATCCACTCCATCATGACATCTAATTGGCTCCCACGAGAAAATCTGCAATTTGCAGAGGATTAAACTATAGAAGGGAGTAAACATAAGAACGAATCCTCAAAAGATGATTTGATTGACATCTATGGATATTAAAAAATACATAGTGTGTATCAAAGTATTTACCTTGAGACTTTCTTGCAATCCACAAAGCACCGTCTTTCCATCTGGATTAAAGCTCAGGCAACGGACACCAGAAGTCTAGCGAATAATGATAATATTAAAAAGGCAGAGTGAAAATAACATGCACCAGTTTGACTCAGCGTAGAAGAAGTAATACCTCAGGTCCACCAGAACCAATTAGCTCGAATGTTTCAAGATCCCAGAATTTTACAGTCCTATCAGCTGAACCTGTTACCACAGCCAAAATTAGGATGCTCTCAAGAATTATATGTGTTGGTTTCATGTATATCATCAAAAGCAAAAAGCGTCGGAGTTAGAAAATTTCAAGAGTGATACAAACCTGTTGCCAGCAGAAATTCATGAGGATGAAAATCTAGGCTTTGAATTTGACCTTCATGACACTTAAACTCGGTCAAGAGTTTTCCAGCTGTTAAATCCCACACCTGGTAAATACAAACTGAATATAAGATCTTAAACAACAATACAGTGTATGCTAAGAGAGGAACATAACTAAGAGAGATTAAGCATCCATGATAATTGATCATGTGGTCCAACCTTCACAATGTTGTCCTCTCCTCCAGATACAACCCAGCGACCATCTGGGGTGAATCTAAGTACATTGACTCCTCGAGTGTGACCCTTGTAAGTGTGGATGGGACCTTTTTTTCTTAAATCCCATATCTTAAGGTTTGTGTCTAGTGAACCTGACGCAAAGAACTCACCAAAAGGGTGAAAATCCACCGATATGCAATTCGACCTGTGACCAGTGAGTGTCCTGACAACTAAACACCGAAGCAAGTGAAAGGACGCATAAGTAATCATAGGAGTCAAACTGAGCCAAATAAGAAGGGTCTTAATAAAACTGCTAAACTTACTCTTTGCCTCCTCCAAATCCCAAAGTTTGATCGTACCACTAGCAGCTCCTGCTGCAACTAAGACCTCCGAAGCATCAAACGTTACTGAATCAATTCCGCTCGAGTGTCCATACAAGCTCTGATCACAAACATCCACAATAGATGAGATGATGATAAACACTTGGAAAGAGAGAATCTCCTAGACAAGTCTACTACTTTATCTCCAAAACCAAACACATAATGCACCAAAGCAAGACACAATAGAAGCAGTAGATAGAGAACTAACCAGGATGGCGTTGGGCTTACCAATAGCCCAAAGATTAACCTTGTGATCTTCCCCACCTGTTACCAGAACCCTAGATGATTTCCTTCCGATCTTAAGACAATTGACAGCAGCAGAATGTGCCACAAATTCCTCTATTAATCACACAAGTCAAGGCTAAGCAATGCAGTTAGATGAGACACTAGTCAAAACTCAATTTGACTGAGAGTCTTAAATTCAAACACATAAGTCTCGAGAGGTCTTAAATTAGTCCACGGGGAAAAAGCAAAGATGAAAACAGATCTCGTGCACACTCAGCAGATCAAGGACGGTACTTGTGTTGTTAATCAATGACTCACATAACAAACCCTAAAAATAGAATCCACAGAAAATTACTCCAAACAAAAAGGATACGTAGCTTGTAGGCTCGCTTTGTAGTCATGACGGAAACGAAACCCTTGCAATGGAGGACATTCAAATTCAAGGAACTCTCGAAATCAAAGAAAGCACAAAGCTTTCTCAAGATCTCTGCTTCTCAACCGCTGACCCAATCTGAAATCTCAAACGGGGAATAGATCAAAAACCCAGAAATCATGTGGGAGGAAATGACGCCGTACCGACAGCAAAGCCTTTAACTTGTTTCTTCTTCCAATTAGAAAAGTAAACGCTAATCTCACTCCGCTTGCTTCCTCTGCTCCCCCGAATAAATCAAATTTGGGTGAAGAGAGATGAAATGGGTTTGAAACTGGAAACTGAAAGGAGAAGTTTTTATGAAAAGGAACAGTTAAAATATCTAAATCGAAAACTGTTCCCTTAGGAGAAGAGGGAGTAGGAGTAGTAGTTGAAAGAGATTATTTTTAAGTGATTTATCTTTCTCCAATGGCCAAGTGAAAAAGAAAGATCGAGAGGGGATGAGAGGATCACAGCAGCAATGTAGTGTACGAGGTTAAAAATAAGGTATATCCAATAGGAAAATGTAGCTCTAAACAGATAATGAAATAACAGAGACATTAGATATAGACCAACGTTGGATCGACAACAATAATGTAGAAGGTTTGGCCTGATAATAATGGACGACCTAATTGCATGGGGGCCATGACAGATCCCATTATCACATACATGACACAAGTACACCACTCCAAATCTAATAACAAAACAAAAACATATTATTTGGATATACACAAATACGGATAAACTAATAAAGAACGTTCACGTTCAACCGTTTTACATCATCTATGTCAATTTTGAATCACCAATTTAGATGACTGAGTCGTTTAATGTTCTTGTTGTGAAAACATATTTTCAGGGTAAACTGAATAAAAACACATTGTTATAAACATAGTTAATTTATAATGATTCAAAATGCAAAAGCATTTCCCTTATTCATCACCCGTATCTGGCTTCATGAGCGGATCCATACATTTTTTAGCGATTGCAATGTTATTTAGGTAGAATTTGAAATCATGCTTAAAAAAAAAACCACTAGGTGGTAGGAATCAATTAGGTAAAGTCAAGGAAACATATTGATGCATACATGTTTAGATAATAACATTCTGTATTTTAATCAAGATTCTATTTGGAAGATGATTGTAACAATTATTAACTTTCAGCTTGTAAATGAACATTAACCATGAGTTTTGATAAAATTATTTTCAAGATAATTGTTAAAACTATATTCTAAACAAGAAGCTTGACTGACAAATACATATTGATAGATCTAGTAGTTACTAGTATTTCTTAGTGATCTAAATTTTACACACACACAAAAAAAACTTAGCAAATGCATTGATGCGGATTTGAATCCAAATAACGTATCTATATGGCTAGCATTAGCATAAGCATAAAGCATATCTAGTCTCACATAAAATTATATCATCAACAGGCGAGATCATTTTATATCAATTCATTATTTCGTTTTCAAAAATTTTACAATTGGTAAATATAGAATTACGACTATTATTCCATTTTCATATTGTTAATCGATGAAATCACAACCACAAAAGGTAACAGTCAGATTTTGAATCAGGAACCAACAATTACGGGTATAAATAAGCATTTTGACAAGGTTCTCTCCATCGGAGATTAATGACAAAGAGCGTGTTCTTTTGGCTGACGCAGAGACCAGCGGCAGCGTCAAAAAAGTCTCTATTTTTTCTTTATTTTTTCTTATCTTCTTCCACCTAAACGTATAATGGTGAACGCAGCTACATAAAACTAAAGAAAAATGAAGATACATATGACGCTAGAAAAATAAAGCGGCAACCATCCTCTTTTCAGTCGTACTGTTTTGTGCCGCCGGTGTCTTTAATTATGTACGGCAACAACAAAACCTCTATTTTTTGCTTTACAATTTTGTGTCGCTGCCGTCAGTGATGCGGCGACCAAAAGAACAGGCTTAAAGTCATGATATAAACACATGATTTTAGTGCCATCTATGATGAACTTGTTTTACCTTAATGACATATAAGTTTGACGATGCTCTCTACCTAAAGTATGTTGTTTTCCACAAGTCTTTCAAGGTTTCTGAGAATCACAAAACCGAGAGTAGGACTCACGAACGAAAATGCAACCACATATTTCATTCTACACAGATTGTCTCAAAGATCAAACGCAATTGATGACGACTTGCTCAAGAACAATGAATTCTATATTGCATTCTCCACAGATTGTCTCTTCCGGGTCTTTCGTGTTTCATTGATGGCTCATGGAAAGTATCGAATTTGATGAGTGGACAAGAATGGATAGTTATGCATGGAGGAGACGAGACGGTGCAGTTAGGTCTCAAAGGTTATAGGAGATGTCTCTCCCTTTTATACTGAGTTAGCCTCTCTTCTTCGGGCTATGCGATGTCTCGTTGATTTGCAGTTGACTAGTGTACTTTTTTCTTGGATTGCTCGGATCTCATTGGCATGTTTAAGGATCCTTTGGAATGGTCAACCTTCTCGTCAAAACTAGAAGATTTTAAGTTTTTTTAGATCTTCTTTTCCCAGCTTCCGTATTGAATATGTTAATAGGAGTTCTAATATCTGTGCAGATTTTCTTGCTAAAAAAACAAAAACACACGGCTTTTTATTTTCCCATGCAAATTCGTCCGTACTTGAGTGACTCTCCTTCGAAGATAGCCATGAAACGCATTCTTAATGTTATGAAAAAGACACTTGAATCCAACATAGACAACAACACTTTGCATCAGAAAACCGCTTGGATACCTAAGAAACTGTTTCATTCCTTCAAGTACCAATATACAACACTGTATTATATCCACTCCATACCACCCCACTGGATGTGGATGATACATTTTGAGAAAAAAGATTACTCTCTCAACGATGTTAGTCTCAAGTACTAAATCCAGTTGAATCACTGTGATCCTCAAAAGCTTTGAATCACACTTACCATCACGATCAAGATCCAACATTTTCTATATCACAATGGTGCTACTGCTAGCTAGTCTCAATTGCAAACTCCAAATCTAGTAAACTCCCCACAAGTTGGAACATAAACTTGAGTTTGAAACAATCACAACCTAAATTCCCCTTATGAGCTAAAAAATCTGTATCAAGATCCAACTTTTCATGAACTAAGAAACTGTATCAAGATCCAACCTTTTCATTTCTTCCAATATAACATGATGAAGTCTATACATCTATCTAACTAACTGTAAGAAGTCAATAACAGGATTAAATCAATGGATGAATCAATAACAAATGGAAGGTGAAGAGCTTATTATGTATATCATTGCTAAAGGTTACACATACACCATTCACAATGTATTCTCCATTCCCAGGTTCCACTAAACAACACAACAAAAGAGAATAGAGAAAAAGAATCTCCCTTTGTTGTTTTCCATCATGGATCAATGAACTCAAACTCATCTTCCTTAAGATGAGCTACAAATTTGACATTACCACGACCTTCAATCTCTTTGAAGAACTCCACCTTATACGGAAGATTAGCTGATATTCGTTTCCCTTTCCACACAGCAACGTAATCTTTGAGTATACCTTCCATCCCTTCCAAATCAACCTCCGGCTCCGGGACGCGATTCACATGATAAACCTTCAACGGCGCAGTTACCCTAACCTTAGATCCTACCTTCGCCTTAGCTTCCGCTTCGATCTCCTCCTCAGACGATGAAGGATCGGCCTTTGCGTTAACCGAATCAGTGGATTTTAGAGCTACCTCGCATCGAATTGACATCCTTGAAGCTTGTTTTGAGCTAGGGCGTTTGATTCGAGATTGAGAGAGAGGTGAGACGATGCAAGATTTGAGCGCCATGGAAGAGGAGAGACAGTCGTGAGAGGACGGAGGGCGAACGGTGGCCGGTGAGAAAGCGATGGGGCTACTCATCTGAAAATGTGTGTTGAAGAAAGACTGGGCAAGTGGAAGGAAGGAATCAATGTGTGTGAGAAAATAAGCCAAGTGTTATGTGTTTTCTTTCGGTTGAGAAGTTATATAAAAACGTGTGACCGAAATGGATAATAAACGTGGAAGAAGATAAACTATAAGGGTTTGATCAGGATTAATTGCAGAATAGCAAAGTTATATTTAAAAATATGATCCATTAGTATTAAGTTTAAACGCCGGCTGATGCTTAGAGTTTCGAGTCCGACGCACAGAATCTCCTCTATCAGCTAAAATATCTTTGAATACAAGTTTAATGATATTAATTTTTCCATGCTACAAGTGGTGAGTGGATTGTCCACATCCCCGCTAGATCCCATTTTTTGGATCAGTCAATGGATTGAGTTGGTATTTAAGGGAGAACACAGATTGAATTCTATCGGGAGAGAAAGAATGTTAGAAGAGTCTTTTGTGAGTCATGACATGCCTTTGTTAAAGGAGATGCCATCTTTTAGCTTTGAGACGAACTTAACGAGAATAATAAATGATTCAGTGGATTAGACGGGGTTTAGATCGAATACATATACATATATAATTCAGAACACATGAAAAAGTGCAAAAGAATATACAAAAAGGTTTAGGGTTTTAAGGGATTCACAACAGTTTCATTCTCTCATGTTATTATTCCTCTTACCTCAGAGCAAAAACCACAAAATATAGACACCAAAACTCAATCTCTTCTTCTAGTACATAATTTGATGAGATTTAATTTAACTATAAATGTCCTTCAGGAGCATTACCGATCAATCTGCATTGTTCCGGTAGCATCGTCGATATCACTTCTCCATTCAATGCAAACAGCTCTCCGTCTATACCACAACTATCATGCGTCTGTTTTCCCGCTTTTATCTTCACCGACTTCACCTGATATGCAATTCATCAACCATACTCTTTAGTCTAAACTTACACTATGATGCAGGAAAGATAAACAATTACCTTTACACACTCGACATATGGAAGCGAAAGGTGTCGACCGGTCTGCAGAAGGATAAAAAACCTCATCAACCTCAGTCTCCCACACCCATGAACCAAGATCATGTCCATTGTACCATCATCATGTTCTGAATTGGGAGCCACCACTTGAGAGCTCTGCACGGTCCGACAAGCATGGTTACACACCATGATGCCAAGGAAATGTCCCTTTCTAACAACCCATTTATTTTCAAATCTTGGTGTCATTGTTTGCTTCCTCAGTCCAGTCTCTATATCCTCAGGAGGACCTGGCAGCTCGATCGAGTTTTCTACATCCCAAGCAGATGGTTCAGAGTCCCATTTGGGTCCCGCATCCCAGATTGGACCCGGGTCGGATAAAGTAGATGAAATGTCTTCTCTGTCATGAGCACCGGGATTCCCCCATGAACTTCGAGTTGGAGGAGGATCCTGCACGGATGTTAACCCCATCCATGCTTTATCTGTTCTTGATTTTGACCTTGTCCTTGGCCAATTAGGGGTTGTTGACTGTCCTTGAGGATGAATAACCTCTGGCTCAGCTGCAACATCTCTTCTGCCAGAGGACATGCGCTTCATTTTAGGATCTATTCCACGTACATATTCAGATGGCTCTGCACTGGCGTGTGTGCTGCTACTTGTGTCTAGCTCGCCTACGCTTGGAGTCATTATAGAGTCAATACTTGATAAACTGGAGGCTCTAGGCATTCCTTCTCTGCTTGATCTCCTCATTACATCCATGTAAAGATCTTGCATATCAACGACTTCCTTTTCAAGTCTAGTTTTGCCTTCTGCATCCTCTTTTTGCGCAGGAAGATATTCCACGTCATAACTATACTTTGGCAAACACATGAACTTGAGAAATCCAGCAACTAAATAACGCATAGGACCAAAGCGTTTTTGATATTTCTCAGAGAGCTCCAAAACTGCAAATAAAGAATGACAGAACAGTTTAAAACCCATGAATTTTAGGTATAGCAAGCGAAGGCGAGGAACATTATATGCATGAAAGTTCTGTTATGTGCAAAAGAAATACTTCACAGCAATAACCATTCCGTCAAATACGAAACATCATCCATAGCTCACTCTAATACATCAAACACAATTCGGAACTGTAAATGGTCTGGAGAGAGATTTCCAGCATTTGGGAAGAGGTCAATGTGGTTTATTTTAAGTACAGTATACTAGAAGATCTAAGCGATTTGAGCTTCTAAATTCACGATTCGGATAGTGCATATTCCGACAATATTGCAGAATGCTATGACAAGCAAGCGTACTGGGAGAGTCGATAGAGTGTTCCCACTGTGACAGTTGAGATGTTTAAAATGCATGAAAGATACGAACAGTTGCAGACACAGGAATGAGCAAAGAAGCTAGGAATACATAATCATAACTGATCACACCTGTTAATTATTAATGAAGCTCTAACAAGACAACGCAGACAGGTATTCTCACTTACCATCACTAACAAAACCATAGTAGGAGACAGTCATTCCAAAGTGTATTACACCCGTTTGAATCCATTCAACAGCAAAGACATCAGTAGCTGTCAGCCCACCCTAGACCAACAAAAAATGATTGTTTGAGCTGAGAAAATATAAATTAAGCAGAGGACAAATAATGTTGCTGTCCGGATAAACCAAACGAGGGACCAACAAGGTATTAGCTCATGTACCTTCACAATGGAAAGTGCTGCCGAAATAGGATCTCTAACACCAAGAACAGTCCAAACTAACGAGTTATCAGAGCCAGCAGGTACTATTCCAATTGGGATAGAAACTCCTTCTTTCTGATTGCTTCGAGTAAGTAGACCATTAAGAACCTGCACATTGGAAAGGGGCAGGCCATGAGATGAGAGTTCACTTCATTCAAAGTATATTGAATGTAGGAGAGGTTAACATCAAAGGCTGTATTGTCCATGCATCTTAATCTATCTAGAGAAATCTACATTGAACGAAAAATCAACAATGAAATTCTCATATGTTTCATTCGAGAAATAAATTCCTTATAAGATGCATCCCAAAGTCCTCGCTCCGGAGGATAAGAGTTACTAAACTCTTAAAATGATTCAGCATGCTTGCAAAGAGGCGTGAGCACGCTGAAACAAGCCAATAAAGTTCAGTTTTAATAATAAATTGGTCCAGAAGCACGGCACTTGGGTAAGTAATAGAGTAGATAAGAAAAAACAGTCTGGTATAAAATGAACAACACTTCTCGAACTTAACTCCTACAGAAAATATAAAACTAATTATCAAAGTTAAGAAAAGCTAACTATCACACCTCATTGATGATTCCGTCACCTCCAACACATATTATACCTGGAAGAATTATCAAGATCTCATAAGTAATAGTAGAATTGTAAGATGAAATATGCATATTAGAAGCTGATATGTGTAAATCATATCATTCAGTGATGGACCAAGATAGGTACCGTCTGAGCATAAGCTAATGTCAACAGTGGAAGCCAACTCTCTCGCATGACCCGCTTTGTTTGTTTGGACAACCTCCATCTTAATCCCGGCCAGCTGTGAGAGTTTAATGATACAAAAGCGTAATTATTTTATGAAAGCTGCATAATAGGAATTGGAGAAATGGATAAGGCAATGAAGATGTTGTCAGCTTCATTCAGAACCTAAGTTCTATTAAAACCTAAAAATGGTGAAACAATGTGATGATGTAGACTACGATATCCAAACAAAACAAAAAGATGGACAAGGTACCTTGAAAATTGGTTCCACTACATTATGGAAAACTTTGATAGATCGTCCATGCCCTGACCTAGGGTTCAATATGACAAGCATTTTAGGTGCACTCTTACACCTGAAGACCAACTCAGGAGGAGTATCGATGGGGACCGAAAATAATTCAGACGAAGCCTGTTTCTTTGAGACTAAAGGATGTGGCAAACAGTTGATAAAACATTGTTGATCAGCAAAACTGGCCACCCATTGAACTGCTTCTTCTACAGTAGGTGCGATGAAACGGAAATCTTTGCGGCTTCTCTTTGGTTTCGTGAAGCAAGATATGGCACAAGAACCCTTTCCAACTGGATAAGCGTGCACGGTGAAATGCCTGAGACCGACATTGTATGTCAACTGACAAAAATAACAAACACATAGATAAGTCTGTTGACTCTGTTCTTTACAATACACAGAGTCCATTGCAAGGTCATTAACTCCAAGAGACAAGAAGAATTATACCGAGACAACATCGTCAAGCTGTAGCATGTCAGAACCCCAAACCAATGCCCTGCTAGTAAGCTTTGCATCAACTGCTTTTTTGTTAAATACGTCGGTGGCAGATGGTTGCTGTACCTCTGTTGCATCTTTCCCGCTGGTAGATTTTCTCTTGTCCAATAAAAGCTTCCCGGAGTAAACAAGACTACCTAACAAATCTGATTTCTCATCCCCTCCACCAATATCAATCCGATGCTCATCCGCTTTTGGTTTCACCTGTGGATCAGTACTAATCTCAACACGTCTCGAAGACGCCTTCACCTTCTTGCTACGCTTTTCAGGGAATACAACAGGGGACGACTGCTGAGCTCCGCCGGTGGCTATCTGAGAGCAGAAACCTAAGCGCTTAAGCGACTGTTGTCCCTGTGGGATCGCTACTTTTAAAGAAGGATTCCGGTTCACGCCACTCTTGTGCATATCCGTAAGCTAACTATCTCTCTGCTCCCGAGTCTCGCCGACGTAACGAACACACAGCGATCGGGAGAGGCATACACAAACAAACTCCTGATGAGCACAAACAAAGAAACTAAACAACCTTCTTGAATCGATTCTCGAAGATAATTAAGGCAGCGAAACCATTCCTAATCTACGTTATCAGATCCGTTCATCCGTCTAAGGATCGATTCATATGCTGCATTTGATCAAAATTCAATCAAATTACATCACTACTCGACAGATCACGAGGAATCGCAAGAAATGAAAAACAGAATAAGAAAGGAGATGAACGAATCTGAAATTAAATCGTCTCTCAACCAAAAGACGAGATTGACAGCGAGCTGCTTAGCTATTTCGTCTTTACCTTAGTCTCTCGGCGGAGAAATGATAAAAAGGAGATACAAGTGTAGCACAGTAACGCCGCCGGGACGGATCGGAGGATCTGAAAACCGTCAGAATTGAAGAGAGGTGGCGGAGAGAGAGAGAAGAAGACGATAATGGCGGAGATGAGTCGACTCTATTCGATTCGATTGGATTTCGACTCGACAGCAGAAACCTATGGCCCCCCTCCTTTCGGATTTATTTCCAAAATTTTAATGTATTTTATTTTAATTTATTTATTTCGTCGCTATTATTTTTACTTTTATGCTGCTACATATTTTTTTTTTGTATAAAGTTTATATATCCTCTCTTTTTTTGTTTTTGTCAAAAATTTATATATCCTCGCAATTGCTTTATCTGCAACATAAATATTTAAAATTTCCGTTATTAATGTTAATCCAAATATAATGTAATCATTTCTACTTGTTAAATTTTAGTTACTGATTAAAACTATATATTAATTTGATTTATTATTTGTAATACATATTTGTGATTGGGGACTGTATATATATATATATATATAAAAACTCTAAAGAACAAATGTTATTTTTTTTGTCAACAAAGAACAAATGTTATTTAGGCCACATGAATATGGTTTAGTAGTAAAATTTGGAAATGTGTTGATAACATTCCTATTCTTCCTAAATAAAAAATGTAAGTATATGGAAAGTTTGAATTTGAGTCTAATAACAAGTGATTTGGTTAACCTTTATATTAGTTGGAAATTATTCCAATTTTGAGATAGACAATGTGGTAGTTTTTTATAGGGGTGGGTATATTTCTCGAACCCGAAACCCGAACCCGGATCCAACCCGAAAAAGCCGGTTCGGTACGGATTCAGATCTTTTACAATAACCGATTGGAACATAGGTTATAATACTTTGGGTTATGGACCGATTCAGGTTAAATCCGAAACCCGATTGGATAACCCATATAAACCGAAACCCATATAAACCGAATTTATGTATATGGTTCAGTTGATGTTTACATTATATTAGTGTAAAGATGTTGCAAATGGACTTACGGTGGGATGATACTGAACGTTTCCCCACCACACAAAACCATGACCGTCGATGGTGCCGCCTCTGGTGACAACTAGACCGTTGATACTGTCGAAACTAATCCATGCTGGGTAATTTCCCGCGTACCAAGTCTAACCCATTGCAACAAGATTACCTCTTATCTATGCAATCAAACCAGCAAAATCGTTAACTTTAAGTCAGGACTATTAAAATCAATTTTAGTGAGAATTTATAATTTAATTTGTTACTAAGAAAGAGTAAAGTATATACACCAGAAAGGAGATGGACGAAAACTTGCATGGACCTGCGAATGTAAGAGGTTTAAGCATGAAAGTTTTTCATCGAGGCACGAGAAGCTTTGTTTTTGCCACTACTTCCTCTGTGACTTACAGCTTCCCATGCCTTAAGAAAAGCCTGAAATATATTGACACAGATACAAATGTATAAGAGTATAACCATGTGAGTAGATATGCATATTCTACATCAAAGCAAAGATCTTAGTATATGATTAAACCTTAGTATCCTCGGTATATGTTTGACAACTGTTTTGCTGCTCTGAGACTAGCTCATCCCGAGGTACATGAGCTTTGCAAACCTGGTTTGTTCATTGTCCAACAAGGTGAGTACATGTTAAAATCTCTACAGAACCCCCCATACCATCAACCGTATTTTAAACACTTTGAAGTTCAAAATTTAGTCGTCGAACATTTATACACAATAGATAATAGTACGGTTATTACCCGAACCCGTTCAAAACCGATCGGATTATGGGTTTCCAATAATTAACCCGAACCGACCCGAACCCGGCCAGAACCGAACCGAACCCAACCCGCTTATGCTACATATCCGAATGGGGCTAATGAGCCTAAACCCGAATACCCGAAAACCCGAATAACCCGAACCGAATCCATTTGGATACCCGAACGCCCACCCCTAGTTCTTCAAAAAACAGTTGACTTTGTATCACTTGATATGTTTCTACCAAAACTGACCGGATCGGTCGATAAAACAAAAATGTTATTTAAAATAGTATATCTATCAAAGTTAATGTAGTGATAAGATCTTACTATATTGAAAGCCATAAATGAGGTTATAATGAATTCATCAAATCATACTGCAATGAAAAAAAAATGAAAAAATCCAAGTTAACATCCAAAAAATATGAAATTCATCTAATATAGATAAGATTACGAAAGTAACTTAGAACAGAAAATATAACCATCATTTCTTCTTATTTCTTTGACGCTAAATATATAATTTTTTAAAATCAACGATTTTATATTTTTGATAAATTATTTAACAATGATTTTGATTGATAAACTAAGGAATGACGGAATCGTGTTTAAAATGCGAAAACACAAAATTGGTGTTTTTACTATAAAAAATACAAAAAAATTCATTAAATAGAAAAGTGAACTTTAAACATATTATTAGTGGAATTTTTATGTTGCACTATTTTCCAAACATATCCAATTATATGAAATTTATTTCACAACTTTTGTTCAGCAAATTTTAAATTATTTCTGCAGTTTAATTTTATTTTCTACCGGTATACGATTCTATAAATGTTATCTTCGAAACCAATATATTTAATATTATTAGAGATGAAAACAAAAAAAGACGAGACACAAACAACTAATATTGTAAAAAAAAAAGCTTAAACATTTATTAAGAAGTCAACCACTGTTATACCAAATTTAGAAATTATATCATCTAAGTGATTGGTGATGAGCTATTACGGTTTGTAGTTTACCATAAGATACCTCCGAATATGCTGAATACATATATTCTTTGCCAAAAAAAATGCTGAATACGTATATAACAAACAAACACAACTCTTACGATGGTGGTAGCTTAGCTGTCAACATATTTTCTTGCTTGATTAAAAAACAATTAGCTCTAAGAGAAACGACGATGCTATGTTTAGTTGATGGTTTAGCTTAGTAATAACCTTATAATTAAAAGAATGATTAGAGAAGGATTAGTGGAAGAAGTTAGTAGACTGAAAATGGGTCCCTTGTCGAAAAATTAAACGTTGGTTAGGTTCATTAAATTTAGAATTCGACCAACAGACAAGTGAAAGCTGGGACATCAAAAGCCATTAATTATTGCTTTTATTATTGTTTTCTTTTTGTATTTACTTAAATAAATTCTGGAACAATAATAATGATAACAATTTCTTGGTGGAGAAGCTTCCAGAATCATACCTAACCACAAATGCATTTCCAATCAATTTTCAAAGGCTGATGAATCACTAAACTGACATTTGCAGAGATTTCACAACTAGAACCGGTTGTCGTCGATCCCTGAAGGATTACTGGCTAAGAAATTCCAGAATCTACAACTTCTTCCATATCATTAGTTCTTGATTTGGAAGTTTAATGATCATCTACTCTGTAATTGATAGAGTTGTTTGACTCTGAGGAACGATAAACCACAGTGGTTTCCGAATCCATCTGAATGCTAGTTTAAGATTTGATTTTCCTAGACCTTTAATCGTTACCTCCTGAATCATTAATTAGGTTTATTAAACTTATTTAGTTATAAATTTTATCTAAAAATTCAAGCTTGTCAAAATTATCTTTAAGTTAAATATATAATCTAAATTTCACATTTTTCAGATTCAGTGTTAATTTATAGGTCAAATGAAAAACAAACAGAATTCAATGTTAATCAAATATGTCAATACTTTTCTCAAATATTTTTATCCATAATAAAGTAAAGAAGAACTTACAAGAGTACTAAATCAAATAAGTATAATCTCACTTATCTAGTAAGATAACTTGTGACTCAAGAAACAACTTTATTTTAATATATAGAAGCCCTAAATCCAGATGTCTCTGACAACCGCCACGCACAACTCCAGTGGAAAAAGCATTTACTTTGCAGATTTTGAATCTGATTGTTTCTGCTTGTTGGCTGAAGATGTTGCCGTGGACGACACTGGAGAAGAAGCACAGTTTCTTAATTTATAGTGAAGAGAAACTAAACCATATAATACTAAGTTAAAATATACAACAGTTTCTTTACCATCCTTCGTCTTATCAACTGCGAGAGATTTGGAAAGGCACTCTTTACATCTCCATTTGGGAGGAACTTTATTTAACCCCGGCATCGTGCTTTCTTTGTAATAATGTTTGCTGATGAACTCACCAAAGTTTTGATTCAGTTTTGCTACTCATAATTTGTCTTCTCGTTTTTACTTTCATATTAAAGACTCAAATTATGCTATTAAAAGTTGCTTAAGAAGCTCTGGTCTCTGTTCTCGGGTGACAAGAATTGGATGCTCGCGCACGCTCAGCTATCACAAGTATCATAGAACCATTTAATTTGCACAAACCCAAAATAACACATAGTTTTAACGGAAATGAGATGAAACAACGTTAACAAAAAACACATGACATACACGATAGCTATTTTAGGTAGCGGCTTAAAACCCACATCTTGAAGTCCCTGACATTCATCAGCACCACTTCTTCAAGAGGAGGATCATGAACTGGAATAAGCGTCTCCAGCCAGTCCTCTAAATTTTTCACCGCACCTTTGGTCACCGGAGGCGCCTTCTTCTGAGCATTCTCTGTATCAGTGACTACCTTGTCATTGAAGATCTTACAAGCATCTGCAATTGCCTTCATGAACTTCTCTTTGTGCTATTCCTCTTCCTACTCTATGTGCTCCTCCTCTTCCTCCTTTCTGTGCTATCATAGTGCAATCAGGATACAATAACAAAGGTTTGTACAAATATTGCTCGTCAATCGAAAAAAACAAACAATCAAAAATTTAAATCGAAGTATTCAATTTTTAGGATGAATATATGAATATGATAGGGATCCCAATCGCAAATAAACATCATTAGCAACTGATAAGTATATTTTTTTCGATTTCAAACTATCAATTCCTCAAATCTTATTAAGTGTTGTCAATGTAGTAAATGAGGTGTCAATTCAAATCGGTAGAGAATTGAGCATTAAAAATGCATACAACTTCCTAATTAAACTAAATAGAGAATGTAAGAGTTTATCTAATAATTTTAATGATATTGAAAACAATAAGCAATACGAGATAATAGAAAGCAAGAGCAAACCTTAAACAAAATGATAAACATGGATAAAGAACTGTCTTTGGATGAGGATAATAACATTGGATGATCAAATGACAATCTACAATACTTTAATCAATCACAGATTGTTAATCATTGATCTAATGATCATTAATTATTCAACTTTCATTTGCAAATCACAAGACAAATTTGTATAAATATCATTCCAATCAATCATTCCCTTAATTAACAAACACTAATACTTAGACTAATCCAATTTCTTGGCACTACCGTTTGTTTAGTTCTATAATCAAGATTAAACTTCCATTTGTGATTGAGCAACAAACAAGCATGCAAATCAAAATTTTATTACCAATTAGCACCTTATGCTAAGCATGCAAATTTTCATGTTTAGTTCATTCAAGCATTTCATCAAATATTTTTAATGCAATAAAATACATAAGATTTAGATCTTCAAATCAATGACTAATATAGCATAAAACCACCAAATAGAGAAAGATCAATCATATTTAAGAGTTAAGCACCAAAGATCATCCATAATCACAACATAATTTATTTCATCCACGAAACTTACTATTATTACTCACTAATCATAGTTTTCTCAATAAAATTCATAAAAAGTTAAGAAACATGTTTAGTGAGCTTAAACAAAAAAGAATTAGTTGTCAAGAAATAAAATAAAAAACAAAGAAAGATTAAGAAGATTAAAAATGACTTGTTTATAGAATCAATGAAAATGTCCAATTTTAGAATTTCAATTTACTTTTAATATATGTTTAGAGGTTTTGTACTAATATCATTGTTGTGTGATGTATCAACTAGGTTTTGCTCCACTTATTTCAAAACTTTGTCTTTTATTTGTTGTGGCAACGTTAGTAGAACTAACTAATTGGTTATCACCTAGGTTTTGATGAAGAAGGTGATAACGAGTCACATGTTACTGAATCATGGTGATGAAAAATTCTAATTAAAATAGTAGAAAACCCATCATGGTTATCACACTGTATACTCAGAAAACCTACGCAATTATAAAATGTTTACGTTCGTTAGCTTATTCCCATTAGCTTTAGACAAAGATCTAGAAGTGAAATCTAGCGTACAAAACTTTCTCATTTTCTCAACTGTTGTTCGAGTCTCTCAATAGCTGCACCAACACCACTTGTAACAAATTCATGCTTAATTATAAATATGATTTAATTCTTTGCTCATATCAAATAAGATAGGCTTGCTTGAAAAATATGACAATTTAGAAGAGGAAGAACATAGAAGAGAAAGCGAGAACTCTAGCTACGACCAGAAGAAAAAGAAGAGGAAGAAGCGAAGAGTATCCAGAGAACTCTAGGTACAACCAGAAGAAGAGCTAAACTAAGTAAAATAGAGGAAGAAGAGGAAGAAGAAGAGAGAAGTGAGAATGCACCAGATTCTCACGAGGTTAATTACGAGCATATCCTTAATGAAATTTTAATGAAAAGTAAGTCCCACATCGGTAGTTGAAAAAAATAATTAACTAATATATAGAGAAGACGAAGAATAAGGAGAAGCCAAGAAGAAGCATAGGCGGAGGAGGGAAATAACAAAGAGCTAGGCACGAAGAAGAATAGCGAGAGGGAGAGAAGTCAGCTAAGAATAGAAGAGACGCGTAGGAAGAGGAAGAAGAAGGAGAGGAAAGGAGATGAAAAGAATAACATAGAAGAGAGAGAGAGAGAGCATGGCAAACATGGTAGGAGAAATGAAGAAGATGGAGAGAGAGAGAGAGAGAGAGAGAGAGAGAGAGAGAGAGAGAGAGAGAGAGAGAGAGAGAGAGAGATAGAGAGAGAGAGAGAGAGAGAGAGAGAGAGAGAGAGAGAGAGAGAGAGAGAGAGAGAGAGAGAGAGAGATGTCACAACTAGAACCGTTTGTCGTCGATCTGATTACTGGCAAAGAAGTTCTTAATTTGGCAGTTTCATGATCATATACTCTGAGAGTTCTTTGGCTCTGAGGAACGATCAACAACAGTGGTTTCTGAATACTAGTTTAAGATTTGACTCTCCTAAATCTTATATGTTACAAACTGAATCGTTAATTAGGTATATTAATCTTATTACTTTATGATCCATAAGCAAGTAAAGAAGAACGTACAAGAATACTGAAGCAAATGACCACCAAAGAAGTATAATCTCACTTATGTAGTAAGATAACTTACGACTCAAGAAACAACTTTATTTTAATAGAAGCCCTAAATCTAGATGTCTCTGACAACCACTACGCACTGCGCACAACTCCTGTGAAGAAAAGCATTTACTTTATGGCACATCAGAGTCTGATTGTTTCTGTTTGCTGGCTGAAGATGTTTCCGTGGACGACACTGGAGAAGAAGCACAGTTTCATAATTTACAGTGAAGAGAAACTAAACCATATACACAACAGTTTCTTTACCATCGTCAGTCTTAGCAGCTACGAAAGATGAGGAACTGCACTTTTTACATTTCCACTTGGGAGGAACATAATCGTACCACACCTTCCCCCAGCTATAACATTAAAAGAAAAAAGAATGAAATCAAGATCCTTGTTAACAATAATGATTAAGTGGATGAGGAACAATGAATCCTACAAATTCTCTCCTGTTTCACCGCAGTTGACGCAAGTCAATGTTACACTTTTATTGTCATTATACGGAAGAACCTCACAAGGCTTCTTCTGCATGTACCAAAATAAGAACAAGATTCATTCAGAAACTATCTTTGCTAATTCAAGAATTGGAAAGGCTTATCAAGATTATCCTTTTACCTTAGAATCGGAAAGGCTTATCTCTTTACCATCGTCCATCTTAGATGTGGAAAGGCACTCTTCACATTCCCCAATGGGAGGAACATTATTTAACATCGGCGTCACGCAATAGCTAGATTACATTAAAATAAAAATAACGGAATCAAGATTCAAGATCCTTGTTAACAGTAATGTTTAAGTGGATGAGAGACAATGAATCCTTACATATGCTCTCGTTTTCCTCCGCAGGTGACGCAAGTCAATTTCAGACTGTCATCGCCATCCCTTCTACATATCTTACAAGGCTTCTTCATGTTGAAAAATAAGAACAAGATTCATTCAGAAACTATCTTTGCTAATTCAATAATTGGTGATTACATGTAGATATGTGGGAATCAAGATTACCTTAGAATCAGAAAGGCTTACCTTTGAAGAAGCAGAAGGTAGCGTGTGTTCTGATCCAGCCTTGTCGTCCTCCATTAGTATCGATCCAAGAGGGGAAGAAGATGATAGTTTTCTTGAGATGGAAGTAACAGCTTTAGTGTTTTAAGTTACGAACTTCTTTGTTGCTTCTCTCGAAACCCAAACTTGATTTTGTTTATATAGACAAATGGTTTATGACGACAGAACTGGTTAGTTCTAACTTCTAACTCCTGAATGGTAGTTAATGAAGGTTCTAGACTCATGTTGAACACTTGCATGTGATTGACTGTTTGTTACTTGTTTGTTTCTGTTGAAGTAATATTAATGATGATGTTTGCTATTCTTGATACTATCTCTTTCACAACAAAAGAAATAAAAAAAGTTGCAAACTTGGGACCCAAATCAAATATAGAAAACAAGTTGCTCAAATTCTTGGTTTTGGTCCCATAGAATGCAAACGTTTCTTTCCATTTGAAACAGAAGAATAGCTGGCACTAGTAGGTGGAAAATACTTTTCTTAAATATCATGATCCATAAGCATATAAAGAAGAAGGTACAAGAATACTAAAGCAAATGACCATCCAATAAGTATAATATCACTTATCTAGTAAGATAACTTGTGACTCAAGAAACAACTTTATTTTAATATATAGAAGCCCTAAATCCAGATGTCTCTGACAACCACCACGCACAACTCCAGTGGAAAAAAGCATTTACTTTGCAGATTTTGAATCTGATTGTTTCTGCTTGCTGGCTGAAGATGTTGCAGTGGACACTGGAGAAGAAGCACAGTTTCTTAATTTAAAGTGAAGAGAAACTAAACCATACATTTAAGCTAAAAGATACAACAGTTTCTTTACCATCGTTCATCTTATCAGCTGCGAGAGATTTGGAAAGGCACTTTTTACATCTCCAAATGGGAGGAACTTTACTTAACCCCGGCCTCGTAGAATAGAAGAACCTATTTAACATTAAAAGAAAAAGAAGGAAATCAAGATCCTTGTTAACAGTAATGATCAAGTGGATGAGGAACAATGAATCCTACATTTGCTCTCCTATTACTCCGCAGTTGACGCAAGTCAATCTCATACTTTCGAATTTCTCAGAAGGTTTCATCTCCTACATGTAAGAGCAAGATTCATTCAGAAACCAGCTTTGCTAATTCAAGAATTGGTGATTACATGTAGATACGCGGGAATAAGGATTACCTTAGAATTGGAAAGGCTTACCTTTGAAGAAGCACAAGGTAGCCGTTTGTTCTGATCCAAGAAAGGAAGAAGATGATCGTTTTCTTGCGATGGAAGTAACAGCTTTTGTGTTTTCTTTCTCTTCTTTGTTACTTCTCTCGAAACCCAAACTTGATTTCATTTATATAGACAAACTGTTGATGACGACAGAACTGGTTAGTTCTAACTTCTAACTCTTGAATGGTAGTTAACGAAGGTTCCAGACTCATGTTGAACACTTGCAGGTGATTGACTGTTTGTTTATGTTGAAGTAATATTAATTAATGATGATGTTTGCTATTCTTCATACTATCTCTTTCACAACAAAATAAATAAAAAAGTTGCAAACTTGGGACCCAAATCAAATATAGAAAACAAGTTGCTCAGATTCTTGGTTTTGGTCCCATAGAATTCAAACATTTCTTTCCATTTGAATCAAAAGCATACCTGGCACTAGTAGGGAAAAAAAGTTGAACAAACATAGAATATGTTAACACATTTGATAATAGTCCACATAATTGAAACAAGAAATTAGTCTTAGAATCTTGAATATCAAAATCATTCAATTGTCACAAAACATAAAGCTTTCAACTTTCTGTGACCATCAATCAATCTATTGAGTTCCGCTGTTCAAGTTCCTCAAATGTGCATTGTATATCAAAAAGATGGAAGGAAATCAAAGAGCCCTCAGATGATGATGGTTGAGACTAACTTGAATCGGAGTGGCAGTGCCACTGAAATCACAAGTGCCTGGAGATTGACCTTTCTTTTGGAAGAAGCTATTGACTGCATAAGACTCAAACCTAATCTTCTTCAAGTGTCGATAAGACACTTGAATGGTAGGTAGTTAGGAAAGGTGCTGAACTGGTTAGTTCAAGTGGAAAGAGCCTAAGACTCAAACTTTCTTAACTTTTTTCAAACTAGTTGTTGTGCCTTTTTTGGAAATAAAAGATTATAAGTGTGTTTAGTAGCCTGGTCCTAATCTGGTAAAACCAGGAGATAAGATAATTTATATATAACTTTTTTAACTATGATCAAATCTACCAAAAAACATCAAGTGGTAAGAGTAAAAACAAAACTGAAATCTTCTTACAACGAGAATATAACAATAACATAACATATTTATGAAGATTTTTAATTTTATTGTAAAGATGTATATAACTTTCGATAACAAAAAATAAGATGATAAATATGAAACGTTTATTAATAATTTAAATATTAATAAAACCGTTTTGGATTTTATATAGAAAATTCATATTATTTATATAAATTTTGAAATATATATATATATATGTATGTGATAAAATATTTTAAATAAGATATTTATGTGTAGATTTTTATAAAATATATAATTACAATTTATTTTATTTATAATAAATTATAAAATATCTTACTAAATATAACAATGTATGTATATTTAATTATAAATAGTCTCATATAGAGTTTTATAATATTATTATTATTGTTTAATTAATTTGATAATTTTTATTTTTAAAAAATTTATGTTTAATATTATTTGTGGTCGCACATGGAGCGAAATGTTAGTTTCAAATTGATCTTATGTTTTAATAGATTACTAGATTTTGAACCACGCTAAAAAACACGAGTTTATGTTTCTTTCTTTTAAAAAATATTATCTTAAATTTATATTTAAATAAACTAAACTTGTTAACTATTCAATTCAATCTATATTAAATGAAAAATATGATGATTTTGTGCTAAATTTGAGAAGAAATTTAATAAATTTTATTTTTGTTTTGATAATACTTTTTATTTTTAGTAGTTCTGGTTTATTGTTATTTTTAGTACATGCTTAGTTTAACTTATTGCTATAAAAGCGCATGTATTTTATTTGACAATTTTTAAATATTTATTTAAGTTAATTCTAACTTATTTCATTCCGCGACTTCACTGCTAAAAAATTGTTAAAATCAATAGTCTTTACAAAGAATGCAATCTTAGTAATATATAAGCATGTAAAATCTTTGGTATCATCAGCATGATTAGGCCCCGAGTTAGCAGTCTCTTTAGTATCTTTACCATCGTCCGGCTTAGCAGCTAATTGTAACAACAACTTTGCGCACAGCTGACGCAAGTACTGTCATTGGCATTACTTCCACTTCTTCATCTACATGTAGCAAAATAAGAACAAGATTCATTCAGAAACGATCTTTGCTAATTCAAGAATTGCTGATTACAGGTAGATGCGGGAATCAAGATTATCATTTTACCTTAGAATCGGAAAGGCTTATCTCTGAAAAATCAGAAGTTAGTGTGTGTTCTGATCCAGCCTCGTGCCCACTTCCGCATATCTCACAAGGCTTCTTCTTCTACATTACCAAAATAAGAACAAGATTCATTCAGAAACTATCTTTGCTAATTCAAGAATTGCTGATTACAGGTAGCTATGCGGGAGTCAAGATTACCTTAGAATCGGAAAGGCTTATCTCTGAAAAATGAGAAGTTAGTGTGTGTTCTGATCCAGCCTCGTGCCCAATTCCGCATATCTCACAAGGCTTCTTCCTCTACATTACCAAAATAAGAACAAGATTCATTCAGAAACTATCTTTGCTAATTTAAGAACTGCTGATTACAAGTAGATGCGGGAATCAAGATTATCGTTTTACCTTAGAATCAGATAGGCTTATCTCTGAAAAATCAGAAGTTAGTGTTTGTTCTGATCCAGCCTCGTACCCATTTCCACATATCTCACAAGGCTTCCTCTTCTACATGTAGCAAAATAAGAACAAGATTCATTCAGAAACTATCTTTGCTAATTCAAGAATTGGTGATTACAGGTAGATGCAGGAATCAAGATTATCGTTTTACCTTAGAATCAGAAAGGCTTATCTCTGAAGAAGTCTTGTACCCACTTCCGTTGTTGTCCTTCATCAGTATTGATCCAAGAGGGGAAGAAGATGATCCTTTTCTTGAGATGGAAGTAACAGCTTTTGTGTTTTCTTTGTTGCTTCTCTCGAAACCCAAACTTGATTTTCTTTATATAGACAAATGGTTGATGACGTCAGAACTGGTTGGTTCTAACTTATAACTCATGAATGGTAGTTAACTAAGGTGTTCAAGTGTCGTTAAGACACCTGAATGTTAGTTAACGAAGGTTCTAGACTCATGTGGAAAGAGCCTAAGACTCAAACTTTCTTAACTTTTTCAAACTAGTTGTTGTGCCTTCTTTGGAAATAAAAGATTAGAAGTGTGTTTAGTATCCTGGTCCTAATTTGGTAAAAACAGGAGATAAGATAATTTATATAAAACTTTTTAAACCGTCAAGTGGTAAGAGTAAAAGCAAGAGCTGAAATCTTCTTACAACAAGAACATAACATATAAAAAGACCCAAAACACACATACAAAGATTACAACTAAAAATAGTTCATGTATTAAGTTAATATAATATATTTCAATTAATTTAATAATTTAATGCTTATATATAGATATCATATGAGTTTTTTTTATAAGTCAAAATTTAATTAATATTAATTTATAATTCTATTTTAATAAAAATCGATTTTAATTAATTTATTTCTAAAAATTTGAAAACAAGATTTTTATATGGTTTGAATATGATAGAAAAAAGAAATGAAAAATGTTAGAAATAAATTAAATGATTATTGACAATCATATATTACGTAATAAACACGATAGAGAAATGTTAGTTTCAAAATGATCTTTTGCTTTAATAGATTACTAGATTTTGACACACGTTAAAAAAGCGAGAGTTTATGTTTATTTATTTTTAAAAATTATCTTATTTTTTTATAAACTAAATTTATAAACTATTTAATTCAATATATATTAAATGGAAAATACGATGATTTTGTGCTGAATGTGAGAAGAAATTTAGTAAATTTTGTTTTTGTTTTAATATATATATATATTTTATAGTAATTGTGGCTTATTGTTATTTTTACCACATGCTTAGTTTACCTCTGTGCTATAAAAGTGCATGTATTTTATTTGACAATTTTTGTCTTTTTAAGTTAATTCTAACTTATTTCAATACGTAATATATAAGTTGTTATAGAATGCAGTTTTAGTAATATATAAGCGGTTAGATTCGAACTGTTAGATTTTTGATTTAATTATATATAATTTTTTATTTTAAATAGTATAGTTTTAACGTGTGACTATGATTTTTTAAATAATTTTAATATTTTTATAAAATTAAGTTAATAAAATTGATTAATACATATTCATTTCTAGTTGTTAAATTTTAGTTACTAATTAAAAATATATATTAATTTGAATTATTATTTGTAATGCATATTTGTGATTGGGGGACTGCATAAATATAAAAACTCTAAAGAACAAATGTTATTTAGCCCACATGGATATTGTTTAGTAGTAAAATTTGGAAATGTGTTGATAACATTCCTATTCTTTCTAAATAAAAAAATGTAATTATATGGAAAGTTTGAATTTGAGTCTAGTTTGATCTAAATTTCACATTTTTCAGATTCAGTGTTAATTTATAGCCTTATAGGTCAAATGAAAAACAAACAGAATTCAATTTTAATCAAATATGTCAATACTTTTCTCAAATATCATGATCCATAATAAAGTAGATAGAGAAGAACGTACAAGAGTACTGAATCAAATAAGTATAAACTCACTTAACTAGTAATATAACTTGTGACTCAAGAAACAACATTATTTTAATATATAGAAGCCCTAAATCCAGATGTCTCTGACAACCGCCACGCACAACTCCAGTGGAAAAAAGCATTTACTTTGCAGATTCTGAATCTGATTGTTTCTGCTTACTGGCTGAAGATGTTGCCGTGGACGACACTGGAGAAGAAGCAAAAGATACAACAGTTTATTAATTTAAAGTGAAAAGAAACTAAACCATATACACTCAGTTTCTTTACCATCGTCCGTCTTAGCAGCTACGCGAGATTTGGAAATGCACTCTTTACATCTCCATTCGGGAGGAACAACACCTTTCCACAACACCTTTCCACAATAGCTAGAACATTAAAAGAAACAGAACGAAATCAAGATCCTTGTTAATTAACAGTAATGATTAATTGGATGAGGACACAATGAATCCTACAAATGCTCTCGTGTTCCTCCGCAGGTGACGCAAGTCAATATAATTTCATTGGGAATTCTTCCACATTCACAACGTTTCTTCTTCTTCTACATGTAGCAAAATAAGAACAAGATTCATTCAGAAACCATCAAGAGTTGCTGATTACTACACAGGTAGATGAGGGAATCAAGATTATCGTTTTACCTCAGAATCGGAAAGGCTTATCTTTGAAGAAGCACAAGGTAGCGTGTGTTCTGATCCAGCCTTGTACCCACTTCCATTGCCGGCCTCCATTAGTATCGATCCAAGAAGATGATCGTTTTCTTGAGATGGAAGTAACAGCTTTTGTGTTTTCTTTGTTGCTTCTCTCGAAACCCAAACTTGATTTTCTTTATATAGAAAAGTGGTTGATGACATCAGAACTTGTTAGTTCTAACTCCTGAATGGTAGTTAACGAAGGTGTTGAAGTGTCATTAAGACACCTGAATGGTAGTTAACAAATTAAGGTGCTGAACTGGTTAGTTCATGTAAAAAGAGCCTAAGACTCAAACTTTGTTAACTTTTTCAAACTAGTTGTTGTGTTTTTTTTTTGGAAATAAAAGATTACAAGTGTGTTTAGTAGCCTGGTCCTTATCTAGTAAAACCAGGAGATAAGATCATTTATTATATAACTATTTAAACTACCGATCAAATCTACCACTGTCCTTGAGACAAAAACAGAACATCCATACCCATCTACCCGCCATGTCCAAAATCCTCGTAAAAATCCTCATGAATTTTAATGTAATGGTTTTCAATTTATTTGGTACAAAGTTGGCCTACGATGAATCTAATGAGGTGTGACCGTAGGTTTTGAACAAAATTCCTAGTTCTAACTAATGCTAATAATATTTCGACAATGGTTGAATCTCATATTAGCATATATTATGTTATACAAATATATTAAATAAATTAATTTTTATTTAAACCATACGTAAACTGGTTAGTTCATGTGGAAAGTACCTAAGACTCAAACTTTCTTAACTTTTTTTCAAACTAGTTGTTGTGCCTTCTATGGAAATAAAAAATTACAAGTGTGTTTAGTAGCCTGGTCCTAATCTGGTAAAATAGAAAAAGAACCAGCATACAAGATAATTTATATGTAAATAAAAGATTAGAAATGTGGATAAGACACCTGAATGGTAGTCAACGAACGTGCTGAACTGGTTAGTTCTAACTTCTGACTACACTGCTAGAGGGTTCGATTCCTCTTTTTTTTTTTTATTCGGGTTTGGTTCGATATTTCGGTTCTAATATTTTGTCCAAGCCTAGCTAGTCCGATGACTTCACAACCAGACCTTGATGAAACTTCAAAGCAAATCCATGTCATATAGTCAAAAGTATAAAAAGAAGGGTCTCGGTTTCTAATAACTGAAGGGTTAAAATGATTAAAGATTTTTGTACCATTGCGTTATACGGCCATATCAGTCAAGAACACTGATCAACTGTATTTCAATAGAGCATTTGAACAGATTATAGATATGATCTAAAGTTTCGTTAAAGAAACTGAGTACTTGTAGACTCATGTTGAACACTTGCAGGTGTTTGACTGTTTGTTAATTGTTTGTTTCTGTTGAAGTAATATTAATGATGATGTTTGCTATTCTTGATACTATCTCTTTCACAACAAAAGAACAAAAATTATTAAAAAGTTGCTCAAATTCTTGGTTTTGGTCCCATAGAATGCAAATGTTTCTTTCCATTTGAATCAGAAGCATAGCTGGCACTAGTAGGGAAGGTACATCCTGAATAACCTGTAAAGGAAAAATAGTTGAACAAACACAGAATATGTTAACACATTTGATAATAGTCCACATAATTGAAACAAGAAATTAGTCTTAGAATCTTGAATACCAAAATCATTCAATTGTCACAAAAACATAATTAAGCTTTCAACTTTATGTGACCATCAATCAATCTATTGAGTTCCTTTAGCACTGGGTTCCCCTGTTCAAGATTTAGCACTAACTTCAGATATTCTTTTTTCCTTGTTTGATTTTTGGAGCTTCTTTGGAGGGAAAGTGAGAAACTTTAGCAGGTAAACCAATCACAGTCTGACATGTCACATTTTACTGGAGAACCAATGGTTTAAAATGAAGACCGGATTGGCCGATTGAACCGGTCATTAAGAGAAGTAAACATCGTTTGGTTAACAAAAGGGTGTGTGTACTTTGAGTTGTGGTTACAGTGAAACTCCGCTCTACTTAACTAAGCAACCATGGCGCATCAACACTAATGTTTTCAAAAGGTCAAGACCTAAGACTAAGAGGAGGAGGAGGAGGCTGGAGAGTCGTGTCTGCTTTCTCAGCTACTTCCTTCTCACCGGACCGGCAGCCCTAAGCTCAAGCATCTGTTCCTGCAGCTAGTTCTTCTTGTCTCTGGTCTTCTGGAGAAGCTTCCGGTGAACGTTAAGATCAATTTGGACCTCCCTCAGTTCGTTGCGAACTTGGGCCAGATGCTCGGAACCCTCCTTCACCTCCGCTGAGGCGCAACTTATCGCTGGCCTCCTCCTGCAGTTTGGCTTCAAGCTCAAGGATCCGTCCCTGCAGCGACTTCTTCTCTTCGCTGGCCTTCTGGAGAAGCTTGCTGTGAACGCTAAGATCGGTTTGGACCTCCCTCAACTCGCTGTGAACTTGCGCCAGTTGCTCAGTGGCCTCCTTCGCATCAACGGCATATTTGTCTCGGGAGACTTGAAGGTGCAAACTACGGCTGGCCTCCTCCTGCAGTTGGGCCACCTTCATTTCCGCATTCACCGCCCTGGTTTGGAGGGCAGCCTTTTCTTTTAAGGCCACCTCCAAGGAGGCACGCAAGCTCTCGACTTGCTGCTTACTATGGACGGCGGAATTTATCAATTTATCAATTCCGCATATCTCACAAGGCTTCTTCCTCTACATTACCAAAATAAGAACAAGATTCATTCAGAAACTATCTTTGCTAATTCAAGAATTGGTAGATGCGGGAATCAAGATTATCGTTTTACCTTAGAATCGGATAGGCTTATCTCTGAAAAATCAGAAGTTAATGTGTGTTCTGATCCAGCCTCGTACCCACTTCCACATATCTCAAAAGGCTTCTTCTTCTACGTGTAGCAAAATAAGAACAAGATTCATTCAGAAACTCTTTGCTAATTGTTACGATATCTTGTGTATATGTGTAAGGGTAGTTTAGACGTTTACATTGTTAATGTCTTAGGTTAATCTCCCTGTATAAATAATAGCCTCTTGGCTTGGAAATACAATAACAGAAAACCCTTTTCCATTCGTTTAAGGTTTCTGACATGGTATCAGAGCAGTAGCCGTCTTTATACAAAAACATTCGGCTCTCTCTCTCTCTCTCGATCTCTTTTTCTTTCTATTCGTTCTTTGATCTTTTCGTTAACGAGTTCTTTTCTCTCGTTCTCGACCTTTCTGAAAACATGAGTGAGGCAAATCAATCGGATGTTGTCAAATCCAAACGTCGCACCATTGATCCTTACGATCTCACTTCCAGTGATAATCCTGGTCATGTGATTTCTCAGCCTCTCCTTCGTGGATCCAACTACGATGAGTGGGCCATGAACATTCGGCTCGCACTTCAGGCAAGGAAGAAATTCGGGTTTGTTGATGGTACGATACCTCAACCACCGGCAAACTCTCCAGATCTAGAGGATTGGTGGGCGAACAATGCTATGGTTATCTCCTGGTTGAAGAACGTGGTGGAAGAAGGACTTCGCACATCTCTATGCGATCATGAGATTGCGAGTGATCTCTGGACACATATTCAGAAACGCTTTGCGGTTCGAAATGGACAGCGTGTTCAGAGAATAAAGGCGGAATTGGCTCATTGTCATCAGAAGGGCCTTGAGTTACAAGATTACTATGGAAAGCTCACGAAGCTGTGGCGTAATCTCGCAGACTATCAAAGGGCCAAGACGATTGAAGAGATTACCAAGGAGAGAGAAGAAGATAAGCTCCATCAATTCTTAATGGGGCTTGATGAGACGATGTTTGGTGCTGTTAAGTCGTCCATCCTTTCTCGTGATCCACTCCCGTCTCTTGATGAGGCTTACCACATTGTCACTCAAGATGCAGAATCCAAAACTGCGAGTCGACAGAGAGTGGAACGTGCGGAGGAGATGAGCTTTGCGGTTCAAACAACATCATCATCGTCACGTCCGAACAAGGATGTTCTGTGTAACAGCTGTGGAAAAACTGGACACTTAGCAGACAATTGTTTCAGGAAAATCGGTTATCCTGAGTGGTGGGGAGATCAAAAGGGATCAGGTCGGGGTCGTGGACGCGGCAGCTCATCCTCAGGTCGCGGGCGTGGTGGAGCACAACGTCCTCCAGCCTCTCCTGCCTCGGCGAATGCTGTTCTCACTACTTCTGATCGTGTTGGTCTGAGCGGTTTAAATGATTCGCAGTGGCAGCAACTCGTCAATCTTCTCCAAGAACGGGAACAGACCACCAAACTCTCGGGTAAGGTTTCTCCACGTCTTTGGATTATCGATACTGGTGCCACGAATCATATGACAGGATCTCTCCATACTTTTGATGAGATAAGTGATATGTCCCCGGTTTCGATTAAGTTGCCGGATGGAAGGTATACTACAGCGAATCGACAAGGAACAGTTCATTTGGGTTCAGATTTGCGACTACAGAACGTGTATTTTGTAGATGGCTTGCGTTGTCATCTGATCTCTGTCTCTCAGTTGAATCGGGATCGTGCGTGTGTTTTCCAGATCACTGACAAATTGTGTGTGATTCAGGACCGCATTACTCGGACTTTGATTGGAGCGGGTGAAGAAGAGGATGGCTTGTATTTCTTTAGGAGTATGGATGTCGCAGCAGCTTTACACACGTCCGGGAAGCTCTCTTTGGACGTTTGGCATAGTCGTTTGGGACACCCATCATCTAAAGCTATGGATTTGTTATCGTTTCCTGATTTGAGTAATAGTAGTGGTTTTGATTCAAAGGCGTGTGACATTTGTATCCGCGCCAAACAGTCTCGTGTTTCTTTTCCTCAAAGTTCGAATAAAACAAAGGATGTTTTTGAAGTTGTGCATTGTGATCTTTGGGGTCCATACCGTACTCCGGCTCTATGTGGTTCACGATATTTCCTGACAATCCTTGATGATTTTTCACGTGCATTATGGATTTTCTTACTCCCTGACAAAGTCCATGCACCTACTAGTCTTCAGAATTTCATCAAAATGGTCGAACGCCAATTCAACAAGCTTGTCAAAACCATACGAAGTGACAACGGATCTGAATTTGTTTGTCTCGATGCTTACTTTCGCGAAAATGGTATAACTCATGAGACATCATGTGTGGCTAGTCCACAACAAAATGGACGCGTGGAAAGGAAGCATCGTCACATCCTCAATGTTGGTCGTGCTCTTCGTTTTCAAGCTTCTCTTCCGATTGAGTTTTGGGGACAATGTGTTTTGGCTGCGGGATATTTAATTAATCGGACTCCAGCCACTACACTAGGAGGAAAGACGCCGTTTGAGATGCTGTACAACCGTCCTCCTCCGCTGGCTCATCTTAGAGTATTTGGATGTTTGTGTTACGTACATAACCACAATACTAGAGGTGATAAATTTGCAAGCCGTAGTAAGCCGTCGATTTTTCTTGGTTACCCTTATGGTAAGAAAGGATGGAGAGTGTTTGATTTGGAAACAAAGAAAATCACTGTCTCTCGTGATGTGATTTTCTTAGAGGATCGTTTTCCTTTTGCCACTCCAGTGTCATCATCTTCCTCATCTAATCACTCTCCTATTATTACTACATCGATCACGGCTCCGAACGACGATACAGATGACGAGTTTGATGTTCTGGATACGAACCAAACTCCTACTATTGTTGTCCCTGTGGAACCACACACGCAGGTCCTTCATACGCCACCGGACTCGCCACAGTCATCATCAACGATGAACACTCCGGTCTCGCCGTCTCCGCCGTCGTCTCCTCCGCAAGAGGCGACTCCTACGACTACACTATCTAGTGACTCCTCCCCGATCACGTCACCTACACCGACTCCTCCACCAGAGGAACTTGGCCGTGGACAACGCCCTTCACGGAAACCAGCACATTTGAAAGACTATGTGCTGGCCACAACGACACATCAAGCTCTGCCCATCTCGCCGAGTTTGAATCCTGGTTGCTGGTACCCCATTGAGGACTATGTTAATTGTGAGCGGTTTTCTCCTTCTCATTGTGTTTATTTGACAGCTATTACCAAAATGCAGATTCCAAAACATTATTCCCAGGCTGTTTTGGATGAGAATTTCCGTCACGCGATGAGAACAGAGATTGATGCGTTAGAAGATCAAGGCACTTGGACTGTTGAAACATTGCCACCGGGGAAGAGAGCAATTGGTTCTAAGTGGGTATACACGATTAAATATCGTTCTGACGGCAGCCTCGAGAGGTATAAAGCACGTTTGGTTGTGTTGGGCAATAATCAGATTGAGGGTGAAGATTTTGAAGAAACTTTCGCACCTGTGATCAAGATGAACACGGTTCGAATTTTTCTTGAAGTCGCAGCAGCTAAGAATTGGGATGTTCAACAAATGGATGTTCATAATGCCTTCCTTCACGGCGATCTTGACGAAGAGGTATTTATGAAACCACCACCTGGTTTTCGTTCTAAGGATCCATCTCAGGTTTGTCGACTCCATAAGTCTCTCTACGGCCTTCGCCAAGCTCCGAGATGCTGGTTCGCCAGGTTAACTTCCGCACTACTCGAATATGGATTCACTCAAAATGTCTCTGATTATTCGCTTTTCAACTACACAAAGGGAGGTGAACAACTTCATGTTCTTGTTTATGTCGACGATCTCGTCATCTCCGGTAGCTCTACTTCTCTTATTCAAATATTCAAAGATTATCTGAGTTCCTGTTTTAAGATGAAAGATTTGGGAGATCTTAAGTACTTTCTTGGCATTGAGGTTTCGAGAAGTGCTAAAGGAATTTATCTTTCTCAAAGGAAATATGCATTGGACATTATCTCTGAGGTTGGCTTATTAGGAGCAAAACCGGTTGCGTTTCCTATCGATCAAAACCATAACTTGACGATGGTCACCGGTGACGACATTCCTAATTCCTCGCGATATCGAAGACTGGTCGGCAGGCTGATTTACTTGGCCACTACACGCCCAGATCTTTCCTATGCTATTCATATTCTCACTCGATATATGAAGCATCCGAAAGATGCACATTGGGAAGCAGCATTACGTGTGGTTCGTTTTCTCAAGGGAAACCCAGGTCAAGGGATTCTTCTTCGTGCGGACTCCACGTTGAAGCTCAATGCCTGGTGCGACTCCGATTGGGCTGGCTGTCGCACTACACGTCGGTCTCTGACTGGTTATTTCATTCAGCTTGGTGACTCTCCTATTTCTTGGAAAACTCATAAACAGCGAACGGTGTCGTTGTCTTCAGCTGAAGCGGAGTATCGGGCTCTCCAATACACGACGCGTGAACTCATATGGATTAAGGCACTTCTCTTGTCACTTGGTATTGACCATACCGATCCAATCCCATTGCACTGTGACAGCAAGGCGGCAATTCACATTGCCTCTAACCCCGTTTTTCACGAACGCACGAAACATATCGAGACGGATTGCCACTTTGTTCGCCAAGCAATCCAACGTGGTATCATCACTACTCGTCATGTAGGCACCAAACAACAACTTGCTGACATCATGACGAAAGCATTAGGACGTGCTGAATTTGTTTCCTTTGTTTCCAAGATGGGCATCTATGATCTACATGCTCCATCTTGAGGGGGGGTGTTACGATATCTTGTGTATATGTGTAAGGGTAGTTTAGACGTTTACATTGTTAATGTCTTAGGTTAATCTCCCTGTATAAATAATAGCCTCTTGGCTTGGAAATACAATAACAGAAAACCCTTTTCCATTCGTTTAAGGTTTCTGACACTAATTCAAGAATTGCTGATTACAGGTAGATGCGGGAATCAAGATTATCGTTTTACCTTAGAATCAGATAGGCTTATCTCTGAAAAATCAGAAGTTAGTGTTTGTTCTGATCCAGCCTCGTACCCATTTCCACATATCTCACAAGGCTTCCTCTTCTACATGTAGCAAAATAAGAACAAGATTCATTCAGAAACTATCTTTGCTAATTCAAGAATTGGTGATTACAGGTAGATGCAGGAATCAAGATTATCGTTTTACCTTAGAATCAGAAAGGCTTATCTCTGAAGAAGTCTTGTATCCACTTCCGTTGTTGTCCTTCATCAGTATTGATCCAAGAGGGGAAGAAGATGATCCTTTTCTTGAGAGGGAAGTAACAGCTTTTGTGTTTTCTTTCTCTTCTTTGTTACTTCTCTGGAAACCCAAACTTGATTTTGTTTATATAGACAAATGGTTGATGACGTCAGAACTGGTTGGTTCTAACTTATAACTCATGAATGGTAGTTAACTAAGGTGTTCAAGTGTCGTTAAGACACCTGAATGTTAGTTAACGAAGGTTCTAGACTCATGTGGAAAGAGCCTAAGACTCAAACTTTCTTAACTTTTTCAAACTAGTTGTTGTGCCTTCTTTGGAAATAAAAGATTAGAAGTGTGTTTAGTATCCTGGTCCTAATTTGGTAAAAACAGGAGATAAGATAATTTATATAAAACTTTTTAAACCGTCAAGTGGTAAGAGTAAAAGCAAGAGCTGAAATCTTCTTACAAAAACATATAGAGAGACCCAAAACACACAGACCTAAGCTAGACCAATGTCCTTGAGACAATAAGTAAGTGCACCAACAAAACCAGTGAACATTAACATCCTTAGAGCATCAAGAAAGAACAGAAGCAATCAAGAGAAGGCAGATGAACAATTTGCTTGAGTTCTTGAGAGCAAATGCGTTGCTGTCTCAACTAATGTGAGGCATTAATGAAGCTGGTCCAATGACTTTACAACCAGACCTTGATGAAACTTCAAAGCTAATTCATGTCTCAGTTTCTAATAACTTAAGGGTCTGTGATGGGTTAAAATGTTTAAATATTGTATATCAATCAAGAACACTTATCAGGCGTTCAAACTGTAATCCATCAAAGCATTTGAACAGATTATAGATATGATCTAAAGTTTCGTTAAAGAAACTGAGTACTTGTAAACTCATGTTGAACACTTGCAGGTAAAAAGAGTAATTTATTCGAGCTTTTCAAAATTATCTATAAGTTTAATACTGTATATGGTCTAAATTTCATGTTTTCAGATTCAGTGTTTATCGGTCAAATGAAAATAAACAGAATTAAGTGTTAATCAAATATGTCACTACTTTTCTAAAATATTATGATCCATAAGCAAGTAAAGAAGAATGTACTAGAGTACTGAATCAAATGACCATCAAAGAAGTATAATCTCACTTATCTAGTAAGATAACTTGCGACTCAAGAAACATAGTATTTTTTAAAAAGAAACCCTAAATCCAGATGTCTCTGACAACCGCTACGCACAACTCCTCTGCAAAAAGCATTTATTTTGCAGATTCCGAATCAGAGGGCATATCAGAGTGTGATTGTTTCTGCTCCCTGACTGGAGATGTATCCATTGACACTGTTGAAGTTGCAAAAGATACAACAGTTTCTTAGTTTACAAGGAAGAGAAACTAAACCATATACACTTAACTTAAAAGAGATTGGTTTCATTACCCACTGGACTTGTATATGCCTGCGATCGTAAAGGTTGATTAGTCGTTTAGAATTCAGCAGAAGAGTACTCGCTTTGATCATCCACACTATTAGTTGGAGTAGAACTTTCGGTAGCATCAGGATCAGGACTAGGCCCTGAGTTAGCAGTCTCTTTAGACTCTTGATCATCGTCCACATGATTAGGCCCTGAGTTAGCATTCACGTTCGGATCAGCAGGTATATATACTACGCGAGATGAGGAACGGCACTCTTCACATAACCACATGGCAGGAACAGACTGTAACAACACCCTTGCGCAGTAGCTAGAACATTAAAAGAAACAGAACGAAATCAAGATCCTTGTTTAACAGTGGATGAGAGACAATGAATTCTTACATATGCTCTCGTGTTACTCTGCATCTGCAGCAAGTCATTATCTTATTGGCATTGTTATTACTTCCGCATATCTCACAAGGCTTCGTCTCCTACAAGATTCATTCAGAAACCATCAAGAATTGCTGGTTATCGTTTTAGGTTTTTTTTTTTTTAACTGAGTAACGGAAAAGCTCACCTGTGTAGAAGCAGAAGGTAGCGTGTTGCACAAGATAGCAAAGAGATTGGTTTCATTACCCACTGGACTTGTGTTCTGATTATCCACACGATTAGTTCTAGATGGAGCAGAGTGTTCGTTATCATCAGCATGACTAGGCTCTGAGTTAGCAGTCTCATTAGAATCATTACCATCGTCCGGCTTAGCTACGTTAGATGAGGAAGTGCACTCTTCACATATCCACATGGCAGGAACAGAATGTAACAACACCCTACCGCAATAGCTGAAACATTAACAAAACGTAATCAAGATCCTTGTTAACTGTTAATGATTAAGGGGATGAAGAACAATGAATCCTTACATGTGCTCTCGTGTAACTCTGCAGCTTGAGCAAGTCATTATCTTATCGTCATTTTCATTACTTCCACATATCTCACAAGGCTTCGTCTCCTACATGTAGCAAACAAGAACAAGATTCATTCAGAAAACAGTCTCTGCTCTCCGTTAATTCAAGAACTGGGGATTACAGGTTGAAGCGGGAATCAAGATCATCGAAAGTAAGTTGTGAGAAATGCAGTTTCTTTACCTCATGATGTTCTGATCCAGCTTCGTACCCACTTTCGTTGTCGTCGTCCATTAGTATCGATCAAAGGGTCTTCCAATGGCGTCGACTGAAACAGAGGTTTTGATTATAGATGAGAGAGGGGAAGAAGATGATCGTTTTCTTGAGATGGAAGTAACAGCTTCTGTGTTTTCTCTCTCTGGAAGAGCGGAGACGAGCCTCTCGAAACTCAAACTTGATTTATTTATATAGACAAATAGTTGATGACGTCAGAACTGGTTAGTTATAACTCCTAGATGGTAGTTAACGAAGGTGCGTTGTGGATAAGACTCTGATACGGATAGAGGGTTCCAACCCACGTACCCACACGCACATATGAAGAACACGTGAGTTCATTAGTCTTACAACAAGAACATAACACAGGCAGTGATTACAACTAAGCTAGACCAATGTCCTTGAGACAATGAGTAAGTGCACCGAAAAAACCAGGGAACGTTAACATCCTTAGAGCATCAAGAAAGAAGACAAGCAATCAAGAGAAGGCAGATGAACAATTTGCATGAGTTCTTGAGAGCAAACGCGCTGCTTTCTGTCGTGTAGTCCGGGTTAATCCCTGTGCTATTGCTTCCAAAGACTCCATTGGTTGGGGTTCCTGAATAAGGACTGTTGCCACCAGGAAGTGTGGTGGTGGTTGAGCTGCCTTTTGGATTGGTTGTGCCAGGTGTCACAGTAGTGCTGCCTCCAGAGCCACTAGAGAAAGAAAAAGAGAATATCAGACAAGAACAACCAGTTTGAGGCATTAATGAAGCTGGTCCAATGACTTTACAACCAGACCTTGATGAAACTTTAAAGCAAATTCATGTCATATAGTCTCAGTTTCTAATAACTGAAGGGTCTGAGATGGGTCAAAATGATTAAAGATTGAGTACTTCTAGGCTCATGTTGAACACTTGCAGGTAAATAGAGTCATAAAAAAGTGATTGACTATTCACAATAGAGTCCAAATTTTATTACTTTTTCTGTTTAAGTAATATTAATGATGATGTTTGCTATTCTTTGATGCTATCTCTTTCACAACAAAAGAATACAAAAGTTCAAAAAGTTGCAAGCTTGGGACCCAAATCAATTTCGTCAACTTTTTTTTCTGTGCCACAAATATAGAAAACAAGTTGCTCAAATTCTTGGCTTTGGTCCCACAGAAAGCAAATGTTTCTTTCAAATTGTTGATATAACCATTTGAATCAGAAGCATACCTGGCACTAGTAGGGAATGTACATCCTGAATAACCTGTAAAAGAAAAAAAGTTCAACAAACATATAATATGTTAATAAATTGATATTTATTCACATAAATGAAACTAGAAATTAGTCTTTATCACACATTTGGCATATCCACATTGTCTTAGAATCTTGAATACAAAAATCATTCAATTGTAACAAAAACATAAAGCCTTCAACTTTCTGTGACCATCAATCAATCTATTGAGCACTAAAGGTATCTTAACAATCACTCCAAAAGCTCAAGTTCCTCAAATGTGCATTGTATAACAATATATGATTGAAATCGAAGAGCAGTCAAATGATGATGGTTGAGACTAACTTGGATCAGAGTTAGTTGGAGTGGCAGTGCCACTAAAATCACAAGTGCCTGGAGATTGACCCTTCTTTTGGAAGAAGCTATTAACTGCATAGTTGCAATGAGACCTAACATTGTCAGGGTTAAAGCAAGGTGCTTTTGGATGAGTGGGATTACAGTCTGCTCCATTGCCACAGGCATAGTCTAAGGTTTTCTGTAGCACTGAGTCACTCAGGCCTGTTTTGCACACACACCATGAGGCACCTACATAGACCCACAAACAAAAGAGAGGCAATTAGTGATTGATTCAAGATACCATGAAGCTCCATATTCTTTGTTCTAAAATGTTAAGCCAACAAGATTTGGGGAAAAAGTTGGAACTCAGTTTGAAAGGTTCATTTTTCAAAGGAAAGATTTGAACTTTATCAACAACAGACTAACAGAGTCGAAAATGTGTGAACTTTTCCAAGACACAAACACTTCAACATACATAAAAGAGAAGCTGAAAAAGGGGCCTTTATGAGACAAGAACAGAAGACAAATCTTGATTTTTTTTTTTTTCATTATTCAAAGGAAAAGCAACCATGGAAACAGCCGGATGTCAAGATAAATAACTATGAAATACTTTAACAATAAATAGAAAAAATGGTAACTTTTAATCTGGTAGAGCACTCAGGAACAGTGAAACCCTTGACTGTTACAAGAATCAATTTTCAGACAAGAGCTAAAAGGCTTGAGCTCGGATAGTGGGAGAGAGAAGACTGATGCTACAAAATCTGAAGAAGAGTGGAAGTTCTTACTAGAATGGCCAGCCATGGCTAGAAGAAGAAGTGAAAGAACCAGAGCAGCCATAGATGCGTTCAGACAAAATGTCACAGTTCTGAGAAAAAAAGAACGAAGATAGAGATGAAGATCTCTAGCAAGGAGAAGAGAAACTGTTGAAAACACAGAGAGAGATGTGGGGGGTTGGGTGGTGAGATGAGAGTGGCTACTTGTGGTGTCTCTTCTTTGTCTCTTCTCTAAACCCCTTTGAGTGCTTTTTTGCATCATTAAAGAACTTAGCTCTTGTAGAGTGTATGCTTGAGATTTAAATTAAAGAGACAAAAATAAATAAAAACAGTCCATGTTTATTATTTATTGAAAAAGCCAAATTTTGTGTTGCAGGCTGTTGTGTTCTAATAATCTATTTCATGATGGGGTCGGATGTGAAAATTTGTTTATTACAATCCATGTAAATTTAAAAATTGACATTATCAACTATCTATATATGCAATAAATGGTTAGAATTTGTTGTCTTTTTATTGTCTGTTTTGAAATTCAAACTCAAAAACACTTCTCACCAACCTAAATGGTTGCCAATTAATTTATTATGGTCCATCATATGTTAGGTAATGCATTTTTAAAAAGAAAAATATCCAAAGAGAAAAAGAAAAAAAAAGCTTTACAATCTGGAGTGAGCCTTGGATTCCCGATTGTCCGATTTGAGCTCCACAGAGCATAAACCTTGACATAGACCCCAATCTCTATGTGAATTCTCTCATTGACTTTGAGACGAAGCAGTGAAAATGGACCGTCTGAGAGATCTCTTCCCTCAAGAAGACATCGCCCTTATATTGGGACTACATCCGAGCAAGATAGTCTCGAAGGATAACTATTGTTGGTCTCATACCAAATCTGGAAATTATTCTGTAAATTCCGGATATTGGGCTGCGAGAGCTCTATCTCGCCCGGCTTGCGAACCCCCTTTTCAGGGTCTAAGTACTACGGTACTAAAGGCGCAAGTCTGGAAGTTAAAAACCATACGAAAAATCAAACATTTTGTGTGGCAATGTCTATCGGGCTTCTTGCCCATTTATGCTTCTTTGACCTATCGTCATATTGGTAGAGATTCCACTTGTCCTAGATGTGGTGCGGACAAGGAGACTATTAATCATGCTATCTTTGAGTGCCCACCTGCGCGTCAAGTTTGGGTGCTTTCTCCTATTCCCTCCGGCCCTACCTCTTTCCAGACTTCGTCGATTTTTTCAAATCTCGATTACTTGTTTTGGGGAGCTAAGGAATGGATGTCGGATGAAGCGTCTTTTTCTATCTTCCCGTGGATTATGTGGTTCATCTGGAAGGTTCGGAATCGGAAAGTGTTCGAAAACATTAATGAAGATCCCAAAGGAACTGTTGAGAAAGCCTTGCTCGAAGAGGAAGCGTGGAAGAAAGCTAATCATCGTGAGGAAGATTTCTTGCCTTTAGATTCTGACCAAACCATAGCTTATGCTACCTCTATCTCTCCTTTGGGCCTCTCGTGTTATATAGATGGTTCATGGAAAGTTTCGGATTCGATGAGCGGACAAGGTTGAATTGTTATGCATGGAATCGAGCCGGTGCATATGTGACTTAAAGGCTCCAGGAGATGCCTCTCCCCTCTCCATACTGAGTTAACCTCTCTTCTCTGGGCTATGAAATGTCTTCGAGATTTGCAGATGACAAGTGCTATTTTTTCTCGGATTGCTCGGATCTCATTGGCATGATTAAGGATCTTATGGATTGGCCGGCATTCTCGGCGGAACGAGAAGATTTTAGATCTCTTCGATCCTCTTTTCCTAATTTCTGTCTTAAGTTTGTTAGTAGGAGTCTTAACACCCGTGCGGACTTGCTTGCCAAAAAAGCAAGAACATGTGGTCTTTTATTTTCTCATGTAAGTTCGTCCAAATAATTACATCCAATTCAGCACAAATGGTTGATAACCTTTTCCTGCATCTTTTTCACATTTACAAAAGGGAAAACGGCATATATTATTTTATCTTCAGCTAATATTTCATGAATTACAAAATGAACAATCTCTTTTTATTTAATTGAAACGAGTCTAGTTCCATACTGCATTATAAGAAAATACTGATGAAACGGGAGAGTGAAAGATCAAAGAAACTTGTTAATCTTCGTCACTGTCGTAAACCATGGCCATACGACGATGAGTCGGAGCTTTTCTCGGAGGAGACTCCTCCTCATCTGACTCAATCCCTTTCCTTTTCCGGCCACTACCACGGACCTTCTCTGTCCTAACTCCCTGCATTCACCACAACATAACATTACAACCTAAAAATGATCCTTCTCATTACCAACAACTGATAAAAGAACTTATCATACCTCAGCTTCTTCTTCTTCTTCGTCTGAATATCTGTTAGCCTTTCCTTCTTCTTCCTCCTCCTCATCTTCTTCATACTCATCCTCTGGCTCTTTGGCTCTTTTACGAGACCTTGGCCTTTCCTCCTCCTCTTCTTCTTCTTCTTCAGTTTCATACTCTGATTCCTCTCTCTCACTCTCTGAATACTCCACTTGACGCCTTGACGGTCTAGCTGAAGTCATTGAAGACCGACCCGGAAAGCCTTTGTTGCTCTGTTTTAACCCGAGGGAGAAGCGGTTAGATCATTGTTTTGTTTAGCTTCTTGTATGAATATGTTTTGTTTACCTTCTTGGCGTTCATAATTCTTCTTTCCCGTTGCGCTTCAGCTTCAAGATCCTCCTCAAAGCCACGGTTTGAGCGGTGAGAACCATAGTGGTCTGTCTCTTCATCCTGGTACCAAAGAAACAATTAGCGTTACTGATGAAAATATTTGCTTTAAAATAACATAAACAATGAAAACAGACCTCTTCAAGAGCATCTTCCAAGTACCCAGTGGAAAGTTGTCTCCTTCCAACAGGAAGTGGATACTTGCGCTTAATTTTCTCTCTTGCTTGACTCAGTTTTGTACTAGCCTTAAGGTTTTGGCTTTCCGCCTGGAGAATTTGATATATCAAACTCTACAATGAAATTACAATTGGATTGTTGGAGTTTTATGAAGAAGTTTACCTTTTCTCTCTTCTCCTTCTCCCTCTCAGGGTCAATGTCAGTGACACAGTTCTTAACTTTGTAGGACTTCTTTTGCCTCGAGTCAACAAGGGCAGTCAAAAGCCGATGGGAATTTGAAGTTAAAGATGATGGAATAAATCTCATTTTCTTCAGAATTCTTCCTTGTGATTGAAGGATTCCCTAAAATGACAACATCCAAATAAGGTAAGAGTTGAGATTTATTTCCAGAACAAAAGACCACTTTGGAATGAAGGGGACTTTCCATACGAAGCTCTGCCATATAGTAAAGAGAATCATATGGGTCCTCCGAAAGCAATCAGTTGATCGTTGATTCAAGTACTAGGAGGATGACTTAAACAACTACAAATCTATCGGGTAGCTTAAGCAGAAGGAATGACGAATTAATACCTGTTCATGTTTGATTAAAAGGTGATTCTGGTCTTGTTGTGCATCTTGTTCAGTAACATCAAGAACTTCATTTCCTATCAATAGCTGTAAGCTTCCATCTGACCATCTTACAAACCGAGCATTACTTTCACACTGCATATGAACATAACGAGAAATTAGTAGAATGCAGCAGAAGTAAGGAAAAGTAGAAGAACGTAAGTGCACTAAGCAACAAACCCAAAAAAGCCAAGAAAGACCAAAAGACTCTTGTTTATGGGCAGGTTTCCAATGAAGCCTAAAGGATTAGAAGAGCTCCTTAACAGTGACAATCGTAAAATTTCATTCAAACCATCTGAACACATGTTCGTAATGAAAAGCACAAAGTAACCTAATCCGGAGTACATAAATTGCATATTATCGTAATTAAACATTTGATATTAATCAGCCAATTATTTGAAACACCAAGAAATGGCAATACATGAAATTGGTAGAGCAGAAATACTAGCAATAGGAAAATACATAGCATCATCACTGATTTTATGGAATTTTTTAAGGGGAAAAGATTTGAAGAAGTGTACACTTACATGTGTTTTACCATCTCGACCTTTAACAAACCTATGGCGCACAATATTATTTGCCAGGCGAATACGCGTCTTTCCTCCAGATTCATCTCTCTCAAATGTGTCTTCTTCAACAAATGTCTTGGCATCAAATGCCTTTGAATCAATGCCCATGATATTGGAAACTTTAATCATGTTCATCTGAAAAATATCAAAGAGAAAACAGGTAATAGGAAAAGTTAACCTCTTTCTTTTGGGCTAGAAAATGGGTTTCAAATATAAGCCTGAATAGCATTCTCCTGTACAACAGATGACCCTTCATGCAAAGTAATGCGGAAGCATGTTTCAAAAGCAATGGTGCTCCACATAAAAGACAACAGAAACACTCTTCTAAACCATAATATAAGACATTTTGATATAGATTGGCAAGTCAGCGGAGAATATTTTAGCACATATACCTTTGTGGGATCACCTGGAGGAGGGCGGAAAGGAACTCCCACTTCCAAAGGGGGGCCAACGGGCCTCTCCCTGTGCCTAGCTTCAACATGCTCATCTTCTGACTCATATCGAGGATCCTCTTCAGGGACCATATAATCATCAAGGACCATATCGTCGGGTCTCTGATCCTTCTCAGACCCCTCTTCATCTTCGACTGGCGATCTCTGAAAAACTAGACATCTCAGCATACATACATGCAAAGTCATATGGTTTCTAAAAGGAAGCAGAAACTGGAAAAGTAACAGCCATGCTATAATCTCACAGGTTCATCTGGCTCAATGTCATTCCGAACATATTCTTCTGCATCTTCATCATCCGAAGATCCAAATACATTACGAATATTTACGTCTGACTGTACAACTTGAGCCTCTTCCTTCTCCTCGCTAGGTGATCTGCGCACCATACCATTTCCAATTACAAGAGACAAGTGAACCATAAGGAAATTGGTAATCCAAGGAATCTCAAATACCCTCAGTTGACTAGCAAGTATTATTAAATACATCCAAAGCACGGTACTAAATTCAGAAGAAGCCACACAACAGGTAGAGAAAAAAGGGGGTACCTTGGAATTCTAGTCTGCTCAACCTCTTCATCTTCAGACTCATAATGCCTTTCGCCAGACCTCTCTGATCCACTCTCAACAACATCACGTCTCCTGTTTGTGGCTACTCTCTCCTCAACTTCTTCTTCTTCTTCGCTTTCTTCCTGTGGATCAGCAACATCACCCTCATGTGAACTTTGTTCCCTCTCACCCTCACTTTCTCCATGATCAGGTTCTACATCGCCCTGTTCCCCTTCAGATTCAGCTTCAGCCTCTCCGTGAACTTCAACCTCAGCTTCACCTTCTTCTTCAGGCTCCACCCCGCCCTCAGCTTCATCCTATTAGTGTTTTGATTAGAAAGTGCAGCTACATTTTGGATAATTCAGTTTATAGAAAGGCAAGAAACCAGACAACACCACATGCCATGGAATCAAACAATACACATGTTGGATCTCAGAATTTCAAAAATTCAATGTGAAGCTGAAGAATGCTTAAATTATTTGCATCTTCTCTTACAATTAACTTACAACCCTAAATTCAGGCGACAAGGATATCAGAAAGCCATCGCAATACCAAAACATTCCACAAGAAAACGGTGGGCAATAAATACGAAAATCCCAATCTTCAGGGAGTGAAGGGAAACCCTAAGGATTTAAAAGAGAGGGAGAGGGAAAGTTTACGGAAGGATAGTTGGGCTGAGGGTTAGACTCATGTTCGGAATCGATCTCTTCTTCCTCGGAATTATCTCCGAAGAGATCCTGCATCATCTCAGACCTCTTTACTTCTCCTGCTACCATCTTCGCCTCTCTTTCTTACAGTCAATCCCTTTCTCTTTGCTCGTGACGGTGATCGTGATCTGAGCTCCGACGGAGGGTTAACTCTTTCGGCCTTTGTCCTCCGATTGAAGCTTTTCTTTTCTCGAGTTTATAGGAAACACATAAAATACGATTAAATTTATAATTCTCTTAATATTTTATATAATTTATTATAATAAAAAAATCAACGGGCTAGAAATATTTATTAATGAACTTGGGCCATAATTATTTTATAGGCCCAGTAGTCAAGGATCCAAAATAATAAGGGTAGTTATGTAAAGTCCTACGCCTTCCCTCCTCCTCAAAAACCCTAATTTCGCTTACCTCAATCCCACCACTCGGATATACTCCAAAGCACCGCCGACGCCGAAGCAGAAGCAGAAGGATCAGAGGCGGAGAAACAATGGCGACAGGTAAAACGGTGAAGGATGTCTCTCCACACGAGTTCGTCAAGGCTTACGCTGCCCATCTCAAGCGCTCCGGCAAGGTAAATCTGACGATTCGTCATTCTAAGCTTCCTAGTTTGGTTTGGGATTAGGATTACCTGGTGAGAGAGCTCGATGATCGATGTTGAATTGAAACTTGAAATGGCCAGTATTTGAAATGTTACTGGAAATTTCAATAAGGTTTTTTGTGAGTCTCTTTATGTTTCTGCTTTTGATTTATACAATATTATTCCTTTCATGTAGATTGAGCTGCCTGCATGGACAGACATCGTCAAGACTGGTAAACTTAAGGAGCTTGCTCCATATGACCCTGACTGGTACTACATCAGAGCCGGTATGTATGTTTGCATCTTTGAATAAATTGTGGAAGCATCTACGATGGTTGTGTCTGTTTTTCTGAGACAAAAGTTCTACTCTTTATAGCTTCCATGGCAAGGAAAGTCTACCTGAGAGGTGGTCTTGGAGTTGGTGCATTCCGCAGGATCTATGGAGGAAGCAAGAGGAACGGAAGCCGTCCACCTCATTTCTGCAAGAGCAGTGGTGGTGTTGCTCGTCACATTCTTCAGCAACTCCAGACTATGAACATTGTCGACCTTGACACTAAAGGGTGAGTTTATATTCCTTCCCTGACCTAACTTGAATAAGTTCTTCCCCGGTACAAGGTTTAGGCTTTTAGTTATACTGCTTAAAGTTGCAATTGTGGATGAGATTGTTCAGTTCAACCTTGTCGATTAATAAGATGCAGGACTCACTCTATGAAATGTATATGGTTTTATAACGTGTTATTACTACTTCATTTACTACTACTCTTATGGACATTTTGAATATCTAATAAGACTTATTCTGTTGCAACCAGGGGGAGGAAGATCACATCAAGTGGTCAGAGAGATCTTGACCAAGTTGCTGGAAGAATTGCAGCTGCCATCTAAACCAAGATCACAATAGCTGATTGTCGTTCCAGAGTTTTCATGTTTGAGATTAGTTATATGGAATGAGTTGCATTTGAAACCAGTAGTTGAATTCCTTCTCGTTTTTTGTTTTGATGAGTTTTTTTTTGTTTTTGATCTTTTACTCTCAGCGACTTATGGCAATATATTTGATATTATATTTGACCTAATAGTGTGGGACTTCGTGCCTTTTCTTTTAGTGCTCATTTTAGTCATGAGCATTTGGATATTCCGTTTGGTTTCCGTTAAAAATCATCCGATTTCGGATATTTCAGTTCTAAAAATTTAGAATTTATCGGATATTTATAATTTTCAGTCTCGCTCCAGTCTAATTTTTGTTGGTTCGGTTCGGTTTGAATAAGAATTTTAGGAACAAGAACCAGAACTGAAACCAAATCGAAATTTTTGATCAGTTCTGGTTTGATTATTCAATTCCGGTTTTATGTAAGGTGGCAAAATATCCGACCCGAAGATCTGAACCAAAACTTATACGCAAAATAGATATAAAATCGTATCCAAATCTGATAAAATATTCGAACGAATACTAAACTTCTATATACGAAAACTGAACTGAGAACCGAATAAATACTCGAAATATTCGATATAATATATCATTAATATTAATTATGTTTAGATTTAGAGTAACTCGGAATATCCAAAATTCCTTATGCAACTCTATAACAAATCGCATGACATTTTGTCTTCCTTTTCCTAACTCTGTTGTATCACACTTAACAGGAACAGTTTCCCTGTTGTTGCTCTGCCTGAGATGAATTGGACAATGGCTTTAGACTCACACCCACCAAATCCTCTTGGTTTGAACAGAGGCTGCACTCAAAGAACAACAAGCTAATAGTTAAGTTTTACCTTAGAGAAGAATACAATCACATTGACTTGTGTGTGTTTTGTTAGTTTGTAAACCTTAATGTTGAATCCAACTTTTGCACAAGTCTCTATGAACAAAGCTCCAACCTCACCAGTTTTGTTATCCCCTTCCTCTTTTGAAACATGCCTGTTGAATCAATTAAAGTCACCAGAACAACCTCATTTGAGTCTGGAGCTAGACAAAATTTAATCAAAGAGAACCCAAAAAGTGAAGCAGTTCATGGATTTGTGAAAGGTTCTATCATTGTTCTTGGCTCTATTCATCTAACTTAACTTGAGGATCAGTCACAATACGTGAGAATTATGGAATCAAAGAGCTAAGGATTGATAAAAACTCAAAACTCAGGATTCAGATCATTACAGGACTCATTCCATATGTATTAAACTATCGATGTAATCATACAAACACTTCTGAATGGTCCAAGAATCACGAATCATCTAAGATATTTAGCAGTTGAACTAATCAGCTAACCTGTGAATGGAGACGATGGAAAGGTTCTTAGACCTTCTTCTTCTTCTTGTCAAGGTATGGATATTTCTGATCACGAGGCTTACTAACAAGCAGAGGCTTCCAACAATAGACATTTCAACTGTCATTAAGTATGACGAATGCATCTTGACCTGTAACAATGAGACATTAAGGTTGTGAATGAATTGAACTAGAGAATTTTTGTTGGTATGTGATATTTAAACTCTGGATGACCTGTGACGCCCATTGACATAGAGAAGAGGCTAAACCAGATAGAACAGAGTCTACTAAGACAGGTAAAATTCCATAAAACAGCACTTGTTCTGGATTAATGCCACTTGAACTCTTGTTAGAGCCTTCATCAACACGTAGAAGAACTGCGGCCATGATTAATAAACACAATGCTCCTATTTGTTGGATTGATTGCTTCTGCCTACAAGATGTATTTTGAGATGATGTGTTTACAATCAAAAATAACATCACCACATGGTCGACCACACAAACGTGATCCTAAGAAAGAGAAAAAGGAGGGTACCTTAGTATGATGAATCTAAAGAATGCAGTGAAAAGATTTTGGTCTGATTCAGAATCAAAAAAGACAAGGAATCAAGACTCCTATATGAGATCTGCAGCTAACTGTTCTGCAGTGCATATATGGCTGCAGGAAGTCCTGATGCAGTCAAGGATCCCATCAAAGTCCACTCTTTTGATAATCCCTTCAAGCTACCATCTCTTGCCATGAGAATCAGAGCCCATATAACCTGAAAATAAAAGGACATACCCCGCCTGAATTTTCATACACAGTATTTCATAATTGTAACAATCCATTACCTTAACAATCTCGCATGTCAAAACAGATGAAGTTACAATAACTTCCTTCCTGCAAGAACATTGTTCCAAACCATGACAAGAAGTTAAATCCATTAAGTATGTAAGTACGAAACAAACAAATGGAGTAGTGACCATGCCCTACTAGGCATAGAACGTTTCTGCTAACATAGCTTCCCCTCAGTATCACACTGAGCATAGACGTCCAAATCTTCCTAATTATCCCAATAACAAGTACTAGACTAGACGAAATATCACATAGTACACTGCAAGATTAACAAGAACAACTAAAACACTATGATGAAAAGCTAATCCGATAGCCAAGATCCCATAGCAAATTCAAATTCACCTAACACTTACGATGGTACGAATGGCTTAGTTTCACAGTGATCATCGTCTTTCCTAATAGCAACAATGAGAATACATCCTAATTTTCACATTGAATCTCATAATTCTGAACGATAATTCGCAGATTGAACCGATAAAAGCGTACAAACAAATACCCAGAAATCAAATTCCATCTCTACAATAAACGTATCCAAGCATAGGTTGTTTCCAGACATCGTACCCGATGCAGCGTTTGGAGATCAGAGGCTGGGCGCCGTACTGAAACGTAAGCAGTATGGAGTAAAACAAAACCTTAGGACCCATCCTCGACGGACTCCTCGCTCCGTTAGGCGTCACCATGACTCGCCGGAACACCGAGAATCCAGTAGATCGCCCTCGCTTCAATGATTCTTCAGTCGAGGATTGAAAATCAACGGCCGTGATTTAAAATCTTAGATTGTCAAAATCAACGGCCGTGTTTGAATGCCATCCTTTAATTAGAGTGGGCCAAAAAAGTTTGTTCGGCCTGTACATTATAAAATGGGCCCATATAAATTTAATAAAATTGGGCTCTAAAAACCGCGTTTGGTACGCGGGTTTAACACGGTTTGGCACGCAAATCGAGGTGATTTTATGTCGGTTATCATGCCAAACCGTGTCTAAACCGTATCCGAACCGTGTCTGACCCGTATTCGACCCGTGTCCAAACCGTATCCGACCCGTATCCGAACCGTATCCGACCCGTGTCCGAACCGTGTCCGACCCGTGTCCAAACCGTATCCGATCCGTGTCCGACCCGTATCCGAACCGTGTCCGAACCGTGTCCGACCCGTGTCCGAACCGTATCCGACCCGTATCCGAATCGTGTCCGAACCGTATCCGACCCGTGTCTGAACCGTATCCAAACCGTGTCCGACCCGTATTCGACCCGTGTCCGACCCGTATCCGAACCTTGTCCGACCCTATCCAATTAGTTTTTGACACGTGTCCAACTTTGACTTTTTAAACTGTTTTACCCAAAAAAAAATCTTTGTTTCTATGGAAATGGCGTCGGATTGTTCTTCTTCTTCGTTGCCTCACCATTCCAAAGAGGTACCGTACCAATTCCTTGCTTGGTATTTTTTATTTGATGGGTTCTGTCTGGTTTGCATCTGATTGTGAACAGTTTGTCTTTCCCTCCAGGCAACATCTATTCAAGTAAACAAGGTTTGTATCAACACCAATCTCTGGTCTGCTGAGATCCCGAAGCTCGCTGATCTCCTTCGTGAACACCATGTCTGCTCTCTGCGAAGCGGTGGATCTTGTTACCGGAAAGATATCCTCCGTTTGGTTTACATTTGCGAGTGTAACGGATTAAGTGGCTGGTTATTGGAAACAGGTGATCAAAATCAATGATTACCAGAAGAACCGGTTTGTTAACCGGATTGTTTTCCTCATTGGTCAACACAGTTTCCGGTAAGCAAATCGCGGTGGAATGAGGAGTGTTAATTGAACTTCATTAGTGGGCCTGTTATTGGGCCATAAGCAATACAAAGAGAGAAAATGAAGTTATGTACCGAAAGCCTCTCGGAAATAGAAAGAAGGGTTCCCAAGTCTATCATGACTTGTATATAAAGGAAGCTTATTTGAGACACGAACAAAAACTCAAACCTAAGACAAAAACAAGAATCAAAAGAGAGTCTACTTGCATATTAAGCTTTCTAAAATTCTCTTTACAATACCAAAATCAAAGTTTTACTTATAATACAATAATCGATATAGTTTCTCCAACAAGAATGGACTATATTGGCCTTATCTACGAGGGCCACCACCCTTCGGCAACGACGAGCAGAGACGCAGCTGCGGAGGCGGATTTCAAATTGGCCAAAACGTCAGTGTGGTGGGACATTGACAACTGTGAGGTTCCTAGGGGTTGTGACCCTAATCTGATCGCTCAGAACATAAGGTCGGTTCTGTTGGAAAAGAACTACTGTGGTTCGGTCATCATATATGCTTATGGTGACACCAACCGAATCCCTTCTACTGTACAACAAGCGCTCTATTCCACCGGCGTTTTGCTCAATCACGTTCCTGCTGGTTAGTCTCTTTAATATCTTATACTAACTATTTCTTAAAATAAGCCATATAGTATGGAATTTGGTTGATTTTGATTGTTTAGTTACTGTCTCAATTAGGGTTTAGGGACTAAATTAGGTTAAAATACCATATTTATATTATGAATAATGAAATTATGTATTTTTTTATTACCCAAATCATGTATATCTATAAATATAATAAAAACAATTATTTAAATCAATATAAAAATAAAAAAAATAAATTTTAAATAATACTAATATATTAAAATATATAATTTCATTAAAGATAAATTTATTGATTTTTGGTGACAAATTTATTTTTTGAACTGAATAATTTTTCAATAAGTTGTTAAATTAATAAAATATTATACTCGGTACGTATTATTAATATAGTCATGTTCGTTTGCATTCCGCCGTCGGCTGGTGGCAACGGTGGTGGCAACGGTTAGGGTCTGGCAGCTAGTGACATATTCTTGTTCGTTTACTTGCCGCCAACATCAACCACCAATTCTTGCATTAGACGTCGAAAAAACCAGCATCAAAAATTTACGTTGCGACTCTACACTAACATCTATCCGCGGCGATAGCATCAAGTAAACGAACAAGTACTTGCCGTCAACTGTTAGACGCCAGCCGCCATGATAAACAAACGAATAAGAATTTGCTATCTGTCGTCAGTTGCTGCAGCCGACGACAACCAAACAAACAGCCGATATTTTAGTGAATGTAGTTGAATTTTTTTTTATAAGATGGCAAGTCTTTTAGTTTGTTGGCTTTAATGGTAAGATGTCTCACTGTCCGTCTTTTTGGTGAACGGTGAGAACTTTACAGGAGTTAAAGACGGGAGCGACAAGAAGATTCTTGTCGACATGATGTTATGGGCAATGGACAATCGAGCTCCTGCTAACATAATGCTCATCTTTGGTGATAGTCTCATATGTTCTTCACCAACTAGGGATGAAGAGGTATAACATTCTTCTTGCACGACCTGAAAAAGCATCAACGCCACTCATAGCTTCTGCAAAGACAGTATGGTTATGGACAAGCATTGCTACTGGAGATCGTCGTACTAACATACCCACCGACAGTGGACGTTATCATCACCATCATCCTTCTGAATCTGAGGTATTAAGAGATAGGGTTCCTAAACAAGATGAACCTAGAAAGATGATGGATCCATCATATTTGGTACGTGGAAGGCGTTCGAGTTTCTGTGAGTTATGCAATGTTGCTTGTTCACACCATGATTTAAGGTTTCACCTCTCTGGTAGAAAGCACAGAACTCAGGTAAACTAAACATTTGTTTTTGGTTAGTTGCTTCATGTCCTGTCCTTGAGCGAGCCCAATAACACTAGTAGAAATTATTGGTATAGCCACGGAAAAGCCACGGAAAAATTGATATAGTCATGTAAAAAATTTATATGGCCACGGAAAAAATTAGCCACGATGCTATAGCCACGGAAAAAACCGTCGTGGCTATTCCGTGACTATAGCGTCGTGACTATTTAGTGGCTATATAGACATTTTTCGTGTCTATTTCATGGCTATATGAATAATTTCTACTAGTGTATATAATTCACTTTTACTTTTAAGAATCCCCAATGATCTGACGATATTTGATTTCAATCAAAGGTGTGGTCTACTAATAGTACAAGATGATTAGTTTTTTATGTCCCGAGTTCAAACCTTCTTTGATATAGCTCTATATTATTGAAATCGGAACATCTAAAGGCTAATTCTCGACTCGTGAGAGATTATGTGTCTAAAGTTTAAAATGATGTGAGAATTGTGTGTTTGATGTTGATGATAGTTTTGTGACAATTGTTGTTTTACTTTTTGTCTCGGATTTGTGTAGGTCATGCTAGAAGCTATGGATGAAACTCACACCTTAAGGAGGTACCATCAAAACGAACTTGAAGATCAAATCGACCATTCCTCAAAGCGTGCATGCAGGAGGCTCTAATCTCGTCTCCTTACTAGACTTTAAGAGTGAAAGATGATAGATTCTCAGTTCGGCGCCATTAAGAGATTCACGTGACAATTATATAGGATTCTAGAATATTTAATTAGGATTATAGCTTAGGGATTTTTGCTAACATGCATGGGCGGAGGCACATTGAGAATAGGGGGGTCAGCTGACCCCAGTTAAATTTCATAAATAACATTTGTAGGCTTTATTAGAATAACTTCAGTAGCTTAAATGGTGTAAATACCATCTTCTGACCCCCCTTTGCGTGGGTTCAAACTCTCTCTATGATCCCTACACATCATTTTAGTCCTTTTTTTTTCCTTATCTGTTTATACTTTATACGTCCCTTATAAGTTTTTTTTGAACCTCCCTCACCCCTACATACCATTTTTGTCTTATTTAATTATTGTTTTTCCTTAACTGTTTATACGTTTTCTTTTGTTTTTTTTTGGGGGGCTTTTAACAATTCTTTTTCTTCTATAAATGCTTTTTAATATAATTTTCCTAGATTTGGAGGGATCTCTCATAATATTTCATCATCTTTTTTATATCTTCATCAAAAATTCAGAAAATAATTATTTTTTCGTTTTTTTTATTTATTTTATTTTTTTACAAAAAAAAATAAACAATAAATTCATTTTCTTTTATATGTCTTCTCACCAAAATACAAAGAATGTTTATATATTCTTTATCACCATTAATTATTTTTATTGTTAATTCTTTTGTACAAATTTTTTTATAACTTAATAACAACTAGGATACTTTAATAATTTTAGACAATATATTTTTATTTTTAATAGGGTATATTATCATTTAAAATATTGAAAACAATATCAAACTTAATTTTTAATAAAATATATTTAACATATAAATAATATTTTATTTTAAAATATAAATAATATTTTATTTTAATTATGACTCCGGTTAGAATATTTTCTGGCTCCGCCACTACTAACATGTTGTTAATTATGCAATGTTGTTAATTTGCTAAAATCATGATTTATCGCTCACCCTCTTTGGTAAAAGGCAGATGCAGAACTAAGTTAAACTATAAAAAAATTTGTTAGTGCTTGTTGTCTTCTCCTTGAGCTCAAACTAGGTTTCATTTTTAATTGGGCATACACTAAATTATTTACGGACTAAACCATTTTTGGATGGATATAGTCCACAGCGGCATTAATTTTTTGTTTTTCTTCTTTTTCAGACCGATGTAGACTAAAAATTACGAATAGTAAATAAAAGCAGTTTACACTATTCACTAACTAATCCGTCTTGATCGCAACTACCATTCACAACCTTACTTTCATTTTAGGAAAAGTTATATCCCTAGAGGCTAGATTTCAGATTTTAATGATTATTTGAAAGCTCATATTTTAAAGTTAATTGACCCCAAGTTTGGATTGTGGGAAAATCATCAACTTTTTTGTTGTTGTTTACGTAGGGGGTACGTTAACACAATGACAATGAAATTATGAAAGAAGACTTTACAACTTCCATAACTTGTCGTCCCAAAATAAAAATAAAAAAAAACTTTTCATATAATTAGGAAGCCTTCGTATATATTCGACGTTTTACCTTCCCAGAAAAAGCTTGATCATCAACTAGGCCGTAGGCATGCACGCAGCACGCGTACATGTAGGTTATTATCAAACATTCTAACACGAAACGTAACTACACGGTACTGTTACATAATAAGCTGCGTTGTATTTTTTTTAGCATAAATATATGTGGTTAGTCGAACTAAAACACTTCATAAGTCCATCTTGATGCCAAAAATACGTAAAATTTACCGCCAGTTTTTTAGAACAAAACCTAAATTTTCCTCCACGAAAAGGCCAAAAAAAGGTATGAACTTAAAGAATACGTTAGCTTCACTCCCTTTTTCAAAAGTTTTCAGGGAAGTTACGGTGGCAAGGACTAAAACATTAGAGAACGACGTCGTGAGGAATGTGACCAATCCAATCATACCTTCCGTTCAGCAGCGACTGTCTCTCAAGGACGTTGGGCTCAAGTATCTAGCTAGGGCAGCTGAGGAGGCGGGATTCGGGACGGCGAAAACGTCAGTCTAGTGGGACATAGAGAACTGCGGGGTCCCCAAAGGTTGTGACGGCCATAAGATTGCTCTAAACATTAAATCGGTTTTGGAGAAAAGGAGGTATTATGGTCCGGTCACCATTCATGCATTTGGTGACACTAATCAAATGAATTCCGATGTAAAGCAAGCTCTCTCCTCCACCGGCGTATCACTCAATCACGTCCCTCCCGGTTAATATCCCTTTCTTGAATCTCAAGTATTCTTTAGTTTGTAGTTTTTAATGGTGAGATATCAACAGGAGTAAAAGACGGGAGCGACAAGAAGATCCTTGTAGATATGTTGTTGTGGGCTATGGAGAACCGAGCTCCTGCTAACATGATGTTGATCTCTGGGGATGGAGATTACTCCTATGTTCTCCACCGATTGAGGATGATGGGGTACAACGTTCTTCTAGTGCGACCTGAGAATGCATCTCCCTTTCTAGTTGATGCTGCAAATACAATATGGTTGCTGGTGGCTCCGGCTCCGGCTCCGATCAAGCTGGGCCCAGCAAGCGTATGAACTCAGATTTGGTCGTTAAAAGCAAGAGTAACAAGAGATTATGTGAAACATGCAAAGTTACTTGCACAAACATAGTTGACTTCAACTCTCACCTCTCTAGTAAAAAGCACAAGAATAAGGTAAAACTATCCTTGCTTTTTTTTGTTGGATGTGTGCTTGTTTTCTTGTTTTCTCTTATAAGCACAATCTAGAGTTGAATTTATGAAATTGATTTTGATCCAAAGAATCCATATTTTTAGTTATAAATAGTCCATGATGTGAAGAAACAAGTAACATCTTTAAGAACCAACGTGATTATATGTTTTTTACTTGATAGTTTTTTTTTTTTTGTGACGGTTGTTGTTGTTGTAGTCTTAAGAATAAACCTTTTTGCTTAATTGATTTTTGTTGTGCAGGCTTCTCTAGTAGCCAGTCAAAGCAATCATGCCGTATCAAAAACCATGTGGTGTAGCATTTGCGAGGTCCATTACGCAACAGCTGGGCATGAAGAACATATCTCAGGAAGAAGACACAAAAACAAACTTTAAAAGTAGCAATCAGGGTTTAAGTGAATTTCCAGACTTTGTTTTGACTTTTGAGGTCCTTGTCTTGGTAGTTGGATGTATTTTGAAAAGGAGGAATTTGTAAAACTTTTTGACTAAGGTAGCAGTTAACATTATAATCGTTTTTTTTTTTAGTTTTGCAAGGCAGCATTTATACATTGTCTTTTACCAAAAAAAAAAAAAATTACTCGATCTCATTCATGAAAAAATGTCATTCTAGAAAATTTTTTCTTGTTTCACAAAAGGTGTTTTCAATATCATTTTCTACACAAAATTCCTAGTTAACTTTTCATTTAAAACCTATTTTATTTAAATTGAAATAACTTTTATTAACTAATGATATTAAATATGGACATTTTGTATACTTATAAATTTTATTAATCTGTGTGAACTGTGTCAAAACAACACTGAAAGGATACTCTTTTAGAACGGAGAGAAAATAAAATTATAAATTGTGGAACTAAAATACTTAAGATAGATTTATGAAGAACATATATAAAAGATAATTTTAAAATTTGATTTTGAATAGAAATGTGAGAGTTAAGTTTTTTTCCGAATAAAATGTGTGAATCTATTTACTAAACCTAATTATTAATTAATTAGCATGATTTATCCTTACCAAGTACATGCACATGATTTTAAATTTAAAATTTATCTATGAAAACATTATGTTATATATTTTTCCAAATTTAATAACAAAATAATAAAATTTATTGTATAAAATCATATTATCTATAACAAACAAATTTACTGATATATATGATAGTCAAATAACAAATATTCCATTAAAAAAAAATTCTAACATACTTAAAATAATTATTACCAAAGATTATTCATATCTCTAAAATAGAATATAAACAATTATTTAAATTAATATAATAAATAATAAAATAAAATAAATAAAGTTAATAGAATAAAAAAATTAATTTCATTAAAGCAGTAAGTAATCAACCAATTTGAAAGTCAATAAGAATTCAAATGACTTCTCATTTAATATAAGGATTAAATAGACTTGTTTAACCTTTTTATATTTTAATTAAATTTCCTTCTTATTGATTTTATTTATTTATTATTCATCTATAGTATAACAGAAGACCATATTTGAAATTATATTTATTCAGATGTTATATTACGTTTTGTGTCACTGTATTTATTTGATATATTTTAATTATTAATCACATGTATATTTAACTCATTAAGTTAGACTAATATGTATGCTAAATATTCTCTAATTTATTATTTTATTCAAAATATATTTATAATATATTTTATATTTTTTATAACAATAACAAAATCTTATAAAATGTTTAATTATTTTGTTTCTTAAAAAAATAATTATTAAATGCATAATTATTATTAAATTATTTTAGTTACATTTCGATCTATAAAATAAATATAACTATCTTTATATTTAGACTATAACAACACATGTTAAAAAAATAGATTAACCAATTTCAATTATAAAAATATTATAAACAAAATTTTCTAGTGGAAGAGAATAAAAAGATGAATTAACCAATTTTAATTGATACATTTTTAATTTGATAAAAACATTAAAATTGTTCAATGTTTATATTATTATAATATATGATATATTCAATTATGTTGGTGTTTTTAGGATCACAGTTTTTGACGGGTTGTTTTAGCAAATTTTGAAAATACTACTATACAATGAGTTAGAAAATAGATTAATTTATTGATTATAAAAATATATATTTTTAAAAAAATTGTTCAATGGAACACAAGTTAGAAAATTAATTAACCAATTTTACTTATAAAAACAATAAAATAAAGTTAAACCAAATACAAAAATATTAAATGAACGGATTATTATGTTTTGACGTTTATAAATCTATTATTATATTTATGTAAAATTATAATTTTAAATATATTTTTTAAATCGTATATAAGTATATAATGTTCTATAAAAATAAATATTTTAAATAAAATATACATATTAAATTTATATCATTTAATTTTTATAATTATTTTTTTCTAAAAAAACATATTATAAATTTATTTCTAAATAAAATATTTATTAAACAGATAATCATCATAATATTTTTTTATCGTCTAGAACACTATTACAATCATTAATGATATTTGATATAATCCTAACACTATGGATTCAACTACTTGCAGCACCTACAATTACGATGAACAATGACTCCTTGGTTCAGCTCTCCCGTAATACATGAGATCATGGTGGCTGGTTGTAACCTGCAACTCACTCTGGAACTGGTGTAAAAACCTTTAAACCCTTAACAATTGGGCTAAGGGGCTTCCACTCATCATCATAGTATTTAGTTATTAAAAATTTGTGTTGAATAATTAATAAATTTATTATCAAAAAAAATATTTTTTAAAATGAAAATATGCACGTTTTTTTTTTAACCAGGATCAAAATCAAAATCTAGTTATATTATTTATTTTGTGACCAGAACAAGAGAGCCAAAAGTCAAGCAATAAAGGTAAAGTTTTCTTCGTCTATAAGGTAAAGAAATACTTAATGGAAACTAGCTAGCTCCATAATAACATCTCCGATCACCCAATAGAGGGAGAGAGAAAACGTACTTTCTTGTTCACTCTTGCTTCATCTAGAATCTCCGGCGATGACCATGGCTGAGACTGAGTACTCGAGGGCCAAAACCTCGGTTTGGTGGGACATAGAGAACTGCGAGGTCCCGAGAGCTTGCGATGCACATGCGATTGCCCAGAATGTGAGTTCGGCTTTGTTGAATATGAATTACTGTGGTCCGGTCTCAATATCTGCATATGGCGACACCAATCTTATCCCTCACGCTGTTCAGCAAGCGCTCTCTTCTACTGGTGTTGGGCTTAATCACGTTCCTGCAGGTTTATTTCTCCGAAAATTCTCGCTTTCTTTCTGGAAATTGAGATTCTGGGTTGTTGATTTTCTGTGATTTTGGTTACTGTTAGTGGTTAGTTGACGATGATCCATGATCTTTACTTTTAGGCTTTGACATTGGGAGATTGTGATTAAAACTCAGACTTTGGGTTTTGTTGATCTTATGAGTGTGTTTTTGAGTTTAGATGATGATCCTGGGTCGATCGGTTTTGGGTTTTATTTTCTGCTATGCAAGTCATTGAATTGGAAATGACCATATTATCAAATCTTATTATAATAGTGGTCTCGAATATACGTTTTGGTGTTCTGGACAGGAGTGAAAGATGCGAGCGATAAGAAGATTCTAGTGGATATGTTATTGTGGGCTGTAGACAATCCTGCACCAGCGAATTTCATGCTCATCTCTGGTGATAGGGACTTCTCCAATGCTCTTCATCAGCTAAGTATGAGAAGGTACACCATTCTTCTGGCTCAGCCTCCACGGGCATCGGCTCCGCTTGTTGCTGCTGCTAAAAATGTATGGCTCTGGACAAGCCTAGCACTGGGAGGTTCTCCTCTTACAAACAGTGGACTGATCAACAGTGGAGGACGCTGTCTTGTCTCTAATTATGAAACATCAAAAGATCCAGTTTCTGAACAAGCGCAGTCCAGCAAACCAACTGATTCAGCTTCTGATGGTGGAGATATCAAAGTTTCGAGAGGAAATATGCTTCCGAATGGCAGAAGAGCCGCAGGTGAATCTGTTGCTTCTTGTGATAGTTTTGAAGCACACTTCTTAGATAAAAGACATACATCTCAGGTAAACTCTATCAAAAGTATTATGGGTTTGGTTATTATCTTTACTGCATTTTTGGTATCTGTTCTTGAATATGGTTTTTCTTTTCCCCGGAAACTAAGAATATAGTATGATTTGTACAGGCTGCGTTTGTAGCCAGTCATAAAGATCAGACCAACGTTTCAGCCAAACCCATACAAGAAACAGCATGCCAGATCAGCTGCCCCAGTAAGGATGCATATGCAAAGCACACCTATGGTAAAAGACACCGAAACAACTTGGAGCTACAATCAGGTAAGTCCGCGAACATTTCGCGAGAGCCAGTTGGGTTTCGTAAGGAGGTTATGGAGAAACAGAAGAAGGCGACTGAATATAGGAGGACTAAATCAAATGCTGACTATACTTGTCGTTTGTGCAACGTGGTATGCCAGAGTCAAGTTGACTTTGATTCTCATCTAAGGGGCCAGAAGCACGCTTCTATGGTGAGTCAGTCAATCAGAGGCTATTGAGAATTTAGGATTTACAGATATTGAAATTTAATATATGCTTGATATGGTTCTAAGAAACTTCAAGAGAAAGGTCTCGGAGAAAAGGATCAACCAAGAGAAGCAATTGCAGAGCCTCAGTTGCAGTCTCTAAACGTTCAAGAGGATATCAAGTGCTTTGAGAAGCATGTTGCCATGGTGAATCAATCAGAGGCAAGTATCTTACTTTTGGCTATTTGTTTTAACTAACATTGAGAATTCTCCACTTTATGTAGCATACACATTGTATGAGAGTGTTAACTGTGATAAAAATGAAATAAATAATGTAATATTGCCGTTGGATCAGGCACACATTGATTCTACGAAGCTTGAAGAGAAAGGTGTCCAAGAAAAGTTTCAACCAATAGAAACAATGTCAGAGCCTCGGCCCCAGTCTCAAAACACTAAAGAGATTAATACCAAGTTCTTTGAGAAGCAAAACGAAAAGTTCAGAGAGATATGTGGCACCTTGGAAAGCAGTGTACAAGAAAATTTTCTAAATACTAAAAATCAGGTAGGGAATGTTGTTAACAAACAGCTTCCAAATGGAGAATTTTTTTCCGGTGATTTTGAAATACCCAGAGAAGCAAGGTAAATTTTGCCAGCATGGACTTGGTTAGCATGTCAAAAATGCAAAATCCTTATCTTTAATAATATTCTGAAACTTGTGTCACAGAGAATGTTTTGATAGCACTGTCAAGCCTGTACACCAGTTCGACGAAGCAACTGAGCATTCAGGGGAGGTGAAGAGGGAGCAAAAGGTGGTAATGGTACACCGATCATCTAAGCTTTGTCATCTTTGCGTAGTGATTTGTGATATACAGGGTTTGTCAAGAGTGGTTTGTGATAGCAAATTTCATTGGACGAAGAAAAAGCATACTACGGTATTGAAAACTTACTTTTATTTTTGATCAAAATCAAACCCATTTTAACTTTTTTTTCTGTTCTTGATGTAGGCTGCCTTTGTAACCAGTGATGATGCTCAGTCCTGCGTTTCGAGAAAACCTAAAAAGGAACCAGAAGCTTTGCAGCATGTATGGTGTCAAGTCTGCCAGATCAGCTGCAACAGCAAGGTTGCATATGCAAATCACACCTATGGGAAAAAACACAGGCAGAATTTGGAATTGCAATCTGCCAAGAATGAAAACATGTCTAAGGGACCAGCCAAGCTTTCTGAGGAGAATGCAGAGAGAATGAAAAAGGTACTGAGCAAAAACCAAACGGCCTTTGGTTCTCAGAACCATGCTGCCATGGCCAAGGAGCAAACAGAGGAATCTGCTTTTTTGATTGTCAATATTACAAATCATACCCACGTCTCCTTTGGTTTGATTCCCACTGAAAGTGATGTAGTATATATAATACATTATATCTAACTCTTAAGGCTACATAGCAGTATATGCATAGTGAAACAAAGAGAAAGAAGCTAAACTAGATTATTGTTGCAGAAAGCATTTGTTGATCCAAGGAGCACTCGACAAACATTTGACCAAAGAGCATTGGAACATGCACTCATTGTCGACTCAAGGAAAATCCGAGAGGAAAGCGATATAGAAAAAGAAACAACAGAGGAGCACACACTTATAAAGATCGATGATCTTGGGTTTCAAGGGGGACAAGAAGATAAAGAGGAAGTGAAGGACATATCTGAGAGCCTAGCGCGTGTCTTCACTGAACCAAATCAAGAGTCTAGAATACCCAAAGAATCGAGGTAAGAGCCATCAATCACAGGAGTTGTGTCTTGAATTTTAGTCAATATGTGTGTCTCTATTGTCTATTGATTACTTGGATCTTGGATTACAGAGGATATTTGGACGTGATTCCTGAATCAGTACAACTGCCAGCAGGTGTGAATGTGACCGAAATGGAAGATGAGTCCTCCAAGCATAAACCCGAACCAAAATCACAGGACTATACAGGTCTTGAGGAGCATCCCGGAGAGGCTGCCAAAAGGGAAGAGACTAAGGTCCAAGTTGATAACTTTTGGACCCGTCTTTGGGGGAAAAAAGAGTGATATAAACTGTTAAATCTGTGGATGGAATTTGTAAATAGCATGTTTATGTTGGCAACAATGAAATGAAATGGTCTTTTTCTATTTAGTAATCTATGAAATCCATAAGTACAGTCCAAGTAACACTTTGTTATCGATATTTTAGTTAGCGGTTTTTCATTCAAGTAGTGTGCTTTTCTTTACTTGTGAATTTCAAGTCTTTAGGATCTTTAACAGGATTCTCTAATGCTCTTCACTGGCTGAGAATGAGGAGATACAACATTCTTCTGGCCCACCCTCAGCAAGCTTCAACCTTCAGCTGGTCGCTTCTGCAAATACCAAATGGCTCTGGAGAAGCTTATTGCCAAGTGGTTGTCCTCTCACACAGAGACGGCTACTTGACAATGGAAGTTGTTCCTTTGATTCTGAAATATCCAGCCAAGATGTTCTTGAACATGTTTTTTCCACACAACCAATGGATTCAGGGTCTGGTTCTAGTAGGACTCAATGTCCCGATCTGTTATCTCTCTTCCTCTCAGTTCCCTTCTAGTAGATCTTACTGGGTGGTTTTCGATTGTTTGTTGTTTCGATGAGCGAGTTATCGTCAAGGGATTTCATAGTCTTGGGCGTCTTACTTTTACCTCTTTAACTAACCATTTTAGTCTCTTAGCTTACAAGTTAGAATCGTAGCATCAAATCTTGATTACTGTTTGGTTTTTGTGCAGGAAAGTTTATTACTTAGCAAATCCAAGTGTTCGTTAAAAGTTTTTTGAGAGACAACAATGTTTGGTTTGAAGAAATCACCACCGGTAAACCTTCCTAAGCACAACTCTACCGATCCTGGATTTCACAAGCCGAATCCTTTTGATTCAGATGATGAATTGGACAACAAACATACCACTCTTGACCCATCCAACAGAACCTTTTGATGGTGAGAAGGTTGAGAGTTTATCCAAGCAGTCCTTGACTTCTAACTCGAGATACCAGTACATAAACAATTTCCGTGATTCAGGAGGTATTGAAAACCAGTCGGTTCAGGAGCTTGAGGATTATGCTGTGTACAAGGCTCAAGAGACTACCAAATCTGTACAGGGCTGTCTCAAGGTCAGATGCTACCAGAACTTTGGTCATGCTACATGAGCAGGGTGAACAAATCACAAGAACGCATCATAAAGCTGTTGAAATTGATCATGATCTAAGTAGAGTAAGCTTCTTCTTTCTTTCTTATTCCTTGGTTGTAATAAGAATGATAGGAGACATGAGGTTTATTGATTGAGATGCTTAATTGTGTGCATTTGATTTTCAGGGTGAGAAGCTTCTTGGAAGCCTTGGAGGTATGTTTTCAAAGACTTGGAAGCCGAAGAAGACGCGTCCTATAAATGGTCCAATCATAACTAGAGGTTTGCTTATTGTGCATTGAATCCTCAAATCATTCTTGCAGCTAGTTGTACCCTTGTCCTAATCGGAGGTGAGTGTTTCAGTTGTAGATCACTCACCAACGAGAAGAGTTCACCACTTAGAGAAAAGGGAAAAACTTGGACTGAACCCACAACCAAAAGCACAATCAAGATCCCGAGAACCGCTCCCTGAATCAGCTGATGCCTATCAGAAAGTGGAGGTAAGCACTCCTCTTCCCATCTGAGATGAGTGTTGCATAAACATCATGCAAATGCACAAAGATCCAAACCTGAGACATTGATGAACATTGGAAGCTAGCTTCTCTTACATTTGGTAAAAACAGTTTTGTCTGTAATCTTGCTAAATTTGTACTCGTTTATGACAGATGGAAAAAGCCAAGCAAGACGATGGGCTTTCAGATTTGAGTGATATACTGGGGGAGCTAAAGAACATGGCAGTTGATATGGGAAGTGAAATAGAAAAGCAGAGCAAAGGGCTTGATCATCTTCATGATGATGTTGATGAACTTAACTACAGAGTGCAACAATCAAACCAACGTAGCCGCCGTTTACTCGGGAAGTAAATGGCACATTACACTCCTTCCTCTCTTGTTTGATCTTCCGTGAACTTGTTACTTATCATGTTATATACGTTTCTGTCTATGTTTGTAATTGATCTGATTATGAAAAACCAAAAAATATTATTGTACTACAAATCTTAGCAAAAAACATACCCACGTCTTATTGGTTTTCGTTTCAAGGGTCTTTCTTACAAATAGTAACAAAGACTAAACAAGATGTCGAGACAACAATGCTTCTCTCTTTATCTACCGCTGACAAGAATAAACAATAGAAGAACAATGCTCAGTCCTCAGAATACAAGATCTCATGTACAGCCGTCCAGGTCCCGGTCACAGCTATAGTAACACCAATGAGGAAAATAATAACATCCACCACCATTCTTGAAATGCTCAACTCGTCTTTAAAAGCCTTCAAATGGAAGAGCGATGGCAAAACAAATCCCAGCACCACACAGACACTGCTCCCAACTAGAGATAAGAAGTCTGCAAAATTAGGGACAAGCAAGGCAACAAGAGTGACCACTAGCACAGTGGCCCAGCGCACCCAAACGGAGTAACTGGAGTTGCATAACCGACGTTCTATGACCTCATAGACAGGGTGCATCATGAGAGGAAATGTGAAGAAGAGGTTGATTGCTAGCCCCACCTGAACCAAAGTGCTCACTAATCCTGTCCCCAGGTTGGTGGTGATGATGTCTTTCGTCTCTTCTCCATAAGCCATGTAACCTAACAACCCGAACGCTCCGTACATCAACGAGATCAACCCCATGGCTAGCCCCAACGCTCTACCAAACTTGTCTTTGTACTTAGCTTCCAGTTCCAACGGAAGTACCTGTAAACAGACAAGGTTTATGCTTTAACACACACAGAGAGACAACAGAGATGAAAGTGTTTGTCTTTACCATTCCGATCCCTTCAAATGCATACACAGCGACACCCAATCCATAGAAGAAAACAGAGAAGCCACCAAAGACTCTCAAAGGAGGTCTCTTTTTAACAAAGATGAAGACATCCTGCACCATAACCACCAAGGTAGCCGCAACATCTACTACATCAGCAAATATACTCAAAGGAGCGAGATGGGTAAGGCTTGGAATAGAGTTTAGCCCCAGCTGAAACGGGAAACAAGCCCACATGTAAACAGAGCTAGGATCAAGCCCCAGGATATGTTCAGTACTATGGCTAAGAAGATTAGCCATCGTGGTTGCAACAAAGATAAGGTAGCTAACACAGAACCCCGCCTGAGAGAGAACAAGCATAACATCGACGACAAGACGTCCCGCGGGTCCGCAGACAGATTCACCAAGATCTCCGAATGAAGTGATGCTGGAGAAACCGGATTGGGATTCGAGTTTGCGGCGTGTGTGGACGAGGAGCATCATACAGAAGAAAGTGAGGGATGATACGAAGAGGAGTGTGAGGAGACCTAAAAGCCATCCGGTTTTCTTGAAGGTGTATGGGAGTCCGAGAACACCGGCGCCGACGATTGCGATGAAGACGTTGGCAAAGGTCTTGGGTTGTGATGATAACGTTCTGGGACCTAAGAGAGGAGTGTCTTCCCTGGAAATAGAAGGTAAGGATTGGGATGACGAGCCAGATTCTTGATCGTACCCGATTCCCATCGGGACAAGAAGATGAGTGAAGAAGATGAAGAGATGTAAAGATCTGTCTGATGGTTTGCTTTTGTGTTTTGAGGCTATGGTTTGTAGATGATAAATGTGTGATACTATTTATTATTTCTTACTTATTTACCAGATTTCTGGACTCTTTTAGTTGTTCCGAGAAAGAAAAACCGACAAAGCTTTCTTATTATGATATTTTCAATTTATTTTTGACTTTATACAATCATGTGATCAGTCGACACATGTTACTTGACGTAACCAAAATCTTTTAAATACTCATTATTGAGCTGTGTTTTAAAAAGGAGGAGAGGACAGGTGTGAGAAATGTAGAAGTTTCTGACATGATTGAAAATGTTGTCAACCAGTAGCAGCAGAGTAACGTGGAGATTGCAGACGGCGCACGTTTCTTTCGTTCATTATTTTTCTGTGCCCTCCAACTTCAACACGCCTCTCCTATTTTGTCTATATCTCTATGGGCCCTGCAACTAATTCAGGAAGAGAAAGTATACACAATGGGCTTTCACTCTTTCAGATTTCAGTGGTTTACTTGGGGAGCTAAAGAACATGGCAGTTGACATGGGAAGTTAAATAGCAAAGCAGAACAAAGGTCTTGATCATCTTCATCATGATCAAGACGAACTCACCTTTAGAGTGCAATGATCAAACCATTGCAGCTGCGGGGAAGTAGATTAACAGAGCTGAGCCTGATATCAATCATGTACCGGAGTAAGTGGGTTCATGTTAGCACTCTTCAAGCTACACAATGAGCTTTTAGAGTTGAGTGATCTACTGTGGGAGCTAAAGAAGATGGCAGTTGACATGGGAAGTTAAATAGAAAAGCAGAACAAAGGTCTTGATCATCTTCATCATGATGTTGACCAACTCAACTTCATAGTGCAACGATCACAACAACGCAGCCACCAAGAAGTAGATGAACATAGTCGTATATATGTTCATCACATTCCTTCCTCTTTTGTTTTGATCGTCTGTGATCTTGTTGCTTAAAAATTCAAAAATGTTCTGATCATGTTATATACACCTTACTGCATCTATTTGTATTTGATCTTATTATAAAAATCTTATTGTGCAGAACACAAACAACAATTTAGCTCTTGTTCTTCCGTATCATACAGATTTTTCTCTAGAACTTCTGACAACAAATAAATAATGTGTTTGAATCCCACGTTTATAACCTAACAGCATCAATGCTAAAGATGGACATAAAGAGTTCATAAGAACACTTCTATGCAACAACTGCAGAATCGTATGAGATTATTAAGAACAATAAAAAAAAGACAGGAACTCTTCATTTTCTTTACTCTTACCTCTGCTCTCGAATCCAAGAAATTTCTCTCATACTGTCCTCTCTTCACTTGATATAGTCTGAAGCCATAAGACACAAAGATTACATAAGGATCACACAAAGCAATGTTTCATAGTTGGGAAGAGCTAAGCAATCAATAGAAAGAAGTTCCAACATGACCAATAACAATAACAAATAGCTTTTGAGGGTATTAAAATTGACAAACATACATCTACTACTGAAGCTTGAGTTCCATGATGTTCTTGGTCTTGGGAGGATAAGCCAAGTAAACCTTGAGCACCCTCTCTACAACCTCCAGCTGTGCCTTACCTTCAGCATAAGCCTCATTCACCTTTGACTGGTCAGTGAGATTCTTGTTCATACGGAACCCATCCAAAGTCCTTCTCTTTGTGTACTCCCTGATGTTGTAGTCAGGGTATTGACGCCCAGCTCGAAGCAAAGAACGACATAGGCTGAGGACTTGACATTTTGATGCCATTGCAAGATTGCAAAACTAATTCTTTATAGTACAAAGCCTGCTTAAATGCAGCAAACTGAATTAGCAGTGCTAAAGACTCATACTTTTGACATAAGATGAGAAGATTTATAGATAGTGAATTGGATTAAAGCTAAAGAACCAAAATTTCTTCAGAAGATTCATATGCAAGAGCCAGCTTCAACATTAGCAACAAAAGCTTCATAGAAAACTATGCAACAGAACCAATAAAACTTTAACAAAATCGATTAAACTGTCTCTAAAACAGCCCCTTTAGACAATCAAGAAGCCCTAAACTCCACCAAGATCGGTAGAATTGCAGACACAACCAAAAGAGACAAGAACATCTAAGTCGCAGGAGGATCCGACCAAATTCACCAACTGTGTATACCAAATAAGCATAGAATTTGAGGATACAATCTATTAAAACTATGCAAAAGAACCAATAAAACTAACAAAATCGATTAAACTGTCTCTAAAACAACCCCTTTAGACAATCAAGACGAAACTTAAAGCCCTACACGTACTTAGTTGTCCTAAACTCCACCAAGATCAATAGAATCGCAGACACAACCAAAAGAGACAAGAACATCTAATCCGAATTTGAGGATACGCCCAACTACCAATCCATATATACATACCAAAATGAAAACGCCGATGGGTTTATTAGTTCCCTCACGTCTGTTGAAGCTTGGCGTTCGAAGGTGCTTACATAAACCTAATTTACCAGAAACTGAACCGGAAAACGATCTTTATAACCGGTTTAATCCAAAACCAGTTGATCTGTCCCGAGTTTGTTACCAGACCCGTCGGTGAGATCCGGGTTTGAATACACGTATTCGGTTTACGAATCTCAGGAGCTAGACAATAAAAATGGCTTCTTTTTAGTTTCGCTCGCCTCTTAGATCCGTTTCTTCTCCTTCACTGTGGCTGTTAAGCTAAGAAAAAACGATGGCTTCTCGGTGTGAGCTACTTGTGATCTGCGTCTTGTCTCTCTTCTTTGCTCTCACTCACTCCAAGACGTTGAAACGAGATGGTAAGTCTGCTTTCTCCACCGTCTGGTTTTGTATTGATGGATCCTTCATTGCTTGATTCTTATAGCTCTTTAACAGATTTGGATCATACCCATTATCGAGATTCGCTCTATGTCTTTATCAAGTTTCATTATTTAGTAGATGGGTTTCGATTCTAATCTGAAATTTACAGATAAATTATGTGTGAACAGTGGATAGATCTGTACTAACCTCAATCAAGTTCTGTCTGTGTATCGTTTGAGCTGGTTAACTTTTATATTATAAGCTCATGCTCAGTTTTCCTCAAAGTTAAATCCTTTGAACAGTGAAAGCTTTGAATGAAATCAAAGCCTCTTTGGGATGGAGAGTGGTGTATTCATGGGTTGGTGATGATCCTTGTGGAGATGGAGACCTTCCACCTTGGTCTGGTGTTACCTGTTCTACACAAGGAGACTATAGGGTTGTCACAGAATTGTAAGTTCTAGTTTCTTCTTCTGGATTTAAATGTGTATCAATGTGATTTACTTGACTAAACTATTTGCTTCTCATCTGTCTGTTTTGCAGACAAGTTTACGCCGTTTCGATTGTTGGACCGTTCCCCATTGCAGTAACAAACCTTTTGGATTTAATTAGACTGTGAGTTACTTTCGAAAACCTTATTTATGTGTGATTTATGTAAGAACTCTTTGAATATCTATTCGCAAACGAAACCGGAGATGCCTGAGAATTGTTTAGAGCTCTGATGTTTTGAGATGGTTAAATGGTTTTTGGTTTGTTTGATTTTTCAGGGATCTACATAACAACAAGCTGACTGGTCCAATCCCTCCACAAATTGGGCGACTGAAACGGCTGAAAGTACTGTATGTGCTCTTATAATGATATTCTGTTGATTTTCCGTCTTTTTCGTTTTATCATTGTTTATTGTTCTGAGACCAAACTGGGGGATGGTATCCAATTTTACTTCAGAATCACAGATTTGAACTAAGATGTTATGTGACAGGAGTGTGTTATTAGTATCATCATATCATGCCAAATACCTAATAATTTACTCTGTTGTAACTATTAGAAACCTGAGGTGGAATAAACTACAAGATGTGATTCCCCCTGAGATTGGGGAGCTGAAGAGACTAACCCATTTGTGAGTATCTTTGTGTGTGTGTGTTTCTTTTTTAGTTTCTGATGATCGTCCATCTGTATCCAAATGAAATCATGTTTTCTATTGTATCTTTATAGGTACTTGAGCTTCAATAGCTTCAAGGGAGAAATTCCAAAGGAATTGGCTGCTCTTCCCGAGCTTCGGTATCTATATCTTCAAGAAAATCGTCTCATTGGTAGAATTCCTGCAGAACTGGGGACTCTGCAAAACCTCCGCCACCTGTAAACACCAAATCCCTTCTTCTACGTACAGTCTGGTCTTTCTATATCATAACATCCCACTGATTTTTATCAACTCCGGTTTGTCTCCCATTCTTTTTAGAGATGTTGGTAACAATCATTTGGTGGGAACTATACGGGAACTCATCCGTTTTGATGGTAGTTTCCCAGCTCTTCGTAACCTGTAAGCATCCCTTCTGAATCTTCCTCTAGCTTCTCTCTTTGCAATGCTTTCTCTTTCTAAAATCTTGATCCTTTAGGTACTTGAATAATAACTATCTGAGTGGAGGAATCCCTGCTCAGCTATCGAATCTTACAAACTTAGAGATTGTGTAAGCACTCTACACTGCGCATTATGATATCAGCAATAAACCGTACCGGGATAACTCTTAGTCTCCGTTTACTTCCTTGTGTAGGTACCTCTCTTACAACAAATTCATCGGAAACATTCCTTTTGCCATTGCTCATATTCCTAAGCTGACATACCTGTAAGTTTTATATCTGTCTCAGATTTGCTTACAATCCAAACAAAATATGTATTCTCATGGGATTGTTTTGAAACTAGGTATCTTGATCACAACCAATTTAGTGGGAGAATCCCAGATGCATTCTACAAACATCCATTCCTCAAAGAAATGTGAGTTCTCACCCTGTTTTTGAACCATATGACAAAGCTTACATTCAGTCAAGAATTTGAACATTGGGAACGAGTTTGAGATGCCTGGTTTTGCAGACAAGTTTTAGGTTTTGTTTCTTCAGTACTCACTCTGACAATAAGGAGACCTGTTTCAATTTTTTTCAGGTACATTGAAGGTAACATGTTCAAACAAGGCGTGAACCCAATTGGTACACACAAAGTTTTAGAAGTTTCTGACGCCGATTTTGTGGTGTGAGGAGGTAGAGGATTCTCTAGGAGGTTGTAGAGAAAATGTCTCAGAACTACCTAGAGATGGTTCCACTTTAGCTTTCTTCATTATTATTTATTTTTGTATGGTCTTTGCTCTTTGCAAATGGAACAAAGCATAGAGTAGACTGCAAGTTTTTATCTTCATATTGTATAGATGAGACACATTACAGTAATTTATATTTCTCTTTAATCAAATGATAAACCTATTGAAAATTTGAAGCACTTATCAATATTTCAGTTTTACGGGTTACCAAAAATCATCTTCTTCTTCATGAACAAACAGGAGCATCAAATGGTATGCACCACAATGAACGATATCGATAATAGATTGATAAACAGGAGATTTCACGCCGTGGCAGGGAAGAAGGTAGCAAACGTGCGTGAGAAGGTTGTTCTAAGGCATCGAAAAATAGAAGGGAAGAAGAAAATGATGACACTGTTGAACAATGTGATTGAGGAGACAATGATTAAGTTGACAAAGGTGAGGAAGACCAAAGTGAAAGCTCTTATTGGTGCTTTTGAAACTGTGATGACACTAAGACACCTCAGAGAGTTCAGAGTTAGGACACAACATCTGCATCTAAGGTTAGTACTTTGGGTTCTGAACAGTGAATAAAAACATAAACAAAAACTTTCTTTGTGCATAGGGGTGGGCATATTTCCCGAACCCGAAACCCGAACCCAGATCCAACCCGAAAAAGCCGGTTCGGTACGGGTTCGGATTCTTTACAATAACCGATTGGAACATAGGTTATAATACTTTGGGTTATGGATCTGTTCGGGTTAAATCTGAAACCCGATTGGATAACCCATATAAACCGAAACCCATATAAACCGAATTTATATACATATCCAGTATTCAGTAATCTATTGGTTAGTTTTCATTTGATATTTTAAGAGGAAAAAAATACTCTTCAAAGAATAAGGTAACAAGTGAATTCAATCACAAATTGCTTAAGTAAAAAAAAATACTCTTCGAAAAATATTGTTTGTTATTTGCTTAACTAATTCATCTTATTTGTTTATCTTGAACTAAATCTGAGTATAAAACTGAATTGTTATTGTTGTTGGTTTTGCAGAGATGATTGAGAAATATAGATAAGAGATGTCTGTTTAAAGGAGGAAGATTTCAAGGTCCAGAGATGGATTAGTAGTTCTTTAAGTTTTAAGCTTTGTTCTGCTTGATGCAGTTTGCGATTTTAGCTTTGGAATTTGGTTGTTGTTTTCTGAATTTGATTGAAGAACTTGGTTTTAAAATAAATTAGTTTTCATTATTGATGAATGCTTGTTCTTTCAAAAGCTCTCAAGTGTGGTTACTGATGTTGTAAAGATTGATCTTGGGGCTGAAGTGTGGTTATTGATGGTGTAGTGTTGCTGTAGCCGGGCTGATTATAGTGTTTGCTTTGTGTGTTGGGCTTTAAGAAATTACTAATCTTGGAAGCTTGTTCTAACTAGCACTCACAAAGTATAGGTTATATCTCGTTTAATTTCGTGTCCATTGTAAATTGTCAAAGTGCAAGTTATATATTATACACTATAAAGTTCAAAATTTGGACGTTGAACATTTACGCATAATAGAAACAGTATGGTTATTACCCGAACCCGTTCAAAACCGATCGGATTATGGGTTTCCGGTAATTAACCCGAACCCGGCTAGAACCGAACCGAACCGAACCCGTTTATGTTACATATCCGAATGGGGCTAATGAGCCTAAACCCAAAAACCCGAAAACCCGAATAACCCGAACCGAACTCATTTGGATACCCGAACGCCCACCCCTATTTGTGCATATGATATATATAACTAGGCATGGGACTTCTATTCGGTTCAGGTTCGGTTTTTCGGTTTTGAATTTTTTACCGAAGTTAACCGAAATTTATTTCGGTTCGGTTTTCGGTGTTTTTGGTTATTGATTTTTTACTCAAATAAACCGAAATTTCGGTAAAATATTGGTTAATTTGGGATGTTTTTGGTTATTTCGGTTAAACTTCGAGAACATAAAGCTTTCCAAGTTTTTTTATCTCTTTTCCTTACTCTAAAAACAGTTTGTTTGTTTTTACAATCACGATACAGAACTTACAAGATCTATGTGTAGATCAATAATACTCAGCTAGACTAATCTCTTTTCTCGTGATTCAAAGAACTTGAAGGCATGCCTGTATTTACCTTTGTAGTCTGATCAGACTGTTGTCTGTAGACCGCTGCAGCCATTTTGTTATAGAGATCCATGTTCATTGTCTGCAGCAGCATGACCAACAATAGTTAGCTCTCAAGTTTTGTATATCTGAAATGATTTCTCGGAAAACAGTTAAAAGTGGCTTTACCTGTGCGAGAAAAACATTGTATGGATCAGTTAAAGCGGTTGAAGAACCATTGGTGCAGTCTCTGTTAGCCATAGGATGGACCATCAGTGGTGGAGGAGGAGGAACTAAACCTCCATAAGCATTGCCACCGCCTCCCATTCCCATTCGCGCCATTGTTGCAAGTAACGACATCTGAAACTGCTGTTGCTGTTGTTGCTGTTGGATGTTGAGAGTTGATTGTGGTGGAGGTAGTTGTGGCATCATCATCGGTTGTGGCAAGCTGGTTCTTAAGCTCATAAACTGAACTTGTGCTTGTAACTGTTTCAAGTGTTCGATTACATCGTCCAAGATCGAGACTTTATCAGCCTGCAGATTCCGGATAACTCAGGTTTAACTAACCTACTTTCAGTGTAGATAAAGTCTTAATCTTTAAAATGGGTTCTTCTGAGTATCCAACATATACCTTAGTTGGTGTAGGAAGCAGCTTCTGAAGTGTTCTCATCCTTTGGTTTATCTTATTACGTCGTCTCTGCATCAAAACTCAACCCCAAAAGAGTCGGTGTCCCATATTCTGGCAACTGCCGATAGGAAAAAACTAAGGCTTCGAATGGTAGCAGTGGTCATAACAGTTTAAACTAAGTGCGGACTAGACCACTTTTTCTACATACCAGTTTATTTGTTACTAAAAATAGTCCGCATTTAGCTCGCAGCGGACTTCTTTTATTTTTGTCCACACTATTGCGGACCAAATATTATGAATGTAAACAAAAGTGGTTTTGTCTGCTCACAAATTAATTCGCCATAACCGTTGCTACCGTTCAAAGCCTAAAATCTATACTTTTTTACCCTTTCAGACTCGTTGTGAATCGCTGCAGCTCGTCCCCGTCTTCCATTAGATCTTCCGGCTTCTCCTCTCGTCTCTTGTTCATCACCTTCTGTATCTTGAGTTTCCTGTTACAGGTCCTCTTTTGGTTGTTTTTATCAAATCATTTTTGAGAAGAAAAAAAATGCATTTTTGTTAGTTCTTACCGAACCAGAGAGGAAATAGTCTCTGTCTTCGGTTCTAGCTGTCTTCAAGCTACGACCAGATTCAAAAGACGCCCAAGACATATTGGTACCACTCGCACTTGCAGTTACGCTGTGACCAACTCTATGACTCTCTTCTTGAACAGAGAACCAACAGTCCATTTCTTGCGTAAAACCGCGTTTTCTTGAGCAAGATCCATCCTTGGTCTCAGAATTGTGGTCTTGAACATTCCGGCTCTGTAGCTGAAGCTTGCTTGGCTGGATAGTCGCCTGGTGGACCACAGACTCCAAAGTGTCACACCCGTTGAGAGTTTGGGGCCAGGTAGGGTTAGCCGAGGTGGTCGGTTCGACTCTTTGGCTTAGACCATGGACCGTTAGTTGCCCATTTTCCCATGTGAGCTCTTTCACTCCGTAATTCGACCTGATTCACCATATAAAAAACAAGATTTTTGTGTTAAGAGAGAGAGAGAGATCAATTAAAAAAAAAAAAAAAAAATGAGACATAAGCGTGAGGCTTTGTCTCTTTTTAGTATAAAACAGAGAAGAGTTCTTGTCAGAAACAGAGAGTATACATGTGTTGTTACTTAGGCCGCACGTTTGCAGAGAATTTTGGCCCTTCTTCTCTCTTTCTTTTTGCTCGTAAAATGTTGTAATCTTCTTTCTCCTCTGTTTTCAAACTCTTCACAATCACAACGACAACTCATGCAGTGTATCTGCTTTGGATCCATATTGAAGTTATAATAAAGAGAGAGCCTCTCTCTCTCTCTCTCTCTCTCTCTCTCTCTCTCTCTCTCTCTCTCTCTCTCTCTCTCTCTCTCTCTCTCTCTCTCTCTCTCTCTCTCTCTCTCTCTCTCTCTCTCTCTCTCTCTCTCTCTCTCTCTCTCTCTCTCTCTCTCTCTCTCTCTCTCTCTCTCTCTCTCTCTCTCTCTCTCTCTCTCTCTACAATGGTCCCTGCAAAACGTCAAATGGTTTTTATGTGGAGGAAGCACATGTGTGGCAAAGGATTGCCCCTCAAGCTCCAGAATCCTCTCTCCTCCCAAGTATCCAATAATTGTAAATTAGGGCATTTACATCATTTTCAACTCTGAGCTGGCTCCCTTCAGAAGGCCCTTTTATTGCATGCATTTGACCACTCGGTATAAAGTAAAGCGTGTGATTCACCGACCAAGAAAGAAACACATTTCTTTTTTCACTAGAAAATTATCATTTTATGCTAAAGAACGATTACATAGTTCGGATATGTTGATCGAATATAACAACAAACCTCCTAAATCAGCTATCAAATAACGATACTAGAGCCAAAAACTCATAACAAGGAGACTAACATAAACCACAAAACTTAAACAAAAATAAACGCAAGATAACACTAGTTCACAACGACTAAAAGTAACAAGAGTCATACTGAATTCAAGTAACGAAGACACCCGAATAAGCAATGACTACCGAACGCTGAAAGAGAGAAAAGCATAAAACACATTTCTAATAATAGGTTTATATGTGTGTGTGTGTGTGTGAATTTCATAGTTGAAACTTGAAATATAGATAGATGCATTAAACAATAGAAAACGTGATGTATTTATTGGAGTAAACACGTAAGAATCCGAAACTATAGTATGATATTCGAATGTCAAAATGAGTGAGATGTGAGGTTGATGGCATTGGTGCAAGTTGCTGAGGAATAAATCAATATGTTCTCACTTCTCAGCATCTCATAATCTATTTTCTTTCTCTGGCCGCATTCTTCTCAATATAAGGTTTATTCGGGATTTGATTATATCACATTCATATTAAAAAAATTGTATGGAACTTCTACATGTGATCACAAGTTCGTTTAAAATTATCATATTTTGTTTGTTTTAAAAAAAATAATGTCATAAGAAATTGATTTTTAGTATTATTTACTTTTAGGATTTAGTTTTATTTACGTTTTAAGTTTGATAAAAACATGTAAGTTAATGATTTGTGCTAATTTTGTTGTATTATATTTATATCACCTATGTTCACAAATTTAACATAGTGCATATTGTTAGCAACAAAAAGAAACGTAAGAAGATGACTACCTTTCAAGATTAAATTCGATGATGGAAACAGAAGATGACTAACCAAGTAGTTTTGGTGTAGTGGTAAAAAGACGGGACTTGGGTGCATCACACTTAAAGTTCGATTCAACTGCTCTACATTTTCCCACTTGGCCATCTATAGACGCTTTTAGTGGCAAGAAAACCCGGATTTCTATCGGCCTCGTGAGATTAGTCTTTAAGTCTAGAATGTTTTTGAGATCCCCACGGTTTAAAAAAAAAAAACAGAAGATGAAGCTATACTGTAGGCTACGTTGTCTATCTCAGCTTAAGATCTATAAGGGTTATATTGGAGACATATTCAAAAGATGTCCTTGCAAAAATATCGAGCAAACCTGCATGGCCGACAATTCAAACGATCCAGCAAATAAATTACGTACGTACTTCACCAATGCAAAAGGACAAAAATCAAACTGTAGCTTCTAGTTGAGGATTGCAAAACAATCTTCTTCTCTTGTTTTATTCAATATTTGGCTTAGTACTTGTGTATGATTGGTGACGACCAATAGTTGAGGGCCTTGCCTGACGTAGCCTGACGTAGTAGAGGTTATAGGCCAGAAAAATGGGGGCCTTCTACTTACATCGTAAAGATATAATAAAAAAATAATTTGAATGACTTCAAAATGTCTAAAATAACATTAAAAACAACTTCTGCAAAAAAAAAACACTAATAATCAAACTATCGATTCATAAAAATTGTTCTTGCATTTTTTTTTTTCCGCAAAATCATTCATCAAATTTTTTTCTTTTGTTGTCTAAATTTTTTTTTTATCAATGTCTTTTAGTCTTTTATAACATAAACTTAGTTATGTTTTTAAATTTGATTTTATTTTTTGACTTATCAAGTTGTTTTTATCTTTAGAATAACTGCAGACGGGGTTCTTGAAAAAAACGGGGGCTCTAAACCAATGTCTCAAATGTCTTTGTTCAGTTCTGCCACTGGCTTGAGGGTCGCTATTGAAATGGATAATTACGAGATCAGCCTTTGTATATGTAAAACCTAAAGAGAGATTTCCCAATCATTTGGTGTCACATCAAAATCTTAAGTGATTTCACCCACTCGCTCGAGTTACGGCCGACAGCTTAACAATGATACGTGTAGATATTCTGTTGGATTGTTGGTTGGGACTCAGTCTTGATCATTGAAGTTGAGAGCCAATCAACTTCTCGCATTAGATTCTTGACAGCGAATCCTAACGCTCCTCGGAGTTTATCTGTTCACAGTAGTGCCTCATTTATTTTTCTTTAATTAGCTAAAATCTAATTATATTTCAATACAAGAATTTGCTTATATACTACTCCCTCTGTTTCTTTAAGATACATGTTTTAGACTTTTCACACTTATTAAAAAAAACATTAATGCATGGTTATAAATTGCATCATTTTTTGTTATACACAATTTTCCATAACTTTAAACCAATAGTAATTCAACAAATTTAATTAATTTTTTTGAAGTTTACAATTTGTCATTATTAATTAACAAAAGTTACATAGAAAAACTAAAACATCCATCTTTGTGAAACAAAAAAAAATTCTAAAACATGTAACTTTAAGAAACAGAGGAAGTAGTTTCTATAGGAAATCAGAAATGATGTTAATAGATAAAATGAGTTTTTTCAGTTTTTTTTTCCCACTATGAAATCTTGTATTACAACAACAACACACAAAAAGTAATCAAACTATTCCTGCGTTTTGCCAAATTGCGGTTTGTTAAAGATACTAAGCTTCAGACAGACTGTTTCTGGTCTTGAGACCAAACAGATTCTTCAGCAAATCTGCAGTGTTTGGAGGAATCCTCACAGGTCTTGGAGCCATGAAGTTGACAATCTTCTCATGAACATTATACCTGTTTCATTTTTTTTCCACAGCAATGATTCAAAACAGGGGAAGAAACTCAAACTTGAGCTGATGAATCCAAACCAGAGAGATGAAAGTGTTTAATTTTACCTGATCTTTCTACTCTTAGAGGCACGTCGATCCACAACTTTCCTCTTCTTCGTCTGAAATTTCTTCATCGCGTAGAACGCCGCCTCTGCCAAACCAAAACTAGATTCAAGTTCCAACACAAGCAATTGCTGTAATGATTTCAACATGTTGAAACTATACCAGAGGAAGCTGGATCAATGGTCTCAAAGAACTCCTTTAGTAACTGCTGATAGAATTCAGCATCCTCTACAAGTTCAGGGTCTCCTTCAAGTTGTTTTTCCTGAACATATAATCATTAAGAGTGATAAAATGATCTGATACTCTTTGACTTAGCTAGAGAAAACCGCGACGATACCTCTTGATTTGGTTCAATAGTTTCCACAGGGACCTGTGAATGGAAACTTAAAGGATCAGAACAAACTGAAGAGAAGACCACCACCAAGGCCAAGATCTTGGATGGATTTATTATCAAAAGCCAAAACTTACAGTCCCGAAAACAGCAACAGTAGATCTTGATTGTTGCATTTGTTTAATCATTCTACTTGGATCTCTCATGTAAGAAGCAACCTGTTCACTAACGTTCTGGTTTTCGAAAAATAAATCAAGTTAGATTCCTGATAGACCCCCAAGATACATAAGAGCAAAATAATTCTCAGTGTTTGTTGTCTATACCTGGTTAAATGCATGAAGCTTTCCTTTAATAGCAGCTGCGCCAGTTGTGACTTGTGTTCTTCTCTGCCATTTGTCCACAGCCTTGTTTCGGAACACACACATTCTACATAGCAAAGACCAAAATTTGTGTTAACAATGAAACATAAACGATAATGAGAAATTTAAAGTTGAGCAGTTAGTCTCAAATACCTTTTTTGCATGTCAGATATTCGGTGCCATTCATCGCTATCTTCTGCATCTGATTTCTTGGATTCTGGATGCATGAAAAAAATAAATGAAATGATAGATTGACCCTTGCTTATGCTTATAACAATTACACTCTTTTTTGTTTAATATGTTGTACCATCTGCTTGTTGATCGACCGAGGGATTCTTCTCAAACAAAGCCTGCAAAAATCATCTTTTGATTAAACAAAGGTGACAGAGAGACAACACACTCACAGTCGCCAGGCATACAGTTACCAAAGCAAGATATAATTTTCAACACAAGGGAAGAACGAAGATGAACAATGGAGGTATCTTCGCATACATACCTCTTGCAACTCCAAGAGGGAATCTAATGTCTTCTTAGATGAAGTAATCAGCTCTGTATATGCTGTTGAGACCTTCTCATCTTCCGAACAAAAAGACGATTTGGCAGGCTCCTGGAAATCATTTCCTTATGTCATAAGCATGATGACACAAACAAGGATGAACAGAAGAAAGAAGAGAAGAGAAGATAGCTTACCTGTGGCAATCTGTTTGAACTACTAAATGCTTTCTGAAGTAAGAATCTGAACTCCAGAGTTTTATCCCAAAGAGCCTTTACATGGAACACCAAAAAAGAATTATCTTAAACAGATACACACACTAGATTAACTTCATCAATATAAATGTGATTTCTAGTGGGACTACTACTTGACAAACAATAGAACAATGTCATACCTTCTGGTTCTTCACTGCTTGACCTTTAGCAACATCCTCGTTCTTATCACGCTTCAGGTTCTTCAATATATCCCTATACCCCCAGGAAGAAGCATATTACGCAAAGATAAAACAGAGAATATCAAAACTTTTCAACAGAGGTCTGTTATCTGAAACAAGAATCTAATAGCTTCAATAAGCTCAAACATACTTCTAAATCCAGCCAACACTCTTGTTTATGCTACTAAACCAAATTAACCAATCAAGACTTCTAATAAGACTATCTACCGTTTCTAGAAACAATAAATACAAGACCTCACCATGATGAAAACGAAAGTGATAAAACTAGAGAGAGTTGAGATAAGTCTTACTGTTCTTGTGAACGAAGCTCCTGGTACTCTTTTTCAAGATCTTCCATTGCAGCATCTTTATTATCATCATTCCCTTCATCATCACTCTCACTTTCTTCGTCATTCCCATCATCAAGTTCATCACTTTCTCCATCCACATCTTCCTTTTCATCTCCTTCATCATCTTCCTCACTATCTTCTTCTTCTTCACTCCCTTCCATGCTGTCTCCTTCACCAACTTGTATCCCATCAGATAATTCATCATCTTCGCTCTCCCCTTCCACCTGTAATAGAATCCTCAACCAAATTAATTCACTTACACAGCAATCTCAATAACTTAACCAGACAAAAGCAACACACAACAAAAATACCTCGAGATTTTCCTGCTCGCTTATCTCTTCTGATTCACTTTCATAAAGTCTTGCTCTTTTAGACCTCTTTGATCCACCAGCCATTTTATACACTCCTAATGCTACAAATAACCAAAAAAAATTAATCAAGAGAGGGAGCAGAATCTATTATACAGATGCAAAGATTATAACAAAAAACATAACTTTGGAAGCAGAAAATTTTGAATATAGATAATGACTGAGTCTGAATACAAATTGGGTTTCTAGGTAACTCAAACCTTAAGACTTTACTAAATTCATCCCAAATTTCATAATTATAATTACTATTATGTTTGTGAAACTAAAATTGATAAGAGCTCAACCTAAAACCGTGACGAATTCAAAAACAGGAAACTTTATAATCGTAGGAGACTAACCTGAAAACTGTCAAGAACTGGGAATCGTCGACCTCGAAGCTGTCTGTCTACTAGCACAGGAGAAGTTGGGGAAGAAGAAACTTGACTGAGCTATGAGAAGCCCTAGAGTTTTCACTTATCTCGCGAACCGGTCGGTTCAGCCAGAAAAGCTGGTTTTCAGGTTTTAAACTGGGTTTTCCTGGTTTAATAAGACCGCTTGGACTACGATTCGACCGTCAAACCGGTAGGTCTGACCTGGAATTCAAAACATTGATCATAATAAATCTGGACCATGGATGTTAATCTGGACCATTGAAAGTATTTTTTATTTTAAAATATAAGTTATTTTCCCATTTCTATGTAATGTTTATATTTATATATTATTCACCAATTATATTCTACGTTTTTTATAACTGGTTAAATTGTGTTTAGTATATATATAAACAATAATACTTTTGAAAAATAATAGTTTTCTTAATCTCCATATTTTTACCTAAAATGACTTATATTATGAAATATAAAAGTATTTAATTTCTTCTCTTTTTTTAACAAATTTAATCTCTTTTGGGCAAACATTATTTACTTGTCCCTTACAAAGCTCTAAAACCTTCTATTTTTGTTATTTTAACTCATGTTTTCCAGGTTCCACTCCCAATCTTTGAACTTAAAAAGTATAATCGATTTGTTCATGTTCTCTCCATTAGAGGAAATTTAGATAAAAATGAATGTTGTATTAAAGGGCTTTTGCTTTCACAAATTCAAGTAGAGAGATTAGTGATAAAGACCACTCACTATCCTTTTTGTATTTTTAGTATAAAATGGATCGTTAACATAAAATAATATCAATGTATTATTGAGATTGCATTTCAAAGAAAAAACAAAACTTCTATTGCTCTGTCTGTTTTCAACTAAACTGTGACTTCTTCTATCTTTGTAATGAAAGGTTGTCTTTGAACTTATCTATGCTCAAAAACAAAAGACTCATCATCTTGATAATGTGACTCTGGTCAACATTTTCATTAACTTAAGGAAGTAGTTAAATCATTGCATATTGTGTCGGCAATGAATGCATACTGTATGATTAACCAAATGTGAATTTCAAGATTGGCATTGATTATAGTTTCTGGTATGTGACTTTACATGATGTGAAACACAAGTAAAAGAAGAAAAACTGTAATGACTAAAATAAAGAAAAGCAGAACAAGAAAAAGTTTGCAGATCCTGTGAAGTGAAAGCTACTTGAAAGATTATCCTTAAAAAATCAATCATCTCTAAAAAAGTTTGGTTCTTTAATCAATAATTACATCAAACCAAATCAAGAAATCAAACCCTTTGGTCCTTTGATGCATATCTTCGTGTTCTCTGTTTCACAGATTTGGATCTTGATCGAGTACTCATCTTCTCTACTAATCTTCCGATCTTCCTCGTTCTTGATGCAGCTTTGGTAGAATTGGAAGTTGACTATGGTATCAAGAACCAAGAACAGAGCATATAAGTAAGCTATGAATGTTCCTTCAATAGCTATGGAGGTGATATCTCTGTCTCCATTGTAATAAGACCTCAGTACTCTGTACTGAAACAAAGCTTCCACACCTGCTAAGCTGAGATTCGTTGGTAGAGCAATAGCCAATGCTGTTGAAGTTCTTCCACGAATCAAGAGACATGACTTGAGAATTGTTGTGTATCCTCCCGAGGAAGAGGATGTTGATGAAACCAAAGCTAAATTGGAGATGACAAAGGCGTTTGCGAGGGTGATCGAGTAGATGATTGCTGAGGATATGGAGAACAGAGTGTAGAAGTTTCTTGAACAGAATCCAAAGGAGTCAAGGATATTGAATCCTATGAAGAACAGAGCAAAAACAGAGGCGTTTGCAGAGAGAAGGAAGAATGAGTTACAAATGTAAGTTCTGAGAAGTCGAAGATAAGAAACAGAGGAGTTTGCAGAGTCTTGATTGGTTGAAAGAAGTTTGATGATGTAAGCTTTGGAGAAGAGGAAGAAAGTGAGGGAGAAAGGGAGAGTGAATAAAGATGAAGAAAGGGTTTGTGAGAGCTTAAAGCTTAAAATGTTGAAGAATTCAAGAGAAGAAGAGAAACCCGCTCCGCGGAAGAGCGTGTTTAGCCTTGCGTGAAGAGAGGAAGATGAAGACGAGAAGAAGGGCTGAGAGATGAGGAGAGCGGCGGAGAAAGGGAGGACAATGGCGGCTGCCGTGGTGGCGCGGTCGTAGTTTTGGAGGAAAGTGTGGATTGATCTTCTCATGATCTTCCTTGGATCTTCCATTGTCTTCTTCATTCTAGTTTTGATATTTTTTTTTCTTTGAAGAAGTTGAAGGTGTGTGTTTCTTGAGTGATCCACCAAATCTTGAAAGAGGTTTCTCAAATAAGGTCCTCTTATATATATTTACAAGAAAAAGAAAGGTTTATGTATTATATAATTGTGGGATGGGTGTAGAGAATGGAATAGAGATAGGCCAACCGATTTTTGCCTGACGATGAGGAGTTGTTTAGACATAATAATAACATAAACCTTTCTTTTCTTGTAAAGCAAAAAAAGAAAGAAAGAGCAATGCCTTTTTTAATATATTTTTTTAAGAGTAACTTTATTAAAAGAACCGATTACAGACTAGGATTCAAATCCTAAAGTTTTTAGAAAGAAATTTAAAGTGGTGGAAAAGATAGAGATTCAAAAGAGAATCTAGTGACAATCGAATATTCCGCTCCGATTGACTTTAAAAGAATGATAACTTTAGCTTCGTCCGTCTCGATTCCCTCGTCCCCGAGTTCCTCTTCCACGAGCCGTAGACTGCATGTGCATATCCCTAAACTTTGTCGATGGTTTAACCGGTCTTTCCCGAAAGATTCGTTTCCCTGTAGGTGTCATAAGATCCATCGAATCCATCTCAATATCTGAATCCGATGAATCTTCTTCTTCCTCCAAAGATATCAATGAGGCAAACTTGTTAGAACCATAATCGGGCTCAGCTATTCTAATACTTTCCCTTTCGACTGTAGAATTTGCTTGAGCAATAAGAGTATCATGAACTGTAAAAGTCTGGGCAGATTCCAAAATCGGAGTCTCAATAGCTTCATTAATGTAGACAAAAGTAGTAGCGGGTTCGGAAACCATGTTCTCAAGTATTGAGATTGTGGCTAAAGAACTGAGGTCGTCCGCAATGGGAATATCACTTGGATCAACAACGTCTGATTCATTATTTGCAACAAGATTAGTGTTAGGAGGGGATACCTCAATTCCTGAAACCGGAGCTATTGGTTGAGTAGTTTCTGGTAAGATGTTGGACGCAAAGATCGTGATCACATTGCTATCAATTGGAGCAATCTTAGTAACTTCAGCAACTATAGAAGAGTCACTGGCAGCTTGTAAGCATCGTTTGACCTTGTGTCCAAGCTGACCACATCTTTCACATTTAGAAGGCAACCAAGCATATTCCACATCAACCATAGAAATATACCATAAATTCGTGTAAGAAATATACATTCCGAATAAATATTCTGATCCTATTATATAGTCCTATAGTTACATGTTTTTTTCAAAGTTGTTATTCTTTAAATCCGTGAAACTATCTTCATTGTTAAATTTACGTAACTAAAAAGTAAAAATCAACCGTTGAGATTTCTATATTGATGGGCGATTGAGACTAAAACTGTTAGATAATACTATCAATGATTATCTATCAGTAGATTTGGATAATATCAAACAGTGTCGTCCCGTCTCTAAAAGAGGCAGAAAACTTTTTGCAAAAAAATGTGGCCCTTACAGTAAAAAAAAAACCATACCTCATCCGAAAATCGATCTTTTGTTTTACGGTTTTGGAAATCTGCTAAAGATCCACTTTTGGAAATCAGCTCAAGAAAACCTCTTCATTACAATGAACGGAGATAATCCTAATACTCTTCTTATGTTTATATTATGTGATTAGTCTAGATGTTTAAAAATCTTAGCGGTCATATAACTAAACTTACACTCGAACCAAATCGCGAAATATTTACTCCATAACTAATTTTCCGATCAACGGGCTACATAAAATCCGACAAAACTTGGGATCAAGAGAGCCATGTGAATATTCATGTTTTTCGCATGATTGTGATTTAGTTTTGAGGGAAGTTTTAACCTGAGGAGAGCACTGCCTTTTTGCATGGAAATGATCTTTCTTGTGAGCAGAGTACATAACGTTTACTTGTTAGGTTTAATTTGGGTATAATGTAGATTTGTTTCTTAGGTAATGTTGTTATGAGAAATAAATCAAATCTTTTGGGTTTGATTTTGATACATACTTCTTGAAAAGTCTTTTGCTTGTTTGATATGCGTTGGATCAGGATGCTTATAATACACTCCATTGCATAGATACATATGTATATATTAAATTGTGGGAGAGTGAGTCTACGTATTAGTATTTAATTGAAAGCTTAATAATTATAGGTTTGAGGAAACTGGAAGTCTTAGCTTTCAAGAAATTGAATAATGATAAGAGCTTCAAAGAGTAAAGTAATTTCTCTAAATAACTAAAACTAATGATTTTTGAGTGAGAAATTTCCAAACTTTTCCAACTGGTCATAAGTCGCCTTAATCATATGTATGTTACCAAACCTACTAAGTTTATAAAAAAAAATCTAGCCTATATCAATTTATCTATTATAAATATTAACTATAAATAACTTTCTTTTATCCATGTATATATTAACTACCATTGTGTTTTTGTGACAATACAACAGCCTTTTTTAATCAAGTTCATAATTTGGCTTTAGAATATAATCAAAGAAAAAAATAGAATTTGAATAGAAGTGAGAAATTATCAAACTTTGTCCAACCTCTGCCATGCATTTGGTGTGCACTCTTATTGACTTGGTAACACATTTGGTTGCTTTTATGTATAAATATTATTTAGTTTGAAATTATTATTTTCTTGTATATTATAAATATTATTTAGTTTTTTTTATTATCCACTATAAATAGTATATCTCTATTAATGGCATACTTCAATAATTTAGGCGTGAACCATCATTTGTGAGTTCCATTAGAATAACTAATTAAAATTAAAAAATACTCATGTAAATTTGAAATTTTATCTTTCATATCTATTTAGTTGAAAGGGTTTAACGTTTACCTGGTAACACATTTGGTTGCTTTTATGTATAAAACTACATATAGTCCATGGAGAAATAAATTTCAAAATGTTTGATAAAATATGTTAAAGGGAGTAATAATAAGAGTTTATATGTTTGCATGTAGATTGCGGTAAATCTCACAAAAAGTTGGTGGCGATGGTGTTTTAATGTGTTTAGTACAACCAAACATCTAACAACACTATAGCTAGGTAAATAATCAATATGAACTTTTTTCGTTTACATGTTTTTTTTTTTTACATTACCGATTTAAATATGCTATAAATTATTATAATTTTTATAGCATACTTAAATCGGTAGTGTAAGAAAGAGGTATGTCAACGAGAAGGGTTTATATAGGTTATTCATCTAACCATAGTGTTGTTAGATGTTCGGTTGTACTAAACACATCAACAACACCATCACCATCATTTTTTGTGAAATTATTACAATTTTTTATTTTGAGGTATTAGGGTTTTTATTTATAATGCTCCTTTGAAATAAATAAAAATCATCAAATCTTAGATTTAATTATATATGTTTAATTGATTGCCGGCCTGCCTAAGCAAATGAACTAACTGATTAGTGTTTAATCGAAATAAAAACCGGGTTTCCATACAACCAATCAAAACCTAAAGAAACATTAATCCTATCAAATATATATATATATATATATATATATATATATATATATATTTTTTTTTTTTTTTTGGTCATAATGAAATGTACTTCCAAAAAAACTGAAACTTGGTATGGTGGGATTAGAAGGACCTCCAAACTAGATTGGACAATATGCTACCACCAATCTAAAGTCAACATTCCTCACACAGTCACACCTTTGCTATTTACTTGATCGTTTTCATTTATATAATTTTGGACTTATTTATCATAGAATCTAAACTTATTTATTTTATAACAAGAAGACTACAAAAAGATTCTACATTAACAACTCCAACTATTAAAACATTTATTGTGCCATTAGATATAACTTAAATTTAGACTTTTTTTTTCTTTTGAAGAAAATTTAAATTTAGACTTCAGAAAAAAAAAAATTCATATTGTTCATATATACCATCACCAATCACCATCATCATTATAAGTTGTAGAACAAAAACAAATCGTCAATCATTGTGTAAGTGTGATTTGGATAATGTTGTTTTATCAACCGATCTAGAATATTGTGACATCTAATCTACATAAACGAAATCACATGTCGGAATTTATTCCTGTTACTCTAAATAGTATGCATTACAGAATTATACATTTATATTGTTTTTAGTTTTAGGACGTAGAATATATTTCTTTGATGTATGATCGTATCAAAGAATTTATAATCGAATGGTCATAGAGCCTATCAAGCAAAGCTAACAATTATATAGTTTAACTCGAATTATTTAGTTAATTAGTCTTCGTCAACACGGGTACTTGCTTATATAACTCGAATGATTAAAATTGTAAAAAAAAAAATCATGTGCAACTACGGCTGGATATTTACTTATGATCTGTAAAGCTGTGACCAAGAAATAAAAAACTACATACATATGCCTCATTGTATAGTTACATCTTAGAGTTTATCCAAATTTAAGTTGACTTAGAAATATAATAGAAGACAAACATTTCGTAGCTCAATAGAGCTATAATTGAAACAATTATCGAATTATAAGAGACAAACAAACACCACTTTACAAAAAAATACTGCATGGTTGGCACACAGATATATTACCTATTTCTGCAACTAGTTTAAGCCTAGAAATGGGACAGATCCATAGACGGGAAGATGATTTTCTTCAACTACGTATCGGGCAGACCAGAATAATAAACAAAATTTTCGGATATATTAATATGTTGGGCTTGGTTGGGTTCATACGATATCCATATAACTTCCATCCATGTGGCCATGTGGGCTTATATGATATCGTCTGTCCAAAATTATATTTGAAGTTGTGACTTGTGAGACCATGTCCAATGGAGGGTTTTGGGGAGTTCTTAACACAGTTTTCAAGATTAAAACAATAAAAAATAATAAATTTAATAACTCTCCCCACAAGAAGTTTTTATTTAAGCAACTTAAGAATTCAGATTCGTCACTGTTCACGTGATGTGGCAGGTTCTTATTGGTCTTTTTTTTTATTTTTTCTTTTTTTGGTTTCATCTGTAAAAAAAATAAATAATAATAATAATAATAAAAAATTTAAGAACCCCAAAAGAGGGTTCACCAATGTATTTGCTCTGAGGTAATCGTTAGGACCAAGATTTTTTAGAAAGATTTGATATGCAGAATGCATAGCAATGACCCAAAGTGTATACCAGTTCCAATATGCCAAGACTAAAAAGGCTGTTTCGTAATTACACAGATCAAGTGGAGGTGGTTTAGTCTTTATCAAACCGGAGGACCAATGAGGCACAAGTATCCATCAAATGACGGCTAAACGATTGGAATTGGACCTTTACATTTTTGTTTTTGAATTCTACTATTAAATTCCGTTCAATTGACAATGTTATAAAAACTATTAAAAATTAAATAACACTAGAATTTAATAGAAAGCTATCAATTGAATAATACTAAAATTTAATAGAATTCATAAAATGTGCAATTAAATAATAGTGGAATTGTATAGAATTGCATATTCCTTCGAATTCTATTAAATTCTTCAATCCAATACCTTCACCTTAATATTTGTTTCCTCAACCACTAATAAGATTACATTTTTTAGTTTGACACTATGATTGCTTGGGGTAAAATGTAAGAGACCAAAGCCTTTTTTCAAAAAAAAAAAATGTAAGAGACCAATATGATTGCATGAAAAATATTCATAATTGGTCAACCGTATAAGTTGAAAGTGGAAAAAACCTAGATTTATATAGGTTTAAGGGATTAGTGTAGACTGAACCGATAAAATATTTTAAATTTCTGTATCCGAAAAATCGAAATTAAATTCGAATTAAATCGAAATCGAATGGATATCTAAAATATTTAAACTATAATTATATACCAAATATTAGTTATATTTAGATTTAATATAATAAAATTATCCAAAATAATTTTTATAAACTCAAATATATTAATTATTTTTAGACAAAATAACTAAATTATCTAAAATAGAAAGTATATAAATTTTTTTGTTATATTTGTCAAAAATTAATAGTTTTATTTAAATATAGTTTTTTCGAATATCTAGAACCGAATCAGATCTAGATAGAACCAAATGAACTAAAATCAAAATACTAAAATATTCAAATAGATCTTCTATGTCTAGATCCAAAAGATCTAGATAGAACCAAATGAACTAAAATTTGAACGGAGAGTGTAAAGGAGGAGGAGATGGGTTCATTGACAGAAGCAGAGTCAGGATTTTGCTTTGTGATAATGATTCCAACAGCTTGGGAGAGGTTTTCACCCTCCTTTCACAGTGTTCTTATCAGGGTATGGTTAAGAATTCATTCTTGTCAAAAGATCCTCTTTTTACTTCGTTAATTCTCATCATGTTAGAAGTTGGAACCACAACTGTAGATTGCCAGATCATACTTTAGTTCTGAGCTGGATTGCTGAAGTAAGTTGATAACTTGTTTTGTGTTTCTTTCAGTTTCTGCTGTTATGTTCCATTTAGGTATCTTGTGCTCTTAGCCTTGCTTTTCAATCAGATGGTTACTTGATCAGATTAAATAAAGAAGACATTTTGAGCGACCTCTTCTGTTGATTTTAGTACCATATACATAGTTTTAGAATGCATCAATAATCTATATATATGTGTATGTGTGTGTGTGTGTGTGTGTGTTCATAACTCAATGCTGATATTGTGGATGTATGTTTTTTTTTGGAATGCAGTGACTTCGGTGAAGTCAGCAAGGCAGGTAATTGATGCACTGAATGCAGAGGGACCTGATATCGATATAATACTGGCAGAAATTGATCTCCCAATGGCCAAGGGTATGAAGATGCTTAGGTACATCACACGAGACAAGGATCTTCGGAGAATCCCTGTGATAAGTAAGCTGTGCACTCTACTTAATATTCTTACAGTATGATCATTTGCTTTAAGTGATATTACAGTATACTAACTAATCTTATGATATTTTCAATTTAAGTGATGTCGAGGCAAGACGAGGTCCATGTCGTGGTAAAGTGCTTAAAGCTAGGTGCAGCTGACTACCTTGTGAAGCCTCTTCGGACCAACGAGCTTCTGAACTTGTGGACACACATGTGGAGAAGAAGACGCATGGTTTGTTTTGCTATCTGAAGTTCTCTCTATGCAGCTAACTGTTATGCGATTGATCATGTGTTTGTTTTGGCAGCTAGGACTTGCTGAGAAGAATATGTTTAGTTACGATTTTGATCTTGTGGGATCTGATCCAAGTGATCCAAACACAAACAGTACCACACTGTTTTCTGATGACACAGATGACAGAAGTATAAGGTCCACCAATCCGCAGAGAGGAACTTTAAGCCATCAGGAAAAGGAGGTGAGAAAGTATTATGAAAGTTTTTAGTCCTTTGAAAATGGCAAAGAGCTGATTTTTTTAGTTTGCGGTCATGATTTTGCTGGTAGTGGCCTGTTGCTGGCGATGGTGCTGATGGCACAGCCACTTCAACTCCTGCTGTTGCTATTATAGAGCCTTCATTGAATCATCTACATGGATCTCACCATGAGCCTGCGAAACAAAATCCTAATCCAGGTGATTGCTTCACTTTCTAATAGCTAGTCTTAGCTTTGTTTCTCTGAATTCTAATATAGCTACGGTTTTTGCAGCGCAATTATCTTCAGTACCAAAGAAAAGTAGATTGAAGATTGGAGAGTCATCTGCTTTCTTCACATATGTCAAGTCTACTGTCCTTGGAACCAACTGTCAGGATCCTCCCCATGTCACTCGAAATGTCTCGCTTCATCTTCATCCAGTTATGGCGGAGAAGCTTCAAGTGGTGGCCAGTGAGGTGATCAACAACGCCAAACAAACACATGGAGGTAGAGAGAATACCCTTGAGCGGTCTCGCACGCTTCCTACATCAATGGAACTTCATGGTAGGAGTTACCAAGAAGGACATATGAATGCTGCCCGGGTTACTATGAACAGAAGTAAAGATTTGTCTCAAGCTGATGCCTCAAGTTTCGCTGCACAAAATGTCTATCCTTACTATATGCATGGGGTCATGAACCAAGTTATGATGCAATCAGCAGGCATGATGCCTCAGTATGGTCATCAACATCCTCATTGTCCACCTAATCATCTAAATGGACTGACAGGATATCCTTATTACCACCACCCCATGAACACATCGTTACAGAATGGTCAGATGTCTATGGTTCATCATCATTCTTGGTCACCGATTGGAAACCCGTCTTCTAATGAGGTGAGAGTGAATAAACTTGACAGGAGAGAGGAAGCTTTGCTGAAATTTAGACGTAAAAGAAACCAAAGGTGTTTTGATAAGAAGATTAGATATGTGAATAGGAAGCATCTTGCTGAGAGGAGACCGCGTGTTAAGGGTCAGTTTGTTAGGAAAATGAATGGTGTCAATGTTGACTTAAACGGGCAGCCTGACTATGATGACGAGGAAGATGAGGAAGAGGAAGAAGAAGAGGAGAATAGGGACTCATCTCCTCAGGATGATGCTTTGGGAACTTAAGAAACATCAAGAACTGAAAACATCATATCAAACAACACAAGATGGTGATGACTTACAGGAAGAGAATGATGCTGCTACAGCCAGAAGCCATTGGAGATGTAATGACTCAATTTTGGCAGAGCATTGAAAATCACTATGTGGGTGTGGTTTAGTTCCTTGATAAACATAAGATGTGTTTGATCATGTTCAGTCACATTCAGTGACTAAGATGTATAAACCTTTCTTCTCCTTCCAACATCATTTTCCTTGAATCTTGTTTTTCATTTGTTCCCTCATCTGTTTTAACATGTATGATCACTCCATGGGAAGGTAAAGAGAGACATGTGTCCATAACTTAAAGCTTCTGTTTTTGCTCGGATGGACGCAAGATTGCAGATGCAATCCTGTTACAGACAAAGAAACCATGTGCATATGAAGAATATAAACATGCTTTATTTTCCCAATACATATGTAACAGTTTATTTCTTATTACAGTGTTTCATTGCACAATGTATGGAATCTGCAGACCCCCAAGCTACAAGACAATGGTACATAAGTATAAATGAACTATTTTGAAACTGTTGAGTAACTCTTGTGGACTTTATGGCGAATGGAGACTGGTGAATGGCAACAACATTAACATCTGGGTGATCATCTTTTGACCCTTTTAGTTTATCCTGAAAACTCTCAGATCAAAGAATCAAAGATCAAACACACTGAGTTTTCGTTTTCAAGATTCAAACATGTGTATCTCAAGCCAGGTATTAAGATACTAACATGTATATTCAGTTAAGGCGAATCACCGACCTAATATTAACTTGTTGCTTCACATTAAACAGCCACAGCTTCTGGCTTCTTGCTGGTCTTGATTCCTTTTATAGCTGCATATTTTTAAAACAAACAAACAAACAGAAGAAACTTTAGATTATTGTCCCAAAAACTGAGCAAGTAATATATAACTTTCAAAGTCTATACCTTCTGCGTAGTCTTTAGCTCCAAATACAGCTGACCCAGCAACTAAAGCATTTGCTCCAGCCTCGATAACCTATTACAACTCAAAAGATTCATAATCCAGAGATCTCTATCGCACAGGAGTATCTACAGCAGTCAAATGCGAGTTCAATATGAGACTCGGAAGAGTTTTCGAGCTTCACCTTGTATGCATTCTTTGGAGTGACACCACCATCAACTTCAATCCATGGGTTTACTCCCTAAGCACACACGACAACGTTTTTTAGAAGAACGCTAAGCTTTCACTCGGTCAGAAGTAACTATATTGATACCTTTTCAACACACATTCTTCTCAAATCCGAGATTTTCTTTACTTGGCTTTCGATAAAGCTCTGTCCACCAAACCCGGGGTTGACTGACATTATCAAGACCAGATCCACCACTGACTCCAGAAACAAATGATACTCGAATGAGAATAACTCCTCTCATCCCTCACCACAGCAAGTGCAGTATTAAGACAGGAAAAAAACTCACCATCCAATATGTATTCTATTGCAGTCAATGGGGTTCCAGGGTTTAGGACAACTCCAGCTTTAGCACCTAAGCTTTTAATCTAAACAGCAACGCAGCACCACAAGGTAAGATTAACTGTAAGAATAATACTCCAATAAGGAAGCCAGAAAATATCGGTTACTTGATTGACAGTGCGATGCAAATGGATGGTTGATGACTGCTCACAATGTACACTGACTATATCTGCACCTGCTTTGATAAAATCTGGTACCCTCTGATCCGGTTCCACTATCATCTGGTTATAGAAACAATCTTAAGAATCAAAACGTGCCTTGAAACATCAAGAAACCATATGTAGAGATAGAGACAGAATAACAAGGAGCGAGCTTTACAAGATGAACATCCAACGGAAGATCTGTCACAGGACGCAAAGCATCAACCACGAGAGGTCCAATTGTGATGTTTGGAACAAAACGACCATCCATCACATCAACATGGATCCAATCACAACCTGCCAACTCTACTGCTTTTACCTGCTCGCCTAATTTGGCGAAATTGGCAGAGAGGATGGAGGGAGAGACAATGATATCACTTTTCGAAAACTTATCAACCCGAGCTGAGGCCTTCACAATACCATGAGTTTTCTTTCTGCAGATAACAGTTGATGCAAGATTGATTCTTTTCAAGTGACAAATCGCAAGCAGAAGCTCTCTCCAGAGATCAGCATCTATACTAAGGTAGGAAAGCTGATAATTTTTTCACTCAGTCATATCCACAAACACATGGAAGACATTCATTTAACTAAACCAAATCCTCCAATGAACTCCATACAAACAGAGGAAACACAAATCAATTACACCAAAATTCATTTCAATGACGACAGTCCGAAGCTAAGTGATGATTTACCTGGAGAAAGAAAACGAAGTGGGTTGGTAAAGAAGCGACCTTTGAGGCCTAAGACCGAATCCATTGACTTGGGTTGATGAACAACACAACGAAGCGGATGATGAGCTCGACATGTCCCGAATCTTAGATTCTATTCTTCTTTAACAGAGAATCCCAAAAGAGTTGGTGGGTCACAAATCGTTCGTTCCTTAATAAAAATCTGGAAAAAAAACTTTTTCCCGCCACGTGTGATTATAGTCTCGTGGGCAACGCCTTCTTCTTCTTCACATCTTCTGATCCAATGCAGCTTTATCTCAAACGGTTGGCTCTGTATTGCTGAGTCTGAATATTCCAAAAATTATAAATTTCTTTTTCTTTGACAGATTTATATTTCTTCATCATAAATTACATTATGCGATTATACTTTGGGCCCATATTAATCCAAAAGGCCCTATTATCTTGTTGGACATGTTTACACATTTCTCCCATTACACATTTCATGACGAGTGATGAGATTTATCAATTTTACTAAGCAATAATAAAATTTATAAAAATAAAAATTTCATCTATTCAATACTTACTAGTGACTGAACCCCCGCGCATGCGCGGGGGTGGTAGTTTTTTTGTAAATTCTTATTTTGTTTCTGTCATTACTGTGTTTGTTTTTTAATTTACTCTTTTATGTTTTTTCTTTTTGTTTTAAGTATGGTTATCCTAAAATTTATGCCTATTAACTTGTCAATCCGACTTTGATGCTCAGCTCGATATTTGTTTTTATGCAGTAGAAGCATTACGCTCTATATTTGTAGTTCCTAATCCCCACATTTTTAATGCTTCAATGTCTCGCAGGCTAAGCTATTGACACGTTTATGAGGCCGACTTTGAAAACTGAGTAGGAAATCATATATATACATAAAACAATTATATGTTTGTGCTTTTATACACGTTTTTCCTTGGAATTTGGCTGATTGTTTTTATACACCTTTTTGCAAATGATCCTCTGCTCTTGGGAACGCATAGGCTTGTGACCTCGTCCACATGGTCTTCACTATCTGCTTTTGCCAATTCCTCTTCGACCGACAATATTGTCTCATCATCCTGCACCAAAAGAGGACATACACTTTGAACCTATATGTTCGTTCAACAAATTTCATCGACAAGATCCCCAGCGCCAAGGCTAAGAGAATGAATCAAGTTAAAAGATTTTTCCCTAAGTAACACTCCCTGGCATTTGATAAAGGCTGACCTTTTCTTCACCAGTGGTAGCAAAAAAGCCAACATCTTCCTGAACATGTTGGCATACAACAGTAAATCATCAAGTTCAGCATTTTAGCAGTCGGAATCAGAGACTCATGTAACTGCAGAGAAGTACATGACTAAGGTCTTCTGCCAAAGGATACACAAAGGAAATCAGATCCGGGTACCTGTTCATTGTTGAAATCATAGGTCTGATCTTCCTTTACGGACTTCACAGAGGCAGTTGTTGGGCTTGGCTTGTGGTCATGTGAATGGGTCTCGGATATTGCCAAATGATTAAAGCAAGCATTCTGCAAATAAACAATAAATATTACATTTGAACCCAGATTTTTTATTTCAAATCAGATAATTGAATTTTAAAAAGACATACAACTTATAGAACGACAAACACTTGGGCTCCCTTCAGTTTCTTCAGAAGTTGTATGATTGTTCTTGTCAGCTGCAAATGTCAAATGGGAAGAGAAATTCAAAGAGCAGTTTCATTGCGTAAATACATTATAAAGACTTATTAGTTAATACCGCTCACCGTCTATATGAGGTCCTAAGGGAATTAGCAAGAACAATGTAGCCATAAGAAGAAGGCTTACAATGGATACTATAATAACCAATAAATTTAAGATGTGAAAATAAGCTCACAAATCAAGCATTCAAAAGGGGGCTATCACAAATTCAAGAAGTGCGATAAGGCGATGAAAAAAATCCATTACCAACTGAACCGAATTGTTTTTTCTGCACCAAATGATCTCTGCTCTTCCCAAACAACAAATGACGACCAGATCTAGGTGTGCTGCTCTAAAATGGAACTAAAAGTTCTTCTAATGAACCTAACTAACAATGGACACCACATGATACTCTGATGTATACTAACCTTGTGCTCGATTCACTTGGTCCATCTTTGCATCTTCAGATGCCAAGATTACAAAATTTTTCTTACCATCAGCAAAATTGAGATAGGCTTGTCTTTCTCCTGTTATATATAGTACAAAAGGATTAAAAAAAGTTACCCAGGCTTCTTGTTTTCCAAATGAGAAACAAAAACCTGTAAGAAGAACATGTAAGTAGAGTAGTGTAGAAACAAAGGGCGTCATCACATAATATCACAATATGTGGAAGAAAGTAGTTTCGGACCTTGTCTATATATATCCGTATGAGCTGGTGTTTTGTATCGAGCAACTGTTACCGCCAAGTCCGAACCATCAGATAGCTGAAACACTGACTGAATCTCACTACAAAATGTGTAAAAAGAGTCTCAAGAATATTACAAAGGCTCAGTCTTTGAGGAAAAGAAGAAGAATCAAGATCACGCCTTTTTGTTTACCCTATTCCGTAAGTCTGTTCTCCATTAACCAGAGCACGTTAGTTATCTTTCAAGGCGCCTACCAATATCTCACTGGCACCTGCGGTGCCTTTGTTAACCTGAAAAAGAAAGATGATTGTGTGAGTGCTAATATTCCATGGGATTTACATCAGTGATATACATTGGTTGGAGGAAAGGAGGGACTGAAGCTTATACCAGAACGGAAAGAAGCTCAGAGGTTACTATAGCATTGCTTCCTTCAGTACGATATATATCTATAACACCTCGGCTATCGCAAGTATACACAGTCACTCCTTTATCTAACCTGTGGATAGCAAACGCTGAAGTGTGATACGGTAAGGAGCTAAACGGTTTGGTTATTGATTGATATGCATGAAATTAATTTGGAATATAAGTGGGAACTAAGATCCCAGGGGAAACATAATGTTGTGATCTTCAATTTATACGTTATCTGTGACATAAAATCAGAGCAAATTTGGACTTTAGAAAAAGCTTATAAAGGAACAATGAGATCATCTCATGAAATTGCTAAAAACAAAAGAGCTACTGAAAAGTACAAACCAAAAGAACAACTGGGAAAATATCTCATCATAATTCAATCTGAAACCTCAACGATGAAACAATAGTAAACAACGATGAGAAATTGGCCGTATAATGATGTGAACATCAATAGACTTTTTTTTTTGGTAAAAAACATCAATAGACATATACCTGTTTGGAGATTTATTGCTGCTCTTTCCACACATGAACACCTTCCAAATATCTTTAATCCATGAACTCCAGTCTGAAGCAAAACCTGGATCTCTCAAGTCGGACGGTGACCACTTTTTAAACCGTGTCACCTGAGAAACATAAGAAAGACCGTACCACATCAGAAAGACGATTAACTTGGTAGCACTTTGCTCTACTAAAAGATCTTCTACACAATGATAGTCTAAATTCTGTTTAGTAGCACAAATCTCTCATAGATTTGAACCATGGCGAAAGGACCCATCAATTTCCCCCTCGTCAAACAAAATATGTGAAGTGAAATCGAATCAAAGTAGGGTTGGAAGAGTTCATACCTTAAGCGTAGACAACAAATCACTGCAGCTATTGTAATCCTGCCTCACAAACGCTGCCTTGAATCTCTCGAACTGTTGCGAAACTTCTGTGAGGTGTGGATCCATAGCTTTGATATTTCTTCTTTTAAGGCGACGATTCTTTTTCGGAAATGGCGTGATTGCGAAGAAAAAGATATACAGAGAGAAATAGTAATTTGAGATTGGGGTATTGATTGAGATTCTTGGCATTAGGTTAATAGAATTTAAGATTTTGGGGAAATTAGAAAGTTCTTGAAACGCTTCTTAGCATGAAAGGGAAGAAGGGGAGAAGTCTGAAAAAAAGAAGATGTAACTTTGAACTGATACGATATTAGATCGTTGAGTTTTTTTTTTTTTTTTTTTTAAATGTGACACATGCTGACGTGGATTAAGTAAGGTGCTGATGTGGATAGGCTAGAAATGGAGAGAAAAAGTGTCTAATTATATATATGATTTAAAACTTTATGGCATTCTTTTTTTTTTTTTTTTTTGATAAGAATGTTAATATCATTATTGAAAATGAATTGTTAGGTGTTACATCTTGTATAAACAATTTGCAAAACCTAAGAGAAGAACCTATGCCAAAAAAAGATAAAAAACATGAGACCTAAACAACCGGTGATTTGTCCAATCAACTCGAAAGTGATTAGAACAAATTATCGGTAACCATCTTGGAAACCTAGCATGGCGCAGCTAGTCTAGGGGAAAGATTACCGGAAAAAGACTGAAGAACCGAAATAAAAAGAGAAGGAAGTTGTTTCATACGACAACCCGAGACCTAAGACCATTCGACAGTAAGTCAAGCTCAAAAACCCCTGGATCCGGTCTTAGACACGGGATTGTACAAGCTAACAGATCATTAGACCTCAGCCTTACTAGAGCCTCCTAATCCAAAGAATCAGAACCTAGAACTAAAACACAGACAAAACCCAACCATAAACCAACCTTCACAAACCAGGTTTAACCAAGTAAAACCAAAACTCAAGAACGGATTCGAATTCCCGACTCAATAAGCTGGAGCCAAGACAAAGACTTAACTATGACAAATCTTCGTCGACAGCAACAGAGACCGGAGCAAACCAGATCCGGCGAGAAGAGGCACAAAGCCGAAGAGTAGAAATTGAAGATCGAAGCCGCTGCCGTTGGGGAGAGAGAGAGACCGTCGGGGCTTTGCCGGACACGAGCCGTACAGCCGTCGCCGTCGACCACGAGCCGCCGCCGCCCCACTAAACCGTGTTACTGAACCACCACGAGCCACGAGCAGAGAGAGACCTTTGACGCCTCCGCGAAGAGACCCTAGACCTGCCAGCACCTTCGTCACCGCCGTCCTCTAGCAGTGGATCCCGGGAAAGAAGCAGGCTGGGTCGCGTCTCATGCCACCGTAGAGCTCGCACACGCCGCCGGAGCAAGCGAATCGCAACCCGTCCAGATCGATCTACAGCCTCCGACTCACGGGCAACGAAGCAGATCTCGACACCACCACGCCACAGCCACCAGAATGAAGAAACGGGAGCCCTCCTCGAGTACCGGTATCAATCCGATACCGGAGAGGCAAGGCGGTGGCGAGAAAGAGGATACTAGGTTAAAGTTTTCGGGAGAGAAAAGTATGTCGCGCGCGTTACCCTTACGCGCGAGGGCCTTCTGAAAACCAAGCTTTTTTCAACGGCTTCTCTTTTCTCTTTTCGATGATGATGACCACTTTTCTGAAAACCAAGCTTTATGGCATTCTTATTGCTCTGTCCACTACCATGCAAACTACTAAAGTACGCTTGAGGGTTACGCTCAAATCCAACTCTTGAGATGTAAGCACCGCCTTTGGATCCCGGTGCTATCATGTAGCCTCTTTCGAGGAGCGGAGTTGACGTAGCAGAGGCTGTAGGCGGAAAAATAAGGGTTTTCTATTTTACATTGTAAAGACATAATAATTTTTTTTTTAATTCAAATGATTTCAAATATCAAAAATAACATGAAAACCAACTTCTCCAAAAAAAAAAAAAACTGAAAATAAAATTATCAATTCATAAATGTGGGCTTTCTATTTTGGTTTTGTTGTCGTGGTTTTTTAGGCTTTTATAACATATACTCAGCTCTGTTTTTAAGTTGGTTGTGCTCTGTTTTTTATTTATCAAGTTGATTTTACCTCTACCATAACCACAAACGAATTCTTTTAAAAACGAGAGCCCTAAACAAATGTCTGTGCTTAGCTCCGCCCTTGCCTCCTCCGCTGTAGCTTTTTCCTCCTCCTCCACTACCTCCACCGCTATTACCGCTTTTTCGCTCATTTTTTCAGTTGTTCAAGAACTTGGAGATTTGAGACTTGTTACTATGTTGCATGAAAACTCCGTATGAGGACCGTTTCCCGTTTCGGAAACGTTTCGGAAACAGAAACGCGACGGAAACGCGATGGAAACATGTTTCTTAAAAGATGTGATTTGGAAACGCGATGGAAACGCGTATCCATTTTTGGAAACCGACGGAAACAGCGTATCCGTTTTTTGAAATATCATTTTTTGTTGAAAATTATGTTTTTATTTTAGTTGTAAATAGTTTAAAAAGTAAGGATTTAATTGATAATTTGTAATTTATTTAGGAAAAAGACGTCACTACTAAAAAGAATAAAAAATTCTGCTAAATCATATTCGTACCCTAAAAAAACTATCAGAAAAATGCAGAGAAGAAGTTGACTTTACCACTTATCATATATTTTATCATATTAAGGTTGATAGTTTCAAAAATAGTCAAAATGATTCATGTTCGTTTGTATTTATAAGTTTTTTCCAACTAAAGTTTGTGTTATTCCAAATTCTATTTTTTTTTAAAGTAATAGGATTGGACTTATGGTGTTTCAAAAAAAAAGTATGGTTGGTGTTCATTATATTTTTATTATTCTTATAAATACATGTATAGACGTTTCCAAAACGTTTCGCTTTTTACTTTTTTTTTTAAAAACTGTTTCTGCGTTTCCAGACATTTCGCTTCCGCGTACCCGTTTTTGTTTCCATGCAACGTAGCTTGTTAGACCACCTCTATCGGAGGTTCGTAGGGGGGTTCTAAAAATAAAAATAAAATAATATTATAAAGTTGGAGAGAGAAGGAGGAGGTTCTAAGACCACCTCCATTGGAGGTTCTTAGGTAGAATTTCTTAAGAAAAAATTAATAAAATATTGTGCGTCGTATGTGAATAGTTAAGAGACAAGCTCTTAAAATCCTTAGTTAAGAATCCGTCTCTTAACTATTCACATGACGTAGCGCATTCTTATTGGTTATTTTTTTTTTTTATTCCATCTGCAAAAAAAAAAAAAAAACTTTTTTTTTAAGAACCCCAAGGGCATAACACCAATGTACATGCTCTAAGGAGGGGTTCTTATTTGAGCAACATTTAGAGACTGGGTTCGCCACGTGGCGCGACCCGGTTGATTTTTTTTTTTTTTTGATTTTTGATTTTTTTTTCTCCTGCTAAAAAAAACAATAAAAAAATTAACTAAAAACCCCAAAAAGGGTTCACCAATGGACATGCTCTTAAGTAGTGATTGAACAATGGCTAATTATAGAGAAAGTGACGATTCAAATCGTTGGTTAGAAAAACGATCGATTCAAATCTTTGGTTAAAAAAACGATTCTTCCCAAGATTTTTGTGATCACTGCTGCATTAATTAATTGATTTCACATGCATCACCTCGTAAAAGAGAGTTGCAGTATCAACAGTGAGTATCAAATACAAATTACATTTACAAAGTGGTTAGTTAACATTTATTAACAGGTTGAATGAATCTAACGGCTCTCCGCATTTACAATACTCATTTAGAATTATAAGTAAAATCCCATTAGTGTTGGGCTTTGTAAAACAATATCAAACTCTTTGAATCGTGTTGCTTTCTTCACTAGTCAATGACTCAATATATAGTACTTACAAGATCTCTTAAGATCTGATACAAGATATTATAAGATACAAACAACTAACATAATATCTTAACAAGCTCAACGATAAGAGCAGCTAACAGCTGGCCGTGTGAATATCCTCCGAGATCCTCGCTAATATCCCCCCTCAAGTTGGAGCGTGCGGATTGCAAACACTCAACTTAACCACAATTGACTGAAACTCACCCTTTCCAAGAGACTTTGTAAAGGCATCAGCCAACTGATCTCGTGTATGAACCTTCCGTGTACATATCAATCCATCAAGTATAGCGTTGCGAACATAGTGACATTCAATTTCCACGTGTTTCGTTCGTTCATGAAACACGGGATTTGCAGTAATGTGTAGTACCGCTTGGTTGTCACAGAACAAGTCCATAGGTCCCTCCTGAACCACTCCAAAATCTCGCAACAAAGCATTCAACCACTGCATTTCACCAACAGTCAGCTCCATACACATGTATTCGGCTTCAACTGAGGACCGCGATACTACCTTCTGTTTTTTCTTTTTCCATGAAACCGGTGACTTTACAAGAGTAATAAACCATCCGCTAACTGGCTTAACTAATTTTGTGTACTTGTTCTCCTATGTAGTTATTTCTTCTTCTTTTGTGCGGCTTATCTATATTAATATCTATGGATGTAACTGTAATTGGTTCGATTTAGTATTCTAAAACAGTAGACCTAGTGCCCGACATAACTGACATGACTGCGTGGATTAGGACGACTAATCACCATTATTGAGTGATTTTGATTTACGATATCGACAATTCTTTGACAGAATAATCAAGAACCAGGAGAATCGCAAACAGTAAAGAAATTTTCAATCGGGAGAATTGTTGATCGAAATAAAGTCAATGAAATGAAAAAAGAAACGGATCAATTGAGAATTGTTTTTCATTGCTCTGATATTATGTTAGTTGAGCTCAACTAAAAGACGTAAAAGAAATGTTATCTATTTGTTAAACTGTAAAGTCTGTTACATTTCACTCTTTATACTAAGAGCTTTCGGTTTAGTAAAACCACAATCCTAATTTCTGGTTTAATCACTTAACCAATACACATATTTTAATAAACATTAACAATAACAATGTATAACGGTCTGTATAGCGGCGCGAGCTCCTCTATCACCCAATTTCATCTTCTCATTTTATATACTTCAGTCTTGTTTTCTTTCTCCTTTTTATCACATTATTTTGTCATTTTATTATAACATGCAGCATTAAAGTATTTAAGATTAAAAGCGCTATCACGTGCCCACAAAAAAAGGAGAAGAAACGCTTTCCCAATGGATGCTCTTAAAATATGTGTATTGGTTAAGGTGAAAAAAGTATCATATGATAGATTCAGTATTATACCAAAGGAGAATTTGACAAAGAAATTTTTTTTTTTGGCAAAGTTTGACAAAGAAAGTTTCTATCATTCTTTCATTAAACGTATTTTATTATAATTAAACTATATAATATAATACGTACATAAATTTTCTTAACAAAAGTAGTGCACTTTTCAACTTAAAAGTCATTCTATAAGTGACTAAAAATTTAAAAATACTGATAATAGAGTATTTTCGAGTGAGTCGAAGAATGTCACGGCGGAGATATTAACAGTGGGGGCAGGACGGTACATTTATAGGCTTTTAGGATTTCATTTTATGGAATGAATTAAAAGATTTCGTCAGATTTTTTCCATATTGTATAGGAATTGGAGCTTATGTAAAAGAGTATAAACGTTTGTAATTGACACATTTACACTAATACAAAAACCATAGAAAAGATGATATTTGTTTCAATTGTTTTTTTAAAAAGTTTTTTACAAAGTCGTTTTTTCTAAGGTTTACTCGAAAATTTACAACAATATGTTTATTCAGAATAATTTAATATGAATGCAAAATTGGAAATATATGCTTAATTTGCGACATGTCTAATATACAACAAAATTTGTAAATAAATCTAATACATTTTTTTGTAATTAAGTATTATGTTGTACATTATTAATAATGCAGACTGATTATAAACTCCTAATTATATAAGTCGCCATGCATGAAGTATTGCATGTTTTCATTCGTGTATATATAGCGATCGAGAGTTACTATAAATTACTTTCAATATATCGAAAGGAGTGGTAGAAAAGAAGGGTAAAAGGTGGATGACATTATTAATAATGCAGGTCAAGAGGATTGGGATCTATGTTGCACCAATACTATAAAAGAAAAACATAATGTTCAAAATCAAACATTTAGACTATCATCTTCATTTCCATCGGCTCCATAAAAAACCAGCTTCTAACTCGGGTTCATCGAGAAAAAGATCATGAAACCCAAGTCTCCCAAAATTGATTTCATCCAAGGTTCCACATATATTTAGGACCTTGATTGTAAGCAAGACTTCTTCTAGATATAAGACGAAGATTAATATGTACAAATACCAAACATTATGCTCTTTGTAGAGTAATGTTGTTTTTTGTTACTGAATTCATGAATTTGTATGTACTCCAATTCCTTTCACAACACGAGGATGAAGAAGGTTGTCTAAACAACTTAAATCCTAACGTTTGAAGTTTTGGTGTTGAAACTCCATGAACTGTCCACCATTGTAGAGGTTCTAAAATGAATCTATCATGCATTGCATCAACACTATCAAAATCTTCCAAGCATAAATTAGGTCTTTAAATTAGTAGTTAGGTCTTATCAAATTTTTAAAAATATCAAAAGTCTCTATATTTTTGAATATTATGTTTTTAATCAAAATTTCTACTGCGCTACCAAATTAGGAATCAATGATTCTGCGACGCTTCCAAAACTGAAATCGACGCTTTCAAAGTGCTTCCAAATCGATATTTTTAGGAATCACACTTTTACGGTGCTTTTTCGTGCTTCCACGGAGATTCCGATTCCAAAACGATTCTGAAACGTGAAACGTGTTTTAGTGGAGATTCCGTACAAGATAGATTGGGATAAAAGTAAAAGTAGAGATCATTGAAAGAGGCATTGTTTACATGGCACGAATGGGGTCGAGTGTGTGATAATTTTGGTCTTGCAAGTTGCGTTGTTTCATGCCTCTTCGTAAGATGATAGGGGCATTTTTACGAATCCTTAAAGAAATAATAATAATCATTGAGGGATGAGTGGGTCAATAGGCCATTTACGAAAAGTGAGTAAGAGTGTTCACAGAATTATTTGCCACATAAAAACACTGAAAAATATCTTATCCCCTTTTTATTTTACTTTTAATTAGTGATATCAAATCGTGCTTCTAAGGGTTATTATATTACTTTCATTTGTTGTCTCTTTTTATTCATATTAAATGAGAGAACAAATGAAGCTCTTAAAGAGCTATTTAGCTAAAGAATCTGCCACCATTGGCTCTGATTTTGGTACAAAAGAGAGAAATCAAATGGAATTGGTTTGCCAAATAATGCAAATCAACTAGATAGTTTGAAATCTTAATTCTCTCCTGAGTTCTTCTCATTAACAAGTTTTTGTGAATCCGAGAAGAAGTGCACTTCATGAAATCCCATTGCTTGAACTTCCCTTAGATTTCTTAGCATTGCAAAAGCTTGCCGATGTAACATATCTTTTTGAGTCCATAATCATAACATATCTTCTGCCTTTTATTTTCCTGCAACATATACTGAAATAAGATATGGAAAATCATGTAAGAAAATGAAAATTATAAATCGAAGAATCATAACCAATAAGGTGCTTTTGCTTTTTGCAAAAAAGTGATTTTGCTGTAATAGCAGTTTTCAATATTTTCTCTCACATAAATACTTTGGTAGTACTTTTATATATATTTTTTTAAAAAAATACTCTACGCTTTATTCATCTTCCTCCTCAAAAGAGGCAACGTTTGTAACAATCGGTTACACAAAGATGAAAGCAAGCTATAAATAATAGTACAAGACAATTTTGGATCATCGTTGAATAAAACTGAACCAAGTGTGAATGAATGTTTCATAATATCTGGATTGAGGAAACGGGAATGTAGATCGCTAGAAATTTTGAGATGCTGCTCGATCGAGGCATGATAGTTTGGCCTGAACCAAGAGCTGGGTTTCTTTAATGACAGTGTGCCGATGATTACATGATTACTAAGATTTGATGTTGTGTTAACTAGACAAGATTTGTCGGGTCATAACTCCAATTATCTGTTTCATCTAAATTGTTTATGGACCACACATATAAACTTTTCTTGGAACGTCATTTTCGTTGAGTTTTTATATACTTATTTATAATTATTTTGAAAAGATTTTATTTATTCTACAAAATATATATGAAATAAAAACTGTTGTGGTCGGTTCCAATCCAGCAAAAGATACCAATAAAATCAAGATGTGATTTATGAAGTCTTTTCATATGATTTGATTATTACAATTGACTTAAATTTTAACAATAGAAAAAATATCATTGGGTGCTATTATGAAATACTTTAAATCGTCATATAAAAAAGATATATTTTATTACAAAAAACAATATATAAATCAAGCTTTATTATAATAAATATATAAAACATCGTGGCCCGTGCGCGCAAATCAATTACCAATTGATCCGCGTGGTACCATGCATGGTTCTCCGTGTCAGAGAAACCCTAATTTATCCCACTATTGTGGAGACCAAAGATTAACCCTTATTTAACATCACATAAACCATTCTGGACACATACTAATTACTAAACAATCTTAAAAATAAATACATAAACAACTTCTCTTTCAGGCAAGTTTCAAATAGTTTGAAACCATTCTGTTTGGATATGAAGATTCATATGAAATGCTTTTCAAGTGAATCAGAGTCCGTGTCATAGAAAAAGCCAGCATGGTCAAAAATATAATTTGACCAACCCTCGAAGTTTCCAATCATGTTGTCTTGATCATCAACAGTAGTTGATGATACTTCTTGGGACACCTCGGACATAAGAAGATCATGATCACCATACTCGACATTCATATTGTGCTCATCTCTCTCGAGTTTTTCGAGAAAACTTGAGAAATCGTAACCATAGTCCATATTGAGATCAAAAGTAACATTGATCTCATGCTGGGAAAATGGATCGAATTCAGTGAGAGTATTTGTCAGGGATGCACTAGAACCTTCTTCATTGTGAATCTGCTCAGAGAAGCCATTGGATAAGCTTGCATGTGAAACTGTAGTAGCATTCAAGCTACCGTCCACAGAAGCCGACAAGATGTGTTTGATGGAAGTAGCCTTAGCCGCAACTTTGTTTAAAAGCCTTGATGTAGAACTTGATTTCTTAAAACTTTTCTTGCAACTCAAGGAACCGCCCTCAACTGGTGGCCCACCATTGCTGGTGATGTCGGAAACCTTGTTGCATCCGGTGGAAGGAGGAAGAGACGACATGGAAGGCATTGAGCTCGACCTGGAGTATTGCTTGTCGGAACTAGATGCATCTAGGGCATGCATATTCTCAGGCTGCATGGTGACAGTAGGGTTAGTATTACAAGCTAGCGGCTTGTGAGTCACTGGGTCAATACCCTGTTCGATCAGACGTTTCTTGAGATGTGTGTTCCAGTAATTCTTGATCTCGTTGTCTGTTCTTCTAGGTAAATGTCTCGCTATGACCGACCACCTAAAGAAAAGACCAAAATTAAAATGATTTTATTTGGTAATATAAACTTATTTTTCTTCTTATTTTTCGTTAAAATATAAACGTACTTGTTGCCACGAGAAGCATGGAGCATGATGATGATCTGTTCCTCCTCTGAACTAAACCCACCTCTTTTGATCTCAGGTTTTAGGTAGTTAGTCCATCTCAGTCTACAACTCTTTCCACATCTTTTCAACCCTAATTAAACACCATATTCATCATAACTATATCATAAACATATACTAAATAAACATGTATATATATATATATATTTTAATAGATACTAACCAGCTTTGTGGGGAATGTCACGCCAGCCTCCTTCTCCGTGATCGTGAATGTAAGAGATGAGTTTCTTATCTTCCTCGGTGGTCCATGCCCCTTTCTTCAGCCCTTCTCCGACACAACATGGTTTTCTTGACATATTTTCCGATATATATGAACACTACTTAATGTGTAAAATTTCTTATAACCTCTCAAACAACACTCAAGGAAAAAAATATAGAGATAAATATACTTAAGAAAGTAAAATTTGAAAGGAAAATTTTCTAATAAGGTAAGAAAGAAATAGATCTGTTGATGAGAACTCTGATACATTTGAATATGAGACTAATCGAGAAGCGCTCTTGGGTCTTACCCACAGAGCTGCTGGGTGTTTTCATGTTTTTTTTCACGTAGACTCCAAATTTTTCTTTGTATATATCCTTGGAATATTATAAATTTATAAGGCAAATATTAGATCATAGAAGCTTATGAAGAAGAGCCAAGAGGCGTGAATTGTGTGATGGTGGTGAGCTTACGAGCTACACTCCTCTATATATAGATACATGTACATACTCACATGCAATGTCATAATAGACATTTTGGATAGTGAATAATTGATTAATTAATAAAACCAAATTTTGAAACTAGCTCTTAATTATTTATAATGTTAAACCCTTTATCAATTTTTTTTTTATAATGTTTGCAAATTGATGTTGTATATATATTACTGCACTTTGGTATATACTTATTTTTGAAGTATTGTGGTTAGGGAAATGCGTTTTGGTACTAGAAAAAAATGTAGTTCTTCAGTTTTACAAAGCAACAATTTTCTATTTCAAAATAAGAGTTGTTTTAAATTTACAATATAAAATTTGATATAAATTAACTACTTTAACATTAATATTAGCCAATAAAAATACCAAAATCAACTTAGTTTTAAAGGTGTAATAGAGTGTTTAATATGTTTTTCTAACTTATGTGAAAAATGTTAAAACGAAACTTATGTTGAAATGGAAGGAATATTAAATTTATATCACTTAAATGTACCATATAGATTATTGCATATTCATTAGCACATGACAAAACAAACTGGAGTTTCAATAAGATTAAACTAAAAATTGATTATTAATATATAACTGAATGAAATGAAAGATCCATTGTGGAGTCGGAGGGATGAACTAAAGGTATCAAAAAAATTTATAAGGTAGAAGGAAATCCATTTGAATAAATTATACATATTGACTGTTTAGGAATATCCCATTTTATCATGTGCAATATTTCTGTATGTTTAAATATTTGGTTTATATCAAATATACTAATTAGATATATCAATTTGAAAACCTAAATCTAATTTTATAAAGGCAAATGCAAAAATAAATTGAAAACAGTCGTGTCATGGATACTGTAAAAATAGTGAAGCGGGAAAGTGATAGACATTATTGTTGATCATTGAGAATTGAAGGGATATTGTAACACCACTTGTTATTTTCGACGTAGGTCCTATTTGTTTGCCACTTTTGCTGTTGTTGTTCCATTATTGCTCGTCTCTTACCACCTCTCACATATTCTCATTTCCCTTCATAAATCATAATTTCATTTCATAAATAGACAAGTTCTAGTTTAATTGATTCTGTTTATGCCTCTTCGTTTTTTTTTATAAAGAATTATGCTCTTTATACCTCTTGAGGATTCTCAATGTATACTTCACCAGTTTGGAACCCACCTTGATGATCGTTTTCTATAAGGCTTTTATTTGTGGTTTGAATAGTTGATCATTTCTATAAGGCTCTATATATATATATATCGTATTATATCATTCTTTTTGTAAACAAAATATAAACTTAAAATGACTTAATCAACCGAGTGAGTGATTTATACTTGACGTGGATAATGAATGATAGTTGAATGCGAGCTAGCAGGGGCGGACGCAATTAGGTAAGGTGTTACGGGTCCGTGCCACTTACTGTTTTTGATTTTTTTTCCTTAAATACTTTAGGTTAAGTTGAATAAATACTCTCTAAGTTTTTTTTTTTTTTAACGCTGATACAGATTATAATGAAAACTATTATAAGGACAGTTTTACAGATAATATTACTTCCGTTTTACGAGAATCCATCCACGATCACGATCAACGGCTCCACCTGCTCCTGAAAACTTGCTTATAAGCTTGCCTCCATTAATCTTGTAAAATTTGCGCCTTCGGAGATTCGAACTTAGTACCTGCCAGTGTAGAGCTTTAACCAGTTGACCACTAGACCACGTTTGCTCCACAAATACTCTCAAGTTAGTGAATAAATTTCAAAAAATGCCCCAGGTCAAAGTATTTTTTGGTGGTGTTTAATACCGTATCCCCAGATAAAAACATTTTTAAATCCGTCCCTGAATGTGAGTATTCATTTTTCGTCTTTGTGTCTTTTGTCCGTGAAATCTAATAAATATCGAGGGTTTTAAGAACTTATTTCGTCTCTCGAACTTTTCCATATAAATTGGAAACGTATATCACTCATTTGGTTTAGCCACTAAGTTCATCAACTCTAAAGAGTTTTGTATAATGATGTTTTATCACACAAGTTTATAGATTTACTCTCGATGTATATAGTGTAAAATTTCATCTGCCATCGGTAGTTTTTTGGACACACGTAAATTCATCATCCCACGATCTTGACAGTGGGATAGATCAATGAGGTAATCACACCATATATTTGGAAAACAACCCAAGCAGGCCAAGACGTGTTTATTGATTCCATGGTTTATAATTAGTGATTCAACTAAAAGCCAACACCAATCACACCATACCTTTTGGGGGAAAAAGAAGCTGCACACCTACGATTTAGTAAGGACCAGTTTGGATTGTAATAATATAGAGGAGCAACCAACTTAAAGATGGTCCCATAATATTCTCACTTAGTCTTGTTCCTTGTATAGTTATAGGTTCCTTAGAGCATCTCCAACCCCACGCTATTTTTTACACTAAACGCTATTTTACAGTAAATTCTTCTCTATCCCCACGCTATATCCCACACTAAAATAGTGTAAACCTATTTCTTACACTATTTTTAGTGTAAACCTATTTTCTACTCTATTTTTGTGTTAAACTTTTGTATTTGTAAAATGGTCCTTTAACCTTGTTATTTTTTTATTTTATACCTATAATAAATAATAAGTTTACTAATTATTTATTATAAAATCATTATTACATTATTAAAAATGCTGAAATACAAAAATATCAAAACTTAAAATAAAACATGAAAATACTGAAATTTAAGATAAATAAGACACAAATGTAATATGGGTTATTATTTGGCTGATGGTATATATCAATGTAGAGTCTTCCCACCTTTTCTCCAATCTTGCTTAAGGTATTGCTCCTCATGTTCATTATACCATTCAAGGAAAGGAATATAATATGAATTATTATTTGGCTGATGGTATATATCCAAAATGGTCTACCATAGTGTAAACTATTCACGAGCCAGTAGATCGAAAGAAAATTTTTTTTGCTACACAACAAGAAGCATATAGGAAATATGTCGAACGTGCATTTGGAGTTCTCCAGTCACGTTTCGCTATTGTGAAAGGACCGGTGCGCTTTTGGAAAAAGAATGTTTTACATGACATAATGACTACATGTATAATATTACATAACATGGTAATCGAGGATGAGCGTGATCTCGATGCACCAATTGAAGTTGGAAGAGAAGTTCCACCTCCAAAAGTTCAAGTAGCAGAAGATGATAATATCCGGTTCCAAGAGTTTCTTGGTCGATTTAGAGAAATCAAAGATAGAGAAGCTCATTTTTCACTTCGAAAAGCGTTAATCGATCATTTGTGGGAAAAATATAGTAATGGTGATATTTAAACCAAAATCTATTATGTTTTATTATTTTATATTTTGTAATGTTTTTTATTTAATAAATATTTAATTTAAATAATTTTATAATGTATAAGTTGTAATATTATAATTCTAGAAAATTTGCAAAGAAAAAAATAAGTGGGGTTGAATTGTAAGCTTTATAAATAAAAAGTATTAATAGTAAATAAAAAATAGAATATACTTAGAATATTCCATTTTTAGTGTTGAAAATAGTGTTGTACATTGGAGAGAAATTCAACTCTATTTTAGTGTCACACTATTTTAGTGTGAAATATAGTGTTTTACATTGGAGATGGTCTTATAATAAGCATTGGCTGATCTCTATGAACATTGCAAACCTTATGCCTCAAAACTAATTTGAGAATGTTCTCCATTGACTCTTCTAAGCATCCTTCCATTATATAAACTTAGTAAATATAAATGATCGGTTCAACATTCAATCTCCTCGATCTTAACAAGTCCACTAGCTAAAACTCATCATAATCCTTTCACAAACCACAGTTTTCGAATCTATTCTCATCCAAGCATTTAGATTGCGTTGATCTTTGTAACTCTTCTAGAATTTGTAACTTTTTTTGCGGTTGTTTAAAACATATTCTTTACTATCTTATCGCGAAACAATTTGTTTCACTTTTTGTTGCTGAACTTTTTTAGTGACGTTTCTTATTTTTATATGCTTGGACGTGTTGCTTTTTATGCATTCATTTGCCTGTCATCCACTCAATATCTCAGTTCTGTGTCTCCACCATTTTCGACAATTTATTTGTTCCTTCATAGTTCATGCTGTTACTCATTGTTTTGTTACGGTCGAGAGATCTATACGAATATACTCTTAGGAACTTTATCTTTTTTGTTGTTATGGAATTTCGATTTAAGTTAAATAACTCGGGTTACGATCATAGTGGTCTGAACTAACGAGGTGAGAAATAGATCGATTTTAAGTAAGGTCGTAAACTATTCTATTAATAATAAAGCTGAAGTCGAACAATGAACATAATGGATGAGGTGAGAGTCCGTCAAAATGACGTGTTCTCTAAATGTTGTTTGGGATCGTAGCTTTATAGAAGTAATTCAGAACCTTTACAAAGTATCAAATGCCTAAAAATGAAGAGTGAATGGACTATTTATAGCGTGCGAATGCTGACTTTCTATTGGAACGTTTGATTCTTTGGCGGACTTGTTTCTTGGACCGAGATGTTTTTGATGAGGTGACAAGATTCCAATGAGCTTATAGATGGATGCTAAACCCATATCCAACATTTTTTTTTACCTTTGTATCGTGATTAAACACTTCTTCACGCCAAATACTATAGTTTCGTTCTCGATGCCACTAATGATTGATGTAAAATATCGAGTCATTTTTTATTATTATCCTATTGGTTGATTCCAGTTAGTTCCGGCATGTATGCACCGAAATAATATAAAAATAGATTGACTATTATACTATATATTTTAAATTTAGGAATGTTTTTCGACTAATGTTATAGATAATCAGATTGTCTATTACTGAACTACCAAATAAACTGATTGGACAGATTTCAGATTTAAAGTTTTCACACGGTTGTGAAATTTGTTTCTAGAGAGAATCAAGTAGGAGAAGTGTTTTAACGCATTTCCAAGTCTTTCATATCACTGGCGCATAATTGGATGAGTAGATATGGAGTCATTAATAACGTTATTATTAAATTGCTTGGGTACACTTCCACTCTGTGTATTGACTATAGAGAATTGAAACGAATAAGATATACATGTACACTCAGATCTTACACTTCTAAATATAGGTTGATATTTATTAATTTATTACTTGTGGTACGGAAATTAAGTAGCAAATATTTGAGGTAATTAAGTAAGTGTCATAACATCATTTTAGTGGCTATTGTAAATATTTTTTCCCAATATTATTGCGACAAATTTGAGTTGCAATTTTCTTAACAACAATCGGTTTAGTTAATGGCCTAACATCCTATATGGTATGTATATCTAATACATTTTTGTCAACAATAAATGAATGGTATGCATATCTAATTAAAAAGATTGTATGAAATAAGTTTAGTTCATAATCCATTGTTCACTTAAATTAATTAGATTGAAATAAAAACATAAAAAGAAAATGACTTTACATCCTTAAGTTGAGATAATGTAAAAAATTCAGCCTTTTTTTTGGGACCATGAATGTAGCTAAACCTCAAAAGTGGGAAACAACCACTCACCCGAAAATGAAAATTGAAGAAGCTTTTCTTTTAAATTTTACCATTTTACACTCAACATTTTTAGAAATAATTATTATTTTTTTTTTTTTTTGAACCTGGGGGTATCCCGAGCCTATGGAAGGGCTCAACCCATTAATCCCCAATAATTGGAGGTGCAGCCCATGGATAACCCTCTCTTCGGGTATTCAAATGGGCCCCTAAAGCAAGGCCCATATACATGTGGGTGTCCTTAAACAAATGTGACTTGAGTTTCGCATAAGGAGGATCGAACCCGGAACGTGTTAGCGTCCAAGGCCCGTCTCCAACCACTTGACCACAAGAGTTTGGACATTCTATATATTTTTTTTTTTTTGTTTAAGGAGGTGCAGCCCATGGATAGACCCTCTCTCCGGATATTCAAATTGGCCGTAAACAATAGGCCCATATCCATGTGGATGAGCAGAGGAAGCATTTTTGTTTCCGCCTGGGCTCGAACCCGGGTGGTTTCTAGCCACCACGAAAATGAAAATTGAAGAAGCTTTTCTTTTAAATTTTACCATTTTACACTCAACATTTTTAGAAATAATTATTTATTTTACAAATAAGAAAGGAGTATTATTCTACTTTATATTTGGAAAGGGATTTAACGACCATATCACTAATTTCTGTTGCGCTGTCAATTTTGGTTGAAATTCTTTTTTCCTTTCAATAATTGGTATAATATCATATATATTTTATTTAAATTAATTATTCTATAAATGATATAACTCTCTTTGTTAATTTGTTTAATCAAATATTTACACTTCTAAAGAAATATAAATAAAATATATTTTTTTGCACAAAATAGAATATAAATAATCTTTAAATATTGGATTTAGTATTTTTATCTAAGATTTTTTTTTTAATTAACATGGAGATTTCCGAATCTATCGAAGGGCTCATACTAATTTTCAAGAAAATGTGTAATGCATGGATAAACTTTTTTTAGATAGTCAAATAGATCCCTAAAGCAAAACTTAGATCTATATAGATGTCCGAAACAGTTGTGACGTATTTTATCTAAAAATTTCATATTCTTCTATGTGTTCTTAAAATTAGTTTATCATACAAAGACAAAACATTTTATTTCACAGAATTATTTTTTGCGACTTAACTGACCTCTTGCATAGCAGGGTGCATCACCTAGTGTTTCCAAAAATATGTTCAAATTAATACACAATATTTCTTATACAACTAGAATGAAAATAATTGTTTTGGCAAATAATAATTTTCCTTTATTAATTTCATGGAAACAAATTGTTAATTTAAATTTATTATAGGCTTTCAACTCAAAACCAATGGCAATAAATAGATTTGCTCTAATATTTTTATATACTATTTTGACAACTTGTTTAACTTCCAATGTGAGACTTTACTCAACATCTTCCCTTATGACAAAGCTGGGACCATAACACCTTTATGTCATGGGCATTTGTGGGACTAGACATCTACATGATATCCCAACAATCGACATGTTCTAATATCATGTTAATTTGGATTTATTATGATTCCAACTCAAAATCAATTGACAATGAGTAGATTGACCCTTAACTTATATATTAGTTAATTATTTCTCCAATTATCAATGCAGGAATTACTATCATCAACATTCCCCTCACGCTCATGGGCAATTGTGGGAATAACATCCACGGATAACCCAACATTGGACGGCTCTGATACTATGTCAACTTCGGGTTTATTATGGCTTCCAACTCAAAACCACTTGGCATTGAATGAATTTGCTCTAAGACCACCCCCATCGGCGGTTCTTAGGGGGTGGGGTTCATACTACTTCGAATGATACAAGACCCGGGTTAAGACTTTTTTTTAATTTTTTTTTTATTTTTTTTTTCACCAGCTAAAAAAAAAAAAAAAAAAAAACAATAAAAAATTAAAATAAGAACCCCCTAATGGGGTTCACCGATGGGCCTGCTCTAACCCTTTTACATACTACTTCGAATGATACAAGACTTAAGACTCATATATATATATTGTATCATTGACATATTGATTACACCAAATAGTGTAAATCTTTCTAATCTTTATCATAATGAGATATCTAATCTTTATCAGAATATGATATATAATCTTTATCATAAGAAGATATATATGAAAATATTTTTCGATTGGACTTCACTGACTTTACTTCATAATCGAACTTTTACAACCCAAAAAATTTGGTTCGTAAAATACACATCTTGCTCTTTAATATATCTCCAATACAAATGATAAAAACAAAATTTATCACTAACTATTTTTCTTTATTCAGTCAAGGAATGTGTTTTTCTTAGAGTTGTCATCTTCGTGATAATTACTAACCAACTTGCTATTTCGTAAATGATGCGACCAAAATAGGAAAAGCATTAGAAAGACAGACGTATCAATTTAAGACAGGTTCCATAAAAACGTAATTGGAGAGAACCTTTATTTTTATTATCCCAAGTTTGATTTATGGTACATTTCTACAAATTCAGTTTGTTTTTTTTTTGAAACAAACAACTTTATTTACACGCAAACATGAAATTTTTGGATATTTCTTATGAATATTAGTATAAATCAGCAACACAAGGACATAGTCCCCTGTTGGTTTATACAAATTTCAGAATTAAAGTGTCAATAATGTAGACACAATTAGTGAATTTGGTTTGGCTAAAGACCACACACCACACCATCAAGAAATCCTTTTGAGATAAAAAACAAAAAATGAAAAGCAACGAAATGATGAAGGTAGGGTCGTGGGGGTCTATAGTGAAGATTCATGTGGTTATGTATTCTTTGCATTTTTTTTCCATTAATTCCTAATTAGATATAATACTTATACTTTTTTATAACTAGATTCTAGATATAATAATGATTTATATTATAACACCAAAATTCAGGCTGGCCGATGCATACCATGTGCAAAGCGAGAAATCAAAATCTAAGCTGGAGAAGGAGATTTTTTCTTAGAATATCCATCAACTTTATTTTTAGATTAGTTATGGATCAGTTAACAGACTATGTTATAATTTAAGGGATAACATGGAGAAAATAGCTTTCGATTTGACGAACTCCTTTGGTTAATCTTTTATCTAATAAAAAAGCGGATCTCATGGATTATAATCAAGTTGGGGATTATTCAGGCGAACTCCAAGGGATTCAATGTATAAGCAGGCAAGTTTCTGGGTTTTATTGGGCTTATACCTGGACCTATTTTCTAGTTCGAGTTCTTGATTCTTGTATATGAAGATAATGATCCATTTTAATTTGTACTAATGATTTTAGCTAGCTGCCTGAAAATAATGTGCGATGATGTCCATTATATGACATAAGTACAAATGTTATATTTTTTTATTGGGCTTATACCTGGGTTTTGTTTTTATTTTCATGGTAATAGAAATCACTTTTGGGTAAATGTTATATTTTTTATTTTCTTATATGGCAACAATGCTTAACTATAAAAATGAAAAAAAAACTTTAGCGATTTACATAATTAAATTAATTATTGGAGATTTTTGCATCCACCAGTATTTCATAGATATAGCATTATAAAATGCAGGTAAGAATATAAAGAGAACAATGAATATGTACAAGGAATTAGTAAAAGAAAAAGAAACATAAACTCGTATTCTAGTGATAAAGAAAGTGATAATACTTTCTCGACATTCATGTTCGAATTCTTCTAAGCATCGAAGAATTAAACTAAAAGCATCACCAATTTTCAGAAAAACACATGCGGCCATCATCTAAAATAGTGTAGAACGTTAGTCGAGATCTACTTTAATGGAATCCGAATATCCTAGATTATCAAAAAAATAATAATAAAAATTAAGAATATTTTATATATATAACAGTTGAGGGATAGAATGTAAAAAAAGAAAGAAAGATAAATGTTAAAAAGATGTGGTGGTTTGGAGCTATGAGAGCTTATCTTTGTACCTGGTGGACTTTCCGTTCCTTAAGCTTCCGGAACTAGATCGGCATAGATAGAGGCGATTTCAAGGATTCAGGTGTTGCCGGTGATCCGCGATTCTCTGGCATCGCCTTTGCATGACGGAGCTCCTTTATGGCTGACGCGTGTACGTGAGTCGGCTATACGTGGCTGTCGCGGCTTCTTCGAGTTGATGGGTTGTTAATGGGCTATAATATCCGTTCGTTTTTAATTATCTTTGTAATCGTATTAGACTTTGTAAAAATGGCATTTTAGGCCCAAATCAATCGAAATGTTAGACGGGAAAAAAAATGAGCTAAGGAAGATTCTCGTGTGGGACTCAATTTATTTCACTTCTAGTTATAAATCATAACTTATGATCATACATACCATCACGTGCCTCCCCCACCTCTGATCGCCATTTGTTAGGTAATTCGAAGTGTATCATAAAATAAATAATAGAGATTGTAACATATTGGGTCCAGCCCATTTGACACTTACCTTTTTCGCAGGTCCGTCTCTAGGTTTTGTAAAGCCCTAGGCAAAATTAAATCTATGGGCCTTTTCTAATATATATATATTTTTTTCAAGGCCTTTTTCTTTAATTTTTTTTGAAAATTTGGGATGGACCCTTGGCATTTGCCCATGTTGCCACCCCCAAGAGACGGCCCTGTTTTTTCGGTCACTTACCTGAAAGAACTCTAAAGTTAAGCGTGCTTGGGCTGGAGTAGTCTCAGGATGGGTGACATTCCGGGAAGTGATTCGTGGTAACATGTGTGTGAGAACAAAACATATTTTCAAATATGTGATCTAAATAGCTATATTTTCAAAGGGGAAGCAGTGACGTAAGTATACCTAGTCCTTTTTGTATGGGTAAGGATAATACGGCCATTATTTCATATTGTGACCCTTTGGAAACTAAATATGAAAATATCATTCTCTGTCACTTAAATCAGTAGTCCACCTTTCCCTTTAAGCTCTATCACCCTATACAAAATTACCAAGTAAAACAATAAAATTTATCACCAGAATTTTTAAAAAAACAATTAACTTAAATTAGCACAAAATAGTTGTGGTTCCAAAAAAGACACAAGTTTTTAGATTTATAAATAATTCTTAAATTTTTAGTAAGAATTCCTAAATCATTGATCATTTTCTTATGGAATAGTTGTAACCATAATAAATATGGTGTAGCCATGCTTGTAAAATAATTGTTAAATTCTAACTTAAGAATATATAATGTTTTTTTTTGTTATAGAAGGCTTCCATATTGATGATGCATGTAATATACATATACACATATATATGAATAAAAATATGTGCTACGTATATGATGATGCCTGATATATATATATATAGACAATACACACAAATTTTAAGCATCACGCATAACAGCTTTATAACGGAATAGATCCGTCATGGGACGAATGCAAGAAAGATTGAAAAATGCTACGTAGTACTCAGGGCTCAAAATCAGTATTGAGAAGTCAATGATCTTTTTAGCTGGGGTATAAGCCAACAACCAAGAAGCAATTCTCTCCTCTTTCCCTCTTGCTAACGGACAACTCCCCGTTCGTTATCTCGGGCTGCCATGCCGAGAAGGATGACAGCGGTAGACTATAGCTCATTGATTGAGAAGATAAAGAATCGCATAGGTTCTTGGACATGAAGGTTCCTATCTTACGGAGGCAGATTGCAGTTGATCAGTTCCGTAATTACTAGCTTGGCAAATTTCTGGTTATCTGCTTTTAGGCTACCCGGAAGATGCATTAAGGAAATAGAGAGGTTGTGCTCAGCATTTTTGTGGTCAGGGCCCGAACTAAATGCAAGAAAGGCAAAAGTCAAATGGTCTGATTTGTGCAAGCCAAGAGATGAGGGAGGCCTCGGCTTAAGACCTTTGAAAGAAGTAAGCTTAGTGATGGGGCTTAAACTCATTTGGAGGATCACATCGTCACAGTCCTTTTGGGCTCGTTGGATACAAACATATCTAATTCGCAAGGGCTCGTTTATCTGGTCGTTGGCAGTTAACTCAGTTGGTGGCTCATGGATGTGGAGAAAGCTTCTAAAGCTAAGAGAACAAGCCAAGCAACTTCATATGGTGGAAATCTGTAGTGGCAAGGAGACTTCGTTTTGGTATGATTGGTGGATGCCTCTGGGAACACTCATGAGTGTGCTGGGACGACGAGGTATCATCGACCTTGGAATCTCTGAACACTCAACAGTCCATGATGTGTTGAGAAATCACAGACAACGCAGACACAGAACTCATGTTTTGAATGATGTTGAAGAGGAGATTGACAAACTGAGAAGGCTGGTGAATAGTGGGGATGCGGATATAAGGCTGTGGCGATACAAGGATGACGTTTTTAAAAACAGGTTCTCTTCAAAACACACTTGGGAATTGATTAGAACTCAATCACCAAAATGTACTTGGAGCAGCTGTGTCTGGACCACTCAGCACACCCCGAAGTATTCTTTTATGCTATGGATCACCATCCTCAACAGGTTGCAGACTGGGGAACGCATAGCAAGATGGTCTACCGCAGACCCCACTTGCATTCTATTCTCAAACCATCTGGAAACACGTGAGCACCTGTTTTTTGCATGCTCATACTCTGAAAGCATATGGAAACCGTTGAGCAGTGGTCTATTGCTGAACCGCTACACCTGTGTCTGGGCAAATCTCATCACAGTCCTGTCAGCTTCTCAATCAAACAACACTACAATGTTCCTGCTAAGGTATGCATTTCAAGCCACCATCCACTCAATTTGGGGGAGAACGTAATGCTAGGAAACACGGGCAAGTACCACAAACTCACCAGCAGCTCTCAAAATTCATCGATAAAGCCATAAGGAACAAGATCCTTGCTGTCCAGCAAGATGGGAATAAAGCTCTCACGGACGGTTTACAAATATGGTTTGGCTCTCGCCAAACTAGCTCCCCAGCAACATAGTTTTATTCTTTCTATTCTTTGTAGTCTGAATCGAAATAGTCCTTAGACACAAACATTTATATGCAGTCGATGTAAAAGGTTTTTTGGATTGAATAAATTTTACATTCATTCAAAAAAAAAAAAATGCTACGTAAACATTTCAAAAATTTATTATTATTATTATTATATTGTATAATATAAATATAATATATATAGTTTTTTTTATCAGAATTACATATGCAGTTTCATTTCCTATTTGACTATAAAGATTGTTCTCATAATAACGTGTTCCTTAATAAAACTGTTAGATTTGTTTAATTATAAATCATATTTTTATATCATATTTTTTGTCAACATTTTTATAGTATGGAATTGTAAAACTTATATATATATATATATATAATTATAAATATAAAACTGTTATATTTCCCCCTCCACATCTTTTTCTAGTGGTAATAGAAATGAGATACTTTTGAAACTCTACTAATTGATACGTTACGTGAAATTAGGTTTTATGTCATGGAAATTGTGTTTCACTTTACACATTCCCGAAATTTTAATAAAGCACATGGGGGAATATATTTATACAATATACCTTAATTATTCTCTATTTATAAATTTTAATGATTTTCTACAATAATACTTATAGAAATTTCAAACATGAAGTGTCAGTTAGTAAAAGTTCTTTTAAGAAAAACCTGAGATGTCTTTTTAAAAGTAAAAGTTGAGATGTTCTTTACCTGTAAAGCGGTAATCAGACTGATTTCTAACAAGCAGCACAAATGAATATATATCTCTTGACACCTATAATGAGACTTATGTGTTAAGAATGCTATAGTATTGAGAATATAATACAAGTAGCAAAAATGAATATATATATATATATATATATATATATATATAATTTTTTTCCTTACCAATGCTATGGTATTAAGAATATAATTTTAAAGCATTGGTGATGCTTGTTAGAAACAAGAGTCATTTTCCTATATGAGGACCTATATAATTTGTGATTATTAAAAGTTTAGAACTAAATTTTGTCATGAATGTGAATACCACTCTAAGCATTTTTCCCAAGTCTTGACTAAAAAGTAAAAATATGAAAGTATTAAAATTTTGAAGACGTTTCCCTCTTTTCTTTCTCCCCCTTTTCTCTGGAGCACACACCGTCGATAATCGCTTTTCTTTGGTCACCGGCGTGAACTCTCACAGTCACGCCGGTTGATCCGGTTGTTTATACTTTTTGTACGGCGGATCTTCCGCGAATAAACTCTCGGTTGATGCCGGGTTCGGCGTTCCGATTTTATGTCGGATTTTTTCTCGGTATGTTCCAAGTTTCTCCAATTTCAGATCCGTCTCTATACTTTATTACTTTTGGGGTGGTTCTTAGGTCGGATTCTCCGATTCCCTTCCGGAATCGTTCCGATCCTCTTCCGGTGCTTTGGCTTTCTTCACGCCGTGATGCTTTTTCCTCTCTTTCTCATTATCGTGGGCTCCTTAGATGTCGGTTCTAGTGCCCAAACGAGCTGTACGGGTCCATCATGTTCCTCATCTCTTCCTGATGGTCTTCTTTGTCTGGAAGCCCCTGTATTTGCGCAGATAATACGATGACTTTGAAGACTTAGATAAGTGATGGATTGTTATGCGGCTGTGGTGTTGGCTTCGGTGAAGCTGGTCGGCAGGCGCATATGGTACAACGATGATGGCGTAACAACGGTGCCGGAAAAATTCGTCGGTGAGAGTATGCGTCCACTGTCTCTTAACTTGACGTGTGGCAGTGATTCAGACATGCACCTAGTCATCTGTTTCCACATGTTTTTTGATTATGATTTTATGGACCTTTTGGGCCTTAGCCAATTTTTTTATTGTAATTTTGTACTCAATCTTGGACCTGTAAACTTGCTATTTTAGGTTTATTATAATATGATTGTTTCCGTAAAAAAAGTATTAAAATATTCATTTGATTAAAAACTTTAAAGAATATCATAAATTTGAGAAACACATTAGAGGACAACGTATTTAGACATATGATGATTTATTTGAACTGTTTTATTTATTTATTTTTGTCAATCATTCACCCACACAATCTATGGCTTTAAATTCTGATGATAAATAGGGTGTTGGTTTTTCAGCAGTGACAGCTTCTTACGGCTAAATTGTGTTTGTTTGGTTGCCGCAAAATGTGACATCTAGACGTTACGACATAACGTTACAATCGGCGGCTAAAACTTTTAAATGTTTGAAAATTTGGTAGGCGACTAAGGTTTTGAAACAAACAACAACATGCAACCATCGATCGTTACTTCCAGTTGCAAGACGCTCCTGTTGTCGTCGGCATTTGCAAAATGAACACACTTAATCAGTATTTAGTACAAACTAGGGTATGCCATCGTAATTTGAGCTATACATTTTTCTAAAAAAGGGTTCCAAATTTGCATTGTATTTACAATTAAAATATAGGAAGGTGAATATTCTTTTTCATTCAAAAATAAATTTAGTCTTTGTTCAAGGATTTAGTTATTGGACTATTTTTTTTTTTTTTTTTTTTTTTTTTTTTTTTTTTATAATATATATATATATTTATAAATACTAAACCGACCCAAACCGGGGATCAACCGGATACATCGAACCGTACCAAAGTAAAACAAGAAACCTAAATAACCGGTTGGAATTCTCCAAACCGGGTGGAGAACACGAAACCTAACAACCGCCGCCACACTTTGTAGGTCAGACCGGATTTCAACCTGCGATCGGCGGATATGACCCGGAACAAAGGTACGGCACCGGACAAAGCTTTTCCCAGCGGCGAAGAGATCCGACCCTTGTCGCCTTTCCAAACCCGCCAGCCCAGACCACCTTTCCCCGAGTCCCGACACACTGGTCTCTGGCCGGAATCCTTCGGACTCACCCGGAAGAGCCGCTCCCAGCTAAGCTCCGATGGCACCGTCGACTCCGCGCTCCACATCGGATCTAAGAATCTATCCAAACCAATCGACTCGAGACTCCGCTCTTCCGACTTTGAAGACTTCTCCGAGGAAGCCGGCATGCAACACGGCACTGACCAGCCCGCCTCCACCGCAGTCGATTCAGCGTGGCCACCGCCTCACCGACGTCTTCTCAGCTTGCACCGCTATCCTCCATACTCCTCGCCGACACAGACATCTCCAGATCTACTCGCTCCGACGCTCCCTGCACTCGCCACCACTGCCGCACGTCCTCAAGCAGCTCGGTGGCTCACGACTAACCAAGATCCGCCGAAGGAAAGATGATCGGGAGAGCTCCGCCGCTTCGAGAAGATACCCTACCCACGCGGTTCCAAAAAGAGGGAGGAGGAGCCATCTTTGGCTCGATTCGATGCCCACAGTTGGCTTATACTAGCACAAGAAGAGGTTGGAGGCCCCTCACGACGCCGACGAAGCTCGCCGGACGCCGGAAAAGCCTCAAGAAAGAGAAAGCGAAACGAAAAACCCGAAAAAAACGAGAGAGAAAAAGTTCGGGCGCGTTCAAACCACGCGCACGAACCTATGTAATTTGTCTAGTTATACAATACAATGGGGGATGTTGAATAATGTTTTCAACTGTTCACTTGAAGTAATGGGGGTGTAGAATGCATAGTTAAAAATAATATGGGTTAGTCATAATTGAATAAACTGAACACATTGAAACTCAACTGAAAATGGGCTTTTTGTCATGTGTCAATATTTAATTAGATGCAGATTTTTTTTTGGCTTTTTCTTCCAAATTATTTGACATCAATTATTATATATCAATTCATTTTTATATTATTTTATACCAAATTCATATTTTTCACTCTATAAATAGAAATTTATTTTATTAGATTTGAACATAGAAATTTTATTTTACGAACATCTCATTTTTCTTACGTTCAAGGAAAACATTAACTAAGAAAAATATTAAAATAGAAAATAAAAAAGAAAACTATTTTTAACATAATTAATTTAATTTAATGTAATTGATAATTTTTATTAATATATAAACATAAAAACATAAATATAAAAATATAATAATATTAAAAAAGGGAGGGATGGAGTATTGAATTTTATTAAACAAAACCATTATAGAATATACAAATTGAATGTTTGTTGAATTATTATGTGAAAATTAAAAAATGATGTGGAGTTAAAAAATGAATTTATGGTGTTGAATAGTTAAAACCATAGTCTTATACATGGTGTCAACGGCTATCACATATACTATTATATGTTAGAATAGGTGTTAGAATAGGTTCATGCACAGAAATAATAATTAAGCAATTAACATTTTTTTTTTAATTTTATATTTGTTTTTGAATTTTTTTTCCAAAGTTGATGTTGATAGTTTGAAACATTTGCAATTATATATTTGGGTTTTAAAAAAAAATATAGTGTATATAATTTAAGCTTATAATATGTATCTAAATTTAGTCATTACTATATGTTAAGAATATTGCCAAAAGTCAAAACTATTAGTATTTAAATTGTATCTGTCATGTCATAGTAAGCATAAGATCAAGTCACATTTTTCAATAAACATGTCATAATCTTTTCTCAAAATGAATGTGGTGATGACACATAATCAAATTTAAAAAAAAAAAAAACACTTTTCAAATAATATCTAAGAAATTGTTATTAGAGAAATTGGCAGATCACCAAGTAATATTAAAATGTAAACGTTTTTATGAATGACTTGCACACTTTCTGAACTTCCAACTTCAAATGTCAAAACACTAACAACAAACCAATGCTAAAACTAAAAGGGGTAAAAATATCCAATAGACTCCTAGGGTATACATATGTATATTATCATCAATTATGATACATATTCTATAGCAGGTAGTAAGTACCAAATTATATTTTTGTTTTTTTTCTTAGAAAATTTTCTTTGGCTATAATATAAAGTGGAAGTTGGAGATGGTAATAATCCATACAAACTTTAACACACCACACTAAAAGGTGAAAATATTTTCTTACTTTCTATATGACAGTAAATCAATGGACATGAGACTCTTTAATCTTCTTCAGTAACTCCAGAAAGGTTCAAGATCAACCTGTCCAGCGGAGGAAGATGGATCTTCTTGAGCATTAAGTCGTCTCTTCCCGTATTCAAAATCAGACGAAATATCGGTGTTCATATCTGTAGAAACTACAGTTTCTTGCGAGACACTCATCGCTTTGAGACTCTGACTTCTGTTGTTATCAATCATAGCCTGTAGAACCGATTGTTCTTGAGCGAGAAACTGGCTTTGTAGATTACCGGAGACTTGGAGGGATTGAGTTTGGTAGAGTGGAATCCTGTTGAAAATGCTGGCTTGGATCGAGTCAAGAACAGGGCTGGTAAAGCAATTGAGTGTGTCTCTTTGGGTTTGATCAGTTTGGTTGGAGAAGCAGGGCACGTAAACCGGTTCTGTTTTGGTTTTATCGTTGAAAGGAGAAGGGCTAAAGTCGGTTCCGAGTGAACCGAATCGGATTAGACTTGTAATAGGGATCTTCTTCCCTCCAGCACTCTTCTGGAACACCCTGCATATCACCCATTCATTCTGAAAAAAAAACAACAAAAAAAAGAAAATTATTAAACAAACGAATAGAGAAAAACAGAGTAATTGTTAGGGTTTCGGGTTTAGAGTTTTAACCTTTGCGGTTTTAGGTAAATTATGGGCAGAGAGTTTGCCTTCAAGCCTATACTCATGCATCACCCAATTGGTTTTCTGACCTTTAGGAGCTCTTCCTCTATAGAAAACAAGTGTCTTCTTCATCCCAACAAGGGACTTGCCTCGGTAAATCTCCTTATCTTTCCCGGTTGCTTTCCAATAACCGGCTTCTGTTGCCCGGTTAGTCCTTAAACCGGTCGGATATTTTCTGTCCCTCACACAGAAAAAGTACCATTCTTTCTCACCCATTTTTGCCATCCCTGTATAAACCAATCACCAACAACATTAGGTTTCAAGAAGAAGACAAGGAAACACCAGTTTGATTCAGACAATGAATGTTAATACTTTGAAAACATACATGGTAACTCCCATGGCTCAGATTTGTTCAAATCAACTTCACCAATAGCTTTAGCTGAGAAGCTGATGTCAAGAACCTTCTTGTGGAGATAGTGAGTTATGAGTTCTTCATCTGCTGGATGAAACCTGAAACCAGGAGGTAGATCCATCTGCTCTTCTTCCTTCTGAAACCCACAAAAAGCCTCCATGTTTTCTTCTTCCTCCACAAGAAACCTTAAACCCTTAAGATTAAAAGAATAACCTGGAATTTTTTGTCCTTATTTTGAAATCCAACATATGGATTTATATATTTGATCTTGAACGGTTTTTTAGAGATGGATTCAGAGAATAGTATGTGAATATAATTATTATAAATGAAGAGAGAAAACAATGAACAGAGAAGTTGGGGAGAAAGGTTAGGAAGATGAAGTGGAAAATATAAAGGGAAAATGGCCAAATGAAACTATAAAGACTGGAACTTTGAAGGACTGGAGAAAAAAAACAAAATTGCAATATTTCATTTTCTTTATTATAAGAATTAAAAGGATTTTTTTTTTGAAGTATTTGGAAAAGAAAAAAAGAAAAATATATTTCCCCATTTTTGTGTGTGAAGAGAAAGATACGTAGAGTAACGCAACTTGGGTAGGTTGTTTTAGCACTTTCCACTTTTCAAAAACTTTTTCCTGAGCTTTTTAATATATTCGTATAAATTAATTCAATTTTTTTTTTTTAAATTAACTTAATAGAAACTAAAAAGGAACTATTTGTGGATCGTTATATGAGCTAGAAAATAAAAATATATTTGCCAAATTAACAAGAGAACGGATACGATTCTTTGAATCTTATTTAAGGCATTATGCATAGTTACTATAATCGTAAAGAAAAATACAACGAATGATATATATCCTTATTACGTCAGTTAATAACTTTAATAATACAATGAATAAAGACAATGTTTTCGAAAAATAAGTTACAAAGAAATTATCATTATTGTTCATGCGTTGGCCGTGACTACTATGGAGGTTTTGTTTCCTCCTTTGGGATTCATTGAAGATGACAAAGTTAAAGAAGTCTCCTTTCTTCGTCGCCTTTGCTTGGATGCTATCTCGGTTGAGCGCTTTAGCTCTCGATTATCTCTTTATCTCTGTTTGAGTTGTTTTAGCTTCAGCTTTACGGTTTGCTCGACCAGCTTGTGGGTTGATGCTTTTGTTTGTTCGGCTCTAAGTAGCCTTTTGTATCCTCTCTTGGTAGAGGTTAAACTTTTTTAAGAGTAATCAAAGAATGTTTGTCCAAAAAAAAAAAAAAAGTTACAAAGAAATAACTATATCATATATGTTATTGAATATTTATGGTGGAAACACTTTTGTTCAATGAGTTTAGAGTTATTGTTTTCTGTATAGATTTTATAGATTATATTATAAACTATCGCAAATCGCATATTTAAAATTTAAAAGTGTAAATATGTTGTAGTATCAGTGTTGAGATAACATTTATACAAACTACTAATATATTTTTATTTGTGTATCATGAATGGTATATCATATTTTAAAGACTAAATTATAACATATCATTTTTTTGTTATTTCTCATAGAGGCATTTTTGGACTTTTGATTGAATTCGTCCATATATACCATGTAAAAAACAACAAACCAACCAACTTTGTTTTAATTTTTGTTAACAATGTAATTATATATGTGTTATTTTGTTTCATTTCTCTATAATGGCTAAATTATTCTTTTTGAAAACAAATAAATTATCTTGTATGACTTCCCTTATCATTTGTATATTTTACTTATGAAGTAACAATAATCCAACCACTTTTGAGATCAAAATAGTTTTATTAAAGAAGTATGTGCATGCTAGCAAATAAGAATAATAAAATAGTTGAAAGATGACTCATTACTAATTTAATATGTAGATACTAATATTTTAGCAAACAAAACAATATTAATGCTTAGCTTTAGTAGTTTTAATTTTTGAAACTCTCTTTCCCAAAGAAGAATCAAGAAGGCATGATCGACAAATGATGAAGACGACAAAAAAAAAGATTGACAAATGATGTTTGATGTTTCTGTTGGTACCCTTATTGGCTCTTTACTCTTGTTACCTTATTTGTCAAATTAATATCTTCTTTAATAGAAGAACCACTTAGAAAAAGGTCAAGGAGTATAGTATTTATAATATTCTTTTTAAAAAGTTATTCTGTTTTCAAGAGCGAAGTGCATTCGGTGTATTACTAACACATTTTGATTTGGGCATTTATAAATATGTATTCGAGTGGATGTTCGCCTAGAATCGCATTATTAATTTTTAAAATCATATGTTATATCGTATGTTATATCGTCAGAGATAGATGGATCTAATCTTATTGGAAGTCAGTTATAATATGTATATATGATTATGATAAATAGCTATACAAACAATAATTTTATAACGAATTCTTTTCGCAGTTACAGAAATCCAAACAATTACGATAGAAAATTTACAAGTCTGAAACCAAGAGGAACGGTTCTATATGTATTATTATAGAACCTCTAATAAACTTGATATTAAATATTTTGTAGAAGTTCTATATTTGTAAATTGAATGTTATACTTGTAAATTATTAAACTTTTGACCACTAAACTAAAAAAAAATTATGATAATAATCTTTTTAGTATCGTTCATAAATATTTCAAAAATTGTAGCAATACATTTGTTGTTTTTAAAATCTTAACTCAACTTTAAAAATAACAATTTCTAATAGCTATATCAATATAAATTTATTGTTTTTTTTTATTCTTAACTCAAAATTACTATTGATATAGCTATTACGAATTTCTTATATATCATTTTGCTTTAATTTAAAGCAAGATTATCCTTGTATATAAGTTATGTGTATACATAATCAATATATATGCATCAGTTAAAATCTAACATGTGTATGTTTTTTTTTCCTGATATTATGTTTCTTTAAAGTCAATCATTTCAAAAATGATTTTTGATGTCGGTATTTGTTTTTATATCAAAACTGGTAAGACAAATCAATCTACGAGTGGTCCACTTTAGGTTATGATGGAGAATACCAGAAAATGAACCATGCTTTCTTTTTTCTATGGAATAAATATAATTTATGCTTATAAAGAAATATAATTGAAGAAATCTAAATGCAACACTGCTGACCAACAGTCCACGATGCAAGAACACGCCATATGTAAAAGAAATGGTTAATGTCTGAGGTTTGTAACCTAAAAAGGTATTACATAAATTCGCATTCTTTATGGATTCGTAACCCATTAGAAACAAAGACATATGTGATGAGTGGTTTGACAAAAAATGATCATAAGCCTAGCTGAAAATCTAGTGGATTATGGTTATAGGGGATATGAGTTATAAGTAGGACCTTGGTTTCAAAGAACCTTTGGTTTATGTCGGTTTTTGGCTCTAAAGAATGCTTTGTATTTTGTTGGGTTTTGGTTGTTGGATTTTGAAAATTATGTTTTTAACTTATTGTCTATGTCCTAATCTTGTATAACTCTCTGGCTTAATGTTCAATATAATATTTAAGTGAAAAAGTAGAACATACCTACAAATTTTATTGTCTGTTAGTTAACAGTCCTTGTTTTCTGTTTTCAAATAGGATCCCTAAACAAAAATACAAAGTGGTCATTCATATATTTATATACAAATATATATTATATGCAAATGAAATATCCATGTACACACACTTACATTTGACACGAATACAACACATGATAGAGAAAAGAATGGGATATTATAGTATATTCTCTATAACTTCTCTTCAGATAACTCTTAGCTATTTAGTTTAGGCAAATCAGAGTGACAATGCATGCTGACAATCACTTATCTAAACATAGTAAAAAGGAAGATTATCTACGCATCTAAGCTTATAACAATATTATACGCATTAGAAACTAATTCCACCCTTATCATTTAACTTTTATGCGATAACAAATCTCTTTTAATCATTTTAAACTGTTAATAAAATATAAGCAAATCTAACAATATGCAAAAATGTCAAACTAGTCGATGATATTTTAATGGACTAAAAATAATAATGTCATGGTGGTTGAAGAGCGGCGTATAAAAAATTTGGTCGTCTAATAAAATTAAACATCTGCTTAAAGAAAATGTTGCAAATTAGGTGGTAAGATAGCAACTAAGATTTCTATTTAAGGGAAGCATCCAGTAAGACAAGGCCACCTATCGATATATAACACCCAATGAGTATTAGATAAACGGCTAGCGTCTACATCTTGAAGAGCCAATGAGTATTGATAAATAAGGATCAAGCCAATGGGTTTGATTGAGTTTGACCAAGTTTTATCAGGTTCGTGATTCCAAGCCACTTTGCATTCTTTTATATATTTTTTTTTGTAAAAAAAAAAAGTTATAGATGAAATGCACATTAATCTCCCGTGCTTACAGAGATTATGTAAAATATTTAGTGGTAAATGTCTAATAGTTTTTCTAACACCTTGACTATCACCACTTATGGATCTCTACTCCTATTTTTGGCATATGAACTTCACCATTGTTTGATGGCTAGTGAATTAGTTAGAGAGGTTAAAAAAACTGTTTAGTAACTTTGCAATTATCACGCGATTATTCTTTATGTTTTGTTTTCACTTTCACGATATCAAATATCACTTGCATGATATTGGAAATCACTTGCATGATATTGGAAATCACCTTTTGATTCTTTATCCCAAAAATTTCTCTTTTCAATAGAATTTTTTATGATATCGCTACTCGTCTTCTCTTGATCATGAATCTTTTGCATCAATTCTGTTATCATTTCCTTTAACTCAGTTAGTGTTGCGTTAGGTGTTGTTGCATCGCCCGTGACTGTGTTTGTTACAGTATTGTCTATTGTTGTGATGTTTGTTGCGGCTGCGTTTTCTGCAGCGTTGATCGCCGGTGGGTGATCTATTTTGTTTCTGTTTCCATCTTCGTCGGTGACCATCTCTTCAGATCTACTGATCGGTGGTCTTTATGTGTAAGAAAATTCCTTTTTCCATATACGGCACCAAATGTGAGAGTTGAAATTCGCACGGTCGATTCTTGTAAAGTTTAACATTTAAAAAACATAAGATTCTAAGTAAACAACACGAAAGACATTCAGAAAATAGTTTATTGATTTTTATGGAAGAAGAGAGTACAAAAATGTAATAGCAAAAAAATATTATAAATGTTTTTGTTAGGATTTTTAGCTTGTCTTGATCGTAGAAAATCTTGTCTTTATAGTCGCGGTAGTCGCGGCGAATCGGTTATTATGTAGTTAAATCAATTATTTTAGTCATTTTTACATATGACATAAATCAAGATGTTATAGTTTGAAACTATTAAACTAAGATCATTTCTTCATTGAAAAAGGTAAGATGGGATTCAATTTATTATATATGAAACATACAAAAACTAAACTAAACCATTCAAATTTTTGACAAAAAAAGATTCGACGTTATATTTTATTTAGGACTCGACTAGTTCATCCATAGCAGTTGCAACTGCGGACATTTGCAGAAGTGAACGGTTACAATTTCTAATTTTAATAAATGTTTTGCACGACTGGCATAGCGGTTGTAAGAATATGCATTTGTGAGACATTTTTGATTGGTTTACAAGCGATTACTGTTGGGATTAATTTTAAAAAATATTAAACTAGAGATAAATTTTAATTAAACACCAAAACGGTATTATTTTGATAAAATATAAATCATTAATTCAACATAAATAATTAAATAGATATTTTAAAATTAGTTTATATATAATAAATATAATTATACATAAAATTATAATTTAACTTATATATATTATGCATATCAAATTAAAAATGAAATATACATTTTCAAGAGGTTTGAAACTATCTTTATATTCTATATAAATGGTTATATATATATATATATTAAGAATAAGAATTTAACATAAAAATTAGATATAAAAATAAAAAATTCTTGCTTTTTTCAATTTTTATAAAATTTTGAAACACTTTTTTTTTGTTGAAAAAATTAACCTCTCGCAACCTCGCCACCATCCGCTACCGCAAATACCTGTGGAAATTAAAGCGGTTACAGTGAATAATACGATTCACATTTACAACACCAAAATTAAATTTATTAACACTATGCATTATATATACCATTACACTGATTTAAATTTGGATGGCCATAAGATGGTATACTTCCATAAACCACTAAAGTACAATGTTCATTTCTTTTATATCTTAGGTGTGTATATATGCTACAGTTATTGGGCCTAGAGACTGAGAAATTAAGGGAGCTAGCTGAGACCAGAGTTACCAGTTGTAGATATTGGGCTTCAAATTGTGGGCTCTAATCAAATAGTATATTCTGAAATTATGGCCTCCAAATTGTAGCTTAGTGTTTTATATTAGTTAGTTGTTGCCACTGTAAATTTTCTGTTTCTAGACGCTGTTTTGGATTAAAAACCTGTGGGCCGCTTGGATTTTTAGACCATTTTTTGCTAAAATGTAGGAAAAATAATATGAAACTATGGGCTGCCCATTTTTTAAATCTTTTTATTTATATATCCTGCAAAAATCAGATAATGGATAATGCAAATAAATCCATATTCAATGGACTGCAGAAAAAGAAAAATGAGCCTGACACTGTTCAAAAATATTATTAAAATAAGATTTCATCCCATTTTTGAACGAATAATAAGAAAATAAGAAATTAATGTGCCTTCAAAAATGTAAATTTCCAAATTTTCTATGATCAAATAAAAAAATCTGTAATTAGTTTCAATTATAATATGTTTATCTATGGGGTAATTAAATTATTAACCAATGTTGAATAAGCCAAGTGGGACCCTATCCAACTAGGAAAAGTCTCATACACAGTCAGCAACACGTTTCATGCCGCTACTCTGACAGTGATGTGTTTCACCCAAAACAGTAGAAAATCATTTACAAAAAAAAACTTAAAGATAAGTTTTGTTTTATTTACTGGATAATCCTGATAAATTCATACAAAATTGTATCATCCAATCCCGATTTTCAAAATTTTAAATTATTGACATGTCATCTATATTGGTCAATAAGCATAATTAGTGCGATAAAAAAGCGTTATCAGTAAATTAATTACTGGCACGAACTTAAAGGGGAAAATGGATATGGATAAAATCATAAAATCCAGTTGGATATAACAGGACCCACCCACAAGTTTCTGCGTAACTGTACTGACTGTGTTCTTCATCGATATCGAGAGGTCAATAAAGTGACCAACTTTTTGTGATATTTTCATTTCAAAAGATCTGTACTTTTCTTCATCTCAAGAATTCCTTCAGTTTCTTCTCTGCTAATCACAAAATTTTAAGTCTTTCTACACTATCAGATTACAGAAACTGGACATGGATGCGATTTCATCTCTAAGAACAGAGTGTGGAATTGGTTCTCAATTTTCCGGGATTCTCCCTAGAATCGATCATGGGCTTTCTGGGTTTTGTCCATTTATTCATGAAAACAAATCAAAATCCAAACTTTCCCCGGTTATGATGAGCCTCGATTTGAAGGAACATCCCATGGCTTCAACCAACCAAACCCATACCGTAAGTAAAAATAAAAGTCCTCTCCTTTTTTTGTTTTCTTTTTCTTTGATCCAAATCTGATAAGCGGTTTGCGTGTTTGAAATGGTTAATTTCAGACAAAGACATCAACAGCTGGTATGAGTAGAGGAATGAGATGGTGGGAAAAGTCAACGAAACACAACATGTTAGAGATTCACTCTGCAAATCATCTTGTTGACTCTTTGTTAAATGCTGGAGATAGATTAGTTGTTCTTCATTTCTACTCACCTGGTTGTGGTGGCTGCAAATCTCTCCATCCAAAGGTAATGCATAGTGAAGAATTCCTTTCCACGTTTTATTTAGGTTTTGATTGGTAACTTTGCGGAATGATGGAATTGTGTTTGAACACAGTTTAAACGCAATTCCGCATATTACCAATCAAAAATAAAAATAAAAACTCAGTTCCGCAAAGAATCCACCTAAAGTTAATCCACCTAAAAGTTCAATTTTTTGCTTAATGGAGTTTTTTTTGTATTTTTCTAAGCGAAAACGCAGATTCTGCGTTTTTGCGTTTTTTTCTTCTATTCGACTAGTTTTTATGATTGGTAAAATTCTTGCGGAATCGCGTTTTTAAATGTAGTTTCGCCATTCCGCAGCTTACCAATCAAAGCCTTAAAATTCATTCCATTTGGTTTGTGTTCTAATTTGTTTGTCTTGTTTATAATAGATCTGTCAATTGGCTGAATCAAATCCAAATGTGATGTTTCTCAAAGTGAATCAAGAAGAGCTTAGAACAATGTGTCATGGCCTTAACGTTCATGTGCTTCCTTTCTTTAAGTTCTATAGAGGAGCAGAGGGTAAACTATGCAGTTTCAGCTGCACAATCGCCACTGTAAGCAAATCAGATAGATCATCAGCTTTCGTAACATTTGGGTATTGGCAGTAAACTGAATCTTTTGTTGATTGAAAATGCAGATCAATAAGTTCAAGAAAGCCTTGGATAAGCATGGCAACGAAAGATGCAGCCTTGGGCCAGCAAAGGGTTTAGACAATAAGGAACTCATGGCTTTCGCGTCTGTAGGGGAATTGAAACTGAATCTGGATTGCTTAACAATGCATCAAGATTTGTTGCCGTCATCATCATCAGCTAGCAAGCTCTGTTATGAAACAGAGGAACAACATCAAATGATGATGCTATAAAGAGATGGTCTTTCATTAGTGTTGTTATTGATTTGTAGATATAATTATTGATTAGTATCTTGTGTTTGGTTTGAATATGGTTCTACTATGTAGATCTTGAATTAAGATCTTAATCCTAAAAAAAACAATATTCATTATTGTTAAATTATGACAGAAAGTCAGAAACTTCCATAATTGGTATTGTAAATTTTAAATTTTGATAATTATAATTAAATATTTTACAATGTTTTCAGTTATTTGAATATTTCGATCAATTAGAGAAAAAAAAGAATATTTCGATCAATTTAGTATTTAAATAATTGGCAATCTTGGTTTTTTGTGAAAATGGTTAAATTTTGATAATTGTAATTGAATATTTAGAATGTTTTCAGTTATTTGAATATTTTGATTAATTTAAAGTTTTTAAATAATTGGTAAACTTTAGATTCACTTCTGACAATACAAAATTTATTTTAGATTCACTACCAGCTATATGAGCCAAACAGACAATAAAAACTTTCATAAAGGGATTTTTCTAGGCTTTACCTCAGCATCAAGATTGTAATCATATATGTTTACACATCAGATCTGATGATTATTTGAATTCCATCATTGGTAAAGCATAATACATTCAAATCAAATAAAAACAGATTTGTTTTAGCAAAAATTCAAAACACTGAACAAAAGCCACCAATATTTTAGATAACTGAAAGTGAAGAGGATTGTTATATTAGAGAGTTCCCATCATAGACTATAGTCAACACAGATGATTTCTGATGTCCCTGTCTGTTTAATCTTCACTTGCAAAGAACATAAATCCACTTTACAAACAAAGAAAATAAAGCTTTCAAGATAGTACTCAATATATAAGCAAGAAGCATAACAAGAATTTGAAACCAACAAAAAAAAAAGAAATTAAGATTGTGTTGAAGAAACAGATCTTAGGGTTTTCACAGTTTTAGACACAGAGACTAGAAAGTTAGGGTTTAGGGATGTTCGTTCTTGATTTATAAAGAGGATGGTGGAAGAAGAGAGCTATTGATGATATTGTATAAATATAATTTACTTCAACTACTGTCGTATGGGGATGTAGCTCAGATGGTAGAGCGCTCGCTTAGCATGCGAGAGGTACGGGGATCGATACCCCGCATCTCCATATTTTGTATTCTTTTTTTTTTTTTAATTAGTAAAATAAAAATCAGAGCCAAAAATAGAATTGCTACTTTTAGAAGAAGCTTTTTATTCTCTTTTGCCTCTGCAATAGCATCTCATATAACCTTTAAGACATCAATGAATTTTGACCCGCACTTAGAAATTCGAGAGAAGCTATAAACTTGTATCTCCTCTTATAATTACTTGAACTGTGTGCCAAGTATCTGAATCCTTCATGTGATCATTGAGTTTTTTCCTCTAACTCGGTTGTTTCAACTAAAAAGATTTTACTGTTTTCAGATTATACACAGTAAGAAGCTTCATCCTGAAGAAGATAACTTAACACTTCTTTGGCGTCTCACTTCGGCATCTCATTGCTCTGATGATCGAATCCCATCCTCAATACGCTACAACAACACATAAAGAATATGGTTACAGTTTTTTCTGTAGGATTAAGACTTCTAAAGCTTTGAACTCTCTAACTCCTTACCTGAAGAAGATAGTTGCGATTTGTGAACCCAATCCAGCGTCTGTGGGAATGTTGTAGCCGAGATATTTACAACTGTCACTCCCTGATTAACACATAACAGAAGTATTAGAACCGTGAAAAAGGAAATTCAAGTGATGAAGGACCAAACAAAACCTGTGAGTTGAAGGAACAAAGGTAGTCTTCAATGGTCTTTAAGTTTGTAGTTAGCCTCTCTATCCCCTGCAAAGAGCCAACAAAACCTGTGTTCAATTGTTCATACAACTTTCAAGATCAGTTTAGTGATGATCTTTTTAAGCTTGAGGTTTATATACCTTAGATGTATATTTATCTCCAGATGTACGGGAAGAGATCCACTCCTCTAGCAAAGCCTGAGAAAAATGAGATTCAAGAAAATCAAGAACTGAGAAAGGCTACTTTCCACACACTATATATTGAATCACCTTATGGTCGAATTCAGCCATCTTTAAAACAATAGATATGACTACGGGTTGAGGTCCAGATTTCGTCTTCCCACTTCCATCAGCTTCTTTTGCAGTCTCTGCTGCACTCACACCTGAAATGAAATATAACATTATACAGAAGCTTCACAGAAAGATAGAAATGAACAAAATACCATCGGTTTTACATTGTGTAATTTTTTCTGATAGTTCTTCCACAGATGTCATGGCTTCAGCCTGGTGATTAGGTTTAGTAACACTATTGTCGGTTTCTTTAGTGTTTGAAGAACCTGCCTCAGGGGTTTTGTCTGTGGTTAGATCTCCTGAAGAGTTTGTTTCTTTGACACTCTTCTCAGGTTCATTTGATGGAGCTTTGTTCTCATCATTCATTAAGTATATGCTTGGATCTAAATGTCTTCCCTGTAGATTATTCAGGACCAAGATCAGAAAACAAGCAAGGTGGATGGAGCTCTTCACAAGCAAAACTTACCTCAATTATAATAGGTTTCCCATCTTTCATTGCTTTCTTCAAATCACCAGCAAGTCCTAAGCAACAACAACAACAAACCATTTGGGATTTCAAACACACAAAATGTAAATGAATACTGCGGTTTCCAACACCGAAAAGGAAGTACCTTTTCGAACAATTCTGCATTCTCTACAAAAGGTGCACACAAGATTTTAATAGACAGCACAAGTGAGAACGAGCAAAGGAAGAAGGGCTAATGAGTTGACTAGATACATGTAAGACGTTTGGCAAGTTAAGTCTCTGAGCAAGTTGAGTAGCTATTGTAGATTTGCCAAGACAGGCTGTTCCACAAACAAGTATGACAAGAGGTACTCTCTGATGATGAAACCTAAACACAAAACAATATGAAACTTTGAAAAAAGGATTTTCAAACCAGACAAAACATATAGTGTTCTTACATTGTCATCATATTGTAGCGGTTAATATACTCCTCTCCATAACCACGTTGCTCCATAAGCTGCAACATTGCAATCATTATCATATTAATGAAACATTCACAAGATGTCTAAGATATGTTTGCATACAACAAAATATGAAGTATGCACCATAAACAAACTGGTTTCCAAATCTTTTTGAGACCTGCAAACAGAAACGAAGCATATTGAGTACAAACAACATCGAGATTAGTGTTAACTTCTATGGGCTTCCAACTTAAAACAAGTGGAGTGACTCATATCTCTTATATATTACTAATGATCTCTTCCAACTACCGATGTGGGACATTATGTCCTAATAATTAGGAGATCGATAAGAACAAAAAGAATTGTATAGCAAAAGGGCATACACATCTAGAAGGATGTTATCAATCAGAAGCTTCTTGAGTTCAAGAGAAATCTTTACAGCTACATGATTTGGGATCTGAAACCAAACCGGCAAATGTTTTTATCAATATCTTAGAATCTAAGAACAATATTCAAAATGTAACAAAGGTGTTAAAATTGAAAGAAAGAACTTAGTTACAGCTAACATTCTGCAGAGTAAGAACCGAGACAGAACATAGTAGTGAATATAAGATTGGTGTTAAAATAGAACAAACCTTAGTTACAGTTAACATTCTGCAGACTAAGAACCGAGACAGAACATAGTAGTGATCGGCATCATCTCCAAGCCATACCTTCACCTGAAAATTTGTCGTCAGTAGAAAATAAAGTCTGAATTTCTGAATAATAGAGAATCAAAAGCTCCCAATTCACCACAAAACAAAACAAAAATCGAACCTTGACGAAATCGTATTTAGAAGAAGCATTTCGAGGAGGAGGAGGAACAGAAGAGAATGGTCGGATATTGAGTTCGTGTTCATCGTTAGGGTTGTTTGTTGTTCTTGAAGAACCAGACGATTCCTCTCTGTCCTTCATCTTCGAGTTTGCAATGCAAACGTAAATGAGAAGATGAGTTTTTTGGACTTAAAAATCTTTGATCGAACAAATAATGTTATTCCCTCCGTTGATGTTTCCGACGTCTGAAGGACTGGAAGAGCTTCTTTTTCACTTTTTACGTATTTAATTTTATTATTGATAATTAGTAGCCCATTTTCTGAATTGAGTCCACATTTAGTTGGGCCAGCCCATAACAATCTTTCTTAATTAAATTGGGTTGAATTTGTTTTATTTATTTTTAACTTAAATTTACTATTAATAGGGTTTTCTTACGCTGATACATAATATTATTAATACAAATATACGTCTACCATCAATGTTCCACCTGCTCATAATTTTTTTTTTTAATTAATTTTGTAGAACCTGTCAATGTAAAAATTTTACCAGAAAAACGACTGCACAATTTTGGTATGCTAATTCAGATTCACAATTTTGGTGGAAGTCCCTTGTCAATGCTAATTCAGATTCACAAGGGTTTAAAGGCTTCTACACCAGGTCTGGGGTTCGATTCCCAAAGAATGCAGTTTAGCCAGATTAATACATACATGTTTCTAGGAGGTCCAGAGTTGCAGGTAACAACCAGCCATCATGGTCTCGTGTGTTGCGGGAGAGCTGTCCATCGTAGGTGTGGTACATATGAAGCCGTTCATCGTAGATCAAGTGTTGCAAGGGAGAGCTGAACCATGGAGTCATTGTTCGTGGAGCTGTTCATCGTAATCGTAGGTGCTGCAGGTAGTTGAATCATAGTGTTGATCTTGATCAGAAGATCCTTAGTGTTATGAGTAGATTAAATATCACTCATGATTGTGATTCACACTCATTAATATTTGAATTTTTATACCTATAATTTTTTATAGCTAAAACATGCATTGACCAGAAATCGTTAGTCAATCCGTTAAAATTTTAACGGTTGATGAGTCAGCTGTCACGTAACATATAATATCGTTTTGGGATTCATAGATACACAATTTTAGTGTGCTAATTCACATCCACGTTCACAAATATTTGAATTTCTATATCCAAACAAACTAATATGGTCGAAACATCCACTATAAAAACATGTTTACAACAACAAATAAAATCGTCGTTAAAAATTACGATAAATTTATAATCATTTTTAGTTATTCGCCGTAAATTCGACGTACAATCTTTGTTGATTCATCGTTAATTAACAATAAAATTATAATAATTTTTAATATAACAACGAATTAACAACATATAATTTAAAATAAATTTGTAGTTAATTTAGTGATAGTTTTAGTGGGGGTTTCAGCAGGACCGGTGACTCTGATAGGAGTGGTGGTTTAATGGAGACGGTAGCTCCGACAAAAATGATGATAACTCAAATCTTTGCCCAAAAGAGCGTGGATCTAGCTTGTTTATATCAATGTTGACTTTGATCAACTTGTTAATTATTATGATATATTTTTTGAAGTCTATATGCTGATTTTGTTAAATTTTGAAGTAACATTTTACGAAGTAACATAGAATATGTCATTTGTATATAACAATAAATTTATAATGATTTTTGTTGTTAATTTATAATGTATTATCTTTTTTTTTTAAAGTTTATCCAGCTTATGATTTTGTTTATTTTTCTAATATCAAAAACATATGATTTTTTATTGCGATCGACTCTATACTCTATTAAATGTCCCCCGACCCATCTAATTGGATAGGTAGATTGTTATTCAAATCTAAATCATATAAACCTCATTTAAATTGATAATTATATAATGGCTAACATACTTTAATCTTTATATTAATTGAGAAGTCTCTTTGCCTTTATATTCACTCTCAAAACGGTTAATTACTTAGTTAACCTTAATGAATTTAGATTTTTTACTTTGTTAACCTTAATTTATATTGATATTTATTATATTAATTTTAAAAATTATATATTTTATTTTATATTAGAGATAAGTACAAGCTCATATAAAAAATAAAAAACCAAGATAATAAATACGAGACTATTTTTGCAATAAAATTTTTAAATATTAATAAATTAAATTGTTCTAGATAATAAAATTTTATATAGTAAATTCATATTATTAATAAGAATTTTGAGTTTAGATAATTTTAAATAATAATTAATATGTATATTGATGTTTATTTATATATAATTATAATTTATTATAACTAATATGAAAACATGTTTACAAATTATATTTCAATATTTTTTTTAATTTATATTGTTTTAAATAATAATATTTGTTTTATTATTTAAGTATAAAATTTTACTAATAGGTTAATATAATTATATTTAATATGATAAATGATATTATTATTGCTAAATTAAATTGATAACTTTTAAGAGTTTATTTATTTATTAATGGTTGTGCTCGCAAATCATACTAGTTATTATTAAAAAAAAGCCAAACATACGGACATTCTTTTAGGCAAAGTAACATTTTTTTTTTTCCGGAGAGTAACTAAATGAAAGAGCAAAAGCAAGATGACTAATTAAACTTAGGGTTTGTGCCTCCCTGCATAAGGAGAGAGTTTGACGAAAAAGAGACTAAATCATCAAGGGGTCAGCTAATTTATGACTCCATTAATTCATTTCTCTTTTTTTCATCGATTAATTCATTTCTCTTTGTCTTTTCTTGTAAAAGTTATTCCTTCTTAATATCACAGATTTTCTTGACAGAATTTGTTTTTAAAAAGGGGTTTTCCGATCATTTTCATAGGGGCGTTCTCACCTTGACTTTTGTGTGGACATTGATCTTGTTTTGGATCTCTCTCTTTTTAGCAAGAAACAGTACTTTCTTGGTGTGGACATTGATCTTGTTTTGGATCTCTCTCTTGTTAGCAAAAAACAGTACTTTCTTAGTTTGGTTTTGGATCCAAGTGAGTTCTTCTTTTTTTGTTCTTTCTACTTTTTCTTTCAATAAAAATCGTTCAGATTTAATTAGGGTTTCATACGAATTCACTAATCTTGGCAGGAAGATGGTGAGAGGGAAGATCGAGATCAAGAGAATCGAGAACCTAACGAGCAGGCAAGTCACGTTCTCCAAGCGTAGGAAAGGTCTCTTAAAGAAGGCTCACGAGCTTTCAGTTCTATGCGATGCTCAAGTCGCAGCCATTATCTTTTCTCAGAAAGGCAAACTATACGATTTCGCTAGCTCAGAGTAAGTAATCTATGTATCATTTATATAAAAAAAAACTTTTAATCCAATTAATACGCATTTATATATATACATATAATTTACACTGCTATATATAGATGAATCTTTTGTTCTTGCTTTACTTTGCTAATGTTTAGTGAATTTCGTTTTTCAACAAAGTATGCCTTCTTAATTAAAGTTTTTGTTTTGTTTATTTGGTCATATATTTTTTCTTAGTACCACAAGGTTTTTATTTTATGGATTCAAACCTAAACGAATAAATTTAACAAAATGTTTTTTTTTTGTAAAATCAATTAAGTTCTTCTTCAAGCACGAGCAAATAATTTAGGGAAAGTGTTCTTGAACTTTGAACCTAGTATGCCTTGAAACTCATGCTGAAACCACTTGACATGTTTCTAATAATTATATTTGTAAAAAGAATCCTAGTGTTCATGCCATACTTCAAGAGTACAATTGGACCGTTTTAAAAATCTGACATGATGTATGAAATAAGATCTTGTGGATTTCTGCTAGGGTCTCAAACTATATCCCTCGCTAGCTTTCATGATTCTTAGATGGGTTGATCTTTAATATGTAAGTGAATTTCTTAAACCAAATCCACATATCTTCAGTTTTCATATGATGCCACTAATGATTATCAAACCCCAAAATTGATCACTATTATGTGAAACCATATATTAGAAGCCACTTGGTGAACTGTACTAATCATCATCTCTTTCTATTATTTTGTTATCAAACTGCCAATAGCTAACAATACCGAGATGGATAAACAAGGAAAACGTGTTTGCGTTCAACTGTCATATTTTATGCATGTAGGTTATGAATCACCAATTATGAACAGCTTAATCATATTCTTATATTATTGACAGAAAAAAACTGCATGTCAATAGCTACACTTGAGTGGGTTTAGATAGTTAACCAACCAAAACTATTGCATTACAAGTTTATATTTCATTCATAATTTCGAGTTTACCAAATTTGATCATTTAAAGAAAATCGTTGGTACGTTGTGAAAGGCCTGTGCATCCTAGCTAGTATAATAAGTAATGCTTTTGCTATTGAGTTTGTAATGGTCTTAGCCAAACATACGAAACCAAATCACACAATTTAAAATATTACTAACACGTTGATATCTCATATGATTAGCAATCACTACAAGAAAACACGCGATTACCGACGGCCATAATCGTCGGTAATCCGTCGGAAACACCGTTTATTGACGGAATTTCGACGGAACAAATCCGTCGGTTCTATTTTGTCGGAAAATCGTATCCGTCGGAAATCCGTCGGTTATTTCCGACGGATTTCCGACAAACTATTTTCCGACGGATTTCCGACAAACTATTTTTCCGACGGATTTCCGACAAACTATTTTCCGACGGATTTCCGACAAACTATTTTCCGACGGATTTCCGACGGTTCTTAAAATTATTATTAAAAAAAAAAATTATTATATATATTAAAAGTATTTAAAATTTATTATATATATATATATTAAAATTTAATATTTTATTTACGAAATATTTTATAAAATTTTTATTAAATTTATTAAAAGTATTTATTTCAACTACATAACATTGGGATTCCCATCGGATCCCAATCCCGCTCCTGTTCCCTTTACCGAACCCGTCCTCGTCCGTCCATGTCCCCGTTCCCGAAGCTCCTGTTCCCACTCTCGGTTCCATCACTTGAGTTGTCCCGCCCAAATGGCTCCCGCTAGGAGCTTCTTGCCCCGAATGGCTCCCGCTAGGAGCTTCTTGCCCCGGAGCCGATGGTACAGAACAAGACGGTCTAAGTTGAGTCGATCGAGCTCGCCGTGGAGGTGCCGACCGTGCTTGAGGAGGCTGAGAAGGCTCACCCGGAAGAGATCCACGGTCCAGGCCGGTACCGGACAAAAAAGCCTCGAACTCTCCGTAGTCATTCCTACATCACGTGAAAAAAAACTTAGAGTCAAGCAACCGTTATAAAAACATTTATATAAATCATAATTTTATATAAACTTTTATTACAATATTAATAATTTCAAAAAACAGTTTTATAAATCTGAAAAAATATAAACTCGTTTTCATATATATATAAAAAAACTTTTTAATATGTTAAAAATTTATGAATTTTTTTTTTATATAGAAAAAATTATCTAATTTTTTTTTAAAAATACTAAAAATACTAAAAACGTTTTTTTAATCTGAAAAATCATAAATTCGTTTTTATAAAAAAAAATCTAATGTTTTTATAAAATACTTAAAAACGTTTTTATAATCTAAAAATTTATAAAATCGTTTTTATAAAAAAAAAATATCTAATGTTTTATTAAATTACTAAAAAACGTTTTTATAATCTAAAAATTTATAAAATCGTTTTTATAAATAAAAAATATCTAATGTTTTATTAAATTACTAAAAACGTTTTTTATAATCTAAAATTTTATAAAATCGTTTTTATAAAGAAAAAATATCTAATGTTACATTAAATTACTAAAAACATTTTCATAATCCATAAAAATTTTAAAAACCTCTTAAACATTACAAAAATAAAGAAATAAAACTTATACAAACCAAAAAATGTTAGATAAATAAAAATTACATTTCTAAACAAACTAACATCAATCTAACAACCTAAAAAGGATGTTAAGCTCCTAGAATCAACACTCAAACAACATGAATCCTAGATCCTAAATTCAAACACCTAAAATCTCATTAATCTCCAAAATTAATCGGTTCAAATCAAAGCTTACATGATTTTGATGTGGTTGGCGGTTGGTTTCGGAGAGATCTTGCCGGAATCGTGCGTGCAACGAAGAGAGAAAGTCGGAGAAGAAGAAGTAGAGAGAGAGAGAGAGAGAGAGCTGTCGAAGAAATGAGGAGGAAGATGAGTTGGTGAAAAGATATTTAAGCTTTCCGACGGATTTCCGACGGATAATTAAGATCCGTCGGAAATCCGTCGGTTTCTAAAATTATATGGCGGTATTCCAAAATTTTCGGTTAAAATTTTTGGCGGTTCAATTACCGACAGATTTCCGACGGATCTAATATTTCTGTCGGAAATCCGTCGGAAATTTCCGACAGATTTCCGACAGAAATAGGTTTAGGGTATGTTCAGGGTTTAGGGTTCCGGGATTACGCAAACTTAAAAGTTAAATAATACATTTCATATACAATATTTAGGATCGTATGACTTATATAATACAAAATTAGATTTTTGTAAATCAAACAAGAGATCCGTTCAACATATCGACAAATGACATTGTCTACTAAGAAGTGAATTCGACGATGGTACTTCGTATTTCCGAGAATGTGTAAAACAATCTTTAAGTGATATATAATGTTGATCTTCACTCATTAAAACCCTACCATTAATCACCCCAAAGTTTTACAAAGAATCACGTTTAGGGTTTGTAACCCTAAACCCTAAATCAAACTATCCCTCGGAAATCTGTCAGAATTTTCCGACGGATTTCCGACGGATATTAAATATCCCTCGGAAATCTGTCAGAATTTTTCGACGGATTTCCGACGGATATTTAATATCCGTCGGAAATCCGTCGGAAAATAAAATGCATTGGAACAGATACCGACCGATATACGATACCGTCGGATTACCGTCGGAAATTTTCCGACGGAAATGTTTGCTGTCGGAAATTACCGACGCAAAACCGACGACTTCTAATCCGTCGATGCGTCGTCGGAAACCTGTCGGAATTTCCGACGGCAAATTTTCTGTCGGAAATTCCGTCGGATTAAGGCTTGTTTTCTTGTAGTGAATCTCTTCTATTTTAATAGGTCGAAAAACATATCGAATGATTGACTCCTGAAGATGTCGTCATACTTCGTAAATCTTTCTTGGTTTTAACTATACTATTCCTGAGATAGGTCAAGCATGTCTATACTATTCCTGAGATAGGTCAAGCATGTCTACAACGTGTATCTAATTTAGGTTCAGAAAATATGTACACAATCCATGAATCTTGCATAAGTGTGAATGTTCTTGTTGGCCATGATAACATTTTAGGAAATAAAAAAAAAAATCTAATAAATAATAAAATGATGAAGATGTTCTTGAAATTGAATTCAGCATGAAGAAGATGATGGAACGATATGAGATACATAGAAGGGAATATTTTCATGCAGAGAGACTCCAAAAAGAGCAAGATATTGTGCAGGATCTCAAGAATGAAATCACGGTAATGGTGAACACTATTGAACTTCTTCAACGTCAATGCCGGTTAGTTTCTGACATTTATATATCTAGTGCATACATTTATACATATCTTAACGTATTATATGATTCTATACACACAAATGAACGCGATAACATGCATATCTTAGGAAGCTGATGGGGCAAGATTTACATTCTTGTTCGGTGGAGGAGCTCAAAGAGATAACTATTCAAATTGAGAAAAGCCTTACTATTGTCAGATCAAGAAAGGTAAACTTATATTGAGAATTGATAAATAATTAGTACTTGATTCTCAAATCCTTATATGATGTCATAATGTGTTTAGCTATAATGGTCTTAAAATTATGTGTGTTCTAGTAGGTTTGTCTAGTTATATTATATACATATGTTCTATGAGACGTCTGTGGTTAGCTATTTAACCAGCTTGTGCAATATTGCTCATTATGGATTCTATGACTTTGGCAGGCTAAGTTAAATGAAGATGAGGTAGGGAGACTAAAAGCAGAGGTAATATTACTAATTACTTTACTTGGTTCTTAAGGGGATATAATTCTAATATTCATTGTTTTTGGGTTTGGTCTCATAAGATTGCAGGAAAGAGAGAGCTCTTGAATGAAGGGACTAGGCTGCACGAAATGGTATATACGTACACACGGATATTTAATCCAAGGACATATATCCATGTATTCATCATACATTCCCACACATATAATCATAGACCTTGCTTTCTATAATTAACTAACTGTTACATTTGGATAATATACATATTGGCCAGGGTTTGAATTTCATAACTAAAACATCAATTAGCTTTTTGTTTCTTTAGTATATATGCTTTGTTTTGTCGATATAAAGAAACCCTAGTTTTTATGACTCAAGTTTAATGAAAACTCTTATGCTAGATTCATTCCATTGAATTTAGCTAAGTAACTTGTTATTATTTCAGTTTGAAGAAAAGCCCTGGTGGATGCAGTCAAGGAGCCTAGAGAGTGAGAAGAGTGCAGCTTCATGTGCTTGTGCAAACATGAACACATCGGATGTCGAAACTGATTTGTTCATCGGATTGCCTAGTAGCCGAGTGTAATGATTTCTTCGTATTGTAATCAACCGGTTCTTGTATTCATATCTTCCAAGTTGTATTTGAAAAATAAAGTAATGTATAATAAGATTTATACTACATAATAAACTAATGTATAAGTTTTATTTTCTCTTTTGTAATGTTATAATGGCATGGTTTTTTATTGTTAATTAGTGCTTTTATTGCATGTTTATAGTTTTCTCTTCATCTCTCACACAAATATCTTATGGCTTTGATTGTTAATATGTGGAATGACGGAATCGTAATTAAAAACACAATTTCATAAGTATTGCGTTTAAACGCAATTCCGTCATTCTGCAAGTTACTAATCAACAAAAAATTAATTTCACATCAATCTACTTGTTTAACGAACTTGCATTTTTTTTTGCGTTTGATTCGTATTTTGATTGGTAAAATACTTGTGGAATTGCGTTTTTCCACCATTTCACAAATTACCAATTAAAGCCTATACATAAATGGTTGTTGCGGATTTATAGATCGAGTTATATAACCACAATGGGATTAATAATATTACAAAATGAACGTGTCTTTCCCTATAAAAGTAGAACTTGTATGAGATGTTGTCATATACATATGGTAACAACTAGTGACAACTAAGAGCCCTAATTAAAAATAGAATTTGCTAGCAAAGTGAGTAGATTTCTGAACTAATATTTTACATAGAAGGATGGCGAGGTACTTTCAATTTCAAGAACGAGGAGCAGCCATTTGCTGCTTCTTTATCCTCTCGTGCGACTTCACCATGCTGTAATAACAGAGCACAAGAGAGAGTGAGTTTCATCCAAACATCCACTTCACAAACAGAGTTCCATGGTGTTGAAACTGATCTTGTTACCTGATATCATGAGGAGTGATGAACATCCACTGCGCTCCATGTCCAATTGCAAAATCCACCAGCGCGTCCAAGCTGATTTTCCGGCTCACTGCATCCTGGCAAGTTAAAAACGTTTGTTTCAGCAAGCTCTCATCCCAATGTAATGCTTCTAAGGAGATGATTCTCAGAACGACATAATACCATAAACACATCAAACTCATCCATTGCTCTAAATGGGGCTTCAGTCATCTCGTGAAGAGCTAATGCAAAACACAAAGTTGAGAAAGAACGTTCTCCGCCTGAAAATTATGTGAGAAGACAGGAGCTGTCTTAGACTTCACCAATGTCCAACAAGTTACATATGGTCGAAGTTGTTTTAAGTGGAGAAGGAAGCAGCACCTGAAAGACCTTTGGTGTCTCGAACGCCCTTACTTGTTGCATCTTGAGGCATCTTAACCTGTCGTAAAGAAAACCGTCAATCAGATTATGTAATAACAAGGACACATTAATCGCTAATATGGTAGCATACCAGTGTCAGTTACCTCTATGGACAAACTTTTATTTTCATAATTGACTTTGATTTGTCCACTGATACCTTTCTTTCCCAAGTGAGAGTTGAATCTGCTTCCAAGATCAAAATCAAAGAAAGCTCCACATGGAAGAAAAATCATACTAAATCTCAAGAGATAACGGAACTACAGATTTATCTATGTGGTTGGCAATGTGGAAAGCAACTCTTACCGAAATGTTAACTGGAGCCAGAGACGAGATGCATTCCTTTGATACTTGTCCCGCCGCGAATCTAGAGCAGTTTTGCAGGCCTGATCAAACCAGTAATGAATGAATTAAATGATGCAGCTATAACAACACACACAGCTTTGATATAAACAGATAATCTGAAAGGCTCAACCATGAGTATTTCTCGATAGTTTTGGTATAATTTGCGCTTCTTTACAATCTTTCGTTCTAGTTTCTCATACATCATCCTAAGGTCATCGATTGATTCAGAAAACCTGCACCAACAAAATTGAAGCATGTGATTTACTGTCAGAGGTCCTTTATGCTGAAGGAAGAACTTAAAGGAATACTAAAATACACACTGCTGATTCTCTCGATGAAGTCTCTGATTCATTCTGTTAACCTGAGCACTTAGCTGCTCAGGACTACTCCCATCCCAGGGCCCTAAAGATTTTATCTCACTCTCAGGACAAATTTCAGAGGCTTTCTGGTCGCTTTCCTGAAAGTTAAGCACATGTAATTCGTTACCAAAAGATAAAATAAAAACAAAAAAATGGACCCTGAGCACATGTAATTGGATTTGTCATCTTGAAAAAATTCCCTTTGTCTACAAGACTAACGCAACTGTCATAATTACTTATATGTACCTTCTGCTTATTTTTAAGTTCTTCATAATTAGCCTCAGCCGCCTTGATATCAGGTAGGACCTTGTTTTTCATTATGCCCTCGTAATGGATTTTCTCCTGAAACAGAATAACGCTTACCTTCTGCATCCAAAGCAAGTAAAAAATCAAAATCTTTACGTAGAGGCGAGAAAGAGGTACCGCTTCTGCAGACTGAATGTCTTTCTCGATTTTCTTTAGCTCGTTCTCTGCTTCCTCAAAGGCATCAATTTCACCCTTGGCTGACTCTGCATGCGTCAAGTCAATCAAGATGATCTATTCATGTTCTACCACAAACCAAGAAAAAGATACTTGCGTTTCAGAAACAGTGGTCTATCACAGACATACCACGTAAGTTCTCAAATGAAGCATTAAGTTTATTAGCTTTTAGTTCAGCTTCTTTCAAGCAGTTCTGGAGCTTCTCAAGGAAAGCATCTTTCTCCTCTATTTCTTCTCGGTCTTTCTGATAGAGTAATTAGAAGAAACATCTAACTTAAGGAATAATACTTGGCGAAGACAATGGAAATAGAATAGTTTCACCAAAAAACAAACCATGATTTCAAGTTGAAGCTCATTAACACTTGAAGACGGTGATGCTTCTGTCTCCGCAGCGACTGTATTCTTCAAATCTTGCATCTCGAGTTCCTTTGTTGTCAAAACTTTCTCTGCTTGGCTTCGGTGTTTCTGTATAAACCAAAGAGAAATATATACAAAACTGTTATGAAGAGCAAACTAAAGCTATGTGAAAACAAGTTAATCATTTCACTTAAGATGCATAAAGACTGGAAACACTAGTTTCGACATGTCTACTGGATTAATTAGTGAATTTACATTACCTTCAGTGTGCGTATTTTCAACTCAAGTTCCTCGAGATTCTCCTCTGCTTCCCTCTTATGTCTCATGCATTGGTTTATCTCGCTTTGTCCTTTTGAGGCTTCTGTTTCAAGATCCTTGATCTGGTCATCAAAAGAAGCACAAAGTCGCGTAGGTCTTCGAGAAAGAGAAGGAAGGGTTGTCTGAACTGGCCCACGAGAAAACCTAAGGTAAGAGTAGATACATGAGTGTTATGATTAAGGAAGATCGTCCTATATCCCCTAGATGGTTTCCTGTTTGCAACTGAAGATATAGCAGGACTTATGAAAAATCTAACAAGTTACTTACATTCGGTATCCATCTAAAGTGTAAACATCCTTCAAATTTGAGAGCCGTTTCCCAAATGCAACTGCCTTTCCCATCTCATAGTTCTCAGCAAGCACTTGCCTCTCAACACCATTCTAAAATATCCAGAAAACAATACCAAAATATGTATGATTGTAAGAATGAAATTAGTAAGTGGAAGGAAAAATTTGAAAAGTAAGATTACCACATCCACCAAGACGTTAAGAACGGTTGGATTATCAGAATGTAAGACAGAGAGAATATTTGGATGTTCTGTCTGAGGAATCATGTGCCTTGGTATATTTAACCTGCATAAGCAAAGAGAGAGACAATTCTGAGTTACAAAGCTACCCATTCATCAATGCTAAAGGTTAAAGGGAGATAATAAAATGTTTATTTAGTCTTTGAACCTTGGTCTCGAAAAGTCATATATGATAATCCTAAGGTTTCTATAATTGGCTTCATTCGCACAGCCTCTTAGAGTGAGTGAATCTTTATGATCAGTCACAATGAAGGCGTTTAGTATGTTTCCAAGAGCTTGTTCAACTGTAGAAGCCCATTTATTGCCATTGATCAATGTCTGTAGAACATCACACCATTAGAAGATAATTAGTGAGATTTTTATCCCACAAAATATTAACATTAGAAGATTGTTCCTAGTTTCTTCTTGAGCCATGCATGGTCAAATATCAAACAACATGTGAAATTGGTTTGGTGCAAAGATCTGCAAAATAAACAAATAGAAACTCACCACATGGGAGCCAATAGGGCCAATTGGTGGCTGTCTGAATCTACGGTGATGTCTCTCAATAGCCTGGAGAAGATTAATGACTTTGTCCCCTCCAAATGCAGTAACCTTGTTTGTTTGATGTTTCTTCAGATCATAAATGTTGGAGTTTATGTATTTTTGCCTCTTTTGATGGTCTCTGATCTAGAGGCCACAAGCCCAAACAAATGAATAAGGTGTTAATTACAATATTTAAACAACGAACATATGAAACTGATTAAATTATTAGACTAGATATTCATGTTGAATGTAAGTAACAAATATAAAGTGTCGTTGTACCATATCCTCTATGTGTTCCATCTCTTTCCTTCCAGCTGACACTTTTTCCAGTAAGCAGTTCTCTTCCTCTTTCAGTCTGAAGTATGAAACATTTGGAGGCGAATGAGAAGATGGATAGGCACACGAAAAAGGAGATGGAAAAGTTAAATTATATAACCTGGAAAGCAATGTTTCAGCCTTCTCAACCTCCTGCTCCAAATATTTAAGTTTCTCCTCGATTTCAGATTGTTCAGCCTGCATCACTATCAACCTATGAGAAATATACAGTTGCGTCGCCTTGATTGTTATGCCAAGACACTGAGCACAAAATAAGAATGACATAGTTTTTGGACCTGAGTGTTTCTCATTGTCTGTTCATTGATATCTCCAACTTGCCGTTCAAGCCTTCTAACACGATCCCTAATCTTGTGAACGTTATTGCGCTTGTGATTGAGTTCTTCTTCTAAAGCAATCTTTTCTCGTGCAGCCTACAATAAGATTGACATCAAGAACACACAAGATATGTCAAAAACATGCATACACAACGTGAAAATTCCATCCACTAGACCAGTTTAAAACTAAATTTTACAAACCGTCTTGGCTGCTTGGTGACAACTCTCTATCTCTCTCTTCATCGCAGTTGACTCGTCCATCAGACATGCAACTTGAGCTTTCTTCTTGTTCAAGAGATCCCTTAATGATTCCACTTTACCCTACAGATGGTCAGTTATAGTCAACAGTTTGAATTCTAGAACATGAATTAAGCAAACATATTCAGCCATGTGTAGATAGCTAGCTCCCTATAATACGTCAGGTTACAAGGTTCACTTCTACGAACATTTTGGAGGCAAAACCTCAACTAAACTTGTAACCAAGATACTATTCCATTACCATGGCCCTATCAGAATATTTCAGGGTGGAAATACCTCAAGACCACACTTCACACTATCTCTATTTATACAGCTAACTAACTTCATTGTATCTTATGACGCCAGGGTTGGATATCAGGGAGAAGTTAAAGCTTGTAATGCACCTGAGCATCTGTAACTTTCTATTTTTCATAGCCATCCACATTTCAGATAATGGAAAGTATGTACGACTTACCAGTTCCCAATCTATTTTAGCTTGGCAAGTAGGTATACGTTCTTTAAGCTTCACAATCTTCTCCATCTGTTCCTGGAGCTCCCTATCTACATCATACACCCATGACCAAGCAAGTTTCTTTTTCAGCTGCTGCAACTTTTGAGCTATTTCTTCAACTTGTTCCATACTCTTTATCTTTCCACAAAGCTCACTAATCTCCTTTTCTATTGGTTTAATTGTGTCCTCCATTTCATCGACTATCACAGATGCAGATGTCAAGTTTGCGTCGATACTTTGGAGAAGATCATTAACTTGCTGAAGAAGGGTTGCCTTAAAAAAGAACTAAAGAACGGAAGCTTTCAGCCAAAATAACAACATGGTTGACTTTGATATATACTAATTTACCGTAGATACCTTGAATTTATCTTTGTCATTTCCAGAATGCAAGAACTCCCTGCTCTTGTCTTGGCTCATTACCACGCATGGATTTTCAACATCAATCTAAACATGTAAAACATAAAACGAATCCAGTAATGAATATGCCAATATGGCTAATATAATGATAAACTTTCAAGGGGTATGCAAGACCAGAAATAACAAGTGTTTCTGATATTTCTTAATACTTTTACATTTGATTAATGACAAAAACTCACATTATAATGTTCAACAAGTTCTCGTAGCTCCTCCTTTCGGTTACAAACTTTTTTTCCTGCAGAACACAGGTTGCATATATTCAGAACAGAAAAACCATTTGAACCAATAATCTTATAAACACATAACACACAGAAAGTGTTGGTGGAGAAGAGAATAAGAACAGAGATTGTAATCAAAACAAGCACTACAATACTACGAGACAAATTGTAAACCGGAGAGAAAGAAAGAGAAGTGCTACAGTAAATTAACCTTCATGATCCTTGAGAATGGTGGAACTAGTAGACTCGGTTATCCTACGTTCAATGATAATGATGTCACCATATATTTCAGGCTTAAAAGCATCCTCTCCTTGGTTTTTCATTTCTACATGAACAACGGCATAGCTGCAACGAAATCCCAACGAGATTGGAAATATTCAGTCTCTCTTAATCATGACAAGAGACGATAAATCGCCACTAAAAATATGTGCTTTTGCTTGTTCCCAACTTGCAAACCTGATAATTTAGATAGAATAAGAGCATAAGTGTACAAACCTGCATCCAGTTTTTATAAAATCCTTCAGAGTGGCTGCGCGTTGAGTCCCTTTCGCTCTACAACCGAATGCAACACATAGAGCAGTCAATATTGCACTCTTACCACCTGAATTGTTTTGCCAACACAACACAATTAGCTTTCAAACTTTCAAGAAAGATCAATAGAGCGATAAAATCTTAGCCGTAACACATACTATCCTACTCCAAACAAATTCTGATTGTGGTTTAAACTTTCTAAAATTTTCTCAATAAAAAATCCGGATTAAATTATGACATTAGGACCTCCTGGATAAATAAATTTCTTAATCAAATTATGAAAATCTGGATTCCAGCAGCTTCCAACGAGGACCAAAACATTAACCATGAATTGTTTACACAGTGAAGAAATGTAAAAGACCAGAATTGCGAAACCCAATTTCCAATAAGGCATGCGTATGTAAATCCAATCGAATAGAGAGCTAAAAATTAAAATTTTGAGACTGAGGAGACACTTACTTCCGTTTTGGCCGGTGATGAAATTGACCCACTCGCCAAACTCCATCTGGAGATTACTATGACACATGAAATTCTCGAGCTTAATCCTAAGGATTGTACCCGACCCAGAACGCTGATTGATGAAGGAAGCACTGGGTCGAGCCCCAGATTTTGCCATGGCTCTGGCGATTTAGGGTTTCTCACTCGAGCTGATTTCGAGGAAACAAAATAGAAATAGGGAAGTGAGGTCATTCATCGAACTTAGGGCGGGAAAGATACAATGCTAAGCTAATCATGCCTTCCTGACCGTCCGATCTTCAGGAGATCTTATAATAAACAACTATGGGTCTTACAATTACCATAAAATGGGCTCATTTACTACAATTTCCAGCCCAATAGACCCGTTTTCTTTCTTCAAAAGGGGCTAACGCAGTCGTTTTGGCCGCTTCAGGCATTTTCATTTTTGAAAAATATGTAAAATTAATTCAAAAAAACTTTTTTTAATAACATTTTCTGTTGTAAGTTTGTAACTAAACTAGGTGCTAAACCAAAAAAAAAACCAAAAGAAGAAGAAAAAGCTCTTTACAAGCTTCATCTTGTAGTGAACTATATCTCTATACAATGGTCATATCTTCTATTTCTTAGTTCTCGGATGGAAAATATTCTAATTCGAACAGTTTTATCAAAGGAAAATTATAAGTTGATTCAACGGTGTACTCGATTTACCACGTTTTCTTGCATTTTTTTCTCGTTATACCGTGTGGATACACAATTAGAAAGAATACCTTAAGAAGAAGAGACATGAAAATCCTTATTTGTAGCAACCAAAGAAAATAAAACACACAAAACTAATCCTTATCTATTAGAAAGTTCATAGCACTATGATTCTTTTCTTGGCAAAGTTTCAAACACACAAAACTAAAACACAACTTGAAGCACACAGAGATTATCATAATATACAAGATTCATATCAAAATCATCGTATATTCGAAAATTTTATAAAAACAAAGAAGTGAAGAGGGCTTTGAGATTTTCATCTGGGTGGCCAAATCCATCACCATCCTTGTAGAACAGTTTGATCACACGTGCAGTATTGAAGACTCGAACTAGAACCTGGCGTGGCACGGTAGACGAGTCTTTAAAGAACTCTTCCATCATTATCTCATGGTGATCCTTAATCATCTTCTTCAATTCTATAACCGCTTCTTCTTGACTAACACCATGTTGCTTCATGTAACAATTGACTCCATTTGCCACCTCTCCTCTCTCCAACTCTTCCTCGAACGTGGTTATGTCGTTAATCAGACGAAACACAACGTTGAAAGCTAGGATGACTTTGGGTCTAGAGGCAAACCACTCACACATGATCTTCTCATCACAATCTTCCATCCCTAGAAAGCTGTAAACTGCCATGTCGTCCATTGCGCCTGTGACGATTCCAACCTCCATGTACTCCTCAAAGGTTGGCACGTGACCTGCGCGTGCCCATTTTGCTATCTCTAGATACCCTTTCTTGGTCAGAGTCTTTATCTATGTTTTTTTCATCACACAATACTGTTACTATATATATATTATACACTCCATATTGTTTACCCAAATTAATAACACTTACGTACCTCATCTATAGTCGGTTGTACACCGCCAGGTCTTCCTAGAGAACTCATTTCTTCTTCGATGTCTTTCATAATTTCCCACAAGTTTCGGAAGATAATTTGCATATAGCTTGGTAGATCTTCAATGTTTCCAATATCCCACCTACCCATTTATTGTGATAAACATATATATATATATATATATATATATATATATATATATCTATGAATCTTAAATCCTATAGCTATTCTAGTTAGGATTATGATATTCTACGTTGTATTTATACTTTACTTGGTTCATCAATAAACATAACACATTTCCAAATTATATCATGATATTAAAGACACCCAATGATGGGACACCATGGATGTTATTCCCACAATTGGCCATGCATGAGTGTAAGGATGTGTATTAATGAAAAGTAAGTTCTACATTGGTAGTTGGTAGTTGGAGAAATAATTAACATATATATAAACAATTATGAAAAACTCATTAATTGACTATTGATTTTGAGTTGGAAGCCAATAATAAACCCGAATTTGACATGGTGTATGTAAGACTATTAGCAAAAATCTAAGTATGGGTTTATTATGAACTTTAATTCAAAATCAACTGGCGATAAATGGATTGGTCATAATCTTTTATATATTAGTTCATTAATTCTCCAACTACCGATGTGGAACTTAGTTTCATTAACATCCATACTCACGCTTATGCGTGGACAATTTTGAAAACAACATCGACGGATGATTCAACATTGGGTGGCTCTGTACCATTATCTCTATTAAGACTAGAGGAATAGAGAGAGAGAGAGCTCAAGATAACATTATAAAAAGAGATTATACCTTTGCAAAGCATCAGTGAAACTTGTAACTTCCGGGAGAGTGCCATAGGCGTCATATGTGTCATCAACAACCGTCATGATCATGGAAATTTTAGTGCCTATAATTCTCGCAAGGGAATATCTTGGCTCGAAATATATACCCATCATGCCGAAATATATCTCCACATTTCTGTCCCGAAATGTATTAGGCAATTTAGACCCAAGATCTAGCTCCTTCCACCATCTACAATAAGCAGAAATCACTATGAATCATAACGGATATAAAAAGATTGAAGCTATATATGATGTGAGAAATAACTACAATGACGTTACTTAGTGACAGCTTTGAGCTCTGTTGAGTAATGCAGCTGGCAATAGCTGAAGTTGAGTTTGGCAAACTTAAGCAGCTTCTCCTCGTGATCTTCTTCTTGTTCGTAAAAGGAGATGTATTCCCTTGCAACTGTTATTTCTATGCAATGATATCGAGGTATGTACAATGCGTTCTGTATATACTTGGAGAGATGTGAATGAGTAGTAGTCACTGCCTCCAAGTGATTCCTAGTGAAACTCCGTGCTTCCTCCATTATATCCTCATCTTTTGTTTTGAGAAACGACGCTTGATACAACTGCAACATTCCTCAAGCATCTCCAACCAGATTTTCCTTGAACTTTCCATCATGTTCCCCTCTGAATCTTTCGAACACATCTATTGTGAAACCGAGATATATAAGCCAAAATAAGTATCTATAGATATGAATCAAGGAAATGGATATAACCCAACTTTGATCTGTAGCCAGTAGCGGAGGCAGGCCAGAATTTTATGGGGGGCAATTTCAAATTTATCTAGAGAATTGGACATAAAATGTCAAATAATTAATGGGATATTGTTAAACTTATACAAGATTTAAATGATAATTTTGAAAAGCACAGGGGACATATGACCCCCTGTTACTTAACGTGGAGCCACTGTGTGTAGCTAAGGGAGATTATGAACCGAAGGCTAGTGGCTCCACGTTAATTGTAATAATTAAAAAAAAGAAATCTGTCTACGGTAAAACTTCTACTCCTTCTGTCTTATTTTATGAGAAGTTTTGGCTAAAAGATTTAAAAAACATAAATGTTTTATATTTTAAATAGAAATTATTATTTAGCATTTAATTTAAAATATTCTAACTAATGATAAAATACTGTAGAATATTAATATGTTAAACATATTAAATGAACACAAATTTACATAGAAAATTGAGAAAATCAAATAAAATGGAATACGTAAATCTCTAAAACAACTTATATTAAGTTAGTGAGATATTAATTTATCGAGAGATCAAAAAATTCCTATTATTTTAGTTTACCGAGTATTAATTTATAAAGTTTATATTGTAACCCTTTTAAGAACTTACCACAAGACATTTTGTGACCGTACAATCTGAAAACCTCAAACATAGTAGAGATTGTTTCAAGATCATCTTCCTCTGCAATTAAGGCTTCTAACTTCCCAAAAGCCTTGTTTAGAATCTCTCCGATTTCCTCTTCGAAATAATGGGAGATCCCTAGACCGATAAGCAAGTGAATGAGACGGATCTTGAGTAGACATGAGCATGTCTCGCACATACGGTTTCATTACCGATTCATTCTCATGTTCAATTGTATCAAACTCCTGCAAAGATATGATAATAAGAAATGCATGTCAAACATAGTTAAGATATCGTATCTAATGTACTTACAGAACCGTCGACCGGAACAGAGAATAAGTGATCTCCTAAAAAAGTGGGAGTAAACTGAGCCAAGGGACGAGTACTCTCAAGATCACCACTAGTAGCCCTTACATAGAACGAGTCTTGTTTTGTTGGTTTTCGAGAAAGAGTTTGGTTCTGAAGCAAACGGCAAGGAAAAATTGAAAGCTTAGTCTTATGACAGAGAGGGAGCTTGTGATCGTAAGGGAGAGTTTTAGGACCAAAACTCATCATCATTCTTGATGTTTGCATTCTTTTTACACTATCAACAAAAAGATAGACACGAGACTCTGTCTACTCTGGTTTTAGTTTTTTATGATGGAATGGATGGTTCACATTGCTTTCACTTCTCTAGTTTGCTTTAAATATATTTGAGATATAGTGGAGAGGCTAAACCATATTTTAATTAAGAAAACTTAACTAGGGGAGTTTATAATCAATTCCTTTTTGTTTTTAGTTTTTAATAACATCGGGACTCTAAAAACTTTAGAGACTTAAAGACAATCACATAGATTTTATAAAAATCTGGTTTTTTTGTTAGTAAAAACGTTTACGGATGGTCAAATAGAAATAATTAAAACTTTCACATTTAAAGTGAACTAATCTCTAACCTAGACCAACATGACAATCATTCCACCAAATAGAGACCACGGGAATATTTTTTTTTTTAAAGCAACTATCACTTATATTTCCTTTCTGGTATTATATATTTCCTCCATTTTAAATTAATTGACGTTTTAGACATTTTGTTTTGTTTCAAATTAGATGACGTTTTCGATTTTCAATGTAAAATTTATTAATTTTTTATGTTTTATGACCATTCATATTCTGCAGTTTGTTTTATTATTGGTTGAATTGTGTTTATATGAGTAATTAATGATGTTTTTTTTGTCAACAAGAAACACTATTGAAACCTAACTATCATTAATCCAAATTGGTGGCTCCGGTCTATCATGGATTGTATGCGACGATCTGAGACGAACACTTCGTGCTAGTCTGTCTGCCATCAAATTACTTGTGCGCGGTATATGAATGAGTTTGAATGCTACGAAGAACTCTCTTCTTACTTGGAACTCTTCTATGTGAATCGAGAAAGCTGGCAATTCTTCTGGTTCCGACACTATCTTCACCAATTCTGAACAGCCCGTTGCGAACGTAATGTGGGTGTGTTGATGATACTTCATGAACTCCATAGCCCACACTAGGGCTTCGAATTCTGCATGTAGTGGGGATATACTTGCTCTGATATTCCTTGCCCCCATCAAAACATTCTCATCTCTCTCAAAACAACTATACCATCCTTGTTCCGTCTATTAATTACCCTCCTTCCAGGATCCATCCACAAAATACCATTGGCCATTAAGTATCAATTCATTATGTGGGCATCTTTCATCCCTTGTTTCTGTCATTTGTTCATCCACCTCAAACATATGTGCATCTCCCCATGTTACAGATTCCATTTCTGCCAATCTCAATGTATCTTGAGGGCTCCGATCAATATGTTTATAAACCATATCATTCCCGTTTTTCCAAATGTACCATAATAACCAAGGAAATATTTGCATTCTCTCATCCATCGGTAATCTCCAAAATAGATAATCTATATTCGTATAGAGAGATGTTCTTGGAAAAAACTTTGGATTTGTTGGTATTTGGGATAACGCCCAGGTCTGAATCGCTGGTGGGCATTCAAATAGCACATGATTTATCGATTCATCCTCCACCCCACATCTAGCACACCTTGTATCACATTTAATACCTCGTCCCTTCAAGTTTTTTGTTACCGGTAAACATCCTGATAAAGCTTGCCATATGAAATGTCTAATCTTTGGAGGACACTTTATCTTCCAAGAATAAGCCTGAAGTTGTTTAATACTCGGCTCTAAGATGAGATCCAATCCATCATCCCTAGTACACTCCAATTGGTACCCTGATTTCACCGTATATTTTCCCGTCTTTGTATGAGCCCAACCCAATGAGTCAGGTCTATTCAATCGACTAAAGGGCACACTTAGTATCAAAGCCACATCTCCTGGTTCTATGATTTCATCCATGAGTTGCTTATTCCATACCTGGTGTTGCTGATCAATTAACTGATTAACCGTTACCATAATATGATGAGAGTTTTGTTTTTGACTTGCTGGTCTCGGGCGATAGGCTGGTATCCATGGGTCGTTCCATATTGAAATAGACTCCCCCGTTCTCACCCTTTTAATTAGTCTTTTTTTAACCAGAGGCCTAGCTGATGTGATACTCCTCCATCCATAGGATGCTGAGTATGATTTTACTGGATCAAGAGAATCCGTATGCCGAAAATACCTTCCTTTAAAGACTCCTGAGAACAATATATTCGGTTTATCAATTAGTCTCCATAATTGTTTCGCCAGAAATGCCGTATTAACATCGTAGAAAGCCCTAAAGCCGATCCCTCCATCACTTTTGTCTTTGCACAGTTTATCCCAAGACATCCAATGCATACCAGTATTTGTTCCTCCCGTACCCCACCAAAAGTTGGAGACAATACTCGTCAACTTTGTCGTGATCGTTTTTGGTAGCCTATAACAAGACATTACGTGATTTGGTAAGACCGTTGCCACTGCCTTAATCATGACCCCCCCCCCCCCCCCCCCCCCCCCCCGGTGAAAGCAGCTTTGTCGTCCATCCATTAACTCTGCCATGAAGTCTATCTTGTAAAAACTGAAGACCTGTGTTTTTGGGCCACTAAGACTCTCCGGAATACCCAAATATGATCCCATCCCACCTATCGTTGATATCCCCAAGATCGCTTTCATCTCATCCCTCACTCCATTTTCGACCTTGTGGCCAAACTGAAGTGAAGACTTCACAAAATTTATCTGTTGACCTGATACACACTTATAATCCTTTAGAATACGTAAAATTGTCTCACATTCCTCCTTCTCAGCTCTGCAGAAAAATAAACTATCGTCCGCGAAGAGGAGAGGGGATATTGGAGGACATGCTCTTGCTACCTTTAGTCCCGTCAGCTGTTTTTCGCGTTCTGCTTTTTTAGTATTCGCTATTAGAGCCTCTGTGCATAGTATAAATAAATAAGGCGATAGAGGATCTCCCTGTCGTAAACCTTTATGTGGGGCAATAAAACCCTGTGGCTGACCATTAATAAGAACCCGATACTGGACTGTTGATATACATCGCATTATTCTGTCCACATATGGTGCCGCAAAACCCATTTTAGCCAAAAGTTTCTCTATGAAGACCCATTCAACTCTGTCATAAGCTTTGCTCATATCCGTTTTGATTGCTGATATATCATGGTTTTTACTAGTTTTAGACCATGATATAAGTGTGTTTTAGTGTCTTTTTGTGTTCTTTTAGAGTCTTTTCCAGGTATAATCAGGTTTGGAGCATACTTGGTGATTATGGCACTTTTTGGAGATTTTTGGAGTGCCTGGCCGAGAGATAGAGTTCACTGTCCGAAACAGAGGAATGCGTCGATCGTTGCACTCTAGCATCGATCGTTCCACCAGCGAGATGCCGAAAATCGGCGGTTTATGAAGAGTCAAGATATTGCACTCTGATCCAGAAGTTCCTGATATTTACAAAGAAGCCCCTGGCCGAGATTAGACCTATATAATTAAGTTTTTGGTGTTTTATTTACTTACGCTTTCATAATTAAGAGCAGAGGATTTTAGAGCTTTTGGGGCTGATCTGAACCTTTACTTCATCTGTATTTGGAGAAGATTTCGAACCCCTTTTATTCTTTATCTTCTATGCAATTTATTCATCATATGATTATGTTTTCATTATCTATGTCTCGGTAGATTCCTTGTTAGGTTTAGGGTTTCTCACATAGGATTTCATGACTTGCTAGATTTGTTAAATTCAATTAATGATTCATAACTATATCTATTCTTCAATCTAATTGTGCTTAAAGCTAGTTCTAACCTGATCAATTAGAATCTAGATCTTAGGTTGCTAAATACGTCACGGAAGTGGGGTTTAGGAATCTGAACTGATTAGGTTGAGCAAATAAACTTCTCGCAAACGAAAGTTTGGTTTAGGATAATTGTGAACATATCAAACTTGGAATTAATGCTAGTTTAATCTGTTAGTTCTCGCAAACGAAAGTTTGGTTTGCTGCACTTAGACTTAGAGAATTATCGCAAAGGAATTTGGTTAATTCTATATCTGTGATTTGAGTTCTAGAACTGTGCTTAATTAGATCCTTGCTGAATGAACTATCTGCTTGTCTGATTTCCTGAGAACGCCCTAGACTTAGCGCTCTTAATAACTTGCTTTCACAACCAACAATCTCTGCTTTCTGTTTACTTTCTCGCATTGCTTTTAATTCAATCACGTTGCTTTCTTCCTAGTTTAATTTCCTGTTCTTGAGCTATTGAATACAGAGTCCCTGTGGATTCGATACCTATATACTACGACTACTGAACTGTGCACTTGCAGTTAGATATATGATAAAACCTGACACCTATCAATTGCCATGAACTTGCTTTTACAAGATGGATTCGTCCGTAAACCATGAAATATCTCTTGAGCAATTAAGATATTATGTGAGATTAATCTTCCGGCTACAAAGGCCGACTGAGTCTCAGAAACCAGTCTTGGAAGTAGTCCTTTTAACCGTTGACACAATACCTTTGAGATGATCTTATAGCCCACATTGCACAAACTAATAGGGCATAGATCCATCATCCTACTTGGCCTTTCCGTCTTTGGGATTAGGCAAATATTCGTCATGTTTATTCTCTTGTCCAATTCCCCAGTCAATAAGAAATCATTAACCATTCGTACCACATCACTCTTCATTATTGGCCATGATCGTTGGTACAACAATGCTGTCATCCTGTCCGGTCCTGGTGCTTTTTCTGGATGCATCATAAATACCGCTTTCCGGACCTCCTCTTCTGTGGCTAGTACCATCCTCTCTCATTCATCTGTGCTGTTATTGATTCTGGTACTTCCTGTAGGAACGCCTCAAAGCTATCTGGATTACTAGTAGTGAATAATTCATCAAAATTCTCCACCGCTACTCTTTCCACCTCAAGATCCTTCGACACCCACTCTCCGGAAGCATTGTGAAGTCCAACAATACGATTCCTTGCCCGCCTTTGTTTTGTCAGAGCAAAGAAAAATTTCGTATATCTATCACCCGATGTGTGCCACAAATTCCTGCTCTTTTGTTGCCAAAATTGTTCTTCGTCCCTGTAAGCCTCTTTTAACTTTCCTGAAATCTTTACAACCTCTGCTTGTGTTCTCGTATCATCTTTTTGAACCTCCTCCAGAGATTTTTGCAACTCATATATGTTATCCTTATTATATGGCGGATTATTTTTCCTCCATCTGGATAATTCCCTTCTGCATCTTCCAATCTTATCGCAAAAACTGGTGCCCTCATTGATTTCCAAACCTTCCCAACCATGTTTTATTGTATCCATCAGTCCATCTTTTCCCACCAGCGTTTATCAAATCTGAATTGGTTCTGTCGTTTCTCTTTTTTATCCTCAATAGTTGCCACTATCGGTCGGTGATCCGAGCCAATCATTCAACAAACAAGAAGGGAAAGATTGTATGCCTGTCTTCGTTAGCTAGTGCCCTATCTAACTTACACCTTATTAGTTGTTTTCCCCTCCGCCCTCTCCATGACAGGGAATCTCCCAACGTCAGAAACTCTATTAACCCACAATCCCGAATCAAGGTGTTAAAAGCAACGAAAGTAGAAGCGTGCCTTAGGGATCCACCATGCTTCTTGTGATTGCCAGTAATCTCATTAAGGTCTCCTATAACAAACCATGGATTTGTCCTCACCACACCCATACGGGTCAACCTCCCCCATACTTGACCTCATAGTTTCTGTACTGGCTCACTGTAAACAAAGGATATTCAGACATTTTTCCCTTGCGGGCCTGCCTCGATATCAATAATCCGATTGCTTGCATATAGAATTTTCACATTTGATATGTCATCATAATAAAGCATCAATCCTCCACTCGCACCCCTAGGTTCCACAATATACATTTTATCGTATCCAAAATGGCCCATAAACATTTGCGTAAAAGAATATGGTTGTTTTGTTTCGGAAAGAAACATAAACTCCGGTTTATTCTTATGCATAAAAGAATATAAAAGAATATGGTTGTTTTTGTTTACGAAAAAATAAAAAATTAAATGTTTTCTTAATCAATACTATTAAAAAATTGGAGTTTAGCCTTGGTACATAAATGTTGTTCCCGAAATTTGCCCTTGATATTATTAGGATTTGTAGCCTTCATTAAGGGTAATTAGGGAATATAACATTATCTCTACAATCCATGTTTCCAAACAAGACAATTATTAAACATGTAGCCAATCAACCAAAATCTAATGGGTCCCACTTTCCTAATTAATTAAAATCAAAATAAATTAATTGATAAATATAATGAATAATTTATACATCAACTATTATATATAAATTAAGATTCTCTAATTTCTGATTTAATTCAAAATATATTTATAATATATTTTAATATCTTTTTATTTTGTTTCAAATATATATATATATATATATATACACATATTACGATTGATGTTTTTACGATTGTACTTTTTAGCAGGTTTTTCCATCAAACTGAAAAATATTTGAATAAAGTTTTATACTTAGCAGGTTTTTACGATTGTACTTTTTGCGATTAAACCCGCACTTAATCAAAATCTATTCGATTCATCTAATCAATACTATTAAAAAAATTAGAATCGTTAAAAACTAACCTTTAGGGTATGTGTTATTTACAATTTGTGTCATTTAAGATTTAAAGATGTTTTTAATATTAATTAAGAGAAATTAAAGAATATAACATTTTCTCTATTATCCATATTTCCAAACAAGACAATTACTAAATATGTATCCAAACAAGTTAAATATAATGGGTTTCATTTTTCTAATTCTCAATAATAAATAAATAAATAAATATATATATATATATATATATATATATATAAACATGAAACTATTAAATCAATTGATAAATATAACTAAATAATTTAAACATCAACTATTTATATATATAAGATGATATTCTTTAATTATGATTATATTCAAAATTCATTTATAATATATTTTAATATCTTCTTTATTTTTTTGTTTCAAATATAAATATTTATTTTTATATTATATAAATATATTAAATTAATTTATTTCGTAAGAATTTTTCTTTTACGATTACATTTTTAGCGGGTTGTTCCATCAAATTGTAAAATATTTAAACTATTATAAGAACGGGTTAAAAAATAAATTAGCCAATTTTGAATTCTAAAAATAAACTTTGCACGAATTTAAAACAAATATATATATATATATAAATTAATTCCAATTGATATATATATTTAATTTAATAAAAACATAAATTATTAATTAATACCTCCTCCCAAATAACACACTTTTCTTTTTAAAATCTAAATTATTAATTTATTTTATAATGCGGATTAAACAATTATAAAAAAAAAATTAGATTGCATAATTAAAAAAATTTAATTAGTAATAACAAAATAAATAAAATTTATATTTGTAAAGAAAAGTAAATCCGCGCTTTCTAAGCGCAGGTCAAAATCTAGTTTGTGTGCTTAAACCTAAAACCACAAGTAATACAAAATGGAGGAAATAAATATCAATCTGAAAATGATTTTTCGTCAAGGGTTTAAGCGAGAAAAATAAAAATAACCTTATCAAGTTCGCCATAAATTATGGTATCCACGCACTATCTTTCTTCCCTTTGTTTATTAAAATCATGATATTATGATTCAAATCACAATCTTACCTATTAAAATAGGATATTGACCATGGTACATCTAATCTATTAAAACAGGAAGGTTTGCCATGGTACATAAATGTTGTTCCCGAAATTTGCCATTGATATTATTAGGATTTGTAACCTTCATTAAGGGTAAAACTGTAAAACAATTTATATTAGATTTATTATCTCTACAATCCATGTTTCCAAACAAGACAATTATTAAACATGTAACCAAACAACCAAAATCTAATGGGTCCCATTTTTCTAATTAATTAAAATCAAAACAAATTAATTGATAAATATAATTAATAAATTATACATCAACTATTATATATAAATTAAGATTCAAAATATATTTATAATATATTTTAATATCTTTTTATTTTGTTTCAAATATATATATATACACATATTACGATTGATGTTTTTACGATTGTACTTTTTAGCAGGTTTTTCCATCAAACTGAAAAATATTTAATTAATTAAACGGGTTGAAAAATTAATTAGCCAATCTTGATTATAAATTTTCTATAAAAAAAATTTGCATATAGTAAATAATTTCAGTTGATATATTTTAAAATTAATAAAAATATTAAAATGATTTCATACTTATATTATTCAAATATTTGAAGCGTCAAATTATGCTTTATGTTTGAATGAAGTTTTTAACGGATAGTTCCATCAAATTTGCAAATTATATATACGACTACAGCATGTATTTTATAAAATAATATTTTAGATAAATAAAATAAAAATTAAACATATACCACATAACTTTTACAATAGTTGTTTTCACATATATATATTTTTTCCAAACTATGATCTTACGATACAACACAAATTAAAATATATAATGCGAAATCGTTATTTTAATCTCTTAATCCTTACGATATATCTCCTCCAAATAACACATAATTCATTTAAAAAAAAAACTAAATTGCTAACTCACTGTTTATAATGTTGGTTAAACAATTATAATCAAAATTAGATTACATAATTAAAAAATCTAAACTACTATTAACAAAATAAATAAAAAATAAAATTTGTAAAGAAAATTATACCCGCACTTAGAAGTGCGGGTCAAAATCTAGTCTATACTATTAAAACAGGTGACTGACCATGGTACATAAATGTTGTTTCCGAAATTTGCCCTTGATATTATTAGGATTTGTAACCTTCATTAAGGGTAATTAGGGAATATAACATTATCTCTACAATCCATGTTTCCAAACAAGACAATTATTAAACATGTAGCCAAACAACCAAAATCTAATGAGTTCCACTTTCCTAATTAATTAAAATCAAAACAAATTAATTGATAAATATAATGAATAATTTATACATCAACTATTATATATAAATTAAGATTCTCTAATTTATGATTTAATTCAAAATATATTTATAATATATTTTAATATTTTTTATTTTGTTTCAAATATATATATATATATACATATATTACGATTGATGTTTTTACGATTGTACTTTTTAGCAAGTTTTTCCATCAAACTGAAAAATATTTAATTAATTAAACGGGTTGAAAAATTAATTAGCCAATCTCGATTATAAATTTTCTAAACAAAAATTCGCATATAGTAAATAATTTCAGCTGATATATTTTAAAATTAATAAAATATTAAAATGATTTCATACTTATATTATTCGAATATTTGAAGCGAAAAATTATGTTTTATGTTTAAATGAAGTTTTTAACGGATAGTTCCATCAAAGTTGCAAATTATATATACGACTACAACATGTATTTTATAAAATAATATTTTAGATAAATAAAATAACAATTAAACATATACCACGTAACTTTTACAATAGTTGTTTTCACATATATATTTTTTTTCCAAACTATGATCTTACGATACAACACAGATTAAAATATATAATGCGAAATCGTTATTTTAATCTCTTAATCCTTACGATATATCTCCTCCAAATAACACATAATTCATTTTTTTTTTTTTAAACTAAATTGCTAACTCACTGTTTATAATGTTGGTTAAACAATTATAATCAAAATTAGATTACATAATTAAAAATCTAAACTACTATTAACAAAATGAATAAAAAGTAAAATTTGTAAAGAAAATTAAACCCGCACTTTCTAAGTGCGGGTCAAAATCTAGTCTTACCTATTAAAACATGATATTGACCATGGTACATAAATGTTGTTTCCGAAATTTGCCCTTGATTTTATTAAGAATTACATCTTTCATTAAGGGTAAAACTGTAAAACAATTTATATTTGATTTATTCATAATATCTTATAATATCTTTTGTTTTCCTTTTTCTATTTTAATCGTATCTAACAATTTTTTTTTTTCAAAAATTAGTAAAAATAATAATTAATTTCGAAATTAATATTAAAATACATATTATAAATTATTATTAACTAAAATTTGATTTATAAAAATAAAATCAAGCATAATTAAGTTACTAAATCAATTGGTACATATAATTATATAATTTAATACATAATTATTTTATAAATTATATAATCATTTAATAATTATTATATAATATTGAAATAATAGTTTAAACTAAATAATAATATTGATAATCAATATATTTAACATAGTATATTATATTTTATTTATTCTATTACAATAAATGTAACCATGTATTGTTAATATTCGTTTCTATATCTACATATATATATATATATACTATAATTTAACTATGACTTTATATAATTCGATATAGTAATATGATTCTTCATTATAAAACTATAAATATAAAATATTTTTATTCTGAAAAACTAAAAAAAAATAATAATATTATTCAACCACAAGATAGTTTTTTATTTAGAAATCATAATATTCAAGTTATATACGACGATAAACCAAAATAAAAATCTTAAAATCAAATAATATTATTAAAAATAAAGAAAAACAAATTGATGATATTTAAAAAACAATTTTATAAATATGTAATACAAATAAACCACGGTTAAAAAAAATAAGCTTAAACAAATATAAACTAGAAAACCTAAATAAAATATTAACTTGCTACAAAAACACTGAATTGTATGTTAGAATTGACAATTATTCTCCAAAACTTTTACAACGAAAAAATTGTAATTCAAAATATTTACAAATTTTATCTTAATAATAAAAAACATCTGCGCGGATGAGAGTTTAGTATAAAATTAAAATACAGCTTGAAATACGATACATCGAGATAATCACACCATAAATGGTCATGTCATCTTCCGAAAAACCTAATATTTTTTAAATCACCTAAGGTGGAATTACAACAAAGTTTGAAAGAAATCGGAAGACCAGTGTTCTAACATTTGAGGAAAGCTAAAATCAGCATGATAATCTTTTAGAAGCAAACATCTTTAAAACAAAATTATCGAAATAAAATCTTTTGAAAATAGAAAGCAGAAAAGAGTAGAAGACGCAACACTATTAAATTATGTAGACGCAACCAAAAGGACCATAAACATATATACCCTGATTATATAAAAAATACCTTAGAATACAAATTAGCTCAATTTCACTAAATGGCCATAAACATATGTTAAATTAGGTAAGTGACTATGTTTTTAGTGTAAAAACATAAAAAATATATTTTTGTACAACATACTTATTATTATTTTTTAGATAAAAACGTCACTCTGTTTTTATGTAAGCTACATCTAATTACTTACTACATTAATCAGTTGAACTAAATACCTAATTAAGGAGTTTGTGAGTGCATATATCAGGTATCATTATCAATTTTTTAATTAATTGATGATCAATTTTATTTTTAGTTTTATGAATTATAGCAGAGTATTGATGTAACGATCTGCTCCGGACGAACCGGAAATGGCGTCGTTAAGACAAACGTCTACGTCTAAAGGCTTGCCGATGTGTCCTTTCATGGTCCCAAGAGTCTTGCGCACGCTTCCTTCTGTTTAAAACCATCAACTCAACCAGTAATATACTCCTACTACTTGTCCGACAAAGGGGAAGAAAGGAGAAAAAAGGGAAGAAGTCTGAGTAATTGATTAAAACAACAATTACCCCGCAACTATTCCACACATAGTTATCAATCACAATCAACGTTTTTGGTTTAAGTGATAACTTAATCTCTAGGTGCTTTCAATCACATCAACACAAATCAACAACTAGATCTACGCTACCTAAGTAAGATAATATTAACAAAGGGCTCACGTCCCGGCATTGGAGATAATTCAAGATAAAATCACGACCGGTCCTCAACTTTGCCACAATGACGACGATGAAACGTAGACGAACATGAGAGTGGATAGAACTGCTGTTACAACTTCGAGAACACACTTCTCTATGTTCCCAAGATCCAAATCGGTTCCACTTCAACCGGGATTTAGATCTATGAGTCTAGAATGTTCCTGCCAAGTTTTGGGTCAAGCGGAATCCGTTTGCCCAACTCAAAATACAAACAAAGTTAAACAAATCACAGATCCGTAATACACATACATGTTTTAGAAAACCGACCATAACTTCCAAACAGTAAGTAGGAATCAGGTGATTCTTACCTTTTTAGAAAGTTGAGACCGAGGGCTTTCCAAAGAAATATTGTGAGTTGTTCAACAAAAAAACGTGAATCAATATGACGGTCAGAATTGCATCGATCTCAGATCTGCATTCGAAACAGTGAAAGACTGAAGAAATGAGATTGGATCTCCAATCTATCACCACAGAGGATCAAAAAGAGATATGATCAGAAGGAAAAAGAGGATCTAATAATAACTAGAGATTCACTTAACCGGAGAAGAATCGATAGACGACACAAGGAGAAGAGAAGAGATAAAGTGGTGATGGATGACGGAGGCGATGGCCCGAAATCCGGCGACAGCTGGAGGAGGCGGAGGCTAGAGATCAACGGACAGAGCTTCACTGCTCTCTCTTATTTGCTTTTTCTCTAGGGTGGCTTCCTCCTTTTATAGAGAAAGAGATGGAAACCCTTGATTAGATTAAGTGAATGGACTTTGAGTTTTGGGCTTAGATTTTCCTCTTTTCTTTAAAAATAAAAATTGGATCAGATTTTGGAATGTTACAACTAATATACAATTTATTTATTGTTATCTTCTAAATTGTAAACTAAATTCCCCCTAATTTATCTCCCTAAATTAGTTTTCAAATCAAATACCACTTTCATTCATCATATTAGCTAATTAAAGTTGGAACATATTACTTGGTGACTTTTTCTCCACACCAATTGAACGTTACATTTTTATGTGTGCTGGACTATTATTCATTATTTATCAGTCAAACTTAATCATATGTATATACTATATACATACCATAAATTAATTATCAGTCAAACTAAATCTTATGTATATACTATATACATACCATAAATTTTGTATTAAGCTCCAAACTAATTATGGAAAAAGTTGGAGACTATTTCTTTTTTTTTTGGTCAGCTAGAGATTTTTTTCTTTATATGGCATAAATAGATGATAGAGATGCACTAAACAGTTGGCAAAAGAAAAGATGCATTAAACATTTATGTTAAGTGGTTACCTCTCGTTGAATAGAATTCTGTACGTACTTAAGTTTTCTTCACTCTCTACAGCTATATAAACCTCCCATCCACACAAAATCACATATCAACATATTCAAACAAACACTTCTCGCAGATTCAACATCTATAATGACGAATTTACCTCTCAAGAAAAGAAGAAACTGTCAAGTATGTAAGAAATCATTTTCAGATTGGAGGGCTTTAGGAGATCACATGAGATCTCACACTCGGAAACTTTTTGCATCCAACGCAGAATCAACATCTCCGTCGCTAAAGACATCAAACAAGCTCGGAGCAAACTTCAGGCCTCATGAAACAGTTTTGATGAGATCTGTCCACACCAAAGGAGTTGGTGTCGGTCCGAAACCAGATCTAAAGAGAGAAGATGGTGTAAGAGGCAAGAGAAAGCTGGACTTTGATTTAAACGAGGTGCCCGAGTCTGAGTTAACAGCTGAAGAAGAAGTTGCTTCAATTCTTGTAGCAATGCCTAAGGGAGAGAGGCCAGAAGGAAAAGAAGAATATACTGAAAAGTATATCGAAATAGATTCTGATGATGATGATGATGATAAGCCCAAAAAATATAAGTCTGTTGCTGAGCTTCTCACTCCAAACGTGGGAACCCTAACAGAGGACAACAATGACGATCAAGATGATGATAAAGATGATGATGATGGTAAGGAACAAAAATATAAGTCTGTTGCTGACCTTCTCACTCCAACCGTGCTAACCCTAACAGAAGACAATAACGTTGATGAAGATGAAGATGAAGATGAAGATGTGGATGATGATGATGACGATGATGGTCAGACATATTCATTTGCACGAGAGAAAAATTGTAAGAAAAAATATGTGTGTGATATATGTGGAAAAGTTTTACATTCAAAGCAGGAATTAGGCGGTCATCAAACAAGCCACAGAAACAAACGGATGAAGATTTGCGACAAGGACGATCAAGCCATGGTTCGACAATACAACTGTGAAATCTGTGGTAGAGTGTTTGAATCTGGTCAAGCACTTGGTGGTCACAGGAAGGTTCATAATGAGTTTAAGTAACTAGGTTCGGTTATGCTTGGTTAGTCGATGTCAACTGAGTGACATAGTTCCTATGAATTGTGGATTTTAGGTGATTAACCGATATGGATGAACAAATGATAAAATATGCATTCTATCTTTATTTTGGTGTTTTCTTTTTAGTTTATTTTTCCTATAATAATAAGAGCTTGGTTACAATATATGTGCTTTTTTATAAAATTGCTCACTTAGAGCGTACTTTTCTTCCACAAATTCTTTTAACCTCAAAATTATGAAATACTAAGGGGGTGTTATTGGTTATCTAATTTGAAGTCAACTCTATTAGATTTAAAATATACCAGATTTGTTAAACTTTTGATTCATTTTAAAGTGATTATTATCCAATTTTCAATTTTTCTAAAAAATCTATGTCAATGTATTTGAGAAATCTAACGTCAGATTTAAAAGTTGGTAACAAGTGATTTGTTTGTTATATCAAATCCATCTATGATAACATAAAATAAAAACACAAAATTAACATAAGAAAAGTTACTGGAACGTAACACAAAATAAAAACAAAGAAAAAAAACAACCTAAAACACATAAAACCAATAGTCATTCCATATTAGTTTGAATCCACCCTAATCTTTCTTCTACGGACATGCTAACGAAAACGTCTTGTATACCCAACTGATAAATTTTGGTAAGTGCTTTATAACGAATACGTTGTTCCAAGTCTGAAATTTCTTTGATAGCATCCCAAACGTTATTTTTCTTCTTCTCCGCTTCTTTTTGTTGCCTTTCTTCTTTCTGTTGTATTAGATTCAAGATTTGATTGTTGATCGCTATCATTGGATTTTCCTCCTTTTGAGAAGTATTTTTTTCAGTCCTAGCTTTTTTTTTTGGTTGAAGCTTCTCTGTACGACATTCTGAATTTGTCTGAGAATCACATGGTTCGAAAAATCCCTGAGACTCATAATGATGAGTTGTTGTCTCTAAGTCATATATGTCGTCTAGACCATTCACATGTTCCTCTCTTAACTCTTCTCCAACTTTGTATGTACGTGCATCAGTACTATCACCTAATCCAATAGCATTTTTTCCAGTAGCAACAGCTTCCCCAAATATAATTTGCAAATCATCAAAAAATTCAAACGTTTCATAACGTAGATTTTTATTATTCGGATGTGCCTATAAAAATAATATGACATATTATTAATAATATATAATAATGTAACAAAAAATAGTTTTAAAAATAGCACTTACTTTTAGATAAGCATCCCAAACTTCATCAGGTGCTGTCCATCTTTTTGTTGAAGCATCCAAGCCAAAGCCAGAAGAATAACGCTGAAGATCGATGCAACTTTGGTACTGTGTTTTTAAAAACTTCATTCTGCTTTGATAATTTTTGTAATCTTTTGGACGACAAACCGCTTTATTGAGTTCTGGTAAAAGCTTCGTTTCAATGGTTAATTTGCTCATTAAACCATTAGAATCACGCCAATTATTATTGATCCCTTCTACAAGAAGTTGTATCAACAACTTGGTCTCATCTGGAGTCCATGGATTATATTCACCTTTCTCCTTTTTCTTCTTTTGTGAATCTCCCATAATCAAGTGCTGAATAAGAAAGAAAAGCATTAATATTAAATTTCAACCGAAGGAGTAAAACACTAACATTGATTAAAAAGATAAGAGAAAACTTGTACGTAACCTATTCTAGCTTCGATAAAACTAAAGTTTTTCTTTCTTGAGTTTGACGATAGAGTAAACATATATATATATACTTTGAGATTGTGTGTTAAGATAGATATATAGTTAATATAAAGATAAACATGTATCTATATAAAATATTTTTTGGATCGATACTCCAACGTTTTTTGTGAACGATTGACTCTAACTATTGTGATATATACTATTATTTTGATCATGATATTTTCTATTTGATATGATGTTATCTTTAGTAAAACGTTTTTCTAAAAGCACAAAAGTTTTGAGTATCAATGGAATCGAAGATTTGATTTGACCATTCGTATGTCCACATATCCAAAAGTTTAGATTATCAATTATGATATCGTTTTGACCGTTCACATGTTTTCTGATTATTTTTTTCGTTGTGGTTAGCAAGTTGAAGCTAAGCTTATATTCATCATGTTTCTCTACGGGTGATTAATGAAATAAGTATTTATTGTTTTTGTGCTCTTAAATCACAACTTTGGTTGAGGATACGGATTGTTTCTGGAGCACACTCGCATTGTTTTCTTTCTAACTACTTTTGTTGTAAAGCATTGGTCTTTTAAAAAAATAATAATAATGTCAACATCTTTTGGTCTGAAAATGTAACGTAGTCTACAAAATTTCAAGAGAAACAGAAAGAATGAGAGGAAAAAAGTGGCATAAAGATAAACAACATAAAATTGTCAACAAAATTAATAAATAAATTATCTTTGACTACCAATATTAGTAGCATCTCTCCACATGTCTGCAGCTATGGTCTCTCTCCATTGTTTTGCTTGTTCTTTTTCTTGGTCTTGTGTTTCAACATTTTCTTCGCCACCATTTTCTTCACCACCATTTTCTTCTGAATTTGGATTACCAGTTTTTTCATGAATTTCATCATCTTCTTCATCACTTAAAAACTCATCTGATCGACATTTCTTACGAAGAAAGTTATGTAAGGCCGCACATGCAAGAACTATCTCTGCTTGGGTCTTAAAAGAAAATGGTGGTGCAGATTTAAAAATCGAAAATCGAGATTTAAATATACCAAAGATTCTCTCGATGACATTTCTCAAAGATGCATGTCGAAGGTTGAACAATTCATTTTGATTTGCTGGATCTCGTCCTTCACCACGAAATTCTTGAAGATGATACCGAGTACTTCGTAGTGGAGCTAAGAAATTACGTCGGTTTGCATATCCACAATCAACTAAATAATATTTTCCTGGAAGATCGAAACACATTATATAACTCAATTTATTATTATATGAAATCAATTACTATCATATTAGTACCAGAATCATAAATTTACCTTCTGGAACTAGCAGGCGGTTAGTTCTTCTTGTTAAGGCATCTTGTAGAATTTTTGAGTCGTGAGCTGAGCCTTCCCATCCACTTAAAACATATATGAACTCAAGATCGAAGTTACAAGCAGCTAATACATTTTGCGAAATAACTCCTTTTCGATTACGATAACTTGCTTTTTCAGGACCTTTTACCATTGCTGTAATGTGAGTGCCATCAATAGCTCCGATACAGTCCTAAAAAACAACTAAAAATTGTTACTATATAAATTTAAAGTAATAACATTCAAACAAAAAACATATATACCTTGAAGTAAGGATAAAATCTTGTGCTTTTGCTTATTTTTGCTGGCACGATATGACTAGGCTTGGCCATCAAACTTGGTGCGAGCGTATTTAAAGCTCTTAGAACTTTATGAAAATTTGTACTTGCTGTGAACTTTGATCTCTTAAAAGTGTCTATCGTGTGACAATATTTTGAACTCTGGCCAACTGTCATCAAAAACATAGCAACCATCTCTTCGACACACATATATCGTGTGTTTTCCAATCCTGTCATTGTTCTGATAAGATAGCATAAATCTGCAAAAACATCAGGATACATACGATATAACTGCCGAAAATGATTAGGATCCTCTTTTAAAGCCCTTTGTATATAATCATGTCCCTCTCTTGTGATTTGTCGCCTAACTGGACGAGGAATTTGATTAACATATGTAGCAGAAGATCCCACAAGCATTAATAGCATAATATCTATATCTGAATCATCCTCCTCGTTAAAATTTTGTTCCATTGTTTAAAACCCTACAATAACAATAATCATAAAATCACCACCAATACAATTTATTTGTTGAAATTATGATCTTAAATTAACAGTAATGAGAAGAAGAAAGTGACGTTTGTATAGCTGATATAGAGTTTTTTTCGTTTTTATTACAGTTTTTTTTTTTTTGATGACATTTTTTTGAGTTCAAACAGGAAAAAAACAGAGCACGTAGTGGAATTGCTATTTACCTCGATAGGTAAAAATCTCCGGCGTAGGTGGTGTGCAGACGTCTCCCTCTCTTGTTGTGCAGAAATATGGTTTTTTTTTTAGAACAGAAATATTGTTTTGGAGCGATGTAAAATATATGAAGGTGGATTTTGTAAAATCTGAAGGTAAAATACTAGATTTTGACTAATGTAATTTACTCATGAAAATAGATTCAAATCTACTCAAAATCTTTTCAAGTCAAATGAATTACCAAAATCTAACAAATATGAATAACACAAGATTTCAATTATTATATTCAAATCTTTAATTGAATAACAGTGGATTTCTAATTTTTTAAATGAACAGATTGAAAATCCAAAAACCAATAACACTAGATTTTAAATATTTTTAGTAGACATATTTTAAATACAATAACCAATAACACTAGATTTTAATATAGAATTTACAATCAATGAATGAATAACAATGGATTATAAAACTAATAGAATTGATTTTAAATCCACTATTGAATAACACCACCTAAATTTTATTCAGATGTAGTGATGCCATATTGTAGAAAAGATCACCTGATTAAAGACTATATTCATAATATTATATTGTGTGTTAAGTTTTATTGGGTTACAATCTAAAATCAATTAGTGATAAGTGGATTGGTCTAAATCCCTTATAAATTAATTTCGATAGACCATCAATTCTAGAGTCTGAAGGCACGGATCACTTTTGGGCCGGGTTACGAGAATTTGTGGATCAGGCTCTGATATTATATTAAGTTTCATGGGCTTAATGTACTAAATATATATATATATATATATATATATTCCAACCTAAAATCTACTAGGATCCGACCCACACTGAGCGTGTGGATTTTTTTTTCCTTTTTATTTCCATTTTATAATTGTTTGATTTATAAAACTTATGTTAATATCAAAGTTTTAGTATTGATTTATGATAGATAACCAATGATTGATATGTTAAAATTCATGTGGATCAAACACTTCTTTTTTTTTTAGTTTTTGAATGAGTTTTATACAACGTTTTGTTTATTTTAATATCGGTTTTTTAGAATTAATATATGCTAGCTAATTAATTTTTGGTGTGTTTAAATTTTAGATGGTAAACATATTTTGTGTTTCTTTATGAATGAGTTTTGAACAACATTATGTTTTATTTGTTTTAAATAGCGGGCTTTATATAATGTTAGACAAAATTGATGTATAATGAGCATTTGTAAGTAGATTAAATTTGTCAAAGTTTGACAAAATTGAAACTGTTTTTGCTTAATACTTAGGCTCCGAATGGTAACAGCGGATTGAGCGGTGCGGATTAGTGCGGATTGAGCGGATAACTGTATGCGGTACGATTTAAGTGCGGTTTTAGAGAGAAAACGCATACTGCGGAATATGATGAATGGTGACAAAAAATTAAAACCGATATGCGCTCCATCTGACCCGCACTTCCCATTCATAGTCTTAGAAAGGCTCATCTAATATTTCTATTTACATTTAATACGTTCTAATGCAATTAAATTCTATAATATTACAACAATATAGATTTCATATAGTACATATCCCCATAATTCAACTAAATCAAATAATAACATGAAATATCTCTAACTAGATTATCTATTAATATATCCTGCGAAATCTAAAACAAAGCAACTATTGATTAATTTGGGATTATGTGAATATTGTAAAACTAATATTATATTCGAAATAGTTTCTATAAATTTGGGATTATGTGATATTATTTAACATTATAAAGATATATTTATCAAGATTACATATTTCAGTTTCCTAAATATAGGCTTCGAAAATAGATATAAATGGTAAGTTTATTGAAAAATAAATTAAAAAATAAATGGTAGAAATGATATAATTAATTATATAAAATCAAATATTTTATACAAACAAATAGTACATTATAAAAAATATTTAAGACTTATAAATTTTGAAATCCACAATGATACATAATTAAATAATTTAATATAAAAATATTAATTTTATAAATAATAATAAATATGTGATAATATACACATATTTACATAAGTAATATTTTTTTATTGTATTTCAACTAAAAAGAATAAAACTTGAAAAGTTACCTTGGTATTTATCAAATTATAAATCAAATAATATGAAAAATTAATGTGTAACCAATTAATATTATTTCTGGACAAAAAACTAATATTATTTTTTAAATAAAATAATGTTAGTAATAATAAATAAATATTTTTTTTTGTAAAACTAAGATTGTAAAGTATATATTCATCAAGATTACTTATTTAAGTTTCCTAAAATATAAGCCACGAAAAATAAATATAAATGGTAAGTCTATTGAAAAAATAAATTAAAAAATAAATTAATGGTAGGAATAATATATTTAATTATATAAAATCAAATATTGTATACAAATAAATAATATGAAGTAAATAACCGAGATTCCCTAATTTGCTCCCATAAATATGGGCAAATGAAAAAAGAGACAAAAAGATCTCCAAACTAAAGAAAATGGATCAAACACCGATAAACCAGTGTATCCAGCATATACCAAAGAACAAAACAAAAATCGAGAGGGAGGTTCGGACTATCGGGACTTATGAGATCAATCGGACGTAGGGGCAACAACCTTTACTCGGACATTTCAGACTCATGGATTCAACCAAAAGTATTAAAGAAAATCGCAACTACACATATTTTACCTCACATCATTCACCAAAACTCAAGATAACCAAGCTTCTTCTTTCATGGGACCAAGAAAAAACAGAATAAAAAACAAAAAACAATAAAAATACATTTTAAATCGAAAAAGAAGAAAATAATATGAATAATAATAGATCATTTGATTAAAATTTCAATGATCTGGAAGAATACTTCTATAGCAAAAAAAAAAAAAAAAACAGAGAGAAAGTTTCTTGAAAATATGGAAGATGCAAAATGATTGTGTTTCTAAGCCACCCAAGCTCTCTTTATAAAGGATTTCATAAACTTCTCTCGAAAGCTTGTTATATGCCATAGAATATTTTTTTCAAACTCGAATTAATAAGATATTTAGAAAGATATTGTGAATTTTAGGAAATAAATTAATTAAATGAATTAAAATCGATATTCATCAAGCTTGTAAAGAATATTCTCCAAAATTGCAAATTTCTGTTTCCTAAAATATAGGCTACGAAAATAAATATATATAGTAAGTCGGTTGACAAAATAAATTAAAAAAAAAAAATAAATGGTAGGATTAAGAAATCTAACTAATCCGACGGATAATATTAAATTTACGAAATCAACGATCAAGATTTAAAAACAGGATCCGCGTGTATATCCGTTTCCAAATCCGACCCGGCCAAATATCTCTGCGTGAAAAAATATCCAAAAATTCCAGGTTTTACCCTTAATGAAAAAATACACTCCAAACGACTCAAAGGGGAAAATTTTCGGGAATACAACCTTTTTGTACCAAGGACGGTTTCCTGTTGTTATAGTATAGATTGGTGATTAGTGAATGGTCCAAGTCTCTTATATATTAGTCAATATTATTCAACTTCCAATATAGGACAATTATACACTAGTCAATATTATTTTAACTTCCAATTTGGGACAATTACATACTCTTTAGAGATTATTGATGTTTTTAGAATATGCATGTTAGTTTACAATTTGATGTGTTGTAAATTTGAGTGGATTTAATCATGTTTTAGAGTGTGTTTTAGCTTTAGGAAAAGCATTTAGACAACATTATTGTGTTTTAACTTTAGATAATGCATATAGGCATCATTAGGAGTGCATGTGCTTTGTTTTTCTCTTTTTGTAGGTGGTGGATGACCTAAAAGAGCACTAAAGGACAATGGAGGAGGTAGAGACCAAAAAAGCACCCAAACAAGGTGGAAAAACAGCTAAGGATCGTGATAGGAACTCCCAGCGGGGTGCCACAGCGGCCTGTAGGCCGCTGTGAAGTATTTGCGGATGGTCGGGAGCTCCAGCGGCCTCCACAGCGGCCTCCCCAAGTGTCTGTGGATCAAAAACCCTCATAGCGGCCTCTCACAGCGACCTCCCCAGGCCGCTGTGAAATTTGACCTTGAAAGATCGAGTCATTTGAAGAGCTTGCGTTTATATTTAGCTTTAAAGCTTCACACCAAAGTTGTAGGGAATTGAGTTAGCTTTCTAATGGAGGTGGTTTGAAGTCATTTGCAGCTATACACGAAGAGTTATGATCGATTTACTGGACACATATCAATTATGTCGTGGAGAGACCAACTTTTGCCCACATGCTACTTTTTCTCTTTTTCTTTTGGCTTGTAGACCCTCCCATGTTCTGAGGTCGACCAAGACACTTTGTTTTCTATTATTTAAGACCTCTTGGTGTATGTAGAGAGGCATGATCCACTTCTTGATCCATTTTTGGATCTAGATCAAAACATTATTTTTCCTTTTTAAGTTTGGTTTGAGTTCTTCTTTTAGTTTCCTCTTGTTCTTCATTTCTGTCTTCTTAATTATGTTTTGCTTTGTTATTATCAAGTCTATTGAGTAGCTCTATAAGTTTCTGGGTTTGAGCTGAGGTAAGGGTGATCTAGAAATGGTTTAGGTTGTTTAATAACTTGGGAATATTGGTTTCTTACTTGCTAGAAGTTCTTAATGCTAGGATTGAATTGGCCACTCAACTCCTTGATCCTAAATGTTGCTAGCACCGAGAGGTGTAGTTTATGTTTGAATCTCTATCAAGTGCTTTACATTCTTAGCCAACGAGAGTTGATGTTTAAGGTGTTTAGTGGTAGTAAGAACTTGATCTTATTGCATAGCTATCTTGAAATTGCCAACGAGAGTTGATGTTAATGCTTGATAGGTATAGGGTTATTATCACGAGAGTGGATTAACTTGAATCGTTGTTCTTAGCCTAAGAAATCCCCCATTGTTTGTTGAATGCTTCTGAACTGAATAATGATCACCCAAACCGAAATCTCAACCCAAGGAACTTAGTCTTTTACCATCTCTGTTTTTACTCTGTTTTTGTGAATATTAGTATCTTGTTTACTGAATGGTTTGTTCTGTTTTTATTTCACTTTTGTTATTTGTATCATTTGTATTTTAGTTTCCTTACTTTTGTTTCACTTAGGTTGTTAGACCAAATATCTTGTATTTGCTTAGATTAAGGAATTTTGTGCATTCTTGGTGTTATAGATCACTAGCTCCCTGTGGATTCGATCCTGAAGTGTTACATCGACATACCATTCGATTGTGGTAGCGTGCACATTAGGTTTTAATTGGTGTGCAAAACGCAAACATCAATTTGGCGCCGTTGCCGGGGAGCTAGGCGATTTATCATTAGGATTTCAAATTTCCTTGAGACTAAGCTTTTTGTTTTTGTTTTTGTTTGTTTTGTTACTGATTTTCTTTCAAGAGTTTGCTCTTTTTGCAGGGCATAATCACAAGAGAGAAAGTTCAAGAGAAAGGATGGCTTGGAACCCTACAAGCTACCACAGTTTTGAATGCCCATCCACTTATCAAGAAGATCTTCCATATGGAAACTTTGCTCAAGAGTACCAATATGAAGATGCTGAGAGATACCAATCTTGGGACCCCACAAGCTACCAAAGGTTTGAAAGTTCACCTACTTATCAAGAAGATCCTCCATATGAAAACTTTGTTCAAGAGTACTATGGATATGATGAAGGATGTCAATCTTGGGATCCTACAAGCTACAATGGTTTTGAAAGCTCACCCACCTATCAAGAAGACATCTCATATGGAAATTATTCTCAAGAACATCAATATGGACATGATGAGGTCTATCAATCTTGGGACATGGAGTATGAGCATGGAATGGATTATTACTCCCCAAATGAAGAAGAGATTCTCAACAATCAAGGTTTTTATCAAAACCAAGGAGACCAACATTTCCAAGGTCAAGGGAGTTATTCAAACCAACAATCCAAGGAGGACACAATGCAACAACTTCTGAAACAGTTTATGGAGACTACCAACAATGCTATCATGGACATGAAAGCACAACTTGACAGCCTAGCATCGAAAGTTGGAGAAATGGAGCAGCAATCCACACAAGGTGGGGAGATGGACTTTGAACCTGAGAAAGATACCATTGATGAAGCTCTTGAGATGAGATATGAAGAACAAGTTTATGTTGGAACACTCATGAGTTATCCAGCAAGGAGCAACAAGGAAGAGGTAGACATGGTGGTAAGAACTATTGAAGACTCTCATGAAGATGGCTTGGATTTTGGATGCATAGAGAGCATAAAGGAGATTTCAATGGATGATGAATTCTCAACCAAGGAAGAAATGCACATCCAACCCAATTCCAAGCAAGAGACAAAGAGTGAAGTGCCTAGAGAGAAACAGGAGAGTCTCACTAAAGAAATCTCCATGGATGGTGAAGAAGGAAAATTTCAAATGGTACAACTCTTTGACAAGCATCTTGGTATAACTTCCTCCACAACAATGAGCATTGATGGTCCAAGGAAGATATCTTTTGAGGAGATTAGGATGAACGAGTTTAGGGGATGGTTCTATGATGAATATGATCCTGGTGATCCAAAGCCATGCCACATTCCCAACCAGAAAAAGTGAAGGGATAGTCAAGCTAGAGACTTTAAACAAGCTCACTTGGGAGGAAGTCCCATGGTATCCTCTTTATATATATTGTGTGAATTTTCTTTGAATTGATTTTTGTGTGTTTGTGTGAATTAATGTGTGTTTGAGTTTTGAGTGTATGTTTTCAGCATGTGGGAACAAGAAGGAGCACAAGAGGAAGAATCACATAACAAAATGCAGGTGAAGGAGACCATAGCGGCATGGTGCAGCGGCATACTTATGCCGCTGCGGAGGAACCAGCGGGACGAGAATTTTGGCAGCGGCATGCGCAGCGACATGCTAAGCCGCTACAGGTAAGAGCCACTCACAGCGGCATTGCGCAGCGACTACGCCAAGCCGCTGTGAGGGAATTTCGTGAGTACCTTTTCACTTTCACAACAAATACCTATCCTTGGGAGAAGATGAAGACGACACCACACCTCCTAACTACTAAGGTACCACCACCAATTTGTATATAGTTTTTAGTTTGTTTTATTTTTCATCTAACCATCTTGTAACCCTCCTCGATTTATTTTCACACCGAGTCGGTGTGAAGTAAGTTTGGGGGGGGTGATCAATTAACCATCATATATAAGTTTTAGTGAGTCTTTTGTTAATATATATAAGTAAAAAAAAAAAAAATTGAAACATAAAAAGGCATGTAGTTTCATATTTGTTTATCTTTTATGATTGAGTCTAGTAGCATTATAGGTTGAATTTGCATAAGAGACAATGATATAATTGCCTTGTAAGAAATCTAGATTTTAGAACTCAACATGATGCCCTTGATAATCATACTATGTTGCTTAAACAACTATTGAAACACTTGTACATTTCAAGCTTTGATCACATCACTCGAATCTATTTGTTTTGTTTGATACCCTCAACTTTGAAACCAACTCATCTATATGGACTTAAATGAACTTAATCTTCTCACTTATGGGATTTTGATTCTTGATCATGGTCACTATATACACACTTGGATTATATTTTACCACTTTTCTACCACCCTTTGTTAATCCAAGTGGCCATTCTCACTCTTAGGATGGTTTCCACACCATAGAACCCTTCCCTTTCCTTTTAAAGCCTTCATTTGTTTGATTGAGTGAGACCTCTTTTGATAATGCTAGCATGTGTAAAATCTTAAAAGTATGAGAACGACAACGATTAGCTCTCATAGGCTAGTCTAGGAGTTCACTATTGGATCAACATTAGAGGTTAAAGCACTTGAAAATGGGATTGGGAATGTAAGTAAAAAAGAAAAGAAAAAAAAAAAGAGTGAAATGGGGAGGAAAAGAAAGAAAGAACCAAAGGCTTGTGTGAGAGAAACACTTGGGGAGTTGATATGATTAAAAGAAAAGTTCTAAGTTGTAATGAAAATGAAACATAAAGAAAAGAGTCTTAGAAAATATAAAGGATAACTTCTCAAGAACCAAAAATGAAAAAAGTTAAATGGTTAAGTTTGGGAGAGAAGAGAGATTGGTTAAAATTGGGATGGGATTTGGAAACACATTTGGGTAAGGCAATGAGAGTTAAAGTTGTATGCATAAATTGTTCTTGTCTTGCTACATTTTGCAATATGTCTAGCATTCCTCTTCCTTGAGAGTTAGCCACCAAATACGAATTCATGACCCTCCTCTAAACACCATTTGAAGCCTTTTACACCAAGCCAATTGATCAAGATCAAACCCCCATTTGTGAGACTGCACTTTGATGAATGAATGAATTTAAGAGTTGGTGGAATGTTGAGTTAGTTGATTCTTGACAATGTGCTTAAGAGAATAAGATTTGGTGTGTTGATAAGCCTAGAGAAATTAGAGTGGATTAGATTGTTTGTTCATGCAACATATTATCATTTTCTAAGGACATCATGTTGAGGGCTTGCTAAATTTCTTTGGTTATGAGTCTCCAACTTCAAACCTCTCCTCTTTGATCTCATTATCGATTGCTTGAGGACAAGCAAAGAAACAAGTTTGGGGGAGTTGATGTGTTGTAAATTTGAGTGGATTTAATCATGTTTTAGAGTGTGTTTTAGCTTTAGGAAAAGCATTTAGACAACATTATTGTGTTTTAACTTTAGATAATGCATATAGGCATCATTAGGAGTGCATGTGCTTTGTTTTTCTCTTTTTGTAGGTGGTGGATGACCTAAAAGAGCACTAAAGGACAATGGAGGAGGTAGAGACCAAAAAAGCACCCAAACAAGGTGGAAAAACAGCTAAGGATCGTGATAGGAACTCCCAGCGGGGTGCCACAGCGGCCTGTAGGCCGCTGTGAAGTATTTGCGGATGGTCGGGAGCTCCAGCGGCCTCCACAGCGGCCTCCCCAAGTGTCTGTGGATCAAAAACCCTCATAGCGGCCTCTCACAGCGACCTCCCCAGGCCGCTGTGAAATTTGACCTTGAAAGATCGAGTCATTTGAAGAGCTTGCGTTTATATTTAGCTTTAAAGCTTCACACCAAAGTTGTAGGGAATTGAGTTAGCTTTCTAATGGAGGTGGTTTGAAGTCATTTGCAGCTATACACGAAGAGTTATGATCGATTTACTGGACACATATCAATTATGTCGTGGAGAGACCAACTTTTGCCCACATGCTACTTTTTCTCTTTTTCTTTTGGCTTGTAGACCCTCCCATGTTCTGAGGTCGACCAAGACACTTTGTTTTCTATTATTTAAGACCTCTTGGTGTATGTAGAGAGGCATGATCCACTTCTTGATCCATTTTTGGATCTAGATCAAAACATTATTTTTCCTTTTTAAGTTTGGTTTGAGTTCTTCTTTTAGTTTCCTCTTGTTCTTCATTTCTGTCTTCTTAATTATGTTTTGCTTTGTTATTATCAAGTCTATTGAGTAGCTCTATAAGTTTCTGGGTTTGAGCTGAGGTAAGGGTGATCTAGAAATGGTTTAGGTTGTTTAATAACTTGGGAATATTGGTTTCTTACTTGCTAGAAGTTCTTAATGCTAGGATTGAATTGGCCACTCAACTCCTTGATCCTAAATGTTGCTAGCACCGAGAGGTGTAGTTTATGTTTGAATCTCTATCAAGTGCTTTACATTCTTAGCCAACGAGAGTTGATGTTTAAGGTGTTTAGTGGTAGTAAGAACTTGATCTTATTGCATAGCTATCTTGAAATTGCCAACGAGAGTTGATGTTAATGCTTGATAGGTATAGGGTTATTATCACGAGAGTGGATTAACTTGAATCGTTGTTCTTAGCCTAAGAAATCCCCCATTGTTTGTTGAATGCTTCTGAACTGAATAATGATCACCCAAACCGAAATCTCAACCCAAGGAACTTAGTCTTTTACCATCTCTGTTTTTACTCTGTTTTTGTGAATATTAGTATCTTGTTTACTGAATGGTTTGTTCTGTTTTTATTTCACTTTTGTTATTTGTATCATTTGTATTTTAGTTTCCTTACTTTTGTTTCACTTAGGTTGTTAGACCAAATATCTTGTATTTGCTTAGATTAAGGAATTTTGTGCATTCTTGGTGTTATAGATCACTAGCTCCCTGTGGATTCGATCCTGAAGTGTTACATCGACATACCATTCGATTGTGGTAGCGTGCACATTAGGTTTTAATTGGTGTGCAAAACGCAAACATCACAATTTCTGTCAAAAGTCACTTTGTGGATTTCCACGTTTATTCTACCTAAAAGTTGCATAAGAAAATTCAAGCTTTTTATGGTCAAGTGATATTGAAAGATACAAAAGTGTGAAGGTGGCGTGGTTAACTCCTCGCTTCATCGTATTTTGTTTTGAGAAACGACCCTTGGTACAACTGCAACATTCCTCGAGCGTCTCCAACTAGATTTTCCTTGAAGTTTCCATCATGTTCCCCACTGATTCTTTCAAACACATCTACAATGAAACCGATACATATATAGCCAAAATTAAGTATCCATAGATGTGAATCAAGTAAATGGATATAGCCTTGTTCTGATCCGTCGCTAAGAGTGATTATGAATCAGATATAAGTATAATAATTAAAAAAATGGTATACAATATATTAGCATGAGATTAACAGCTCATGAGGCCCAGCAGCAAAGAAAAATCTAGAGGTATATCTGATCCTTATATGACAGCTCAGTCATCCTTAAGAGGCTATGCGGTCTACGGTCTCAAGGTTTTCTACAGAAGCTGAGTATTGAACCTTGTCTGACACGGCAGCTGAAGTATCTTGAAAGTGTCTCAGTCAACAGCTCCAGAAATATATTGTGATAACCTCTCTGCAGATCACTTAATAGCCAATCTGGTTCAGCATAAAAGGAGTAAACACTTTGAGACTCATTACCACTATGCAAGGGAGAAGGTAGCTATGGGAAAACTGATCGTCAAGCGCATTCCTGCATTATTGCAAATCGCTGACATCTTCCCGAAGTCTTTGTCCCAGCAGAACTTATGTGATCTCAGGTACAAACTCGGAGTTGAGGAGCTCCCCTCCTCGAGTTTGCGAGGGGGTATTAGCATGAGGACAACAGCTCATGAGGCCCAGCATTAAAACAAATAAGGAACATAAGTAATAGCCCAACAACAGAAGAAGCAGCACACTGAAAAGCTGCAGTCAACACCTGCAACTGTCATGAAGACCAAAAGTAGAACGACAAAGAAGTGTACGGGTATAGAGCCGCCATGTATTCCTGTCAGGAACTGGTTCGAGATCCTTAATGATAAGGATAACTGAGCTGTCCGATAAGCATCAGATATATCTCTAGATTGTTCTTTGTTGTCTTTATATTCACGGTGCCTGTAAACGTAAATGTCATTGAAATTAAAATGAAGTTCTTTTGATCATCAAATACTCTATTTCTCTAAAGCATTGTCCTAGACTCTTGTTTGCTTTCACAGTAAAACATCTATATTGTAATAACATGGTGATGAGTTTAGTGAAATGTTAATTTATCGAAATATTAAATCGATCGAAAACTTCATTGGAAACCACAAAATCTTATTAATTTAATTTACGAGTATTAATTTATAATGTTTATATTGTAACCCTTTTAAGTGTATGATTGGAAACTTGACTTTCATTACATGAAGATTACAATATTTATAGTGAGTACGTTTGTGAGTTTAGTGATTTACAAAAGACTAATATAACCTTATTACATCATATATGTGCACGCCCTCTTAATATAGAGGTGCCTTAGGGACTCCAATCTTGTTAAACAGCTCAAGAAATCGCGACCTATGTAGTGGTTTTGTCAACGCATCAGCGAGCTGGTCTTTTGTTGATACATGAGCAACACGTAGCACTCCAGATTGTATGTGGTCACGGATGAAATGATAGTCGAGGGCCAGATGTTTCATACGAGAGTGGAACACGGGATTAGCACATAAGTATGTGGCGCCAACATTGTCACAATAGATGACATGATGTGTATGTAAACGCAGACCAAGTTCGGAGAGAATAGAACATACCCAACGAATCTCAAATGCAGTGTTTGTGACTGACCTGTATTCATCTTCGGTAGACGACCGAGCAACACCCTTTTCTTTGTTGAGAAGAAGTATAGAGAATAGAGAAGAAGTTTTCAGGTTAGGGATCGTTAATTGCTCTGATACCATGTATGATTGGCAACTTGACTTTCATTAGATGAGGATTACGATATTTATAGTGATATCTTTGATTTTCTCTTCGAAATAACGGGAGATCCCTAGAGTGATAAGCAATTAAATGAAACAAATTTTCTCCTTCTCAGAGGTGTGGGGAGACATGAACATGTCTCGCACGTACGGCTTCATAACCGATTCAATCTCATGTTCAATTGCATCAAACTTCTGTAAAAATATGATAATAAGAAATGCATGTCAAAGACTCAAACATAGTTAAGATATCATATCTCATGTACTTACAGAACCGTCGACAGGAACAGAGAAGAAGTGATCTCCTACAAAAGTAGGAGTAAACTGAGCCAAGGGACGAGTACTCTCAAGATCGCCACTAGTAGCCCTTACATAAAACGTATCTTGTTTTGTTGGTTTTCGAGAAAGAGTTTGATTCTGAGGAATAAGAGAAAAGTTAGTCTTATGACACAGAGGGACTTCGTGATCGCAAGTGAGAGTTTTAGGACCAGAGCTCATCATCATTCTTGATGTTTGCATTTTTTTTTACACTATCAACAAAAAGATACACACGAGACAACACTGTCTGCTCTGATTTTGTTTTTGTTTTTATGATGGAATGGATGGTTCACATTGCTTTCACATCTCTAGTTTGCTATAAATATCATGATGATAATTAATTGGGGAGTTTATCGTGCTCTTCTATCCACTCAATAGCTTTCTTCCCATGTGTAACCCTTATGGTATCGACATTAAATTGTTTGTTAAAATCATGGTATTATGGTTCGCATTGCAATACTCCCTCCGTTTCACAAAATGCATGTTTTAGGAAAAAAATTTGTTTCACAAAGATACTCCATATTTTTTAGCTTTTCTATGCACACTTTATTAATTAATGATGATATTTTGAAAATTTTAAGAAGATTAATTAAATTTATTAAATTATTATTGGTTTAGAGATATTGGAAACCGTAGAATAACAAAAATTGATGCATTTATGATTAAGTATTAATTGTTTTCTTAATATATGTGAAAACTCTAAAAATTGTATCTTTGTGAAACGGAGGGAGTATAAAATTAAAATATGATACATCGAGATGATCACACCATAAGACCACCTCTATTGGAGGTTCTTAGGCAGAATTTCTTAAAAAAAAATTAATAAAATATTGTAGGTCCCACGTTAATAGTTAAGAGACAGGTTCTTAAAATCCTTAGTTAAGAACTTGTCTCTTAACTATTCACGTGACGTGACGCATTATTATTGGTTACTTTTTTTTGATTTTTTTTTTATGTTCCATCTGAAAAAAATAAATATTTTTTTTAAGAATCCCAAAGAAGAATAACACCAATGTACATGCTCTAAGTGATCATGTTTAGCTTCACCAGATGTACAAAATAGTATAACACATGTGACAAGCCTCACTGGTACTCTGTTTTAAGTTTCAATGTTTAATTGACTTTTTTCAACAATGCATCATTTATTAGACATAAATCTCACATCAAGAATGATAAGAAATCTCAAATAATATACAAGAGATACCATCAATCTATTTATTGGTAATTAGTTTTAATTTAGAAACACATACTCCATCCGTTACAATATAAAAAATAAAAGAAGTCGGAAAATCGATGCCCTAACATTTTGATAATAATTGAAGCCGAAAGAACAAAACTTCTGGAAACAAACAAAATTGAAACAAGATCATCACTATAGAACTCTTTAGAAAAGGGGAAAACGGAAAAGAACATCAGAGGGGCCACTACTAAATTCTGTAGACATAGTCAGAATCACCATAAACATATATTCCCTAATTATAAAACAAAAACAAAATCTTAGAAGTACAAATTAGCTCAATTGCACTAAATGACCATAAACATATATTAGATTAGGTAAGTGGCTATGTTTTTATGTGTAAAAATCCATGGTAAAATATGCAGCCTCCTCGGCCATTTAATCGCCCGAAAACGTTGGACATCCAGGAACCGCCGCGATTTGAGAAAAAAAATCGGTTGAAAAATCGTAAATAATGAAAAACTCAGTTTTTATTTGTGTTTACTTCAAAAATCGATCAATTTTCGAAGATCTTTTAATTTTGAATATTATATATATAAAATGATAAGAGAATGAAAAGAAAAGAAAATTGTAGTTGCCATGGAAATAGGGTTCCACCCCTCCCCCTTTAAGACCCCGAAAATTTGACAAATTCATATTTGCATGGAGTTCACTCCCAAAAATATAGCTACCAAGAATTTCGCTATTTCGATTTTGCTAGTCCTTGTGCAAACGCGAAGGATTTCTAGTGAAGATGATGCATGTAAATTGTCACTTTTACCCTTCATTAAAGAAAGTTGAAAAATAAGCTAAAATGCACAGGAAGCCTGAACCCTAAACAATGAAGTACATTTATACACCTCCAACCACTATTCTAACTCATACTTTGTGTAATTCATTAGTATATTTAATTTTTATACAAAAAACTAATTAAATACCTGAAATAATAAAAAAAAAAAACTTGTTCCGTAAATTCTATTTAACCCTCAATTTTCTCTCTAAGCGTTAGGTTCAACTCGACCACCCGATTAACGTTTAGCGTGTATTCAAGCAAAGGTAAAATGATAAAAATGTGTGCCATATTTTGTATTATTTTATTTTCAGATAAAACATAACTATGTTTTTATATAAGATGAAGGTAATTACTTACTACATTAATCAGTAAAATTAAATACTTAATTAAGGAGTTTGTGAGTATATCAGGTATCATTTATCAAAACTTTAAAATAATTGTTGAACAATTTTATTTTTAGTTTTATGAATTATAGCAGAGTACTGATATGTAATTTATTTATTGCTAACTTATAATTGTAGATTAATTTCCCATAATTGATCTCCCTAAATTAGTTTTCTAACCAAATACCACTTTCATTTCATCATATTACTTAACTAAAGTTAGAATGGATTACTTGGTGACTTTTTCGTCATACCAGTTGAATATTAGTCATTAATTATCAGTCAAACTAAAACTTATAGTATATGCATATGCCATAAGTATTAAGCTGCATAATAATTATAAAATAGGAAAAAGTTAGAACATTATTGCACTAAACACTTATGTTAAGTGGTTAACTCCTGTTGAATAGAATTCTGTACGTACTTATGTTTTCCTCTCTCTCTCTCTCTATAGCTATATACATACACCTTCCATCGTCACAAAATCACATAGATATTCAAACAATCTAAAACCAATAGAAAAACATATTCTAACAAACACTTCTAGCAGAATCAACATCTATAACATACACAAAACCCTCTAGCTTCTTTTTTTCTTTGTTTCTTAATTTTTGTCGTAATGACGAATTCACCTCTCAAGAAATCATTTTCAGATGGGAGGGCTTTAGAAGATCACATGAGATCTCACACTCGGAAACTTTCTGCATCAAACGCGGAATCGACATCTCCATCGCTAAAGACATCAAACAAGCTCGGAGCAAACTTCAGGCCTCATGAAACAGTTTTGATGAGATCTGTCCACACCAAAGGAGTTGGTGTCGGTCCGAAACCAGATCTAAAGAGAGAAGATGATGTAAGAGGCAAGAGAAAGCTGGACTTTGATTTAAACGAGGTGCCCGAGTCTGAGTTAACAGCTGACGAAGAAGGTGGTTTAATTCTTGTTGCAATGTCTAAGGGAGAGAGGCCAGAAAATTCTCAGCATTGGAATGCGATTGATCGTTTGTTATCAACTACTCCAACAGGAAAAGAAGAATATACTGAAAAGTATATCGTAATAGATTCTGATGATGACGATGACGACAATGATGATGATGATGATGATGAGACATATTTGGTTGCGAGAGAGAAAACTTGTAAGAAAAAATATGTGTGTAATATATGTGGAAAAGTTTTAGGTTCGCATCAGGAATTAGGCGGTCATCAAACAAGCCACAGAAACAAGATGTTGAAGATTTGCGACAAGGACAATCAAGCCGTGGTTCGACATTACAACTGTGGAATCTGTGGCAGAGAGTTTGAATCTGGTCAAGCACTTGGTGGTCACAAGAAGGCTCATAATGTGTGACATAGTTCCTATGAATTGTGGAGATTAACCGATATGGATGAACAAATAATAAAATATGCATTCTGTTTTTATGTTGTTGTATCCTTTTTAGTTTATTTTTTCCTATAATAATAAGATTTTTGTTTACAATATATGTGCTTTTCATAAAATTGCTCACTCTTAGTGTATTTTTCTTCCACGAATTCTTTTAACCACAAAATTATGAAATACCAAATTTTAATTCAGATGTAGTGATGCCATGTTGTAGAAAACATCACCTGATTAAAGACTATATTCATAATATTGTGTTAGAAAAACAACAAGATTAAAATCTCGTGGCGCAGATTATAATGTTTTGTTTTCTGAAAATAAATATTATTGTTGTTTTTAGAATATGCGTGTTAGTTTACAATTTCTGTCATGCATGGAAAAGTCACTTTCTGGATTTCCACGTTTATTCTACCTAAGGGTTGCATGAAGAAATTAATGCACCTTCGATCTGCTTCTTTGTGGGAGCTAGGGGACAATATTCTGTTTTCTTGGACATGGAAATCAATCTTGCGCTTAAGACTTCTAACTCTGCGTTTTCTAAGGTTGACATTGGTAATGGCTCCTCCACAAGCTTTTGGTATGACAATTGGACTCCATTTGGTCCCCTTATCCAGCTTCTAGGCAGTGAAGGTCCTCAAGATATGAGGCTACCTCTTCACTCAAAAAGTGACAGACGCCTGCATCCACCAAGGTTGGATTCTGCCATCTCCAAGGTCAGATCAGTCTCTGCGACTTCATGCTCACCTCACCACTCTGGCCCTTCCTTATTTGAGTACTCTCAATGATTCGGTCTCTTGGAACATCAATGGAGTAAATTGCCTGGTTTCTCTTCATCAAAAACGTGGCAGATTTTGAGACTGAAAGCTGGAAAGAAACCTTGGGCAAAGATGATTTGGTTCAAAGGTGTTATACCAAAGCATGGTTTTACAATGTGGATTGTGCAGCTCAATAGACTGCCTATGAGATCGCGCCTTCATCAATGGGGACTTCCACTTTGCATAGACCATATAGACCACCTTCTCATGGGTTGTGAGTTCAGTTGTGGAGGCTAATGTTTGCTTGCCTTTCGCCGGTTCAACGATCTTTCAATGTGTGGGACGACCTTTTACGATGGTCAAACAGCTCCTCCATCAATGCTCCTTCGACTCTTTGGAAGGTTGTCTCTCAGACCGTAGTTTATCATCTATAGAAACAGAAGAATAATGTTTTGTGTCAATCAGATTTCTCTTCCCCCTGAAGTCATCTTCACTCTAGTCGATCATGATGTGCGGTTGATAATCTTTGCCAGGTCTAATCGGAAGAGATTTAGAAACCTCCTGGGATTGTGGATCAGACAGTTTCTGATTAACTCTTTCCTTCTTGAATATCTTAGAGCTACCTTATTTTTTATTCTCTTTTTTTGCCAAGATACATTTGTTGCAGGTTATACATTATTTGAAAGCCATCTTTTTCATTTTTAAGAAATATTAACCAATTTAAATTTTTTTACAAATTTAATAAAAAATTATGTTTTTTCTAACTACCACTTCATTTGGCAACCATATTTGGTAAAAAAATTAAGACCATTTTGTTCTTTATTTTTATACCAGTTAAGAAGAAATGAATTATTTATTCCTCAAATTATATGTCAGTGAAGAGAGAAAAAATTCGTAAAGTTTCTGATGTATTTAGTCCTACACTATTCCTCTTTTTCCATGTATTGAGAAAATTAGATTCCGAATGGTAACCGCAGTTTTAATTGTGCGGGGAAAGCGGTTTTAGAATGCGATGTTGTTCAACTGCGGTACGTGCGGTTTGCGAAACAAGTGGGTTTATATAAAAAAGCGGTACAAATAAAAGTTGAATGGTGAAAAAACGATTTGTGGTACACAATAAAATGTTTGAATGGTGAAAAGACAATTAGCGGTGCAGATTCTAGATTATAAATAAACATATTAGATATAAATATATTCATAATTAGTATATTTTAAAATAGCTGATTTATTTATTATTAATAATATATATATATATATATATATATATATATGAATTTAAATATCTAATTAATTTGAAATAAAATTTTACTTTTAGTATATAAATTACTAAATTAAGTTAAATGTTAAGTTATAAAAATTAAGAACAAACAAAAAAGTACTATAGAGAATTTTGATTTAGCCACAACATATTTAATCAATAATTTGGAATTGATTGATCTCATGTGTTAAAGGAGCCGTGAGTTTCTAGATCGACCAAGCTCCTTGTTAGAGGTGTGTTTAGCACCCTTCTATGCCCCAGCCCAATAGCTAAAACGACCAACACGAAGTAGTGCGGCGACAACAAAGCAGCTCAGCAACATTACTACGACCGACCTACATGGAAAAAGTAAATATGTTAATTTAACATATTTACAAAATAAAAGAAGATAAACGAAAATTTTCGAAAAGGAAACATAATATAAGTTGTTCATAGTTTATAAATAATATCAGAAAGAATCTAGGGAAACCATAAATCCTCTGATATAAATATCATTTCCATGCACGGAAAAAGTTCTTGAGATTCCACACTTTTATACACAAACCCTAGAGCTAGCGAATTCACTCGATTCCGGCTCTATTTTCAATAAGACTATATTTTCCGGTCTGATTCTGTTATTGTTTTTTGTCTTTCAATCGTTATTTCCAAGTTCCTAATTTTTTTTATTAGTTTATTAAATTGATCATTGTGTGATTTTCAACACTTTTCTAAAATTGATTGATTCCTAATATCCATCCAGAGCGACCGCTCTATAAGGCATATGAATGTTCCACAAAGAAAATAAGAGAATATTTAGTTTTATTTTATTTTGGATAAATTTGGTTAATTTGATTAGTTTTTGGATAAACTCGGTTTTGTTAGGTTGATTCAGTCTAGTTCGGTAATTTTTTAATTTTGGTTAAATTCGGTTATTTAAAATAATTCGGTTCAAATTCTTGATATAAATCAGTATGTTATAGTTTAGATTTTTATCATAAACCAAACTAACCGAAAATCAATTTTTTATTTGAATCGGTTGGTTCAGTCGGCTCGGTTTTCTTTAAAAAGAATTGCATTAAAAATGTATTATCTATGTGAAACAAGAATATATTAAGCAGTATGTAATAGTAGTAAATAACAATAACGAGTATGTTTAAATATAGTATTTATAAAATTTTAATCCAAAATGTGTGTGCATAACTTTTTCAGATTTTTAAAAAACTTTAAATAAATAATGAATTGAAACCGCACTACTAACCGCACCAAATTGCATGTATGTGACTGCACCATTTGCAGGAAGATGTTTTAAGGTAAGTGCGTTATTTACTTAAAAACGCCCCATACTTCTATAATTGTGTGAATGGTATCATAGGTGCATTATTTTAAATAACGCTTTAAAATCCGCACCGCACCATGCTCCCAGTCACTACCTTATTATCCTCCCTAAAATTGATGAATAACAAAGATGAGCAAAAATTCCTAACTTTTTCTTTATTCAATTCTTCAAATAAAATTTTGTTTATTTTTATTAATTTTGTATTTATCAAGCGGTCATCAATCTAATATTAAGGAAGTCAAAGATATCATTCCAATTATCTTTGACTTCACTTACAAATATAGTCAAGTCAAAGATACTCAGTCTAGATATAGTAAATGGAAATAGCATAATAAGAATAAAAGATAATTTGCATCAATATTACAAGTGGAGTCAAAATTAAATTCATAGCAAGTCAAAGTGGTTTATTAGGAAACAAACACCATAACAAAATGAGTCATATAAACTATCAAAATTGCCCTTACTTTTTGTATAGGAACATCTTTTCAGACTTGTACGAAAATGGCACATGTTTTTTGTAAAATAAGTTATTGATGTTAGCGATAGAAAATGACAGCTCATTTTTTGCTAATTCGTACAATTGTCTACTTTATAATGTATTCAGATAATTTTACATGTGTGTAGTCGTATACTTTAAAAGATATGATGTAGTTGATCTTATCCAAATAATTAATTATTATTATCTAAAAGTATACAATTATTTCACGTGGATAAATTGTTGAAAAAATAGTTAAATATATTTGACATTCAATCTTAAGTATACTCGATGATGTATTCGAATACTAGATGTACATAGACAACTATTTTTTCAACTATTTTATAATTTACACTGGAATACTTTGATAAGCAACTACTATTTTATAATATACATAGTTAACTGTTTAGATAAGATAAATTACATCATATCTTTAAAAATATACAACTATTTCGAATATTTGATGTACATAACCAATGACTTTTCAACTATTTTATAATTGACATTAGAATACTTTGATAAGATATTCAACTACTATTTTATAACGTACGTAGTTAACTATTTAGATAAGATAAATTACATCATATCTTTAAAAGTATACAACTATTTCTCATGTATAAATTGTTGAAAAAGTAGTTGGATATGTGTGATATTCAATCTTAATTATACTCAATGATGTATTCGAATATTTAATGTAAATAGTCAACTACTTTTCCACTGTTTTATAATTGAAAATTAAAATATTTTGATAAGATAGCCAACTACTATTTTGTAACGTACATAAGTTAACTATTTTGACGTTCAATCTTAATTTTTGATACTAATGTTGAGAATTGCTTTATTATGTTCTAGTTATCTTTACAAGATCTATCTACTAGTATCTAGGATAATATCTCTTCTAGATACTAAGAGATACAATCTTGTAAAGATAACTACATATCTTAACCATTTAACAGATTCTTTCGATACAACCAAATTATATAGTATAATTGTATCCTCTGTTGTGCAAACTTTATTACAGGGCTCAAAAGAACTCTCTATAGAATACTTCCACGATGATCTCTTTCCGACACTTAACATGCTCTGGCCTGAACCGGGTTTTAAAGTACTACAATCTCTTTCCAACCAAAGTGAACACGGGTTTTAAAGTACTACAATCTCTTTCCAACCAAAGTGAATAGTTATGAGCTTGTCTATTACTGAGCCATAAGTATGAGAGTTGTATCTAGATGTCAAAAATCAAAATGCAGTTCTTTGGGTATGAAAGAAGTGCAGGATGCTTACGTTATACTGACATCATAATGTTATAAAAAATGTTGCGTCTAATGAGAATTGAACCCAATATCTATAAGACATATAGAATTTCTCAAACCACTATACCAAAGAACTATTTTAAATTAATACCCCTAAAAAATTATTAGTTCTGAGTCTTCTGACGCATAAAGACTTGATTCATGTGCTTTAACTCAGGGCCGGTCCTGCTTATCGTCATCAGGTTCTTGAGCCACAAGATAAGTTGACTGAAGAGTTGTCTGACTGCAGTTTGACCGGGTTAAGGACGAAGCGGAAACATGGTTCCATGTTAATATGTCAGAGACAAACCAAAATGCTGTGATCTCTGCTCATCATCCTCCAGGCTCTACTTGGACTCCTCCCCAACAGAATTTAATCAAATGCAATATAGGGGTGGATGGCCCGGACCACAACCGCATCAGCGGTGTTTCTTGGATCCTACGCGATCACCTCGGTAACGTCTGTTGAGGAAGCTGCTCTGTCCAGCTTTCATTGGGCTGTGGAAACTGGAAAGTATGGTCCACCTTAAACACCAGAATGTGGTCTTTGAAGCCTCATCAGCTCCAGCGAGAGAGGTATTCTTAAACCATACTCTCTTCCCATCACTCCGTGACAAGCTCTCTGAAATCTATGGCTATCTAAATCGGCTGGAATCATGGAGTTTACACCATACTTCACCTCAAGGTAACATTGCAGCTTCTCTAATCGCGGAAAGTGTGACGAGATACTACCTTCATCAATCATATGTGGCGCAAGGAAGCCCCTCTTGGCTTAGTAATGTCATCTCCTTCGACATTCACCATTGAGCGATGCCCTGCTCTCTCTCTCTCGCTCTCCCCCCGGCCTGTGGGCTCGTTGTTCCTCCTTTGGAGTGCTCATGACACATTCTGGTGTCTTTCTCTTTACGGTTTTTGCTTTTGCCTTCGTTCTGTTGGCTTTTGCCCTCCTCTTTCTATCTTTTTCCAGTTTCTTTATGCTCTCTTTTAGGCCTCTGTTTCTCTCTTGTATTACAGAGAATTGTAAACTCTTGGTCTTTTCTAGACCATTTTTTGATTAATAGCACCAGTGTTAAAAAAAAAAAAAAAAAGAGTTGCCTGACTCAAAAGAAAAGAGATTTTTTTCTTTCTTATAACTACTCGGAGACCAAGAAATTGGAAAAATAGAAATATGTTCGAAGGCCCTTCAGTCCCTTTTCTTATTTTTCATTACATTTGATATTCTTCCATTAAAAAAGGAAACTTATTGCTCTTATTGGAAGATAAAAGAAACATCACTAAATGTTTTCACGGCAAGAGCACAACGGAGCCCGATGTTATCCTATTCTCAAGGTCTGCGTGAGCATCAGCGACTCGAGACAACGGGTACTTATGGTTTACACGAGCCCTTATGATGCCGGAAGCAACATTGGTGAAAACCTCCCCTGCACACTCCAAGAGCTCATCTCGAGTTTCATTGTATTGCATCATAGAAGGTCTTGTCAAGAAGAGCGACTTTGGAGCAAGATCAGATAATGGAACTGGGTCTGGCGTTCCTGAGGATTGTCCAAAGCTCACCATGTATCCTCGGTTCTTTAAACACGCTAATGATCCCTGTCAACCCATATAAATCTCACAGTGAGTAATCCGAAAACCCGACATAGATATACATAAGCAGTCTTCATGACATTTACCTTAAAGGTGTCTTTACCCACTGAGTCATAGACAACATCCACTCCTTTGCCTGATGTAATATTGTTGACCCGTGAAACGAAATCCTCGTTCTCGTACATGATAACATGGTGGCAACCATCTTCTTTAGCTTGAGCAGCTTTCTCATTGGTGGAGACAGTTCCAATGACAGTAGCTCCAAGTGCATTTGCCCATTGACACAACAGAGACCCCACTCCACCAGCAGCAGCATGAACAAGGATGGTGTGGCCACGTTCGACCTTTCCAAATACAAATAGGACTCGAGTCATATAACAGTAATATTAATTCCGCAATAAATCTATATAAAAATCACTTCTCCGCGGAATGAATTTTTCTTGTATTTTTTCAGCGTTTTTTTTCTTTATTCCACAAGTTTTTCTGATTGGCAGTTTTTTTTTTGCGGAATGGCGATTTTGAACGCGATTGATTCCACTATTCCGCAGGTTACCAATCATGGCCTTCGTAGAAGCAGATTAAATGGTAACTAACCTTGAAGCAACGGCGAAGGTCACCGATCTGTCTTCCAGTCAATCCCGGCCCAACAGCTACCACCTCTCCAACAGCCTCCATACCTGGTGTGAAGGGCATAGAAGCCGGCTTGTAAACACCTTTCCTGTAGTAAACATCAATGAAGTTAAGCCCAATTGCCTTGTTCTTTACGCGTATCTCCCCATCCTTTGGTTCTCCCACTTCCACATCTTCCCATTTCAGAACCTTAAAATTAGAAACAGAACCGCAATGAAATACTACGGAGAATACAGATCAAGCAAACGAACCTGGTGTGAAGGGCATAGAAGCTGGCTTGTAAACACCTTTCCTGTAGTAAACATCAATGAAGTTAAGCCCAAGTTTCTAAATCAAAGACAGCATAATATACTTTCAAAGCAGTGCCTACACAATCCTCAATCTTACAAGTAACCAAAGTTGTTTGATAACACATCGGGCTTGACTGTTATGTGAGATGAATAGCAGAATAACAGAATAATTGAATATTTGTTGGCGGGACAAACTGAACTAGATCAAGTTTATGTAGAAAAAAATTACAAAACGCCAAAAACTAATTTTAGTAGATTAATCATGTTTTGATTTTTATTTTTCACACGCTAGTTGTATATAGCAGAATCACTTTTCGAAAACTTGAAAATGATGAATGTTACGAATGGTAAAAAAGAATGGTAAAAAATAGCAGAACCACAAGCAGTATATCATTCATCACCATCATTGATTCAGTAAATAAACACCAATTTCTACTCAAGCTCAAATCCAAAATCTACACATTGCAAAAAAGCTGAAACTTTTGATCATTGTTTCACTATTACTTAAACCAAAAATATGATCCCTTGTCTGTAATAAGAGACTATGAGTGTGATGGATTTGAAGCTTATAGTGAATCCCAAATCATTTACATTCTAATCACAGAACCATTTAGATACACACAAGCGCAGCCTAATTTGAGATTACAATGACCCTAATCCGACCAGGAAATTAAAAATCGAATCTTTACTCACCTCAGGACCGCCATGCTCGTAAACTCTAATACCTTTCACCATCTTCTTCTTTTCCGGCGAATCCTCCGCCGCGACTGTACTCAGAGCTTTTACAGCAACCGCAGCGCCACGCGTAGACAACGTAAAGCTCAAGGATTTGACAAGATTGTGACGAAAGATGAGATTTTTTACGGGAAATTTCGAGAAAGTTGGGCGATTTAGACGAGGTGACAGATGTTTAGACGCTTGAAGACACAAGTGATGAAGAGTCAATGTTGCCATTTTCTATGGCCCCCCCTTTCTTCTCTTCCTCCTGATTTTGTTAGCTTTTCCCATCTTTGTCCTTTTACTTTCGTTATATTGCATTGTTACCTCGTTAGTTTTAAGAGATTTACAAAACACACCTAGAACTCTTCAAATAACCCAAAAACCTGAAAAGTTTTTACATAAGAAGTGATTATTTCGCTCTTCAGATGGTTCTAAACTTAGTCTTCTTGGGTTGTCAAATTAGGTCTGGGCGTTCGGATTATCAGTTCGTTTTCGGCCGATTATTTTCGGTTTCGATTTTTTCGGTTATAGAGGTTTAAATATTCATTTGATTATTTTCATATTTCGGTTCAATTTCGATTCGGTTATATTTCGGTTTCATTCAGTTTGGTTATAAAATTCAAAAACCGAAGATGGACCAAAATATTTTCGTTGATGGTTTGGTTTTGTTCGGTTATATTCGATCTAATTTTCCAAAATAACCATATTTAACAGAACAAAACGAAATAACCGAAAATAATCATTATGTATTATTGTTTACATGATGATTTGAGAGAATAATAAAATCATATTCACTATTTGGAGGTTAACAAAACTATTTGGCTATAAACGTTTAAGTTATGCAATATAATTTGATTTACAATCTAATATTATTTTATATTAATATTGTTTAACGACCAACTTGCTATAAAATTAAATTATGATTATTATTATTCATTTCGGTTTTATTCGGTCTCTCTTTCGATTTTGGTTTGGTTCGGTTAATAATTGTTAACAATAGTTTTTTCAAAACAATATTCAATTGGTTATTTACTTATATTACCAACCAAAACTCTTCTTTCGGTTCGGTTTCGGTTCGGATTATTCGCCTATACAAAATTTGTTGTAAATCGTTATATTTACACTTAAGTAATTAATTTATTGGGGAAAAAGAGTAATTGGTTTATTTTTATATATAAGTGTATATGCGCAAATTACCACCATATCATAGAAATGTATGTGTGGCGATTATATCCTAAGAAAAACCAAGTATGGTGGTTTCTTGGATTTCACGTTTACTACTCATTTTCCTCCAAAACCAATGCTTCTCCCAAAGTCCAGCAACCTTTTCAATAGGAACATTCTTAGTCTCCGGCAAAAACAACTGCACCGCCACAGTCATCACCACCACCCACCCACCATAAAAGAAGAAAATCCCTGCTTGAAACTTACACAACATCACTGGCACACTTTGAGCCACCGCGAAAGTAAACACAAAACTCACTGCCACCGTCACACTCTGCGCCGCTGACCTTATCTCCAACGGAAAGATCTCGCTCGGTAAAAGCCACCCTAATGGACCCCACGACCACCCAAACCCCGCCACGTATACACATACCAAAACCACAACCGCGTAACCATATCCTTCCCCAATCACACCGTCTTGAACCTCAGCCACCATAATAATCACACCGATGATAACTTGCGACGCAAGCATCTGTAACCCTCCTATTAAAAACAGAGTTTTTCTTCCTATTTTGTCCACTACAAGCATTGATAAGAACGTCGAAGCTGTTCCCACGATTCCGGTCACGAGTGTCGACATCAGCGAACCGCTCTCTCCGAAACCGACGGTTCTAAACAGAACCGGTGCGTAGAAAGCGACGACGTTTATGCCTGTAACTTGCTGAAAGAAAGGTATCGCAATAGCCATCACTAACTCAGGCCTATATTTGCTCTGAAGCAAGTTCACAAACCCATTTGAGTTTGAGTTTGATTCAGAACTAGCCTCAACGAGATCGGTAAGTTCTTCTTGAACGTGGTTTGTTCCACGGATACGGCGGAGCATGAGCTCGGCCTTGCGAACATCTCCGGTGGTTTGTATGATACTGTTGGGTGTTTCCGGGAGAAAGAGTGAGCCTAACGTGAGGATTGAAGCTGGAATCGCAGCTGTGGCTAAAGAGATTCTCCAACCGTAACCACCTTTGATCTTTTGGGTTTCGTAGTTGGTGACATTTGCTGTTAGAAATCCAATTCCGATGCAGAGCTGGAAACCATTGCTGATTGCTCCTCTGTATTTCGCCGGCGCCATCTCTGAGAGATACAGAGGAACCGACTATATATAAAGAAACGTACACAAATGTTCGTTTTAATACCTTCTTAAGTTCAAAAAAAAAAAACAAACACAAAATACTCATTTTTCGACGCGAAATTACACAAGGAAAAAATATCCGGAATCAAAATATTGAATCGAAAACAAAAACCGTATGCGAACCAAAACCGAGAAAACCAGAACATATCATAAATTCTTATATCTAAAAATAAAAATGAATTCAAAATAAATCGAGAACCGAATGGATATCTAAAATACCTAAAATACAATTATATATCCAAAATATTAATTATATTTAGATTTGATATAACACATTTATCAAAAATTACAATTATACTGTATTATTTTTAAAGCGAAATAACTAAAATATTAAAATAAATAAAATATATGACTCTTTATATACATTTGTCATATTCAATATTTACTTAAATATAACTATCTTTTATTTTTATTTATAACTTTTTAATATCGAGAATCAAACCGAACCTGAATAAAACAAAACCAAATACAAATCTAAATTTTAAAATACCCAAATGAATCTTATATCTCTAAATTCAAAAATTCAGAAACTTAAAATATATAAACCGAATCCAAACAAGTACTCGCCCATGTCTATATGAAGTTAAGTTTTGGCATTTTTATCAAGAAATTATGTTTGACCCGGAAACTCTTGTCTTTGAAATTTCAAACCCCATTGGTCCAAACCAGCGAGCAAAAATCATTTTCGATTTTCAACTGATCAATCAACCCCAAAACTCTCATCTTTACGATTCTTAACCCATATTAACTCTTAATCAAATCACACCGATCAAGTCATGTTTTGTCACCTGGTTGGCGAATCCAACTCCTACGCCGAGCAAGAGACGTGCGATGAGGAGCATAGCAACGTTCTGAGCAAAGCCTCCGAGAGCAGAACCAGCAAGAAAAGCTACACCACCGATAAATATTGACGGCTTGCGACCCCAAGAACGAGTCACCGACGAAGCTAACAGACAAGCGACGAAACCAGAAACGTAGAGAGATGACGTGAAGGATGTAAGAAGTTGGCTATTGAAGAGACAATAGTGGTTTTTGTTGTTATTGCTTCTTCTTATTCTATCTTCTTCTTCGAGCTTATACACTTTTGGGAAGAATTTTTTCAGAAACGACCCCATTGACATCACTCCACCTACATATATAGATCATTATAAGGTTTGCATACTAAAAAAATGGAAATTTTTAAGTTTTTTTTTTGTTGTAAATTTTTTAAAAAGATTAGTCGGTTTAGCCAACTAATCTTTGTGCTGGAGAGCCCATGTGAAAGTTCCGATAGCCAACCCGAATTCAGGTTAGCAGAAACCTACTTATTTTACCAACTAGATCAACACGGATTTGTTAAAAAGATGAAATTTTTAAAATTAGAGAATCACACATAAAAAGATGGAATCTTTAAGTTTTTTTTTTGTCAACTATAAAGTATGACCTTTGATTATATGTTTGTGTTTATGTTTAGATTTAGTTTACATGTTTTTCAAATTAACTCACAACCTAAAGTATTTTAAGCAAACAAAGGTTTGCAGTATACATAAATTTCTTATGAATTTTTTTTTTCTACTAAAAATGTGATATTTCTGTGTGTTAAGAACGTGAACACAAACACAAATATTTGGTTTGAAGCAATGGAAATCTATAAGTATATATGTGTAGACCTGAAACCCCAATGTCGTAGCCGAAGATGACACCTCCCATGGCGGCCATGACACATGATGCCACCACAAAATACGTTATCTTCCCCCCAGATTCTGATGCAGCCACGGCTGGTTTTCTTGCTTCTTCTTCTCCCATGTTCAAGTTATAAAATTGAAGAACTGACCGGAGAGAACACACTTTAGTTGATTTTTAAAGGTATACCAACTTGTGGGACGAGTATTTTTTTGACTTGAGTGTGGAATTTTAATTTCCGTTTTGGCTTAATATGAGATATCGATCGAAAGCAGGGACATGTGATGATGTGAAGGCAGATTTTTCTATCATGTAGACAAGTCAATAGTTTTTTTTCTTCTCTTTGCCTACCTTTCATTATCTTTTTTCTCCTTTTAATACAACATTTTATTTGGTGAAAGTATATGTAAGAAAGAGATGGTTATCTTATCTTTTTTAACGACTGGATGATAAGCTCTTATGATGAGATCGGACCAACCTAGTTGCTACACAGTTCCATAAACTAAAACTCTTTTGTTTTTGGAATTTGATTACGTAGAAAGACTGTAAATTTTATTATGGCTATGTGGAGTTATGTTGGCAGATTAACAACTATCAAACATGTAAAAGATGAGAATATTGACTATCAATGAAAATTTATGAAGTAATCTATTAATATTTACACTCGATTATAATCAATCTATCCCATTATCTAAAATGTTTTTATTTCTTCTATTTTATTTGATTTTGTTTTGATTTTCTATGTAAATTTATATTTATTTAATATGTTATATTTATTAATATCATGAAGTATTTTATTGAATAATATTTTAATTAAATTTTAAATAATAATTTTTATATAAAATAAAATTATTTATAGTTTTTTAAGTCTTTTAATCTAAATAAAAACATTCTACAAAATGGGATCTAAAGAATAATAAATAAAGATTTTATGCGTTCTTTGTCCCCAAAAAAAAAAGAAGATTTTATGCATTCTATCATAAACTTATGTCTCAACTGAAATAATAAAAGAAGATGAAGGACAAGTCGATAATTTTTAAGTCTTTAATAAACTGTTTGAGGGAAAACCGGGAAAAATGATAGATTCGCATGATCCACTTTCAGATAATTTTACACGTGGCACAAACAGAACAATTGTTACCGTCACCAGCCTGTGACGGAGAATATCAAAAATCCAATGGACGACTTTCCTATTCAAAATTCAAAGCCTGCTTTTTTTTTTTTGTCATAAACAAAAAAAATTTCCTCTGCTCCAGGGGAAAAAGGTGGAACCTTCTGTTCTCCTGGGGCGATCAAAATCATCAATTCGCTGACTCCTCGACTCTCTTAGTCATCTTTGATCGTTTCGAGGAATTGGATTTAGTTCGATTCGATCATCCGCTATTCTCAAATTTTCTGAGCACTTTTAAAGGTTTGATGATCGATTGCTTTATGAAATTGTTCTTTTGATTGTCGTTGATTGATTGGAGGTTATAGATTAGGGTTTGTGTTCCGTAAAAGTTATCTCCTTTAGCAGTTAAAGACTTGTTTTTCTTTATCGTTGACGATCATAGTCAAGGTCGGGGAAGGTCCGAATTTGATATAAGTTGGAGTTTTAGGTTTTAGATTGTATATGATTGGATTGAAGCTGATGAGTTTAGATGAATTATGGCTCTTATGAAATTGATCACAACGGGTAATACCGCTTATGTGTTTGTAACAGAATTGAAAGAGTCATAACAATATTTTGCTTGGAATTGGATTAAGGAATATTGAGTACATATTTTCTCATTTTTATCTTGATTGAAATAGGTTTCCAATTTCTTTGTTGAAGCATTTGGTATTGGAAAATGCCTTCCCTCATCTCACAACAATGGCAGGAGAGGACTAGTGGGTTCTTTTCTTCATCAGGTTAGATTCTTTTTTTGTGTGTGTGTTTGTGGTGGAAGGCTTACTATGGTTTTGACTGAATTAGGAACGAAGCTTAGGGAAGCCAGGCAATCAGCTGGTAGTTTTGTCGGGGAAGTCGCTAAGGATGCGAAAGTGAATGTTACTGATGTTGCAGAAAGAGTTGGGTCGTTGTTCAAAAGCCGGTGGGCGATTCTTCAACAGCCTGCAACTAGACATGCCGTACAAGAACACCTCATTACAGCTGCTGCCACAACCGGGACATTGGTCAGGAAGGGTATAACTGAGACAAAAGAAAAGGTTTCCATTGGAAAGATCAAAGTGGAAGAGGTATTTAGTCAAACTTCTCGAACTTACTCGACAAGAATGTATGTCGTTTCATTTTTCTGACTTCTGACTGCTAAGTTCTTTGATCTTCGTTTTCGTTTTAGGCAGCAAAAAAGACTGCACAAAAGAGCAAGACCCTTTTGACGGATATCGAAAGATGGCAGAAGGTATTTAAGCCTTAGATATGATTCTAGCCATTGATTTGAGTTTGTTCTCTAATTTTTGTTCTTCATAAAACCTGCAGGGAGTTGCCAGCTCAGATGGTAAGATACCCCCGGTTTATGCAGAGAAAACGGTTTATAAACCTTGGTTAATCATTGCTTGGCTTGTTGAAAAATTTGGTAACTTTCAGTATATGACATTTTTTGGTGCTCAGTGTTTGGTGTTGCCATTGAGGTCACTGTCCAGCGACAGGAGTCGAGCAGACCTATTCCATTTATACTGACTAAATGCGCAGATTATCTCATATTAACAGGTAAGAACATTCCAACCAATCGTGCACGTAATGCTTTTATAACTCATATAACTTATCACACCGTGCTATCTTCTTCTCAGGACTTAATTCACCGAACTTGTTCAAAGCCGAAGGAGACAAAAAGTTGATCCAGCAATTGGTTTCTGCTTACAATCAAGGTAACCAACATTTTAACAAGTTTTCTTCATATGGCTCAGCAAGAATTTGTGTTAAAGTAATCACTTTGTTTGACAGATCCTAGCGCGTCATTACCTGAAGGAGTGAATCCAGTTGATGTTGCTGCACTCATGAAATACTATCTTGCAAGCCTTCCAACACCACTAACTACTTTTGAGCTTTATAATGAAATCAAAGATGCAAGGTCAAGTGTAAACAGAATGAGAAAGTCACTCCAGAAGCTTTCTAATGTGAACTATAATACACTTGAGTTCATAACAGCTTTGTTACTTCGTGTGAGCCAGAAATCGTTACTCAACAAGGTAGGAATATCTTATCTATAATCACTTAAACATAGTTATAAGTTAACACTGGTTTCTTGCATTTGGACAGATGGATTCACACAGCCTAGCTATGGAAATGGCTCCGGTGATCATGTGGCGAGAAGACAAGAGGCCTGAATCTTATCGTGAATATTGGAGACGCCCATCAAGGAGTCCTAAGAAAAGCAACGACTTTGAAACTGCTTCCCCATGGGACTTACTCTCAGGTAAACAAACAAAAAAACTTAGCGTTTGTACTTTTACCATTGAAGCAGAGTTGTCATTTTGTATCTTTAATGGTTACAGATGAAGGAGAAGGTCTGGATGCATCTTCATCGATCCCTCTAGATGATATAGTTCAAGTTGACTTTGGTGCGGTGGAGGTTGTGCAGTGCTTGATTGAACATCATAACGCGATTTTCACGGATGCAGACGAGACTGTATGGAGGTGAAACAACAGCTAACAAATCTCTCTCTGATGGTTCGAGATTCAAGCTGGTGATTTCTCAATTTCCGGACCAAGCCAGAGGAAGATACCGTTGGAAAGAAGAACATATGCATTTTGATGGGGATGATGATTAACTAGTAGTTTAAGTAAATAAGCTTGGTTTTATATGGTTCTTGTGTAACATTGTTTAGACAAGAAATTCTTCAAAAACAAGTTTTTTGGCTTTATAAGAAATCAATGATCGGATTGTTTCCTTCTATGTCAAAGCTAGGCGTGGGCGTTTTAACCAAAAAAACTTTGGTTTTAGAAATTTAAGATTCATTCAGTTATTTAAAAAACTCAGTTTGGTTTCGGTTCGATATTTTCGGTTTTCAGTTCGGTTTAGATAATAAATTAAGGAACCGGTTAATACCCAAAAAGAAAAAAAAAATTATTCGAATACCGTTCGATTCTTTCGAATAATTTAATGTAATTCAGATAAAATTTCGGATAATTGGAGTTTAAATTCTGATAATTCGAGTTAAAGTTCGGATAATTAGGTGAGTGGATAAAATCATATATTTTCGGGTATTTTAGTTAAAAAATATTCGAAATATTTCAAATAATTCGGTTTTTCGTAATATTCAGTTAATTTTGGTTATTCGATTATTTTAAATTTAAATATAACTAATATGTTTATGTATAAAAATCATATTTCAAAATAACTAGAACCCAACCAAACTAAACTGAAGAACCGAACCGGGCCTGATAAAAGCAATCAATGGGCTTTAACTCAATTAGTTAGAACTTTGTTATTTTCTGTAAAACCGATAAAACCGAACAGTACAAACTGGCAGTATGACGTCTCATGAGCAGAACATATGACCTTAAAGTCAACAGAGCAGACAATCTTTTGAAGCTTCTTGAGCTCAGAGGTCACAGCCATGGCGAGAAGCAATCTTTCGATTTTTCTCTCTAGTCTCCTTCTGTTTCTTCCTCTACTGACGGTAAGCGCTCCAAATTACTTCTAGTATCTCTGAAAATCTCAAGTCAGATGGAAATAGGAATGAAAGATCGGATCTTTGATCACTTTATGAAGTGAGTGATCCAGTATGATAAAGACGTTTGAGTTTGCACTTCTAGGTCTCTCTGATTTGCATGATCCTGATGCTAAATTTTTGCAAATTTGAGTGCTTTTCTTAGTTTGGATATGGTAGTTTAAATCGAATTCTTACAAACTGGGTTCTGTCTGAATGGTTTCAGGCAGCTGAAGTGGAATTGGTGAAATCTAATAAGTTTCCAGTAGTGGTGAGTACTTGGCCTTTCCTTGAAGCCGTTAGAGCTGCTTGGAGAGCAGCTGATAACGGCAGCTCTGCAGTAGAAGCTGTTGTGGAAGGTTGTTCTGCTTGTGAGGAACTCCGCTGTGATGGTACAGGTGACTATCTTCTTCTAGCCATATCCTTTGAATTCACTTCTATTATGTTACTTTCTGAAAGTGGAAACTTTCTTTGTTGGGAATGATGATAGTTGGGCCTGGAGGAAGTCCTAATGAGAACGGTGAGACCATGATTGATGCTTTAGTCATGGATGGGGTAATGATCATCGGTATTCCGCTCTATAGATCTCATTTGCATTAAGTTAAGTAGCACTGATAAGGGTACGGGTTCAAAAACGGGTACAAAAACAAGGATAGAAAACGGTAAAGTTAAAAATTTATATATACGGGTATTGGTTGATAGGATCTCTCCAATCGCTTTCGGTATCCGTATCGACCTGCGAGGTTTGGTCCGCAGAAGTTGCTTTTATGGGACCATCCAGGACGTTAGCTACGTAGATGGCCTTCCTAGGTCGATGTCATCATCAACGTCGATGATGTCCAGTTTGGTTTCCCTTTTGGTTGTCAGATCAACATTGATCGGTTGGTTAGATCCTTTCTCATTGAGTACGGGTACGACAGGAATACACTAAAAACATATATCAAAATATACGTTTACATCTAATTATAAAGAAAATCACACCTAAATTTTATTATAACAAACTAGAGGATGTCTTAGTTCTATAAGAGATATTAATTTTAAAACTTAACCATCTAAAAACGTTTTAAATTTCATTTTTCTGTTTTCTATAATTTTTTATATCTCATCTTTGAAGTTTCCGAGCTGTCCCTAAGTTTTTCCGTCTGTGAAAAGTTTCCGGTACGGGAAGACACACATTTAGAATTACCCGTGCATGCCATTAACATCTTAAAGAATGAGTCACTCTCAAGTCTGGTTATTTCTAAGGAGATTCTTAATCTTAGGTTACTATGGAGGTTGGAGCTGTTGCTGCAATGCGGTATGTTAAAGACGGTATAAGAGCTGCTAATCTAGTGATGAAGTATTCTCAACACACGTTGCTAGCTGGAGAAGGAGCATCAGCATTTGCAATCTCCATGGGTCTTCCTGGACCTATGAACCTAAGCTCCCCTGAATCCATAAAGAAGTGGTTGGATTGGAAAGAGAACCGATGTCAACCGAATTTCAGGAAGAACGTAGTCCCTGCAAACGACTGTGGACCTTACAAGCCAAACAATGGTGGTATGGATGTTGAATCTTGCGAGATGGGAACAATTGAGTATAGACCTCCTCTTGTTGGTCCTCACAACCATGATACCATATCGATGGCTGTTATTGACAAAGTAAAAAATGAGTTTTAGTTATATTATCTTGTACATTTTTGTTGTTGTCATGATGAGGTAAACTGAGTGTAGTGTTTCAATAGATGGGGCATATAGCTGTTGGGACATCAACCAATGGAGCAACATTCAAGATTCCCGGAAGGTAATGCTGTCACTCTTTCAAATTCACTGGTTATCAATCTAGCTTCCTTTAGTCCTTATTTCTCATGTAAAGATTTGAAGAAACAACCTTTAAACCTTGGTTATGAAACATAGGGTGGGTGATGGGCCTATCGCGGGATCATCAGCCTACGCTGATGATGAAGTTGGTGGATGTGGTGCAACTGGAGATGGCGACATCATGATGCGCTTCCTCCCTTGGTAATCACCCCCATGAACAAAGCTGTAGATTTTTTTCTAGCTTAAAGCAATCTAATGACCCCAAACAGGTTTTTCTCTGTTGTTTGCCTATGATGCATGGGTACTTCTAAAGGCATGCCGTCCCCGTCAAGGAAACCTTTCGGGGACGGGAAACTTGGCGACAACTCGGAAACTTCTCTGAGATAAATGAGATAGAAAAGTGAGATTTTAGGACGTTTTTTATATGGTTAAGTTTCGTAATTGATATCTCATATAAAACTAAAGCATATTTTAGGTTGTTATGTTGAAATTTAAATGTGATTTTCTTTACAATTATATGTATAAATATATTTTTATATATGTTTCTTAACGTATCTCCGATGTATCCATATCCACAAATTTTTACTTTGCCGTTTTCCGTCCCCGTTTCTGTACCTGTTTTTGTACTTGTACCCGCTACTTAGTTGTTTGTTATGGTCACTGATGAATCATGTCTATTCTCGTGGCGCAAAAATTGAATCTTGAACGTGTATGGCATGTTAAAGTGAAAGGATTATTATGTTTTGTCATGTTTCCTGAGTGTGAAAGTGAGCTAATTATTGTTCTTCTTCTTGTTTGCTTGGTTGAGGTTTTAGTTACCAAGTCGTAGAGAGCATGAGACAAGGAATGAAACCAGAACAAGCTGCCAAAGATGCCATCTCTAGAATCGCCAGGAAATTTCCGGATTTTGTGGGAGCGGTTGTTGCTGTTGACAAGAACGGGTCTCATGCAGGAGCTTGCCATGGCTGGACGTTTAAGTACTCAGTACAGAACCCTGACATGGACGATGTTCAAGTCTTCACGGTTCTCCCATGAAACCGGTTAACTTTCTCTACTAAATATCATTTTTTTTTTGTCATCTTCTCTACTAAATATCAATCAATATGATTCTGAACAAATGAGTTTCTTGAAAAATGAAATATTAGTATGCAGAAAAAATTTTGTGAAGATTTTTTCTAAATAGTTTGTAGATAAACAAACGGCACGAAGTCCATGTCTGGAAATACGGAACGGCAAGATCGTTTGGAGTATTCTGAAATATTGTTTCTTTAAGCAGAAATCTGTTCCCCATTGGCCGATTTAGGTTTATCGGATTTGTCTGAATTGATCAGACAAAAAGGCAGAACATATGAACATAGTTGACTTTATGTAATTTTAGTAATTAAATATACTTTTTTTTTTTGTAAAAACACGAGCAAATGAAATTAGGGGAATAGTTCGGTATATCCTCTACGATTCTATAAGATTACATCTCTAGTATGTTGCAAGTTTTTTCATTAATAAAACATGATTAATATATACAAATATAATTTTTGTTTAGTTAGAATAAGTAATCATAAAGTATATAGTAAGAAAATGGTAAACAAGAAAAGACGTGACAAAACGGAAGAGAATGTCATGTAGGCAACTAAATCCTAAGAATGGCATCCTATAATTCTAATCTTGATCTCAATATTTAATCCATAAACCCAAACTAAGGTATTAAAAATAATACATATATCTGTAAATCATGCTCAGGGAGAATCAAATCGTTATTGAAATACTAATGGATTGGGTTCTAAACTTAATGGTAATTTGCACACAAAAACTTTAATGGTAATAAAATGTGTAATCTCTGAAATTCTTTGGAGAAACCATTTTCTAATTTTTATTTTTATGAAATTTAAAGGGTTTTTTCTTGAATAACCGAGAGGTTTTCTGATTAAGCCCCTTGGGCCGGGAGTCATTTTTCATTTCGGTAATACTGTAAAATGACATGGCTTTAAATGTTTCTGCCAACAGGTTTCCGTCTTACACTTAAGGGTGTAGATTGGAACTCTTTACTTTATGCACCGTTAGATTCTCGAGCCTACTGTCCGCGTTTTATCTATTGAAATTTAAAGGTTGTAGTTGGGTTTCACTGTGTGTTCCTTGTCTAGGCCAATTCCAGTTTTTGGTTATTAACCTTACATGCTACTCTGGAGCTTTGCAGTTTTGCATTTGCAAGTTAAATCTCTATTTCTCCGGTTGCTCTTCGAGATTTTATTTAGTTTGCCTCTAGGTCGGGTTTTTGTTTTGTTAATGGTTCTTTTTAGTTGTTTTCGTTTCTCTCCGAAAAAGTATCTCCTACCGGCATCAACTTCCCTCACTCGATTAGAGCTTAGTTTTCCGTAATTGTTCGGATTTTGTATGCGGATTTATCCGGCTTGGTTTGTAATTTCGGATTTGGGTTAATACAAAAATTTTAAAACAATCTCAATCCTTTATTGTTTGGTAAGAAAAAATGGATATTTTATTTGTTTGACTTTGTTTATTTAAAACAAAAACTGCAACCTGAGGGATATACCAACGTAGATCCTTTTACGACGAATATAACGATAACTTATAGATTAAAAACAAAACAGAGAAAAGTCTGTAATATTGTTTCAACGTATGAAGAAAATTAATTAATTAGTGAGCTGACTATATATAACAGTATAAATGGAGGTTGTGGCGGCAACAACGTGATTGCTTGTGTCAATTTTCTCGTCTAAAGAAAATGTCTTAAGATCACCAAACTTAGGGTTCTTCTTCTTCTTCCTCATTGTTCTCTGCTATAACAGAACTACTGGGTAAGTTCTCTGAAAGCCCCATTGTTCTGTTACATTTACATATTCGTTTGGTTAAAGATAAGTGCATTTTTATGACATATATAGCCAAATCAATTATTTTAAGCCTCTCCGATATACTAGAAACCGGGATGTTGCACTATTACCGAATTCTCATTCCGCTTGCTAATTCTTCTGCAAGATATGTTTCGTCTTCTTGCAAGTTTGAAACTCATTTCATTTCAGAGGTGCTTCTTTTAAGTTTCAGGTTAAAGCAATGGAAGCCAAAAAAGCAGCAAGAGCATTAAGCGAACACCTATCTCTACCTCCTTCACCACCTCCTGTTGTAGCTGTAGCTATTAATGGAAAAAAGAAGAGCAAATACGTCGCCTTTTGGGCTCTTGAGAAGTTCATCCCAGAAGGCTTCTCTGATTTCAAGTTGCTCTATGTTCGTCCTCCTGTCACTTACATCCCTACCCCAAGTAAGTTGTGTCTAAGAGATTCAGAATCTTGTTAGTGTTTTTGGATACAAAGATCGAGTCTTTTTTATTTCGGGTAACCATTCGGTTTTCAGTGGGGAATGCAATATCGATTACCGAGCTTAGAGATGATGTAGTATCAGCTTACAAACAAGAAGTTGATTGGAACACAAACGAGATGCTTCGTCCTTACAAGAAAATGTTCGAAAGGAGAAAGGTGCAAGTAGAGATTCTGGTGTTGGAATCACACGAGCCTGTAGCTGCAATAGCGGAAGAGATTGCTGGAACCGGAGTAACCAAACTCGTTATAGGAATGTCTCTTCGCGGATTCTTCTCAAGAAAGATTGATATGTCTTCTATGATCGCGACCGCTGTCCCGAGATTCTGTACAGTCTATGTGGTTTCAAAGGGGAAACTAGCTTCCGTGCGTCCTTCTGATTCAGACGCTAGCGGAAGCATAAGATTCGAGAGAACCGAGAGAAGTAGCTCCACGAGTGGCTCCACTGATAGTCCTAGAGTCCCTTCTGGTAAACCTTTTTACATAAACTGAATCGAAATGAATCTAAAAACATGTCAGTTAATTAGTTACTGGTCTGAAACAGAGTATCAAGACTTTCTCTCGTTTGTTTCGGAAGCGCAATCTCGAGTCTCTCCTTTTTTCCCCGGTCCAAAACATTCCACATTCCCGGAGATGAGCAGCAGCGCGATGGTTCAAATGGATACGAGCTCTAGCGAGACGGATCAATCGGAAGTATCTAGAGGAAGAGGGATGCAGATTGTACAGAGCGGTAATGAAGGGAAGAAGAATAACAATAACGATGAGAGCTTTAGTGCCTCGTTTCCAATGGGAGCGGAGGCTTATCACGCGATGAGCTGGGCTTCTAAATGGAGAGATCATGAGGATAGGAGAGAGATCATGAGCTCGTCTTCTAGCAACAACCACGAGCTAGCGAATATGGATTGGGGTGCAGTTGTTCCTGAGAACTATTCTTGGGTTTCTCATCAAGCTTCTAACATGTCTGATGGACTCCTCAGTGTCCATTCCATGACCGATAATCAGGTAAATTAATTGTCTTGATTTCTGTTTTATCTAGAGAGATGAGATCCATCATATCATTTTCGACTCCGAGCCATCAACTTGACTTGATCTTCCCAACGATGAGTTGGCTCAGTTGGTAAATGTCGGCAACCTGAGTTCGATTCACATCGGGAGGGATCTCCTCTCTAAAGGAAAGTGAATTTAACCCGATCTGGACCCCATCTCTGAGGGACGTACAAGTCCACAAGCCCCGAAACTCCTGATATTCAAAAAAGAAGAAGCAAAACTTGACTTGATCTTGATTCTGTTTTTCGGAGAGACAGAACATGTTTTCGTTCGGAACTGTAACTAGATCTAATTGTGTAGGTGAATCTGAGCTTTGAGATAGAGAAGCTGAGAGCCGAGCTGAAACATGTTCAGGAGATGTATGCCATGGCTCAAACCGAGACTGTTGATGCCTCGCAAAAGGTTTTAGTTGCATTTGAACCGCATAGACGAGGCATTTTTCGTATTATGTTACATTTTTGTGTTCTTATTTGGGTTTTTATTGCAGCTAACTGAGCTAAACCAGCGAAGATTCATGGAATCAGAGAAGCTTGTGGAGCTGAAAGAAAAAGAAGAAGTAGCTAAAGATACAGCTTCAAAGGAGAAGCAGAGGTATGAAGAGGTGATGAAAGAGGCAGAGAAAGTTAAAGAACTCATGATGAAAGAGGCTTTACATAGAAGAGAAGCCGAGATCAAAGCAGAGCGCGACGCTAAAGAGAAAGATAAGCTCCAAGCTTCACTCGTCTCTCCCGGGATCCAATACCAACACTACTCCTGGGAGGAGATCGCAGCCGCGACTTCTGACTTTTCGGAAGATCTCAAGATCGGAATAGGAGCTTATGGAACCGTCTACAAATGTAATCTGCATCACACGACCGGCGCTGTTAAGGTCCTTCACGCAGGAGAAACTCAGCTCTCTAAACAGTTTGATCAAGAGGTGAGTATTTAGTTACATCAAGTAACTTTTTGGTTGACAATACATATTATTGTGAAAATTTCGAGTAAAACTTAGAAGAAGAAACGACTTTGCGAAAAACTTAGAGATAACAATATTGAGACAAATGTTATTTGTTCTAGGATTATGTATTAATGTGAGTAGTTATAATTCCTTAGATTCTTTTATATAATCCCCAAAACCCGATATAATATGGAATAGAAATCCAAACCTAATCATTTGTTGTAAGAAAATTCTAAACCGCCTATAGTGTACCGTCCTACGGGGCACCAGTGGCAGGTCTGGCAGCTTAATAAAGGCTTCAATGTCAGTACTTTTAGATTTTAAGTCACTTAGAACAACACATATAATGGATATAAGAGCCATTACACCATTCATAGTCTAAATATTATGTATCTTTGTTTTTGACAGCTTGAGATCTTAAGCAAGATCCGACATCCTCACCTTGTCCTTCTCCTCGGGGCATGTCCTGAACGAGGCTGTCTCGTCTACGAGTACATGGACAATGGAAGCTTAGATGACCGGTTGATGCTAGTCAACGACACACCTCCAATCCCTTGGTTCGAGCGTTTTAGGATCGCTTTAGAAGTTGCTTCAGCGCTCGTCTTCCTTCACAAATCCAAGCCTAGACCCATCATTCACCGCGACCTTAAACCAGGAAATATCTTGCTTGACCACAACTTCGTCAGTAAACTCGGCGATGTTGGTCTCTCCACGATGGTTAACCAAGACGACGCTGCTTCTAAACTAACCGTCTTCAAGAAAACCAGTCCCGTGGGAACGCTCTGTTACATCGACCCTGAGTATCAGCGGACTGGAATCATCTCACCTAAATCCGATGTGTATTCACTAGGGATTGTGATTCTGCAGCTGATAACCGCCAAACCCGCGATAGCGATTACTCATATGGTGGAAGAAGCGATTGGAGACGATGCTGAATTTATGGGAATGTTGGATGTGAAAGCTGGATCTTGGCCTATTAGTGAGACTCGTGAGTTAGCTGCTTTGGGACTGTGTTGTACGGAACTGAGACGCAGAGATAGACCAGATCTTAAAGATCAGATCATCCCGGCTTTGGAAAGGCTTAGGAAAGTTGTTGACAAAGCTCAAAACTCACTGTCGAGAACTCCGTCGGGTCCTCCATCTCACTTCATTTGCCCACTTCTCAAGGTTTGAACAAAACCTAGAAATGTGATTGGTTACTTGAGTTACAAGAAACCTTGTTTTGTTCTTGATTTTTGACCTAATTTTTTTATGGTGTTGATCACAGGGAGTGATGAACGAGCCCTGCGTGGCTGCGGATGGGTACACATACGATCGAGAAGCCATAGAGGACTGGCTGAGAGAGAAGGATACTTCGCCAGTGACGAACCTTCCATTGCCTAACAAGAACCTTCTTGCTAATTACACTCTTTACTCAGCAATCATGGACTGGAAATCCAATAAACAGTAGTGTGAGAGAGAGAGATTCGACAATAAAGTACGATCCGGTCTATTAATGTGATTACTATGATCTTTTTGTGTGTTTCTCTATGTTCTTCTTTTGTCTCTGTTGGGACGACTTATCTTTTGTGTGATGAGATGCAAGATTACAACAATAGAGATGGAGAGAGATGTCTTTTTATTTAGTTTTCTTGTGTTTCTTTCTACTCTCCTTTGATAAAAGTGTTTGTATCTTTTTAACCGAAATTCTAAAATATCCAAACAACCGGTATCCGAATATCAAGCCTAACATACACTATCATGTCAAACACGAAATGTCCACTAGTTATAATAAACGCACATGATCAATAATAAAATTAAAACTGTATTTATCAAATGCATAATTTGAAGTTCATGCTCTCCATAACATCCTTATCTCAGATTACTAGCACCTGTTATTTTGTCCCAACATTGAATGGCAACTACTCATACCCATTTATTGCACATAATAAATGCTAAAAGGTACATATGTATGCCAACTATTGGACTCATATTGGACTCGACTATAAATACATCCACAAGTAATCCAATGAAAATAATGCTATTTATTTCTCTTCTATGTTTCACAATATTTAATGTTTTGAGATGTTGCATAACTTTTACGAAATTTACATTTTTTTTTTCACATTTTACTTATTTTGTGTTCTTTAGAATAAAACAGATGAGCAAATAAGTGTTAATTAGTAAATATAATACAATACTCCATTCTTTCTAATAGAGTCGTTTTGACTTTTGACAGTTTATATTATTTTGTTTTATAGTAAGAGATGTTTAAAAAATAAATTTACATACATATTTAAAAAATAATTTTGTTTTATTTTCTCTAAACTAAAAATTTTACTATCCACTTAAACATGGTTCAACCTGTACAAATAATTTGAAAAATACAAATTGTCAAAAGAAATTAAAAGAAAAGTTAATTAATTTTATTTGATAATTGAAAATATCAAATAAATTGAATCACTAAATATCATTTATTGTGAAACTAAGTGAGTATATATTCCATTAATTAAATGACGATGACTATTGACTTAGATATAAAATTTATTAGGTTTGAGTAAATGACAAATTGGTTGGAAACTTTCTTTAAAAGGTCACACTGAAAATGTGAAACTACATTATTCCTTTTTAAAATAACTAACTTTAGGATAAACAGAAAGAGTATCACCTTAAAATAGTGCCACTTAGAATTATTAATTGTAGAACGACACTCTAAATAAATGGTCGTGTCTATTTCAACTGCTCTGTTGCATGAATAAGTAGATCAAATTAACTTGTCGTATGACTTATCTGACGTGCATCCATCAAAACTTAGAGCGTATATAAACTGGTCAAAGAAGTGAGCATCCGTATCAGAAAGCTTTTATGGGGCATGTTTCAATTTTAAATATGAAATTTTTGGAGTACCCAAATACTAAAAGGTTCAAGCCAAGAAGTTGATCAGTGAAAGTTTTGCCCACAAGGTGTGTTTTGTCTACAAAGCTTCAGATTGTATAGCATGTATTGGGTTTGATTGGTGTAGCAATAGTAAAAACGTTAAAGACATAACGTTTTGTTTATTACCAATCACGAAAACATTATCAAAAGCTACACTAAAAACGGTTATTCTCAACTATTTTGTTACCACTTTCGTTAACAGCTTTCACTTACAGTTTTGCGCTATTCAACCGTTTACTAATTCCGCTAATTAACCGCTAATATAAATATTCTGCTTTTATTCACTAATCGAATCCATTATGTCCTAATTAGTTTGCTTTTGGAAAAAAGGAAAATCACCCGCAAATCATTATTAAAAAAAGAGTTAATAAAATTGAAGAACTTTATTGTTACCTATTAACATAACTTAAATTTTAAAGTTCAATGTTAAGAAAGAAAAAATATTCGAAAAATATCTTTTATGTTATCACAAAAAGATTCGCAAAAGAAAAAACATACAATAGTATTTTTTTAAGACCTCGTAAATAGTGATGAATTAGTTACGAATAATTCGTTATTTGGATTTTCGGCCATAAATATAAACTAGTTACGATTTTAAAATATCAAATTTTATGTTTATTTCATTGTTAATCGTGGTTATATAGCAACTAAAAACATGTAGTTGGGTCATAGTAAAATAGCCAGTGATAAATACAATATAATCATGAAAATAAATAGCCATACATAAAACTAGTTGAACAAGAAAAAACTAAAAACAAAATTGGTTGTTTGCAGAAATGAACCTAAATATTCATAAGGGACCATCCTCCACAGATTGAAAAGTCAAATATAATAACATTGAAAACCAAGTTGGTAGTCCGACAAAAACCCAAGTTGTTCTGACTTTCGACGTCATCTCCTTCCTCAAACCTTTGCGGAAAAGACATCACATATTCAGACAAACTCTACTAGACTTTCTTGACACTTTCATTCTCTTATAATCATTTTATTTTTAATTGTTTTATAATATAAATTTCCATTAATAATTCAACTCGTCTGCGCATAAAATTCCGTATAAACTCAACTGATATAATCTTGTGACCATTTCACTGACTCAAATTTGATTCGTCGTCTTCTTTTCTCCTCTCTTGTCTCCATCCATTGGTCTAGTTTCTTGGAAAAGCTTGGAGCTTTAAATTAAGTCAAAGAAAATCATTAGGTATCTTCAAATCTTCAAATCTTATCTGAAACCATTGTTTAGCCAATCTGCTATTTTCTTAAATTTTCACAAAAAACAAAGCTTAAACCCTGATGATCTTAGCCGTTGAATTGTTAATCAGATACTCCATCTTATTTTTAAAAATAAAATCTTATTTTAAAATTATTTTATCCATTAAGGATTCAACTTGTTTGGCTTTTCCATAGAACATGTCTTTGTAACTACATTAATTACTCAAATAAAAACATACCAATTCATGACTCTCTGTCTCTCTAAGGAAACAAAAAGCTTGAAGCTTTGATTCAAATTCATCAGCAATCTTCAAAATCATTTCTTACTCTTTCTTGATTTCTTTAGTTTTTTTTTTCTGGTTAATCAAGATCTTCTTAGCCGTTGAAGTTCAAGAAATGGGAGATGGAGCTTTAATCGTAGCGGTAGCAATCAAAGAGAACAATAGCAAAACCAAAGGCGTTGTTCGATGGGCACTTCAACAATTCGCTTCTCAAGAACATGTCGTCTTCAAGCTCTTACATGTCCAGCCAAGTAAGCATTACAAAACTTACAACCTTCACAAAAAATATAAGTCAAAACTCGATCTGATTTCATTGTGTAAAATTAGGAGATTCGATTTCGGTTTCAACTGCAAGAAAAGATTCGACCACAACGGTTTACAAGAAAGATGTTGATAGGAAAACCAGAGAAATGCTTCTTCCAAGCAGAGACATGTTTGCTCATAGAGAGGTACATATATGTAACCTTGGAACTTTTCCAACAGTGGGTTTGATTTGTTGTTTAAAGTTTTTGTTATTAAGAATCTGAATCTTGTGAAATGTGGTAGGTTCAATTGGATATAATGGTGCTTGAATCAGATGATGTAGCTGATGCAATCTCTAAAGCGGTTCAAGATCATGGAATCAGTGAGTTAGTCATTGGAGCTTCCTCTTCTATCATCTTCTCATGGTAACATATCCAAACACGCTCTGAACTAGGCTGGGGCATTTACCGGAAACCCGAAACCCGAACCTGAACCCGATCGAAAAATCCGATCCCGTTGCGAACAGTTTCTAAAAAAATATCCGAATAGTGTTTAAGTCTAGGTATTGAGTAATACCCGAACCCGAACCGAAGTCCGAAAGAATATCGGGAAGCAAATGCTGCAAGGAACAGACTCCATTTACAGCCATAAACCCATAAGTGGGCAAAACAAAAAAATACTAAACAATATAGCAAATACAAACACAAGGCAGACAAATAGAAGAGCAAATGCTACTAACAATCAAATTGGACCGCTGACCGAAACCGAGCTTTGCTCCCAAAAAAACCGGTTGGTGACGAAAAAGTCTGAGAATCAAGAGAACCAGCAGTTCCAACACAAAGAAGGAAAGACTACGAACCCATCAGACCAAATCCGGGCAGATACACTAAAGAACTCGAAAAATGCAGGGCAGAAACAAACCTCCCCAATCACACCAAGGAAACAGAACCGATGCTAAACCGAGATTTTTCGATTAGATTCTTTATTTACTTTTTTGGTTCTTTTGCAGGAAGTTGAAGAGAAGCAACCTGTCTTCAAGAATCTCAGATGTTACACCGAGATTTTGCACCGTTCACGTTATCTCTAAAGGCAAGCTTCTTAATGTTCGTAAGTCCGACATAGACATTGAAACAAGCATTGCAGATGATAGAAGCGAAAACCAGTTCTCTTCAAGTAGCCATTCAGGTATTAACTACTTCTGTAAGACACAAGAAAATCTTGAAACCCGGTTTGGTCTGATTGTTTTTTCTTTAACATTCAAGGGTCAGCTGTAAGTTCAACATCGAGTCATCAATTCTCATCTACACCTTTACTCTTCCAAAGAATCCAAGCGCTTTCAACCGTTAACCAGAAGGTCGGCACAAAGATTGGAACAAATAGCAATACTGATACGCACCATAACAGAGCTGCGTCTCTAGATGTGGATGATACAAATATGCTTAACCAGAAGGGCTTTTACCGAACAAACAGCTCGGGAATTGGGTATGGAGGAAGCGATATCCAAAGCCGGAGAAGCTCTCATACGGAGGAAGGCTCAAGCTCAAGTTTCTACAGCGACCCTACTTCATCTAGTAGTCAGGTATACTTTCATTTCACAACCAATTGACAATGAGTGGAGTGATCAATCTTATATCTTTTCGAATGTGGCGTTCCTAACACGCAGATGAATAAAGACTTTGAGCTAGAGAAGCTGAAGATTGAACTCCGTCACATTAAAGGAATGTATGCAGTTGCTCAAAGTGAAGTCATGGATGCTTCTAAAAAGGTTCATTGTTTGTTACAGTTTGTTGTAAATTTGAGTAAATCCTAGAAGAAAAAACGACTTATGCGAAGAACTTTAGAGCGAAACAAGATATTGAGGCAAACACCTTTCAGTCTAGGCTCTCTTTATTAATGTGTGTAGCATATTACAAACCCTTAGACCTCTTTATATAAACCCCAAAACCCGATACAATATGAAAAAATAAATTAAACGAGATCTTTCTATTCTCTCGAAATAAGGAAATCTTGAACCGTTCGTGTCATTCCTTAGCTCACTTAGAAGAGCCCAATTGCATATAACTTAGATTTTAAGTCACTTAGGATAACATAATATTTTGGGGTTTTAGAATGTTTCTTTACTTTTTATATATGTCCTCTCTTTTTGTTGACAGATGCAAGATCTGAACCAGCGTCGGTCAGAGGAAGCTACTAGGCTCAAGAACTTAACGATAAGAGAAGAAGACGCGGAAGAAGTGGTGGAAATGGATAGGGAGAGACAAGAGGAGGCGGAAAACGAAGCTGAGCTCGTGAGAGAATGCGTTAAGAGAGAAATCGAAGACAGACTTGAGGCTGAAGCAAGAGCAGAAGAGGTTAGAAAGGAGAAGCAGAGGCTAGAGGATGCACTTGAAGGAGGACCACTTCAACGACAACAATACATGAAGTTTGAGTGGGAAGAGATCGTTGAGGCTACATCATCGTTCTCCGATGAACTTAAAATCGGAATGGGCGGGTATGGAAGCGTGTATCGGTGTAACTTGCACCACACGACAGTAGCTGTCAAGGTTCTTCATTCAGACAAAAGTAACCTAACCAAACAGTTTCATCAAGAGGTAATAAAACATTTTTGTTCTTTTCAAGCAAACTTACTATTTTCTCAAACGATGCCGTTTTCGTTGTCTTCAGCTTGAGATTCTTAGCAAGATTCGTCACCCACACTTGCTTCTCCTCTTGGGGGCCTGTCCTGAACGCGGCAGCTTAATATACGAGTACATGCACAACGGTAGCCTCGAGGAAAGACTCATGAAACGAAAAGCAAACTCTGACGCACCGCAACCGCCATTACGGTGGTTTGAGCGGTTTAGAATCGCTTGGGAGATCGCTTCAGCTCTCTACTTTCTCCACACAAACGAGCCAAGACCAATCGTTCACCGTGATCTTAAACCGGCAAACATACTCCTAGACCGGAATAACGTGAGCAAAATCGGTGACGTAGGCCTATCCAAAATGGTTAATCTCGATCCTTCTCATGCCTCAACGGTTTTCAACGAAACCGGTCCGGTAGGAACATTCTTCTACATTGATCCCGAGTACCAAAGAACCGGTGTGGTAACTCCAGAGTCTGATATCTACGCGTTTGGAATCATACTTATTCAGCTTGTTACGGCTAGATCCGCAATGGGTTTGGCTCATTCGGTTGAGAAAGCGTTGAGAGATCAAACCGGGAAATTTTCAGAGATCTTGGATAAGACTGCTGGAGATTGGCCGGTTAAGGAAGCGAAAGAGATGGTTATGATAGGGCTTAGATGTGCAGAGATGAGGAAGCGTGACCGTCCTGATTTAGGGAAAGAAATTCTACCGGTTCTTGAACGGTTAAAGGATGTTGCTTGTAATGCAAGAAACATGTTTGATGAAACCCTAATCGACCATAACCACCACGCTCCAAGCCATTTCTACTGTCCAATAACTAAGGTAATGATAATGCATGATCAAATTTATAATTTTGGTGTGTTTGGTTTTGATTCATTTGATGAAATTAGGATGTGATGGAGAATCCATGTGTTGCTTCGGATGGATATACATACGAGAAGAGAGCCATTGAGGAATGGCTTCAGAAGAATCATAAATCTCCAATGACGGATTTGCCCTTCCCCAACCAAACTATTCTTCATAATCATTCTCTTCTTTCTGCTATTAAGGAGTGGAGATCACATCTAATTAAATAGAAAGTTATAAGGCTAAACTCGTCAATTAACAATCATCACTGTGTTTTTTTTTTTCACACCACTCTTGGGTACACATACACACACGAGTAGACAGATGTTGATGTTTATATATTGAAATATTCGAGTTTTTGTACATAAAATTCATCACCATACTTGTCAGAAAAAAATAATGACCTTAATCATTTTCTTGTAAGTGAACATATCCTATATGTATACAGTATACAAACAAGAAACAAAACTTATTCGTATGTTTTTGTCACGTCCGGATTTGTTCAATATAAATGTAATTAGATAGTGAATAAACATAGACGGAAAAAGCATTCAATTCAACTTGCATTAGAAAATTACATTTTCTAATCTTTAGTTAATTAATTGCGTATAATTTGTTTAAATGTATGATTTTTTTGGGTTAAAGTTGTCCAGGTATATGATAGAATTGTAAAGTTGGCCTGTGGTTCCCATTATGAAGATACCCATATCTTTTATATTCTGCATTTTGGTCCAACTACTTTTGTTTTTCTCTTAAAAGAAGTTTTGGATAAAAGATGTCTCAATTTAAAAGTGATATGTTAAAAAAAAAATTAATACATATGTTTTGTGACTTCTCTGTCACATACGGTTTTGTTGAGTATAAATGTTACATAGGTTAATAAATAATAGCACATACGTAGACAAATCTGGTTATGTGATATTGTCAAGACACCTATGCCATTAAATGATGTGGGTACTATATAACTTATTTGGCTAAGAAAGACATAAATATGAAACTTATAATGTCAGTAAGTACCTTAGACATGTAAGTACCTAGACATATAACTTATAACGCTAGCTTCCTTCAAAACGTTAAGACACTGATTTCTCGTTTTTAGCTTAGTTTGTATTTCCATGTTTCCGACATTATTTTGATAGTCGGACTTTGGTTTTCCCGCATTTCTTTCGGGTTTTGTATCCGGTGTGTGTTTTAATGTCGGTTTCGGTTTAACTTAATATAAGCATCATTCAAGAGAAAGAAAATAAAAAAATAACTAGTAAAACCTCTATAAATTGTTCATAAACCAACATTACAACTTTACATGGGAGTTGTGATTGTTGAAAGGCGAGTGACATGAAGGGTCCCCTCACCAACGTTTGATGTGCCAGTGTCCAATTGTGGGAGTGGGACTTTACAAGGACCATTCGTTGTAGGAGGATAGATTGTTATCAGATTATTCAATAGTATTTTCTTTAATTGAACTCTACACTAATTTTTTGCCTAATTAATTTACCTTGAGAGTAATAGCTCTGGCTATACATCGAATTTAACAGTTCACATTTGCTCATTTCCCTAAATTAAATTATATGAATCTAATTTTAATATTAGATAGAGTAAATAGTCATTCCAATAAATTGACATATACAAATCAGTAGGTCATAAACTCATAATTGGTTGAGAACTTGATAGGATAATTAATGAAACACATTTCAATAATTGCGACTAGTCCACATTGATACAACTATAACATGTTCAGATCTACATACATATGAACTTTAAATGTATAGGCATCATATCACTTCATCTCCAGTTCTCCATCACACACCATCTATATCTCTCTCTGTATAAGGGTTAGGCATTTTACCCGAAACCTGAATCCGAATCCGATCCGAAAAACTCGAATCCGAACTGAACTCGAACGGATACCTGAAGTAATCCGCAATTTTATCTAATTTCGGTTAGTTATGATACTTTCGAATATTTTTGAGAAGTTTGAATAGTTTTTATTTTTATATTTTGTGTAATATATATATTTTGAGTAATTTCGAATACTTTTAAGTAATTTAAGTATATTTTTTACGAGAATTTTTGGTAATTTAAATATTTTTGAATATTTTTGAGTAATGTTTTTGAGTTTTCATAGATTTTATGGTAATTTCGGGTACCAGAAACCGATCTGAACCTAATAAGTCTTGAATCGAACTCGACCCGATATATAGAAATATTCGAACGGGTTCTCTAGCCCTAAACCCGAAAATCCGAATATCCAAAAACTCGATCCAAACCCGAACGGGTACCCGAACGCCTATGATAGTATATTACTACTTGAACAAAAATTATCAGTTTTCATATATTGTTTCCTTTTTCATTTTTATTCTCACACCTAATAAAGGAAACTTTTCCAACAACAAAAATCAACCTTTAAATCTCTCATTTAATACCCAAGTTCTAATTTCCTTGCTTAAAAAGAAAAATCAGAAAACAAACTCTTTTTTTCCATGAGATGAGAAAAACACATTTGCTTAGACTGATACTTGCAGTATCTCTACCAACAACATTCTTGATCGTTGTCTCCATCACTGTAATCATCTTCTTCTGCAAAAGAGGAACAACAGAGTCCAGTGAAACCCAATACGATGTCGAATCTCCTTACGAGAAACAAATATTTTCCGAGTCTGAAACAGAGGAGGAGCTTGTCATCTTCGACGGAGGAGAATATCTCACGATCCGCGACATCTTAGAAGCTCCCGGAGAAGTCATCGGAAAATCAAGCTACGGAACATTATACAAGGCGTCGTTCGTTGCAACGAAGTGGGAAAGTTATGGTTCTTAGGTTCCTTCGACCTTTGTGTGCAGTGAGATCGGACTCGGAAGAGTTTGATGGCGTCATCGAGTCGCTTGGGTTTGTCCGACATGATAATTTGGTTCCTATGTTAGGGTTCTATGTTGGGAGTAGAGGAGAGAAGCTTATGATTCATCCCTTCTTCGTTTCCGGGAATCTCTCCGAGTTCATCAGATGTAAGTCTCTCTGTTTTTTTATGTGTTCTTCTCAAGAAAATGCGGGAAAGACGCAAACTTTTAGATCAAAGACAAAAACTTTTAGCTGTCTGAATTAGCTTTCGTTATTGGGTGTTCTTTTCTTGTGGAATCTCGTTGAATCTTGTTTTTTTTTTGTTTCCTGGGAAACAAACAGAGTCCTGAGTTCCCATTTTCACGGGAAAACTGTAAAAAAAAGGTTTATCAGTTAATTTAAGAAAATAATTACCGTTAACAATATGGAAAATAATCACAAAAATCTATGGCTTTTAAGTTTCCGACATTTAAAAACATCAACTTTGAACTCGGCCATTTAAAACATCAAATTATGACATTTTGGTTGATCTACGATTTAATCTTAAACTTATGTTGACTAAGCTGAATTAGTCACAAAACGAGGTTCCATAAAAAAATTAGATTAGTCAAAACGACGTCGTTTTGTAACTAATTTGACTTAGTCAATATAAATATAAGAAATCGTACATTTAACTATAACTTAATGTTTTAAGTGGCCGGATTTAATGGTTTAAATGGTTGAAATCTGAATGTCTTGGATTTTTATGACATTTTGGTTACCAATATCTTATCTTTACTGATCGATCTTTTGTCGTATGAATCACTTCAATTATTGATCTATCTTTTGTCGGTAACTACTTTTTTTTTTGTCACGTCCCACTCACCATGAAAGACAAGAACTTTATAGATCTTGTTTGAGATCATCAACCTCAGCAGAAAACATGTCATTAATTTTCTATCAATGTTCAACATGGGTCTAAAAAAAAGAGCAATGTTTTGGCAGGCGGAGATGTTGAATCACACAAATGGAGCACTATTTTAAGCATCACCATTGGAATAACCAAAGCTCTTGATCATCTCCATACAGGACTGCAGAAACCAATCATTCACGGGAATCTGAAGTCGAAAAACATTCTTTTGGACCAGAGTTTTAGTCCTAGAGTATCTGATTTCGGCTTGCATTTGCTCTTGAACCTTCCGGCTGGTCAAGAGATTCTAGAAGCTTCAGCTGCAGAGGGATATAAAGCTCCTGAGTTGATTAAGATGAAGGAAGTAAGCAAGGAGAGCGATGTTTACAGTTTCGGTGTGATCATGCTTGAGTTAGTAAACAAGAATCCAACTAGTTCTGTTCTTGACCATGAGAAATTGTTGGATTTGTGCCGTCCTGAGATTCTTAGGAGTGGTGAGAAATATGTGACTAAAGAATATGTTCTTGAATACATTCAGCTTGCAATGATTTGTTGCTCTCCATCTCCTTCTCTTCGGCCGAGCTTCAAACAAGTATTGGGGAAGCTTGAAGAGATCAAGAAGTGATGCAGAGCAAACTGACTAATTTGCGGAACAGACATGCCAAGAGAAAGTTTGAATCTTTCAAGCATTCAGATACTTTCTGCAAGATGTATATGTTGGATTTCCAAATTACTAACAAGGACCTTTAAGACATTAGAAAACACACAAGTTCCATTATTACAGGAAAATATTTTGCCACACTTATCCACTACACTAATCTAACATTTTCTTGGCTCTATACATGATACTTACATACTTTCATATTTACATTTACTAATTAAACTTAAGCATCACTAGTTCCATTAGTTTGGTGACGATGATGAATTACTTGTAGTTGTTCCTTGAGACTCCAGTACATCGATTCTTCTCCTCTTCCGACAAGAATTGACCGGAGCATCATACTTTCCTGCATCTAAAGGAAAGTTGAGCACAGCTTTTCTCCCCCTGAGTTTAAAAGCTGCATAGTCATAAGCTCTTGCAGCATCAATATCACTCTCAAAAGTGCCTAGCCAAACCCTGGATCCTTTCTTAGCCGGATCTCGAATCTCTGCCGCAAATTTTCCCCATGGCCTCCTTCTCACGCCTCTGTAATGTCTTGTCTCTTCAACCCTCTTTGGTCTTTTCCGGTCAGGTGATGTAGTAGTTGTTGTTGATGATGAAGATGATGATTCTGCTTCTGTTTGCAGAAATTCTTGGACATAGGAATCTGGATCAAGAACCGGTGAACTAGGCTCCAGTTTAGGAACTTGGTTAAAGGGTTCTAGAGACCAGAGTCCTGAGACAAAAGCAGAATCATCAAAGACAAAATCTTCCATGAAACCATCAGGGATCATCAAGTCTTCGAAGAGATGCTTATGTATAACCTCCAAATCAGAGCTTTCCTCAGAAGTCGTCATGTTTATCTTTATTTTGTTTTGCAGACAAGACAGAAGAAGAAAAAATCTGCAAGTGATGAGTTGAAGGGAAGTTTTGATCTTTTGTTTGGTATATAAAGAAAAAAATCATAAACATGTGTTTGTTTCAAAAAAAAAAATCATAAACATGTGTTTGGCAGGCATGGATGTGAGGTGTCACAAGTCTATCTCTGTCTCTCTAGTTCACTCTGTGGGCCCTAATCTTATCCATTAACCATTTATGGAGACAAGTTAATTAGATCTGTTGTCAGGACTCATTCAAGTTGTGCCAACTTGATTTTGTCTATGATGGTGACTAAGTTCACTAACATCTAACTTTTGATTCTTGTAGAGTTTTATCCATTCAGCTACCCATGATTCAAATCCTAAGTTGCTAAAAAATTGGTAGTTTTAGTTTTTGTTGGTGTTGCATTCTAACATTTTTTAAACGACTAAGAGGTTCAGAGTTCGTATAATTGTATATGTTTTATGACAGAACCCAAACTATATTAAATTAACTAGTTGCCTTCGATTAGGTGATTTATTTAAAAAATTAGTTGATAAAGATCATCTAATAGCTTTTCGCCAACCTAAGTTCGATTCTTGTTGGGACGGGTCTCTTCTAAAAAAAAGTGAATTTAACATGATTTTGAATCCTGTCCTAGAAAGGTTTACGGCCCCAACCTCCTAGTCATTTAGAAAAAAAAATGCATTCAAACATCTGAGTAAAACATCTAGATATTATGTATAATAACTTTCACCAGAAGAGGACTAGAGGGAGATACAAATTCATCAAATTGCTCTTGTAGGGTTATCTTGCTAGCTACTTGCTAGGATATGATTTGAAGCAACTTTATTATTCCTTGGCTCTACTTAATTTTATAGGGCTCCACATATATAACCAAACCCTACCCTCTTGCTCAGTTGCTTCACAATTATACATCTAGTAATAATATAAACTAATCATCTTTATACTCATAAATTAATTAATCCTCTTAATTTATAATAATATATGTAAGATAATGTTGATTACACACATCCTTTTATGGATGCTTTGTAGATAATCTTAGGGGTGAACCGGCCCACAATTATACTCCTAATCTAGTTATCCATTTTATACTCATAAATTAATTAATCCTCTTAATTTATAATAATATATGATTAGTGTGTTTTACTATTGAAATTTTTGAAAATCTTAACTTTACGTTTAGATTAGTGTGTAATTAACTACATGTGTTTTTTTTCTTACACTTTTCATAGCTCCAATTTATTTTTTTTCCTGTTCCAATTTTATACTCTATTGACTAATTATTAGCACAAGATATGACTTAACGAAATTATAATGACATAATATTTTATTCAATCAACGACTTTACAAGAACATCAACAAATACATAAAATTCACTTTAGAGTTTCAACATCCATACTATTAAAAAATTAATGAATAAAATGATTGGTAGTACTAACTACTAATTTGATATTTGTACACTACCGTTACTTATAAAAATAAAACAATGAAATTATAAAATAAAGAAATGATGTGAGTGATGTAAGTGAAAACGTCATCAACCGTTGACTATTCCGAAGTTCAATTAACGGAGATAACGGAGAAGTTGGGAGACGTCGGAGATAATGGAGGAACACTGAAAATCCCGTCACCTGCTCCCATATCCCAAACCCCCATCCAACTTGACGGCGTCAAAGGTACATCTTCAACCTCAGCCACCGTCGTATCACTCTCTTTTTCCACAACTTTAACCCTAACCACTACCGCCTCCTCCTCCTCCACCGCCGGGGAATTCTTAACCCTCTTCCGTTTCCCTAATCCGACGTACCCTTCCTCAAAACAACTTTCGGACGTAGCCCTCACATCTAGGGGGAAATTCAAGATTGCTTTTCTCCCACGCAATCTAAACGCTGCTTGGTCATAAGCTCTTGCAGCTTCCAGGGCCGTGTCGTAAGTCCCAAGCCAAATCCTAGAACCTTTTTTATTCGGATCCCTAATCTCTGCCGCATATTTTCCCCATGGCCTTCTCCTCACTCCCCTGTAGTGCCTCTCCTCCTCCTCCTCCTCTTCCTCCTTCTTCATCGTACCAGAGACAGTTCTCGGAACGGATAGGTTCGGTAAGGGCGGTTTACGACGGTTAAGAGTAGAGTTTGATTTACGGGTCTGGTTATTGATGGTTCTTGGGCTTGTTTCTGAGTAACAGTCGTGAACTTGGCTGGTAAAATTGGAAACTTTGGTTTCGATAGAAGCAAAATCTGTGAGAAGGTGTTGGCTTATGAATTCGATGGTTAAAGTTTCTTGCTTAGTTGCCATCTTCACTCCTAATTAACCCTCTTGATCTTTTTATTTTGTGTGGAAGTGTGAAGAAGAGTGACGAGGTATATGGTAATATATAGTGGGGAAAGCTTTAGAACAAAAAAGAGGGTTCGAGGGGGTTTCGTGGATCGGACCGAGAACGATCATACTTCCTACCTTGTATCGTCTGGAGTAGTAGTGGGCTTTTTTTTTTTTTTTTTTTTTTTTTTTGTCAATATTTGTATTATAAATGACCATTGCAAGGCCTTAACCAGTTTTTGAAGATTACAACCATAGGCTAGAAGATGGACCAAAAAATTACCAACATCCAATAAGACCAAGACAAAAGAGGTTGATATAGTAGCAAAACGTGAACAAAATACATTAATGAGAGGTTTCATTTCTTTCACAAGCGAAGAATCCCGCGAGCCACGAAGGGTGGCCAGCCGCTATGTAAGAACCAAAGCGACCATCAAGAGTAATCGTACTCGCTATGAGAAAAGCACCTCTGTTTGATGAAACATTTTCTACCTAAAGTTTGTGATCCGACAGGAGACTAAGGGAAGCCAGTACCTCTGCGGTGTAGAAACTGAAAAATGGCCACGCCTCCGGTCTTTAAACTGCTCCAACCAGATCTCGGGCTTCAATACCAAAGATGACTCTGTTCCTTTTAAGTGAAGACAAAGAACTTTTTTCTTCTTTATCTTTTATATTTCGTCTTTTTTTTTTTACTTCTTTTGTCTTATTGCTCTACAAGAACTTTTTTATCATTTGAAAGTACTTATCAAGTTATCGTGATGACTTACTTGTTTAAAAAAATGTACAGAGTTCAAGTTTTTGGTCTTATACACATCGGTTATTGAGATTTTAAATAGGATTAAACGTTTGGATACATGTTTGGTTACACATTAGTTCTTTAATGTTTTCGGGTTTACAACTATATATTCATTTAAATATTTATTTTGGGGATAGATTTGGTTTGGTTATTTAAGAGTGTACCCGAAATTAACAAAATTATCTGAAAAAATTCAAAAATTATTCAAAGGAATCTGAAAATTTTCAAAAAATATTTGTATTACTCAAAAAAAGAAAAAAAAAAATATTCAAATTATCTATAAATATTTGAAAGTAACGGAATATCTAAATTTAATAAAATTTTGGATTAATTTAGATATATGTTTGAGTTTTTATTTGGATCGAGTATCATCTCGTAACAAAAATACCTACATTTAAACCTCATTCAGTATTTTCTAAAACCGAATCGGATCAAGATTAGATTTTTCGGATTTGGGTTTGGGTCGAACTGCGAGCTCAGTTACAAACATCATGTTCTAATTTTTAACGAAGTTGTTTTATTGAGATTTACTAGGTATAGACCCGCGCTACGCCGCGGGTTTATTCAAAATATTCTTTTGGTAAAAGTTTTGTTTTTAAAATATTTTTTGGATTATATATTTTTGTCTTATAACTAAATTGTCATGATTATAATTTATGAAAATTAGAAATGAATTACTTTAAGAATTGATAGTAACAAATTTCGGCTTGGTATAAACACCAAAAAGAAAGATTTAACTAATATCCAATACGATGATTTTATTTATTAATAAAAAATAGAAAAAATCACATCTATTTTGAATTTATTTGGTTCTTCTTCTTTACTTTCTCTATATTTTCTATTTTCTCCATTTATGTTATTGTCGAGTTCCATCTCGCTTTCATTTCTTTTTTTGGTCTAATTAGTTTTAGAAACTTACAATATATGTTTTGTAACGTCGAGAATATTGAAAAATACATGGTTTTGTAATTTGTAAATTTTTGAAAATCTTTTTCTAGACAACATTTTTAATACGCCGCGGATATTATAATACGAAATAGTTATATATATAAAGTTATGTTATTTTGATAAAGTATAAATTTTTATTAATTACAAATTAAATATAGTACACTTTATAGTAATTCTAGTAAGAAACATGAGTTATACAAAAAAAACAAATTAATAATTATTTTTATTAGTATTTCTTTGGTTCTGAAATTTTTCCAACATTTTGTGATTCATAAGTACCATTTCGTACATTATTTGCTTGAAGCTTATTTTAAAAATATGTTTTCGTCGTTTATATAAGTATATTGTTAATCCGGATTGTTCTTTACCCTAACTTAGATTCTTATCTAATATATGTATTTATAAAACATTAATCTCTTGCCGCAAAAAAAAAAAAAACATTAATCTCTTTATTTATTAAGAAAATGACAAATTCTCTTCTGATTTATTCTTTCCGCCATTGTCCAAGGCAAAGAGAATGATGGGTCAAGAAGCACACTGTTGAACTCAATAATTGATGATAAGAGTTTAGCTCCTCATTAGCTAACAATGAAGGGGATGAATATATCAACAACTCTTGTAATATGTGAATATAGACTTAGAGAGTCTTGATACAAATATATCTAAACCATGGTCCACCTACAGAGAGAAGACACGAAACAAAAATAATTTGTTAATTGAACTTTTCTATTCAAGAAGAAGATTGATTATTAAACTCTCATTACCTCAGCCTCAATTTCATCATAGAGGAACCTCTGACTCAGCATAACCAGAGCTTATTGAGCCGAGTAATTGTAAATGTCAAAAGGCAGCAGAACACTTTCAAGAAGGCCTGAATTCTGGGCTTCAAGAATGTAGTCTATCATCATCCATAGTAGTGAACATTCAATCAGGAACTGCAATAGTGAACATACAACAATTTGTAAGAAAAATTCAGGGATGGAGTGGAAAAGCAAAATATAGTTATAACCTTTTCATACAGCCGCGTACCTGGATAACACGTGAAGACTCCAGGTAAAATTCTCAAAACCACAGAAACCCGAGATCAGTCAATATTCTTATACTTGCTGCAGCCACCATAGATCGTAGTTGAGGTGTCACCTTACTAAGCTTACCTCTGCCCCATTCAGTATATGCTCCCTCATTTGATTTCAACAGCAATAACTGCATGAAAGCAAGTGAGAACAGCGTCCTAGAGACTTAAGCTAGGAGCATGAATTGGAAATCTGAGGAAAGTAATAGCTTAAGGACTCGACTCATGGATGAATTAAATAATACACATAATAGTCAAATAGGAAAGTAGCAGTAAAAATATGAAAGGATATTCTATCGCTTCATGTGAAGGGAGCTCATGAGGTGCTGGAAGAGTTAGAAGGCAAGTCTCTGATGAAAACTTTTTAAAGTATACTGACAGTTCTTTCAAAATTGCAGCAGGAGAAAGATGGAGATCTGTAAACGCAGGAATGACAGGATCATTCTGTTAACAAAAAAGAAACACAACACAGATGTTAGTTAGCAAGTTGGAGACGAGGCTTTTAAGTTATATTAGCTGAAACTTAAATAGGTATAACATGTACTAAAAATGTTGAGCAATCAGAAAAAAAACGAGCGAGCAAGAAACGGAGAAGAATGTACCTCTCAGGAAAATGAGTGTGAAATCCAATTTCATAGACTCAACAATGAAGACTATGAGAACTTGGAGAATGTCTTCCACACTAAAGGAATCAAAAAGGTTGAATATAGAAATATGTCGTCACTGTAAGAACCATAAGCCGATGACTGTGATGATAAATATCTAGAAGAAAGGATACTTGTTGACACGGAACATCTCAACGAGCAAGTTGAGTAAAATAGCCCATCTTGGCTCAGGAAAATCTGCAAACACAAGAGCTCACAATTTCATTTATGACAATTCACAGGGGAACACAATAAGAAATGATTGCATAACCAAGCCATGCCAACACATGTAAGTCATCTAACTCTTCTCTCATTGTGTAAGTATCTTGCCACTGGGCACTGACTTGAGTGAATGTTCTGAAAAGGGAAAAACTGTTGAGATTGAACTTATGATTAAATCTCCAACAACAAGAAGAAGGAAAAGAAGAAGTGAAGAAGAAGAATAAGATAACACAAACAAAGAAGGAGTGTCGCACAAGAAGAAGAATAAAAGTGAGGTTGCTTAACCTTGCTTGTAAGAATAGTCTAAGGCCTAAAGTAGAGGTATGGACTAGTAATAGTTGTTAGAGCTAAGTGTGTGAAGTAGATAGACAAATCTACTATAAGTATGTGTGTGTTTGTTGTAAAAAGAATTAAAGTGATCAATGAGAAAAATGTAGTCTTAAGTGATAAAGTGTTTCTCTTATCCTCTCTCTAAACACACACACGAACAAGAGAGTGAGAGTAAAAGAGTAAAACACTAAGAGAGACAAAGCAAGATAGCTAGAAAGAGTTAAAGATCCGCTGCAAAGAAAGAGAGTAAGAAAGAGGGTGTTGGAACACAAAGAGAAGTGTTCCAACAGCAAGAAAAACAGAGAGAAAAACAGAGCAAACCAGAAGAAAATCAAAAGTTCAACATGGTATCAGAGCTTACTTGATCTTTGGAGCCTGTTATAAGAAGAAGATGGAGACGTCCATGAAGAGAAAAGGAAGATGGAGACGTCCATCAAGAGAAGAAGATGATGGAGACAGCCATCAACAAAATAAGAGAGAGATGGAGAGAGCCATCAAAGAAGAAGAAGAAGAGGACCAGTCTAAGGAAGAGGCTGAAGAGAACAAGAAGAAGAAGGCGTGGCTGAGATCATAGAAGATCAACAAGCTGCAAGGTGCTGGTCATTCTCAATCATCAGAGATATGGAGGAGATAAACCAACACCAAAGAAAGAACAAGAAGCCCACGTGAATGAAGCTTAGAACCTGAGAAGTTCAAAGCTGAAACCGGAGCAACCAAGGCAACAAAGCAGAGGTGATGATTCAAGAACCAAACAACTAAGGCCAAGGTGATTACTCAACAAGCCAAACAGTCCAAGGTTAAAGAAAGCTGAGGTAAAGGTCAAGAGAACCAAAGAAACCAAAGCTAAGAAAACCAAGGTGATGGATGAAGAGACAAAAGAAGCCAAAGCTAAAGTGATGGTCTAAAGATTCAAACCGCCAATGTGGAAGCCAAGGTGAAAGTTCTAAGGATCAAACATTCCAAGGTTAGAGAAACTAAGGTGATGATTCAAAGAACAAAAGGGCAAAAGATGGTGAAGCAATGATCTAAGCAAACCGACCAAAAGAAGAAGATGCTTACCTAAGAGTGAAAGGGAGCATCAACTGGTTGGGAAGGCAAAGCTCAAAGCAACACCAAGAAAGATAACAAGGCTTGCTTACCTATGAATGAAAGGAAGCATAAGCAAAGACTTGGAGGAGGCATGGAGAAGGCTTGCGGGAAAGAGAAGAAAACCCAAGAGTCGAAGTGTCTCTAACAAGGAAGCTGGTGATCATGGAAGACACCAAGCTGAGAAGAAGAAGCTCACAAGAAGAGGGAGCAGAAGCTGGTTGCAAAAATCAGTTGGAGAAGAAGTGAGTGAAGCTCACAAAACCAGAGTGTAAAGGCGAAGAAAATCTGTCAAGAGATGACAAAGAGATTCGCACAAGAAGAAGAGATAGTTCTTGTAGATTCATCTCAAGAGGGAGAAGAGAATCACAAGTGAAGAACAAAGATGATGGGGAATTAATCAAATGATTCAAGAGAGAGTGTTGGAATTGAATCCTTGATTAAATCCTACACAAGAAAGAAGAAAGAAGAAGAAGAAAAAAGAAGAAGAACCTCAAGAAGAAGGAGGATGGGAATCAAGTCCCTAGATGAAGTTGAGGAATTTAATCATAAGGTTCAAGAGGGAGTGTTGAGATTGAACTTATGATTAAATCTCCAACAACAAGAAGAAGGAAAAGAAGAAGTGAAGAAGAAGAATAAGATAACACAAACAAAGAAGGAGTGTTGCACAAGAAAGAAGATGTGTCAAGAACAAGAAGAAGAGGAAGCAAAGTCAACTACAACAAAAGAAGAAGTCAAAGAAGAGTTTGAATGTGTAACAAGAAGTTACACATGAAGAAGAATAAAGACTAGTTAGAGTTAGAAGCTAACTAAGTTGAGAAGAGCCAATGGAGTTGGTAAGAGTTGTTGGAGTTGTTAGTGATAAAAGTGAGGTTGCTTAACCTTGCTTGTAAGAATAGTCTAAGGCCTAAAGTAGAGGTATGGACTAGTAATAGTTGTTAGAGCTAAGTGTGTGAAGTAGATAGACAAATCTACTATAAGTATGTGTGTGTTTGTTGTAAAAAGAATTAAAGTGATCAATGAGAAAAATGTAGTCTTAAGTGATAAAGTGTTTCTCTTATCCTCTCTCTAAACACACACACGAACAAGAGAGTGAGAGTAAAAGAGTAAAACACTAAGAGAGACAAAGCAAGATAGCTAGAAAGAGTTAAAGATCCGCTGCAAAGAAAGAGAGTAAGAAAGAGGGTGTTGGAACACAAAGAGAAGTGTTCCAACAGCAAGAAAAACAGAGAGAAAAACAGAGCAAACCAAAAGAAAATCAAAAGTTCAACAAAAACTATAATAAGAAAAGAAGTAACAGAAAAGCATCTTGAAAACTACTTTAACTCTAAAGTAAGTGTTAGTAGCCAATATAGATATTAATCGACCTACATTCAAGTGTCCAGTCTGCACAGAGAATGTAAAGATCTTATTATAAGGAGGTAAAGCTCATAACATCACTTGCCTCTTCCCAGTCTGTCTCTGATAACTGGCACCGATAATTCACGAAGGCGTTAGTAATAACAGCTATTTCGTTTAACACACACGTCTGTAATTCCGTAGGGGAAGCTATCCCTCTTGGTAGACAACGGAGGCTGAAAAACTTTGAAAAGAGCACAACTAAGATCTCGGAAGAAACATAGGAGAACCGAAGTTAAAAGGGTCAGATCGAATACCTTTTCGACGGTGGTTGGTAGTGCTAAGCTCCTCCGGAACTCTTAGAGATGCAGCTCTAGGTTATCGCATCTGAAAGAAAATAAAACGAACTGATGTTTGCATAGGGAAAAGCTAGATACAGAAAAGGGAGGTTCGGATCGGTCACCTTATGTGACATGCAGGTGTTTGGATCTCTCCAAAGCTTCCGAACACGAAGGATGGCAGCTTGGAATTCTCGGTTCTACAAGAATCTCTAACGAAGCGGTCACCGTATGCGGCATGCAGGTGTTTGAACCTCGCCAAAGCTTTCGAACACGAAGGATCACAGCTTGGAATTCTCGGATCTACAAGAAGCAAAAACGAACCTAGGTTTTAGTTGAATAGAAAACACAGAATCATAAGGAGAAGGAAAAAGGGTTTAAATTGTTTACCTTTCCACGCCGATCGATGAAGATTAAATCCTCCCGAACAGGGAAGAACATGCGGGAAGGCTTTGCTAGGTTTCAGGAGAATCCTAAACTCAGAAGATGAAGAGGTGGAAGAAAGGGTTATCGGGACATAGCTTAAAGCCGGAAGACTCTTCGGTCGAAGGTCTGGAAAGCACCGGTCGCTAAGATCGCCGGTGGAAAACCTTCGAAATCATCACCAGCAGTGGAATCGCCATCTCCCGCTTCTGAGAGAGAGAGAGAGAGAGAGAAAGAGAGAAGAAGATTTGTCTGGAAAAATGAAAGAATCAATGGGTTTCTTTTAGGCCCGAATGATTTTCGCAAATGACAATTTTTTTTGAACATATATGACGTGGCAAATCGTTATGTTTGGATTGGTGCATGATTTTTTTCATTAGAACATGTGTCGCCTCCTGAATCTCTTCTCATACTGAGGTGTCATGTTTCTTGAGAGACATTTTGCTATTATATATATAATTACCCAGATAAACGTAAATTTCAACTGTATTAATATTGGAATATAGATAAAAATATGGGTGTCCTAGGAAACTCACTAAAAAGAAAAAAAAAATCGAATATACGATTTGATATCTCAGCTATATTACCCGGAATTAATATCCCCTACATGTTTAGCTGGAAAACAATCTAACTGCTGAAAATATTACACCGTCTGTTATGATCTTATGCTGATTATGCTTGATTTTTCTTATAATACTAAGGTAAATTTTCCAAATAAAGGAAGATAAATAAGGAAACTCTTTATTTCTTAAGGAAAAAATGGTAAAAGACCAAAGAAGCAAATAAATTCACAAAAACCAGCTCATACGTATTCGGATAAATATTGTATATATATATATATATATAACTACACTCAGAGATTCAAGATATACATACAATTCGTCAGATCGTAAGAGATTCCAATTTGCGTGAAGTAGAGAGATCGTGATAGAGATGGTAAAGGAGATCAAGCTGTTCGGCGTTAACATATCAACTGATCCGATAAGGCCGCCTGAGGTAACGACGTTAAGGAAGAGTCTCAGTTTAGGTAACCTCGATACACTTCTTGCTAACGATAACAGTAACGGTAACGGTGATCTAGTCGCCGCCGTTGAAGATACCGGTTATCATTCCGATGGTCAGATTCATTCTAAAAAGGGAAGATACGCTCATGATAAGAAAAAGGGTAAATTTTTCTTAATCTCATTAGCGACGATTAATTAGTTAAAACCTACAATACCGGTACAAAAAACGGGTACAAAAACGGGGATAGAAAATGGCAAATTAAAAAAATTATGGATACGGATACGGCGATAATCCGTGTTAATTTGGGCTTAATTATGGGCTTCAACTCAAAATCAATTGGCAATGAGTGGATTGACCCTAACCCTTTATATATTAGTGTTAGTCTCTTCATACTTTCGATGTGGGATCATAACACGCCTCCTCGAGATGATGGCTCTTATCAGCCCATCTCGAGGTAATAAACCCTTTTTGGACCACCTTACTTGGGTTAAACGAGGCTCTGATACCATGTTAATTTGGGCTTAATTATGGGCTTCCAACTCAAAACCAGTTGACAATGAGTGGATTGGCCCTAACCCTTTATATATTAGTGTTAGTCCCTTTATATTTCCGATGTGTGATCCTAACAATACGTTAAAAACATATATAAAAAATGTATAATTATAAATAAAATCACATTTAAATTACAAGATAACAAACTAGAAGGTTCTTTAGTTTTATATGAGAAACCAATTTTGAAATTTAACTGTATAAAAACGTTTAAAATCTCATTTTTCTGTTTTTGATCATTTTTCTATCTCATTTATTTCTTGAAATTTAACCGTATAAAAACATTTTAAAATATAATTTTTCTGTTTTTGATCATTTTTTCTATCTCATTTATTTCGAAGAAGTTTCCAAGATATCCCTAAATTTTTCATCCCCGAAATTATTTTTCCGGTACGGGATGACATCTATTTAGAAGTACCCGTGCATCATAGGTTAAAACTAATGAAAATTTATAAAATTTTAATTAAAATCAAACTTGCTAGGGATCCCATGGACGGAAGAAGAGCATCGGATTTTCTTAATCGGATTGAAGAAACTCGGTAAAGGAGATTGGAGAGGAATAGCAAAGAGCTTCGTGACGACAAGAACACCGACACAAGTGGCGAGTCATGCTCAAAAATATTTTCTTAGGTTAAATTCTAACGACAAGAGAAAAAGACGCACTAGTCTCTTTGACATCTCTGTCGAAGATCAGGTTTTTTGCCTTACGTACTTCCCAAGTAATGCATTATTGACTTTTTTTTATCTTTTAGGGTTTAAATTTTTGGTTATTTTGAATAGATGGAGAAAGAAAAGAATTTTCAAGTGATGACTACTCATGCATCATCATCGAAGACTCCATCTAAACAACCAATAACCGGATCTCAAGAACCGGTACAAGTTCAAACTCAAACTGAGATATCCAACCGGTTTCAGAATCTATCAATGGAGTACATGCCAATGTACCAAACCATGCCACCTTACTACAACTTTCCATATGTTATGTTCCACCCAATGTGCTACGGTAATCCTGAACCAATTAGGTATGTTCACCCTTCCGGGATACCTACCAAGGCATATACCGATCGTTATGCCTCGACCTCAGGCAAGTGAAGCTTCTCTTATATGAAAAAAGAATGACAGTTCGGAACTTGATATCGGTTTGCCTCCTCCTCCACAAGACCGGAGAAACAGACTTGATGGCCCATGACTTCATTCATTGGTTTTTTTATTTTATGTATGGATTTAGATGATTATTTATATATATGTTTTGTCAAAGGAGTGACAAAAAACGGAACAAAAAAAACAAACTGGAACCTGAAATAATCTGTTCAGTTTGGTTCTGGTTCTTGCCAAAATCCTTGATGGATCCTAGAGAATGCGGGTATTGCTTCGGCTCTGGTTCTTATCCGAGAACCAAAATAAGGAACGGAAAACCCAAAAACATATATTATTAAGTGCCAAAATTGGAATAATAACTGATTAATTGTCTAAAAATTAATTTTTTCTTCTGGTTAACCCCAAAAAACATGGATTAGAAAATAAATTTGGATTTAAATTAAGCTGCTCCTTTATTAACCAAAAACAAAAAATATTAGTTTAAGGTTAAGTTTATAGACTGAAATCCAAATGTATAAAAAATGATTTGATGATTGTTTTATTAGTAACTAGTAGAAACCTTTAATCAGTTTCCTTGAGGCTCGGCTGTTCCGACCAACATGTTGTGATTTGTCTAAATCACCACCGAGTTCTAAGGCGGCGCCCAAGAATCCGGTCTGAGTTCCATCGCTGTCGTTGTCGATGTCTCCTTCGATCGTCAATCCTTCAATCCTAGCAGCAATAGATTCCTCTCTCATCCCAACATCCACATCTACAAAATTCGATTTCTGTTATAACTACTCGACCATGATCTTAGTTACATTACTCGGAGTTTCTGGTTCTTTTTTTAAAAAAAAATCAGGGTTCGGGCCTTTGGCTTTAATCTCCACTTAGATTTGGTACCAGTCATTGATAATACCAATTTAAATGGCGTAAATCATACCGTAATCAATAGAATCGAACCCAGGTAACAAAGGCTACTAACGTTTTTTTATCGGTTAATTCACTAACCTTTTTGGTGTGTGTATATATATACCTGGATTTGAGAAGAGCCAAAGGACAAGAGCACATGCAAGAAGGACAAAGGGAATGATGTGAATAGCGTTTTCTGCGAACTTGGCACGTGACTTCTCCTTCTTAACCATCTCCTCTGGTGGATTATTGTAGGAAGGTGGTTCGTCCCCGTCGAGGGGACCGATCATGGAACCCATCCACAATCCTTTGGGCGGTGCGGACGAGTAGTCTTCCGTCCCACGGTTCCAACTTGCGGATCTATACATATTGTTTTTTTTTTTTATCTTTCTGAATTTTTTTTGCTTTGATTTATTTTGTAACGAAAATTATATAAAAATTGCTTTATGTGTAGGATGTTGATAGTTTTGTAAACGAGCTTGATCAGTTTCTCTGTTACGTTTCTAGTAATTCGCTGATTTATACAAAATTTTTCTTTGTTTGAAGAAAACAATAAACAAATAATTTCCGGATTTGATTGCGAATTTAGAGCCTATGTTTTGTTACGTACCTTGGATCGAAATTAGGACTTTGTCAAATTGTTCAATGAAAATCTCACTCGTTTCTTCTTTTCAGGGTGATGAAAGTTGTTTCTTTAGATTCTTTTTGTATATCTATCGAATTTTGCAATAACAATCTATGCTGTTAAATGTTTTGGGAAAAAATGGGACCGAGTAAGTAGACCGATAAATAAATGCATTTAACATAGTTAACTAAATTAATTCTTTTAAATTTCTGGCATATTACAAAACCAATTATTAGATTTAGCCTCTATACTCAAGAATTATGGATTTGTATGTTTCTTCTTCTTTTATGGATTTCAATTTTAACTAGTATGATTTGCTCGCACCATGTGCGAGCACAACAATTAATAAATAATTTAAAAATTATTAATTCAATATTAATTATAATTATACATAAAATAAACATTATTATATTTTTTATTAAAAAAATTTATAGTGTATACATAAATTTAAAAATAATAGCAACAAAATAAATTATTATCTAAAATTATATATATAAATATCTAATTTTACTCTGTAAATATATTTTATATTAATTATAATAAATTAAAATTATATATGTATAAACATTAATATATATATATTAATTATTGTTTATATTTATCCAAAATAAAATAAGATTGTCAATATTATTAAGGCTAACATAGTAATTAACTTAATTTCATTAATGACAAATTAGTAATCAGCCATTTTGAGAGCGAATCTAAGACCAAAAACACTTCTCAATTAATATAAAGATGTGGTCGATACAAACATTAATAAGATAGTTATAACTAAAATTATAAGCACCGTTCATACAAATTATAGAAGAATATATATATAATCGAGGGAGAGTCAAGCATGCAAGTGAAAAAGACAACCGACAGGTGATCTTGTGGTGATCTTGTGATAACAATTTTTTTTAAATAACTTTAATTAGTGTATATAATAACAATTTATACACGTGATAACAATTTATTATAAACCGATGATTCGTATTCCTTGTAAAAGCGAAACAGTACACAAGCCTCAACTCCAAAAGTACAATATCAGAAAAAGGTTAGTTTATGTAAGTTTTAGCGAATTGAAAATTTGACTAACAAAAAAAAGAGAAACCCTAACTTGAAAACTTAGATTTTAAGACAATGAAATGAAGGCTTGAGCAGTTTTAGCAACTTTGATGAAGACATCTTCGAGAGTTGTGTCGGCAAGTCCCCAAGCAAAGACTGTGAAGTTGGATTTGGCATTTTCTACAGCCCGAAACACCTCAGCAATCCTAACTTCGTGCTTTGGGAGCTCAAACTTCTGTGTACCAGCGAGATGATATATCTTCTTGGCGTTGGGAGACACAGTTGAAACCAATCTCTGGACATCTTCTTCATGTTTTGAAGATGTTGTCATCGTGAACACATACGATCCACCGTATCTGCTCTTCAGCTCCTTGGAGTTTCCTATGCATTGCAAGCCTCCGTCTACAAAAATCCCCAACCTATCGCATAGAAATTCTGCTTCTTCCATAGAATGAGCTGAAAATGCAGTCTTAACGTTAAGATCGATTAGGTCTAATTTAGGACACAAGCTAATGAATCACATCCCATTAGCTCAGAAAGTAACATATACTTGTGAGGATTATTGCTGTGTTTTGTTTTGCACGCTTAATCACATTCCATAAGTTCTTCCTCGAGGCTGGATCAAGTCCTGTGCTAGGCTCATCCAAATAAACTACCTAATTTAGAAAATGATTAAGCTCAATGATTAATAACTAACTTCGGAGCCTGGGTACAGCTGGAAGAAACATCGGCTTTGGCCTTCAAATTTTTTAGAACTAATATACATAAGCTCTATGGGCCCAAATTACACATAATCTTATTTATTAAGATTTATACTAAAATATTTATGGCCTCCTAAATTTTAGGGCCGACCCTGCTAACTTGAGTCATTGCTTGACAAAACCACGCAACAAGAATGCACATACATACCTTGGGGTTCCCGATAAGCGATATGGCCACACTAAGCCGCCTTTTCATACCTCCGCTGTAATTTCCAGCAGGTTTGTCGGCAACTCCTCCATCGAAAAGGCTTACGCTTTTTAGAGACTCTTCCACGGCCTTGAAACGGTCATGAATAAACGTTGACTTTCTTGAATAATGAACTACAGATAAAATAGAAACATACTTGCGTTAGAGCCGAGCCCTTGATATTCTTTAGTCTTCCGTAAAAGAGAAGATGTTCCCTTCCTGTTAGCGTCTCCCAAAGCAAGCTGAAAAAAAAAAAAAAAAAAGTTGTTCCTTATTTTGCTTGGTAATGAAATAAAATACAAAAGTATTTGTTGAAGAGTATTTACTCGTGCTGTGGGCATACGCCCATGCTCGTGTATACTTTGTTCATATCCTTGCATATGTCCAAACCCTGAACCAAGGCTGTTCCAGATGAAGGTTTGAGGAGCCCAGTCATCTAGCATAACCAAGAAAGAAAGAAATCACAAAATTTGACACTATATATAACGTTTGTGTTGTGAAACTGTTTTGGAGAAACTGACCATACTGATGAAGGAGGTTTTTCCAGCGCCATTAGGTCCAAGCATGCCAAAACATTCTCCTGAAGGCACGTCGAGATATAGCCCTCTCACTGCCATTTTTGGCGGGTTGCCATCTCTACCTGGATACACCTTTTTCAAGTTGTCACACAGGATAGCATGCCCTGTGTTACCTTCATTCCTCAATTGTTGAACCTTCTCCCTCTTACCACATAAACATCATGTCAAAAAGTGTTATAGCATGGGTGCCATTTGTTATAGATGCCGACGTGAATGATAGCATAATTTTCCCGCTAACAATGTACATTTTTCTGTAGCGTTTTACATTTTATTTTGAGCTTTGAAATCAGAGAAAAATATGAAAAAGAGATGACTTGTAAACATGCATACCTCCTGAATGACATCTATTTTTCCCATATCTATGGAGACTTTTTTAGAATCCAGCCTCTGGATAGTAGGCCTCCTTGGTAGGGAAGAAGATTTCTTCTCCAAGAAAAAGAAAGGGTGCTTCCCTGATGAGAAAACCTGATCGATATAGAAGGCTACGATGAGAGCCAGAAACCACTCTATCGACATGATGCATAAAACTTCACCCATTCCACTATCGCTGAGATCTTGCCATTTTATCCCATTTCCCCGGGAGGCATATTGTGAGAACTCATACAATCCTCGGTATAGAGAAAAACCCGGATACAATTCCAAGGCAACAATCCATTCCTCTGTAGTATATAAGCAGTAATTAATAAAACATGATGAGCATTTAACTCTTTTTAAGCTGTTAAACTTACCCGGGAATGACTGAGTTTCAAGCATATTTTGGAAGAGAAAGCTACCCAAGAGCCCAGTTCCGTACACCAATATGTAAGCAACGACTACACCAAACAGAGAGACCATTGAACATTGACATGTTTTTGATGAGCAGATTCAAGAAATGTGATATATTATACCTGTAACAGTCTTAACCTTTGAGAATATTGAAGAAACTAGAAAGGCAAGAGCGATTTGCAGATTTAAGTAGATAAAATAGAAAACGAACTGGATGCTATAGTCATTGAGCCGGAAGTACTTGAGTCCTATCACTGATCCGAAGCTCACCAAAGAAACAACGTAAAACATGGATATGGTAAGAAAATAGGCATATGTAATCATCCAATATGGACCATCACCTAGGCCGTGCATTTTCATTATAATTCTTAGACGCTCTTGTTTCTCATACACCAATGATGTCAAGATCACCTGCAAGATTAATTTACATCATTTTACATATAGTGGACGGGATAGTTGATGAAAACATATTCAATGATAGAACTTACGGGGAACAAAAGAAGAACAACCCAAGTGAAGAAAAGTGGACCAAGCAAGGACGCGATGTCTTGATTGAATCTTGTTGCGTGTTTAGGAACTTCTTTGACAAACTCAAATAATATCCTTATCCCGGGGCCTTTCAGAAACTTTAGATAAGCATTTGATATCTGCATGCAATGAGAGAAACATGAATTTAGTCAATATATAGAGGGTACCTCAGCGATCATGAGGATGTCTTGAGAGTACATCATGGTACCAGATTGATAGATCTGGGAACTCGGACCAGCTTTACAGGCTTAGTTGAAAACTCGTCTTTGTAGGTTGAGTTATACCAGATGGTGACATTGAAGTTTTTCTTATCCGTACTCATGAGATCGTCTTTGTAGCTTATTCGAAACCTGCAGCGATCTCATTTGTCATCCCCGCAGGGTTTCCCCTCCAACTACCCTTGAAAAGCTCATTATTGACCTCTACTGAACTATTTCGCCAGAGACACAACCCTTGAACACACTTCACCTCTGGACACAAACCATGGTTTTATCATCTCTCATCAAGTCAAACGAGAATCACAAGAAAGAAAAATACCTGTCTGAATTTTTCCGAGAGAGATTGGCCATGTAGAGTTTGCACTACACAGAGGTTGGCCATGTAGAGTTTTCAAAAAATATACAATTATAATTTTCAATTTAAAAAATTGTAAAACCTATGCTTAAGATATCTAAAATTCGGAAAACATTTTTCATAACTTATCAAAAATAAAAACGTTTTATATAATTTAAAAAACGTTTTTAATATTATGAAAAACCATTAAAAAAAATTTTTTGGATCAAATTAATATAAAAAACAAAATTTCATTACTTGTACAATAGTTCTACAAATCTAACTACACAAACCATAACCTAAGATCTAACACACCTTAATCACTACATGCATCCTAAATCCAAACTTCTAACATCCTAAAAATCATGTAATTTCCGTTTTTGATCGGTTAGAAAGGGAACTTACATGTTTATATGGCGTTGGGCGGTGGGGATTGCTAGTCGGTGGCCGGAATCGTCGAGAAAAGGGAGAGAGAAGTCGGAGATTCGCGGTGGAGAGAGAGAGAGAAATCGCAGAGAAAATGAGGGAGAAGAAGTTTAATCGCTCTTATCTTTTTAAAAACCGACGGATTTCCGACGGCTCTTAAAGTTCTGTCGGAAATCCGTCGGTTCCGAGTCGGTCCAATTATTTGGCGGTTAAATGAAAACGGTTCGGCGCAAAAACGAAAATATTTGTAAAAATTTATATTCCGACGGATTTACGACGGACACATACTTACCGTCGGAAATCCGTCGGTTATTAAAAATGCGCTTGCAGGATTCGAACCTGAGCCCTTAGGATGTTTATGTCACTCCTTAACCAGTGTGCCGATGTTACTAATTGTAATGTTAATACAACGTTAATTATATGAGGACATTCACCATAATGGAAACGAACTTTCCATTAAATCATGATTGAAAACAACGCATTACATTTCAGTTACAAGCATTATTTGTAACATTTAGAGGTTACACTTAGATAGTCCGGTTATTATAATTCGGAAATTGGTTCTCGAACCAATTCTCTGCGTCAGTTTGTCTCCACTTGCGGATCATACGGTTCCATGACCTTTCAGGGATCCACTCTGGTTTCTCTCCCCCATTTTCTGCAAGTGACTGCAAACGGCGCATTTTTGTTTGGAAAACACGTCTTGCGGTCTTATGGAATTCCCGCCAGACGTTGAAGAGGTTTTCAGGACCGAAATTGTAGTGATCCTGTTATGGTAAATAAAATAATAAAAAAGCAATATTGAATTAAAAAAAAAAAATACGAAGAAAAATAAGTTACCAGAAAATGTTTGAACCATGCAGCTCTAAGGTCGTCTGGGATTGTGTAATAAACGACGTTGCTCCCCGACCAATGATTCTCGATGATTCTACTTATTGCGCCCAAAATGCTTGCGTGGTATCCAAACCAAAGAGAACGGTTTTCTCTAGAGGGGTTAAGAACAGGAAGGTGTCCCCGACCACGTTTACGGATTTCCCGCATATAAGAATCGCGGTTCTCAGGAGACATATAGACAAAATCCATTTTAGTGTTTGTGAAGTTGTAGAGTGTGGAGTAAATTATTACGTTGAGCCCATATTTATGCAAAATTTTCCGACGGATTTTCCGACGGCTGCCGTCGGAAATTAATTTATTAAATACATGAAGAGACGTTGCAATGAAACGTGCAGGAAAGATTCGGGGTTAACAGGCCTGCGTTATTGCAGCCTTTGACTGATTTCCGACGGATTTCCGACGGATCATATAATCTCCATCGGAAATCCGTCGGAAATTTCCGACGGAATTCCGACATGTTGTGTTTAGGGTTTGTTTAGGGGTTAGGGTTTCTAGATTATTGAACACTTACACCAAGTTTAGATGTGTTATTCATCACATTCGGGATAAATTTGACTTATGCAATAGTGTATAGATATTATCTAAATCGGTGATAAGAATGATTGAATCTTTCTATAAACGGCATTGTACGTTAAGAAGTAATTTCCTCCGATGTATTTACTATTCTTGTTATGACGCATAATGTTAGTTCTCCGTAGATGAAGTCTTTCAATGTTTATAGAGACAATAAACATTAGTAGAAGAGAGGTCTATTAATTAGATGTTTTAGGGTTTGAAACCTTAAACCCTAAATATTTTTCTGTCGGTATTATGTCGGAAATTTCCGACGGATTTATGACGGAAATAGGTTTTCCATCGGAAATCCGTCGGATATTTCCGACGGATTTATGACGGCAACAGGTTTTCCATCGGAAATCCGTCGGTAATTAAAAACATGAGGAAATTTCCGACGGAATTCCGACATGTTGTGTTTAGGGTTTGTTTAGGGGTTAGGGTTTCTAGATTATTGAACACTTACACCAACTTTAGATGTGTTATTCATCACATTCGGGATAAATTTGACTTATGCAATAGTGTATAGATATTATCTAAATCGGTGATAAGAATGATTGAATCTTTCTATAAACGGCATTGTACGTTAAGAAGTAATTTCGTCCGATGTATTTACTATTCTTGTTATGACGCATAATGTTAGTTCTCCGTAGATGAAGTCTTTCAATGTTTATAGAGACAATAAACATTAGTAGAAGAGAGGTCTATTAATTAGATGTTTTAGGGTTTGAAACCTTAAACCCTAAATATTTTTCTGTCGGTATTATGTCGGAAATTTCCGACGGATTTATGACGGAAATAGGTTTTCCATCGGAAATCCGTCGGAAATATCCGACGGATTTATGACGGCAATAGGTTTTCCATCGGAAATCCGTCGGTAATTAAAAACATGAGGTTTAATTTTCCTCCGCGTGGATTCGAACCCACGCTCAGGTAGTGACACAGACGGATAGTTAGAACCAATTCGGTTGTCTGACAAGTTTGCGATTTATTGCAACGTTTTATTATTATAGAGAAAATCTTAATTATTACCAAATTAAAATATTTTATTGGTACTTCCCTAAATATTAACGCAAAGATTAGAAATGACCAACACATTGACTTCAAGTAAAATAAAATATTTAGTTCCATTTTACAAAATCTTATTACAACAATATTAATCCGCATCATCTCCTGAATCGTAGTCCGTTGAAATAGAATCGGTGTCGTCATCGAATTCCCCCCTCTCTTCTTCGGAATCCGAGTGGAGAACAATGTTCCCAAAATGAGTAAAATCAACGACGAGGTTAACTTCAAGAGATTCTTCAACCGGAGCTATGTAATCACTTTGCCTTGCTTGAAGTGGTTCTTGTTCTTCGACTCCTTGAACTCTTCCTCGTGGATAAATTTTGGTAACTGTAACCCATGGGTCGTTCTTGTATGTTACTCGAGGATAAGGGATGTAACTAACCTAAATTAGCGAGGAGAAATTAGCATACAGTGCTCTATATAATCACGTTATATCGATGATGGAAAAATAAAACGAGGCCAAAACATTCCGGTGTATTTACCTGGTCTGCTTGAGATGCAATAATGAAGGGGTCGAATTTTTGAAGCTTCCTATTCGAATGTATAGACGTTACGCCAAACTCATCTATTGATACACCTCTCCCGATAATAGGGTTGTACCAATCGCACAAAAAAACCACGCATCTCATCCCTAGCTTTCCGATGTATTTGACTTCAAGTATTTCTTTGAGCACACCATAGTACACAACTTCGCCGGATGTAGATGAGATTCCGTGTTCGGCCGTCGTTCGAGAGGACCCTTCTTTATACACTTTAAAGGCATATCCCCTAGTGCAATATCGCGGATAAGACTTCGTGTTGTAGTGGAGGCCGTTGACTATGTCTACTAACCAATCTGCCGGCTGGCGCCCACATTTGACTTCTGTTTCCACCTAAAAATTAGCATGTAAAACGTTTTTGTAAATGTCCAAATCTTTTATATTTCAGGTTGAATGAATATGCAAAACTCACATAAAACTTTAACCAAGCGCAGAAGTATGTGTCTTTCCACTCTTCACGATCATTCTCGTTCAACTCTGGATGCCGATGTTGTAGTGACTCCATGTATAACCTATAAAAATCAACGCGGGGGTAAAAAAATGCATGTGATCCTGAAGTTTAAATGCAATTATGAAAACGAAGTAAACTACACATACCTTTCGTACTCAAATACTTCCTCGCAGTTGTTTAGAATATATTTCTGAAGGTGGGCGTGTTCTTGGGTCGTTAATTGTCGCTTTATTTCTTTACCGCTTAACCGTCCAACTTGTTGAAAAATACTGGGAACCGATGAAGGATAAAATGGTCTTTCACCTCTGTCATCGTTTCTTGCCGGGCGCCGACTCTTTGTGCGTACTTGTGAAGGGAAATAATAACCGGCAAATGTCGCCGCTTCCTCGTTGTGATACTGAGCAGCAACCGAACCCTCAACTTTAGCTGGGTTTTTAACCTTTTTCTTGAGATGGAACATATAGCGTTCGAAGGGATACATCCACCGATATTGTACCGGACCACCTAGTCGAGCTTCTCCAGGTAGGTGAATGGGTAAATGCTCCATAACATCAAAAAATGACGGTGGGAATATCTTCTCAAGATTGCAAAGGATTTTAGGAATGTTATCCTCCAAAGTTCGAATGCCATCAGCCGTCAAAGACCTCGTGCTTATGTCCCTGAAAAAGGAACCTACCGCGGCAATTGCTTTGTGAACATCTTTGGGGAGGAGATGAGCAAACGCAAATGGCAGTAGTCGTTGCATTACCACATGACAATCATGACTCTTCATCCCTATGAACTTGTCCCCCTCTGTGTCAACACAGTTACGCAAATTAGAAGCGTAACCGTCAGGGAATCGTACGCGGCGCGTAATCCACTCGAAGAACTCTTCCTTCGATTTCTGATCTACCCAGTACGCTGGAATTGGAGGTTTACCGTTCTTTTGAAGATGAAGTTCAGGCCGTTGACAAATTTCAGGCAAATCAAGCCTAGACTTAACATTATCTTTCGTCTTTCCTTGGACGTTCAGAACGGTGTTCATGATGTTATCAAAGAAATTTTTCTCAATGTGCATCACATCAAGATTATGCCTTAGTAGCTGGTCCTTCCAATACGGTAAATCCCAGAAGATGCTCAGCTTGTGCCAGTTATGGACTATACCAGCTCCATATACATTCTCATGACCGTTACCACCACATTCACGAGTTCTTAATGCACCAAAACCCTCTAAGAAAACCAAAGTAGACGACCCACTGTCTTGCAGAATAGGATCATCAAACACTTTCTTCTTCTTCGTAAAAAGTTTAGTGTTTTTCCGGTATGGATGATCATGTGGTAGAAATCTCCTATGACAGTCAAACCAAGAAGATTTGCGTCCGTTCTTAAGCTGAAATGCATCGGTCTTTTCCTGACAATACGGACATGCTAACCTTCCATGCGTAGTCCATCCAGATAACATACCATAAGCTGGAAAGTCGCTAATGGTCCACATTAATGCAGCCCTCAACAAAAAATTTTCCTTACATGAGACGTCATATGCTACAATACCGGGCAGCCATAACATTTGCAGCTCGTGTATCAATGGCTGCAAGAATACATCAAGTGATCTTCTAGGATGCTCTGGACCGGGAACAAGTACGGAGAGGAAAAGAAACTCTCGGCGCATACACATAGATGGCGGTAGGTTATACGGAGTCAAAATAACTGGCCACAACGAATATGGTCTCCCATGCCTTCCGAACGGGTTAAAACCATCTGTGCATAATCCAAGGTACACATTACGTGGCTCGTATGCAAAATCTGGATATACACTCTGAAAATGTCGCCACGCTTCAGCTTCAGACGGATGCGCAATTTCTGGTCCTCTTCTATGCTCAGCATGCCATCTCATTTCCCCTGCAGTTCGCTCCGATTGGTATAAGCGCCTCAGCCTATCGGTTAACGGCATATACCACATTCTCTTATAAGGAACCTTAGCTCTTCCCCTTGTATCCTCATAACGCGGCTTCTTACAGAACTTACATTCCAAACGGTATTCATCTTCTCGCCAATATATCATACAATTGTCGATGCAAACATCTATCATCTGATACGGTAAACCAAGCCCTTTAACCAGTTTCTCAACCTCGTTGTATGAACCTGGCGCAAGATTATCTTCAGGAAGAACATCTTTCAGGTATTCGCAAAAAGCATCCACACATTGCTCCGCCAGATTATAGTCCGTCTTTATTCCCATCAGTCTAGTTGCAGATGATAATGGCGAATGTCCGTCTTTGCAACCAGCATAAAGCGGACGCTTCGCTGCATCTAACATATCAAAAAATCTCCTAGATTCTACATTAGGTTCCTCCTCTGCCCTAGGGATTTGAAATTCACCTACTTCCTGTATATTTTCTCTAAATGCATCATTAACCATCTGAACAGTTGCTACACCAACATCTTCATCCACGATATTATGATGTTCGCTAGTACTACCAATAGGTTCCCGCGTACTAGCACTACCAAAATGATCTCTACTACTACTTGCGCCATCAAATGTTTCCCCGTGAAGATACCAAATCTTATAACCAGCCATAAACCCAACTGAGTAAAGGTGATGCCATACTTCCCCAATTGTAGGATTTCTAACATTTCGACACTGACTACATGGGCATTTCATCTTACCGGTTTTCTGCGTATGAGGTTGATTGCAAGCCATCGTCATGAATTCCACAATACCGAGTGCATATGGTTTATACACTAAATCCGTCGTCTCATCTATCCTCGGTCCGTCCATCCACGATCTGAAATAATTAGAAGAAGCCATTTTGATCTCGGAAGAAAGTGAGGGAACAAGAGAGGGAGAGAGAGAGTGAGAGAGAATGGTGAAGAGAAGAAGGGAGAGATGCTTGATTATATTGAAAATTAACCGACGGAAAACCGACGGACTAGCCGTTACCGTCGGTTTTCCGTCGGAAAATATGTCAGCCCAACAGTGCCACACAACGGTTATGTCGGCCCAACGGTCTATTCGTGATTTCCGACAGAATACCGACGGTACATAAACCGACGGTAAACCGACGGATTGTATTATCCGTCGATAATCCGTCGGAAATTTGGTAAACGGTCAAAAAAGAGAATTAACTCTCTTCTCTTACCGAGGCATCGAGTCGGTAATTGTCCCTTCGGAAATAAATCCGAATTCCGACGGATTTCCGACGGTTTGGCCGTCGGTAATTTTTCTTTATATATCCACCGAGTTTCTTCCTATTTGGCATCAGCAAAAAAACAAAAAAAAAACAAAATATGGATTACGTTTTTCTTTCTGCCGAAGCCCGCACGACGATTCTGCAAATGATCGCCGAACCAGGTCGGGAGGCATTGCCAAACCTCGACCCAACTCTTCCACCACATCAGGGGATTTGGTTTGGATCCAATGTAGTCATTCCCTCCGTGATCAACGACATAATCCGGAATCGCTGGTCTGGAAGATACCTGACGTACTACAACGTCCTGCCTACACTCAAAACTTCATGGTTTATTGATTTTCTGGTAAGTTATATATTTATGTTTTTGTACTTATATTTTAATTTTAAATTTTATTTAACCCAAATTTTTTTTATTAATTTTAGGAATTTTTTACATTCTCTCCGGATAATCTTTTTATTGTTTGGCGGGAGTTCCACCGGGCCGCAAGGAAAGTTTTCCAAACAAAGATGCGGCGGATGAAGCTCCGCTGGCAACGGGGTGAAGGAAGACCGGCTTGGATTCCGGCGGGAGAGTGGAACATCATGGTCAACCAATGGAGGGAGACGAATGTCGGGACTTGGTTCGGGAACCAAACACAAAATAATAACAATTAAAAATTTATTGTAATTTTTATTTAAAATAACAATGAATTTATAAATAAAATTGTTTTTTTTAAAATGTTATATACGAATAACATAATATATTATTAATTGTGAATTAGATAAACGAATAACTCAGCGTATCACAGTGGTTCGGGAATAAGGTATAACTGTGCAAAGGTCTCGTGTTCGAGACCGCCCTTCTACCAGTTTTTTATTAACCGACGGCCTACCGACGGATTATCGACAGAATATACATCCTGTCGGTAATCTGTCGGAAATATTCCGACAGATTGTGTTTCCGTCGGAATTTACCGACGGATATCCGACAACTCATAACCCGTCGATTCTACGTCGGGAAGCTGTCGGAATCTGGCTGAATTTCCGACGGGAAATTTTCTGTCGGAAAATCCGTCGGTTTTGGCATTGTTTTCTTGCAGTGATACTCAAAAGCTTTTTTTAACCAAGAGGTCGTATTCTATTGGTAAAGAGAAATGGTAATACTCTCTCGCCGCTTAAGTTTGAATTCTCCTTGTCACCGGATGATTAAATTGAGGATATCGCCGGTTTCCAGGAAAAACACGTACGGCCGCCTAATCGGGACCCACATTGATGGGTCCGGATATCATGGGTTATGGAAAAAAAAACTTTACTTTGACTAAAAGAAGATGTATTATTTGCAGCACTTGAAAGTTGAGCCAACAGATGAAAACAAGGCTTTCATGACTTTTGTTATCCCTCACGACAAAGAGAAACTTCTGACGGTAAGAATATACAATAAAAAGAAGCTCTAATTAATTAGGTCTTCATCGGTTCCATGATGTTCATAATCTTTTTTTTTTCTCCACGAATAGGGTTTTTTCGAAGAGCTACAAAACAGAGAATCTGAGTTTGGAATCTCGGACATACAGCTCGGGCTAGCAACTCTTGAAGAAGTGTTTCTGAACATCGCTAGACGGGCTGAACTAGAAAGTGCAACCGCTGAAGGAACCATGGTCACTCTCCAGTTAGGATCAGGCATGTCACTAGAGGTAAATCCAAGTGCACATGTATAATATTATTTATTTATTTGCAGAGTTGAGGAATTCTAATAAGTTATATGATCAATGTAAAGATACCTGTGGGAGCAAGATTTGTTGGGATCCCTGACACAGAAAACGCTGAGAATCCAAGTGGAGTAATGGTTGAAGTGTACTGGCAACAAGACGGGTCAGGATCGATGTGCATCTCGGGACACTCATCGGAGATGCGAGTCCCACAGAATGTTCCTTTGATACGTCCACCATCACCAGATGCGTTAGGACATAAAAGGCTACCACAAGCGATTCGGGGTATCGTGATCGATTTGTGAATCTAACAAATTAATGTTTGCTTTATTGGAATCGTAAACAAAGATAGGATCTTTCTTTTCTAGCTAGTATCAATAGTTCACATTGAGTTTTGTATTTGTTCAATGTGTACATGTTTTAGACAAGTTCCTGATTGATTTCTGTAGTTGCTGACATCTGATCCACTAAAGAAAAAACTGCTAGATAACCACATATAAGTTTGTGGCTATTTAAGTTATAACCACAAACAAATTTTATAGTTATGAGTTTAGCAACGCTTCCACGGATATACACGAATTAATATCAATCATTTTATGATTGGTTTCTTCTTTTCCAATGGTTTGGTTTGATTCGGTATGTTCTAAACAAATTATACAATTGAAGGGGACAAAAGTTTATGTCCAAACAAAGGTAACCCAAGGAAGAACTTGAGATTATTTACAACCGAAAACACGAATCCCTAGTGTCCATTTCCAAGCCGGGAAGTATCAGTTTCATCGTGGTGGTCCGAGCCATCAAGTATATCTTGGATGAATTTTATGAAAGAGCAGAGTCCACCAAAGAAATTATGGTTGATGACACCGTTTCCATCACGAACATGCGCAAAATCCACCAGCTTTACTTTCACCCGCGCATCATCCCGTCTTTTAATGGAAATCGAAGGTGGTGGTGGCTGGATCGAAACTGGGGGCTGGATCGAGACTGTATCGAAGAGGATGAAGAAGAAACTTGATTGAAAAAGAAGAACGCTGGAAAAAAAGTTGAGAGGAAGAGTTAGGGCTGGGAAGAGAGACACTTAGATATTTAGGTTTAAATGAATCAACGGTTCAGATTATAAAACAAAAAGAGATCTAACGGCCCAGAGTATAATCCTAGTGATAGTTGTTAAACCAAAGAATTTGTTTGAGTATAATAATATATAATAATTATAAAAATAAAATAAAATAGTACAAATGGTTATAAAAAAAAATCTTAAAATGTAAAGTTTAAAACTGTAAGAGAATTTTTTTAAATGATAAAATTTATAAATGATTTAAAATAGTAAATGAAGATATATACTAACTAAAAGTGCTTAAATTTGATTTAGTTTTTGTTTACAATCTTTTTATTGACGTTAACTTTTAAAATATAGAATATGAAACTTTTAAAATATTAAATTTTATAAATAATTTAAAAATAATAAAAATTAGTACATAAAGTGATCAAAATGATTAAATTTTATTTTAATTTATTATTGTTTACATAAATTTTAAACTAATTTTATGTAAAGTATATATTTAAATGGTTTAAATATTAGATTTATGTATATATAAGTAGTTTTTATATTTTGATTTTATAGTTTATGATTGAGATTATTGTTTAGAGTATGATTATGATTTAAGGTATAGGGTTGTGTTTAAGGTTATAGGTTAATGTTTGAAAATAATAGATTTGAAATAAATAAAAAATTGTGTAAGTGTTGAATCTTAGGTTTGGATATATTATAATAATTGAAATTTTGTTAATTATAATTTTATTTGTACTTTAGAGTTTTGGGATTTGTTTAGGGTTTAGGGTTAGGGTTTAAAGTCTTAATTTGTTTTATGTAAACTCTATATGTAAATGTGTAAATTAGTTTTATGTATATATAATTATTTTTATAATTTGATTTTATATTTTATTATTAAGATTAATGTTTAAAGTATGATTATGGTTTAGGTTTTTAAATAATAGATTTATAATATATTTTTTATTTATAAGTGTTAAAACTTAGTTTTGGATATATTATACTAATTATAATTTTATTAGTTAGAGTTTTAGGGTTTGTTTAGGGTTTAGGGTTTTAATAGCTACATATATATTCGTAACTATACAATATATATAGTTACGAATAGCTACGAATTTTTTTCGTAGCTAATTAGCTACGACAAATGACGTAGCTAATCATAGCTATCGTTTGCTACGATTTATTCGTAGCTATGTAGCTACGGATAGCTACGATATGTATTCGTAGCTAAATAGCTACGAATAGTTACGGATAGCTACGACTTTGCTACGATTTGAATTCGTAGCTAATTCGGAGCAATCCGTAGCTGAAAATATTAGCTACGGAAAAATCTGTAGTTAATCCGTAGCTAAATACAGTTTTTCTTATAGTGGTTTTCTCCACGACCATTGCTCTGAAATGGCTTGAAAAATCGGCATACGTTGTCTACAAGTGAACCGAGATTCCCATCTCTAGCAATGTGACCAGCAACTTGGTGTTCAGGGACCTTAAGCATCTTTATGCAACATTCAATATATATGATTAATTCTGAAGAATAATATATCAGATTCACCAGAAAAAAATTCTCAGTATCCTTCTTAAAGACTTATTAAAAAAGTCAAGTTGAGATCAAATTAGACGATTAGATCAGACGAACTATGTTGTAAAATATCAAACAACTAGGTTTACGGCCCGTGCGTTTGCACGGGCTAATTGATTAGCTAAAAAAACTGTGGCTTAAACTTATAACATAAATTATTTATACATTAATTAGAAAAAGTTAAAGTATAATAATTAATTAATTTTGAGAAGATAAGTGTAACAAAAATAATCTGAACATGGGGAATTAGCTGACAAAAATATTTTTGAGGAAGCTGGCTTTAAAGTTAAGCTTCAACTCAAATGGTCGACTAAACCTACTCGAAATCCTTTTCTCAATCGTCTCAACAACTTCGTCATGTCCTCTTCTAAGAAAAGTTCAACAAATGAAGCGTGACAGCTCCCTGGATACAAAACATACATTTTTTTTGGTCAAACAAAACATACATTATTATCACGTTATGTTACTGCTTCTAAAGAAAGATCAGCTGGTAAACTAAAAGATATTGAAATGTTATTGAGGTTCGTTGGTGTGCTTACTAATCAATGAAATCCACCGATACACCAAAGGCCTTTGCCATCGCATCCACCGGCACGCTCTTGTAAGATTCCAGAAACTGAGAGTACACCACCGTTCTCACTTCCCTCATGTAGAACCGGAAATGTGGGTACAAGTAACCGTCAAACTTTATCTGCTCTGCCATTCCAGCTGTGAAAATACACAAATAATGAAGCTAGTATTAACACAGACAAAGCAAGCAAAAAGCATACATAAGTAAACACAGTTCAGTAAGCTGTGAATTTGGTCATTGGATTGAACTCACCAAATGCTGAGAAAAATGCCTTGTACTGGCACTCGTACAGGGAGTTCAGGAACTCAGAAAGGAATGGATCTTCCCAAGCACGGTTAAGATCTCAGGTGCATCAACAACCTGTCAAATAAGTAGCACTTTAGCATTTTACTCAAAAAGATTCACAGCGCAACAGAGGAACTACAAAAAAAAAAGCAAGATTCACATCACTTGAATTCTAAGTGGACAAACTAAACGTTATCCGTAACTAAATTTAGAACACTCAAAGTAGAGGACTGAGACATCGACAAATACCTTTTGCTTAAGAGAAACTCTATCCAGAGTTATGATGCTTGTCAGCACGGTGTAAAATAGTCAGGTCTCGAAGTAGAACACTCAAAGTAGAGGACTGAGACATCGACAAAGTCCACATTAGTTAGGACTTTCAGATCACGAATGTAATTGACAAATAAAAACAAATGAGTCTGTCGATACTATAGAAACAGACATAGTTATAGTTTCGAAGTAGATTAAGAACAATCAAAGGCAGAAGTTTTATGTTAAACTTTGGTTACAGGAATATAACCCAGAACTTTTTAAAACTGTGTGTAAGTGTTAGGTATAAAGCTTAGTTAAACTGAAAACAGAGTTAAAGTTTTACTACCATATTGAATATATGTACATAAAACATGTAAAGAAACATACAGATTGAAAACTATAAAGAGTTCCTAACCGTATTGCGTAAAGAGTAAAATGGAAAAAAGAGTTATAGTTAGGGATGAAGGTATTGTTAATCAAACAATGATAAAAAGTTGGATTGTAAAGAACAGTGAATTATATGGTACCTTCTCATCGAGAAGGAGAAGATCCATTGAAGAGTATTCTTCAGGCTTGTCTTTTTTGGCAAATCCCCACACCCGAACAATCCTTACTTTGATTTTATACAATCCACTGGATGGAGTGAGATCACCGATAGGAATCGAGCGTCATCTTGTTTAAGCCAAGAAATTCGATCAAAAGAGGTACGTACAGAATTAGTTTGTAACTATCGCCGTTAAACGAAAAAATTTGGTCGACATAGATGAAATTGTTTAGAATTTACCTCCCAAACGTTGATGGTAAGAGATACGACAGCTCCTCTCTTCAGAATGCAAATTCGATCTAAGGAAGGTACATAAGTACTATGAAGATGTATCTGTGTAACTAAAAATGAATTTAGAGAGAAAAAAGTGTGAGACAAATTACATCCGAAACCTAGAAGCTTTAAGAAATTCAATAATCGATAAGAAGTTTCTTGCAGAAATAAGAGAGGATTAAAATAAAGAGGAATCTGAGAAGGAGAATCAGGCGAGGGTTCATGGATTGAAAGAAGAAGGTAGCGGCGATTTAGGGGTGAGTGGAAGTGGTCTGGGGGAGAAACCGCTGCTTAGTTAATTTTTTAATTAATAAAAAATGAATAAAAAATAGGATATAAGAGAACTTATAGGTTAAAGAAATCCGTAATATCGAGAGGATAGAACTAAAAGATATTGAAAAAACGAAAATGCTGGAGAGAAAGACACATCAGCTTTTGCCACGTGTCAAATGTAGAGGCAGACAATTATCAGAAAATATGCTAATGAATTATAGAATAAAGGAGGTAACTACCTTATGCAATAAAATTATATGGCTTGTCGACTAAAAACAAAAAATAAAGATAATACGAACAAACCAGATATGACAGTAAAGTTTCATCCAGAAAACAAATTATGTATCCAAATAATATAAAATAAAAGATTCCACTTTCTTAATTAATATATATATATATAATCATGAAATTATTAAATCAAATAATAATATAATTAAAATAATTTAATACATCATTTATTTTTATAAATTATAATCAAATTTTAGTAAACACACACAAATAACATAAATAAAAATATATATTTGAATAAATTAACAAACAAAAAATAAAAACTTCAACGTAAAATTTTATTTCAAAAATATAAAGTTTTAAATCTAAAATAAATATTTTTGTTAAGCGCGAATCAAACTCTAATACTATATTATTATCCATAAATGTAAAAAAAAAAAAAATTATACACAAATATACAAAATCTATTCTTGTTGTAGGTTAAGGTCCTTAAGGAGTAGGGGATCGATGAAGTCTAAGGGGATTGTAGGGACATATACTAACTACTATGGATTTATATAAATACTTGTGTGTCTTTGATAAGATAAAATGTTGAAAGAAAAAAATATGTTCAAAGACTTTTGTGAATAGAAAGCATCGTTTCTGTAACTTATAGAAACTAATGAACAATGGAAATGAAAATAGATGGACAATTCTAAAATCTATGTTTTCTTTCTTAAATTACCAAAAATCTAATAATTTCAAAAGTACCGCAAAATAAGGTTTAGGAATGATTCATCAAAAGTTTAAAAGATATACTAATCATTAAGAAACCCTTAAACTTTTTGTTGTGAATCCTTTCTAATCCTAAAATTGTTGCATTTTCATTTTTGCAAATATTTCAAAGTCGTAGTCATTTTGACTAAAACCTTTTGAGGGAAATAAGTATGGGTTGCCAGAAAACAAAAAAAAAAACAAAGTTGCCAAAAAGGGAAATAAGCATGCATGTGGAGTGTCTATCTGGGTTGAATCAAAGAAAAAGGGAAGGATAAGCATGGGTTGCAAGAAAAAAAAGTTACCAAAAAGGGAAATAAGTATGCATGTGGACTCTGTCTGTCTGTCCATTGGGTTCAATCAAAGAAAAATTATAGAAGTGTATCACAAGTGTACGTTGAAAAGCTGATTGGTGTGTGAATTGGTATGATGACAAATATGAACAGACTTCATGAAAGACTCACCATGAGAATCCAATTCTTCTATTCATATGTGTACGTGGAACCCGAGAGTATAAGAGTAAATATATGGTTTAATTTTCAATGTCTCAACGGGTAAAATAATAGAATAAACCGAGGTGATATAAAAGTAGAAAAACATTTGAAATTAGGATAGGATGCTAGAGTCATATACATGGGATCTAATAAATTGTACTATTCATTATTGTGACTACCAGGATTCAGTGCATAATAAATCATTTATAAACTAATAATCTCATAAAATATGATAAACTTAATAAAAATAGGCTATGTTTTTATGTTTCCGTATATACAAATTGTACTTTATGAATTTATTATTATAGTAGTACATATAACTAGTATATGTATATATGTTTATATATATATATATATATTTTTTAAGCAAGATATTCATTGTTAATAATTATAACTAGCCCAAAAACAAATCTCAGAATTGTTGGTTGACTAACAAAATTTTGACATCCTATATAAATCTTCTATGTACGATTATACCATACAACGCAGGAAGTCCAACTATTTAATCATGTATGTAAGAATCCCACATTTTTTTAAAAAAAAAGATCCCACAATTTTATCTTAACACATTTTATTGATAGTAATATATACTTTAATGACTTATATACACGTGTAAAGAAAGCAGTGGAAGAATAAAGATTACCGTATACTTTGTTATTAATACTTTTTTGAAATGGTTGTTGAATTGTAAAACGACACAGCCTTTCAGTTAACGAATTATCCAATTGGAATATTAGTTTCAGTTGGAAAATGGAAGCTATAATGATGTTTAGTGTGTGATATAGCAAATAAAATTTTAAGGACAAAACCATTAATATTGGTTAACAAAATTGTTCTTCACATTTGTAGTTTGTATAAAAACATTTAAGAATGGCTGGATGGTAAGTTTGGTATTTTACCAACCAAAATGTTTTGATATCTCTAAAATCTTCTCCTATATATAAGTCACCATTTTATATACATGCAAACAAAATCATCTAAATAAATTTCACTTATTTTAGTTTTATCTTATTCATAAGCAAACAAAATGCTAGGTCTAATCAAAAAAAAAATATTTGTTGCAATGATATTGTTTGTTATACTAAGTGCTTCGTCTTTGAGTGCAGGAAATACACTATTTTTTAATCCCAAAAAGTGTTTGAGCTCAATCCAAAGTGTGGAGGGATGCGCTGATGCCATTACTGGTATACTCCGATGGGACTTTAGTCATCTAAAGCACGAATGTTGTGAAGCTTTGGAAAGCTTAACCGAAGATTGCTGGCCAATATTGTTCCCCCGTCAGCCTCTTGTTCATGTGATGATCAAGGGAATATGTTTTTTCCCGTAGAAAACATATGTTTGTTTTCTATAATTAATCAAATGCTATGATGATTATATGTATGAGCAAGTTAAACAATAAATAATGTGTGTTTGTAATATTTTATTATTATTTGGGATGATATATAATGTAATGAGAATATCTTATTATATATAAAATTATTGTTGTTCTATGATGTAAATGTGTATCCTTTCCCTCTAGAACCCATAAACCATTATTCTACCAAAATAATTATCATGAATAAAACCCAATTTCAGTTATTATCATGCATTATTTTGGGGCCGGCTAGATACAAAAATATCATTGATTTTTGCGTTGACCAATTTTTAGATAGATTTTTTTAGAACACTATTATTTGAATGTAATGATTTAAAGTCAAACTTCACATAACATCAGTTTCTTTGGTACTTAAAATCGCTTATACAACAAAGCCAAGTATGCAATACATTTTTATAGTTTTTATATTAATTATTTATTAAATATAATAAAATCGTAAAAATATGATTCAACTAAAATTTTAAAATCTGATACCAAATAACCATTCGGCTAGTGAAGATTATTATTATGTTTCTATACAGAGAGAGTAATTCTCTTCTTTTAAAAAATAAAATATAAACACAATATTTTAGGCACTACAGACAATATTGCATACATATGCATATATGTATCCCTCTCCAAAAGCTAACCCTTTTTTTGTAACTAGCCTGAAATCAGATAGAAATTACATAAATCCAAATACCCATGAAATGGAATCAGGTGTCTAGCTCTTGCATTTTCTGGATTTGAGAACCGATGATTATTATAAACCGATGATTCTTTTTCCTTGTAAAAGCGAAACAGTACACAAGCCTCAACTCCTCCAAAATTACAATATCAGAAAAGGTTAGTTGATACGTAAGTTTGCGTGTGCCTCAAGACACAAAAAATTGACTAAAAAAGAAAAACCCTAACTTGAAAACTCAAGAGGTTTTAAGACAATGAAATGAAGGCTTGAGCAGTTTTAGCAACTTTGATGAAGACATCTTCGAGAGTTGTGTCGGCAAGTCCCCAAGCAAAGACTGTGAAGTTGGATTTGGCATTTTCTACAGCCCGAAACACCTCAGCAATCCTAACTTCGTGCTTTGGGAGCTCAAACTTCTGTGTACCAGCGAGATGATATATCTTCTTGGCGTTGGGAGACACAGTTGAAACCAATCTCTGGACATCTTCTTCATGTTTTGAAGATGTTGTCATCGTGAACACATACGATCCACCGTATCTGCTCTTCAGCTCCTTGGAGTTTCCTATGCATTGCAAGCAGTGGCGGATCTAGAAACAAATTTTACCGGGGGCATAAACTAATATATAAAAAATATTAATTAATAAATTTATTATTATGTTAAAATAATATTAATGTTTAATATTAAAATACAATATAAAATGATTACAAATACAAATATATATGTACAATAAAATTTAAACAATAATATCTAAATTTTTGCATATAAAATATTGATGCTTTTATGATTTAACACATTATATTAGAATTTTTTTATTTTATTGATTTTTATTAATATCATTTTTTATTTTCATATAAATATACATTTTATTAAGAGAAAACTGATTAGATGAACTCCAATTTTAAAACTAATTAGATAACAAAAAGATTTATAAAAAGCGATAGAGATATAGGGTAAGAGAGAAATAACACAAATATAATCATAAATAAAATATTGGTAAAGGAAAATATAAATATTGGTAAAAGATAGTTAAAAAATAAATATGATAGAAGATATGGCATGTTCTCATAAGGATATATATATATGCGAAATAATAGAGACAAGAAGTACATATGGAAACGAAGAATTTAATTACCTTTATTGTATTAAAAAAACAAAGGAAAAAAAAAGAAAAAAAGTCTGAAACCAGGATTGGAGTCGAACACTCGATGGCGGGGGCATCCGTGATTATGGAAGGGGGGCAAGCACCAGTAACGCTAGCTAACTCTTAGATGTTTACGTGCTAACTTTAATATTTATACAAATCTACCGGGGGCACTTGCCCCCCCTACCCCTCACCTAGATCCGCCTCTGATTGCAAGCCTCCGTCTACAAAAATCCCCAACCTATCGCATAGAAATTCTGCTTCTTCCATAGAATGAGCTGAAAATGCAGTCTTAACGTTAAGATCGATTAGGTCTAATTTAGGACACAAGCTAATGAATCACATCCCATTAGCTCAGAAAGTAACATATACTTGTGAGGATTATTGCTGTGTTTTGTTTTGCACGCTTAATCACATTCCATAAGTTCTTCCTCGAGGCTGGATCAAGTCCTGTGCTAGGCTCATCCAAATAAACTACCTAATTTAGAAAATGATTAAGCTCAATGATTAATAACTAACTTCGGAGCCTGGGTACAGCTGGAAGAAACATCGGCTTTGGCCTTCAAATTTTTTTAGAACTAATATACATAAGCTCTATGGGCCCAAATTACACATAATCTTATTTATTAAGATTTATACTAAAATATTTATGGCCTCCTAAATTTTAGGGCCGACCCTGCTAACTTGAGTCATTGCTTGACAAAACCACGCAACAAGAATGCACATACATACCTTGGGGTTCCCGATAAGCGATATGGCCACACTAAGCCGCCTTTTCATACCTCCGCTGTAATTTCCAGCAGGTTTGTCGGCAACTCCTCCATCGAAAAGGCTTACGCTTTTTAGAGACTCTTCCACGGCCTTGAAACGGTCATGAATAAACGTTGACTTTCTTGAATAATGAACTACAGATAAAATAGAAACATACTTGCGTTAGAGCCGAGCCCTTGATATTCTTTAGTCTTCCGTAAAAGAGAAGATGTTCCCTTCCTGTTAGCGTCTCCCAAAGCAAGCTGAAAAAAAAAAAAAAAGTTGTTCCTTAATTTGCTTGGTAATGAAATAAAATACAAAAGTATTTGTTGAAGAGTATTTACTCGTGCTGTGGGCATACGCCCATGCTCGTGTATACTTTGTTCATATCCTTGCATATGTCCAAACCCTGAACCAAGGCTGTTCCAGATGAAGGTTTGAGGAGCCCAGTCATCTAGGGCAACCGAGAAAGAAAAAAATTACAAACTTTGACACTATATATAACTTTTGTGTTGTGAAACTGTTTTGGAGAAACTGACCATACTGATGAAGGAGGTTTTTCCAGCACCATTAGGTCCAAGCATGCCAAAACATTCTCCTGAAGGCACGTCGAGATATAGCCCTCTCACTGCCATTTTTGGCGGGTTGCCATCTCTACCTGGATACACCTTTTTCAAGTTGTCACACAGGATAGCATGCCCTGTGTTACCTTCATTCCTCAATTGTTGAACCTTCTCCCTCTTACCACATAAACATCATGTCAAAAAGTGTTATAGCATGGGTGCCATTTGTTATAGATGCCGACGTGAATGATAGCATAATTTTCCCGCTAACAATGTACATTTTTCTGTAGCGTTTTACATTTTATTTTGAGCTTTGAAATCAGAGAAAAATATGAAAAAGAGATGACTTGTAAACATGCATACCTCCTGAATGACATCTATTTTTCCCATATCTATGGAGACTTTTTTAGAATCCAGCCTCTGGATAGTAGGCCTCCTTGGTAGGGAAGAATATTTCTTCTCCAAGAAAAAGAAAGGGTGCTTCCCTGATGAGAAAACCTGATCGATATAGAAGGCTACGATGAGAGCCAGAAACCACTCTATCGACATGATGCATAAAACTTCACCCATTCCACTATCGCTGAGATCTTGCCATTTTATCCCATTTCCCCGGGAGGCATATTGTGAGAACTCATACAATCCTCGGTATAGAGAAAAACCCGGATACAATTCCAAGGCAACAATCCATTCCTCTGTAGTATATAAGCAGTAATTAATAAAACATGATGAGCATTTAACTCTTTTTAAGCTGTTAAACTTACCCGGGAATGACTGAGTTTCAAGCATATTTTGGAAGAGAAAGCTACCCAAGAGCCCAGTTCCGTACACCAATATGTAAGCAACGACTACACCAAACAGAGAGACCATTGAACATTGACATGTTTTTGATGAGCAGATTCAAGAAATGTGATATATTATACCTGTAACAGTCTTAACCTTTGAGAATATTGAAGAAACTAGAAAGGCAAGAGCGATTTGCAGATTTAAGTAGATAAAATAGAAAACGAACTGGATGCTATAGTCATTGAGCCGGAAGTACTTGAGTCCTATCACTGATCCGAAGCTCACCAAAGAAACAACGTAAAACATGGATATGGTAAGAAAATAGGCATATGTAATCATCCAATATGGACCATCACCTAGGCCGTGCATTTTCATTATAATTCTTAGACGCTCTTGTTTCTCATACACCAATGATGTCAAGATCACCTGCAAGATTAATTTACATCATTTTACATATAGTGGACGGGATAGTTGATGAAAACATATTCAATGATAGAACTTACGGGGAACAAAAGAAGAACAACCCAAGTGAAGAAAAGTGGACCAAGCAAGGACGCGATGTCTTGATTGAATCTTGTTGCGTGTTTAGGAACTTCTTTGACAAACTCAAATAATATCCTTATCCCGGGGCCTTTCAGAAACTTTAGATAAGCATTTGATATCTGCATGCAATGAGAGAAACATGAATTTAGTCAATATATAGAGGGTACCTCAGCGATCATGAGGATGTCTTGAGAGTACATCATGGTACCAGATTGATAGATCTGGGAACTCGGACCAGCTTTACAGGCTTAGTTGAAAACTCGTCTTTGTAGGTTGAGTTATACCAGATGGTGACATTGAAGTTTTTCTTATCCGTACTCATGAGATCGTCTTTGTAGCTTATTCGAAACCTGCAGCGATCTCATTTGTCATCCCCGCAGGGTTTCCCCTCCAACTACCCTTGAAAAGCTCATTATTGACCTCTACTGAACTATTTCGCCAGAGACACAACCCTTGAACACACTTCACCTCTGGACACAAACCATGGTTTTATCATCTCTCATCAAGTCAAACGAGAATCACAAGAAAGAAAAATACCTGTCTGAATTTTTCCGAGAGAGATTGGCCATGTAGAGTTTGCACTACACAGAGGTTGGATACTGTAGATGGAGGCAATCCCTGGATCTGCGTAATTGTTTTCACCTGCTGCTTTTGTTGAACCCTAAAAGTGGAAAATAAAAATGTAGACGATCTTGCACTCAGAAATACATATATATATATATATATATATATATATATATATATATATATATAGCCTTAAAAAGAAGGACATACCAAGACATTACTGGCTAAACTAGGCAAGAGGTCGGAGGAATTAACCGCGAAAGAAGTATCAAAGATATTCGCAGATAAAGCTGAAAGACAATAGGCACGTACACATCGGGTTAGCAGCGGTCATACCGGATTAAATTATGTGTCAACTAAACCATTATAGTTTTGAAACAGACATTAATTCGCCACATACCGAATTTATTTATAAAAATAATCTGCACTTGATCCGCAAAGATTTCTTTTGTTTTATTCTTTTTAAACCGTCGCAGCCTAAAAACTACATATAGTAAATAAAAACGGTCTAGACCATGTACTAATTCTTTTTTACCGTTGTTGCCATTCAAAATCTAAGTTTCACATGCATCAACCAGAAATAAAGAGTTATGTATCAAAGAAGCAAGGAAGCGATCGAATATATAATATTACCTTTTCCAAGTGGTTGTTTATCTCCAGTAATAAGTATAGTTACAGGACAAGATCCACCCACTGTTCCTCTGCAGGACTTGTCAGGTAGGTCTGTGTAGGAGAGGAAATCGGTTTTAACAGAACGCAGTTCATGTTGTGGAACCTGCAACATGGGAGGCAACAATGGAGGGTTTGGGATGGGACATATATCACCAGCCGAATTAGCAGCGTTACTTTTACAATTAGTCATATCAGAGACACTCTTCATCAGGGCATCGAGCACTTGTTGAATCGCCAGGAGAATTAAACAGAGGAAGAGTGGAACCAGGATGAGCCGAACATTCGTCCATATGTGTTTCCTCTGCATTTCCATTTCCAAGAATTTAATAAACCTTTTTTCCATTGTACAGCACAAATATATATATAATTTACTTGCATCATATGTGGGTAGAATATTTCAAAAATCAATATAGTTAGACTTTTTATCAAAATTTTCTATAAAAATTATGTTATATATTTTCAAATTTAATATTAACAAAATAATACAATTCATAAAAATAACTATATTATATCTATAAGAAATATAATTTTAGATAGAAAATATATTATAATAAAAATTATCTGACCTTTATAAAAATTATTACCGGAATTATATATATATGTATCTCTAAATCAAAATAAAACAATTATTTACATCAATATAATGAAATCAAAAGATTAACATAGAAGTATAAATCACTTATTAATTAACAAAAATATTTAATATAAAGATAATTTAACCAGAGGAAACAGACCTGGTAAGTTAAGTTCTTCCTAAGTAACGCATTTGCCTGCGTCCAAAAACTTGCGGGACAAGGATCAGCCATTGATGAAGAAAGAAAGAAAGATGATTTTGGTAAATTGTTTCCTCTTTTAAATAGATTAAACACTTAAAAGTTGGAAACAAAGATCACAACATATAATTAATGATTAGAATTTTGTTTTTTGGAGTGCCCTAAAATAGAGCATAGATGAGGTCCCAATTTCACACATATTTCAACGTGGGAGGGACCTTAAAAATTGGAAACAAAAGATCGCATGTCCTTAAACTTTTTTGTTGTAAAAAAAAATTGCTTCCTAACATATTATTATTATATAATTAAAAGATAGAAACTGTTTTTTTTTCTTCTGAATAATAATAAATCTTGATAATGATTTTGCAACAAGGCTTGCCGCTTCTTTATCAGCAGTTCACCGCGTTGTTCAGGAAGAATCTGCTGCTTTCATGGAGGAACAAGAGAGCGACGTGTCTTCAACTCTTCTCTTCATTCTTCTTCATCCTTGTCATCTTCTGCATCGAGGAAGCTATGAAGGCGAGCGACGCATCCTCGAGTGCGTACAAGAATGTCACCGATCCCACGCTTCTGTTTTCGCCGCCGATTCTTCCATGTGAAGATAAATTCTTCGTGAAGCTTCCTTGCTACGACTTCGTATGGAGTGGGAATCAAAGCGGTCGAGTGACTGGCATCGTTTCTGCAATCATGGCCAACAATCCAGGGAGACCAATTCCCAACAACAAGGTGTTTTTTTGTCAAAGATAGAAATCCGGGTTTTCTTGCTGCTAAATGCTTCTACGGATAGCCAGGTAAAAATAGTTGAAAAATGTGTGTATGATACTTTCAGGTTCAATCGTTCAAGGAGCCTGACGAGGTAGATTCATGGCTTCTCTCACATCCTTTACAAGTCCCAGGAGCTTTGCATTTTGTGGAAAGGAATGCTACAGTAATCAGCTATGGAGTTCAGACGAATTCGTCATCGGAGAAAAAACGTGGTCGGATTGAAGATCCAACGTTTAAGTTCCTTGTTCCTCTTCAAATCGCTGCAGAGCGTGAAATCGCAAGGTCCTTAATTGGAGGTACGTACTGGAGAGCAAGATGTGTATCTTGCGAACCAAGTGTAGTAGACTGTAAAAGCCGGATTATGGAGGGAAGTCTATATATGAAGCATAACCGAAGAACATTATTATATCAAATCAATCTAAACTTAATAATATCATATTCTATATTATTTTACAGTAACATACCATCTTGAAATCTTCGAGCTAGCTTGCTTGTGGCTTTAACCTAGCTCCTTTGTGTTCTCATCAGATCCAGATTTTGGTTGGGGTTTTGGATTTAAGGAATTTGCGCGCCCAGCTAATATAGGTGAAACTATCTCTGCACTCAAAGTCATGGGACCAGTCTTCTTTCTTGCCTTCTCCATGTTTGGTTTCGTTCTCCAGCTCGGTTCTCTGGTTACCGAGAAAGAGCTCAAACTTCGTCAGGCCATGATAATGATGGGAGTTTTTGATACAGCTTATTGGTTATCATGGCTCACATGGGAAGGACTCCTTACGTTTCTCTCCTCACTCTTCTTAGTCCTCTTTGGAATGATGTTCCAGTTCGATTTTTTCTTGAAGAACAGTTTTTTTCTGGTCTTCCTACTTTTCTTGCTTTTTCACTTTAATATGGTAACTATTTATCTATTAATTACGACCTTCCTGTGATGTATCCTCCGTACATAATCAGTTTTAATTTATCTTGTGTGTTGCTAGATTGCCCTAGCATTCGTGCTATCATCTTTCATTAGCAAATCATCTTCAGCTACAACCGTTGGTTTCCTTGTGTTTCTCATCGGTTTCATGACGCAGGTTTGGCTCAAACCACCTCGTTCCTCATCAAATCGCGACGACTACGCCCCTGTTCGTTTCGCAGTTGCGGGTGACAACAATTCTAAATGTGTTCGTGATTGTCACAGCAACTCTAGCGACTGCGAAACGAACATGGCGTACTTCTTTCTTACTAGTTACCAATTCTAACTGTGCATGCATGCATGCAGTTTGTATCAGCTACTGGATTCCCTTACTCCAGTTCATATGCTGCTTCTCGCCGGGTGATGTGGTCACTCTTCCCGCCCAACACTTTTTCTGCGGGCCTTAAGCTTCTTCTTGATGCAACTTCAACTCCCACAAGTTCTGGAATTAGCTGGAGTGAAAGAGCTGCATGCCAAGGGGGCATGGCAACTTGCGTAATTTCACTTGTATGTATATTCAGAAAACATATTACATTCATCAAAACATTTTTTTTTTTAATCTCAAACCACTACTGTCTGTATATATCGTTTTGAAGGATATTATCTACCAGTGGCTAGTCGGGACATTCCTTTTCTGGTTTGTTCTGGCCATCTACTTTGACAATATTATTCCCAACGCGTCCGGTGTAAGAAAACCAATCTTCTATTTCTTAACACCTGGTTACTGGACTGGCAAAGGGGGAAACAAAGTGGAAGGTATTAATTTCTCCTCCTCAACAGTCTTTTAATTTGTTGGAAAATGTAATTAACCCAAAACATGTTCCTCGTTAATTTACAGAAGGTAGCGTTTTTAGCTGTATCGGTTCAGTTCCACCGGTAGAGCATGTAACGCCAGAGGACCAAGATGTGCTTGAAGAGGAGACACTAGTTAAACAACAAACAATGGATGGAACAGTTGATCCAGACATTGCAGTTCAGATTCATGGTCTTGCAAAGACATATCCTGGAACGACAAAGCTGGGATGTTGCAAATGCACCAAAACATCCCCTTTTCATGCTGTAAAGGTAATCTTTTCTTGTTGCGGAAGTTAATGTGTGTTCTATTGCCATGGCTATTTCACAAATCCTAATAGTACTCAGTTGTAAGGCTGAGACGGATGGGATATCCGGGAATTTGAAGGTATTCAAATCCGGATCCTTATCAGACGGATCCGTAAAATTACTATCTTTATCCAGAACAAGGGTTTTCGGATATTTAGATTTCAGATATCCGCCTAAACATCATAATATATGCGGTACCCGGATCTGTTTTAAAAGTAACGAAAAATAAATAAAAATGTTAAAAATATAATCAAATTTAAAATTTATAAACCAAAATGATATAAATATCTATAAATTGTATATGTTTTAAAAATATTTTAATATATTTAATGGCCAAAATCCGAATCCAGATATCTGGACCTCAAAAGTAAGATATCCGGATCCGGATTCAGATTCGGCTTGGACGGATCCTAGATTTTACTATCCGGATCCGAGATATGTCTCACCGGATATATGGATTTCTAGAGCGAATACCGGATCGGATCTCGGATCCTGGATAATAGTTTCACCCCTACACAGTTGTCCCTTAATTATGGTTTCGAACATGATAATTAATGTACTATTACAACAACAGCTATATTTTTTGGGTAATTAATTAGCTCACGGAATATATATGTTTAGGGTTTGTGGATGAATATTGCCAAAGACCAGTTGCTTTGTCTCCTTGGACCCAATGGCGCTGGGAAAACAACTACTATCAGCTGTTTGACTGGCATAAATCCAGTTACTGGTGGGGATGGTAAGGATCTGTTTGAGAAGAAAGCTACATTTTTAACCATAGTAATTAATTATTAACTAAATCCATTAATTTGTTTTGACTTAACTAAAACAGCTCTTATTTATGGAGATTCCATAAGAAGCTCTGTTGGTATGTCCAACATTCGTAAAATGATAGGCGTGTGTCCTCAGGTAGCTAGATTAATTTCATTATATTTAAATAGTATAATTGTTCACCATAATTTATTTTATATATTTTTATTTATTTATTTACAGTTTGATATCCTTTGGGATGCTTTATCGAGTGAAGAACACCTCCAGCTCTTTGCTAGCATCAAAGGGTTGCCACCGCCATCGATCAAATCTGTACGTAATAACCCTCTTGAATATTATCCCAAAATGCTGCTGAGATGTGTAACGATTCATTTCAACTTTCCAGTTAATTTATGCACACTTCTCTATATATTTGTTTTTTTTTTTTTTATTACAGACCGCTGAGAAGTTACTGGCGGATGTAAAACTGACAGGAGCGGCCAAAGTTAGAGCAGGAAGTTACAGTGGTGGAATGAAACGCCGACTCAGTGTTGCAGTTGCACTCATTGGTGATCCCAAGCTGGTCTTCCTAGATGAACCGGCATGTCACTTGCTCTCTTAAAATATATATGCATGTGTTTATATATACGTACACAAAAAAAATTTGATTTTATAAATGGATTGTAGACAACTGGCATGGACCCTATCACGAGGAGACATGTGTGGGACATTATACAAGAGTCAAAGAAAGGTCGTGCCATCATACTGACCACGCATTCCATGGAGGAAGCTGATATTTTAAGTGACCGAATAGGGATCATGGCTAAGGGCAGGCTCCGCTGCATTGGGACCTCAATTAGGTTAAAATCCCGCTTTGGCACTGGTTTTGTTGCTACTATTAGCTTCATCGAAAGCAAAAAGGACAATAGCATCGGTGCTGGAGCTTCGAATGAGCCACTCAAGAGATTCTTTAACAAGGTACATACATACTCAAAAGCTTTTTTTAACCAAGAGGTCGTATTCTATTGGTAAAGAGAAATGGTAATACTCTCTCGCCGCTTAAGTTTGAATTCTCCTTGTCACCGGATGATTAAATTGAGGATATCGCCGGTTTCCAGGAAAAACACGTACGGCCGCCTAATCGGGACCCACATTGATGGGTCCGGATATCATGGGTTATGGGAAAAAAAAACTTTACTTTGACTAAAAGAAGATGTATTATTTGCAGCATTTGAAAGTTGAGCCAACAGATGAAAACAAGGCTTTCATGACTTTTGTTATCCCTCACGACAAAGAGAAACTTCTGACGGTAAGAATATACAATAAAAAGAAGCTCTAATTAATTAGGTCTTCATCGGTTCCATGATGTTCATAATCTTTTTTTTTTTCTCCACGAATAGGGTTTTTTCGAAGAGCTACAAAACAGAGAATCTGAGTTTGGAATCTCGGACATACAGCTCGGGCTAGCAACTCTTGAAGAAGTGTTTCTGAACATCGCTAGACGGGCTGAACTAGAAAGTGCAACCGCTGAAGGAACCATGGTCACTCTCCAGTTAGGATCAGGCATGTCACTAGAGGTAAATCCAAGTGCACATGTATAATATTATTTATTTATTTGCAGAGTTGAGGAATTCTAATAAGTTATATGATCAATGTAAAGATACCTGTGGGAGCAAGATTTGTTGGGATCCCTGACACAGAAAACGCTGAGAATCCAAGTGGAGTAATGGTTGAAGTGTACTGGCAACAAGACGGGTCAGGATCGATGTGCATCTCGGGACACTCATCGGAGATGCGAGTCCCACAGAATGTTCCTTTGATACGTCCACCATCACCAGATGCGTTAGGACATAAAAGGCTACCACAAGCGATTCGGGGTATCGTGATCGATTTGTGAATCTAACAAATTAATGTTTGCTTTATTGGAATCGTAAACAAAGATAGGATCTTTCTTTTCTAGCTAGTATCAATAGTTCACATTGAGTTTTGTATTTGTTCAATGTGTACATGTTTTAGACAAGTTCCTGATTGATTTCTGTAGTTGCTGACATCTGATCCACTAAAGAAAAAACTGCTAGATAACCACATATAAGTTTGTGGCTATTTAAGTTATAACCACAAACAAATTTTATAGTTATGAGTTTAGCAACGCTTCCACGGATATACACGAATTAATATCAATCATTTTATGATTGGTTTCTTCTTTTCCAATGGTTTGGTTTGATTCGGTATGTTCTAAACAAATTATACAATTGAAGGGGACAAAAGTTTATGTCCAAACAAAGGTAACCCAAGGAAGAACTTGAGATTATTTACAACCGAAAACACGAATCCCTAGTGTCCATTTCCAAGCCGGGAAGTATCAGTTTCATCGTGGTGGTCCGAGCCATCAAGTATATCTTGGATGAATTTTATGAAAGAGCAGAGTCCACCAAAGAAATTATGGTTGATGACACCGTTTCCATCACGAACATGCGCAAAATCCACCAGCTTTACTTTCACCCGCGCATCATCCCGTCTTTTAATGGAAATCGAAGGTGGTGGTGGCTGGATCGAAACTGGGGGCTGGATCGAGACTGTATCGAAGAGGATGAAGAAGAAACTTGATTGAAAAAGAAGAACGCTGGAAAAAAAGTTGAGAGGAAGAGTTAGGGCTGGGAAGAGAGACACTTAGATATTTAGGTTTAAATGAATCAACGGTTCAGATTATAAAACAAAAAGAGATCTAACGGCCCAGAGTATAATCCTAGTGATAGTTGTTAAACCAAAGAATTTGTTTGAGTATAATAATATATAATAATTATAAAAATAAAATAAAATAGTACAAATGGTTATAAAAAAAAATCTTAAAATGTAAAGTTTAAAACTGTAAGAGAATTTTTTTTAAATGATAAAATTTATAAATGATTTAAAATAATAAATGAAGATATATACTAACTAAAAGTGCTTAAATTTGATTTAGTTTTTGTTTACAATCTTTTTATTGACGTTAACTTTAAAAATATAGAATATGAAACTTTTAAAATATTAAATTTTATAAATAATTTAAAAATAATAAAAATGAGTACATATAGTGATCAAAATGATTAAATTTTATTTTAATTTATTATTGTTTACATAAATTTTAAACTAATTTTATGTAAAGTATATATTTAAATGGTTTAAATATTAGATTTATGTATATATAAGTAGTTTTTATATTTTGATTTTATAGTTTATGATTGAGATTATTGTTTAGAGTATGATTATGATTTAAGGTATAGGGTTGTGTTTAAGGTTATAGGTTAATGTTTGAAAATAATAGATTTGAAATAAATAAAAAATTGTGTAAGTGTTGAATCTTAGGTTTGGATATATTATAATAATTGAATTTTTGTTAATTAGAATTTTATTTGTACTTTAGAGTTTTGGGATTTGTTTAGGGTTTAGGGTTAGGGTTTAGAGTCTTAATTTGTTTTATGTAAACTCTATATGTAAATGTGTAAATTAGTTTTATGTATATATAATTATTTTTATAATTTGATTTTATATTTTATGATTAAGATTAATGTTTAAAGTATGATTATGGTTTAGGTTTTTAAATAATAGATTTATAATATATTTTTTATTTATAAGTGTTAAAACTTAGTTTTGGATATATTATACTAATTATAATTTTATTAGTTAGAGTTTTAGGGTTTGTTTAGGGTTTAGGGTTTTAATAGCTACATATATATTCGTAACTATACAATATATATAGTTACGAATAGCTACGAATTTTTTTCGTAGCTAATTAGCTACGACAAATGACGTAGCTATGTAGCTACGGATAGCTACGATATGTATTCGTAGCTAAATAGCTACGAATAGTTACGGATAGCTACGACTTTGCTACGATTTGAATTCGTAGCTAATTCGGAGCAATCCGTAACTGAAAATATTAGCTACGGAAAAATCTGTAGTTAATCCGTAGCTAAATACAGTTTTTCTTATAGTGGTTTTCCCCACGACCATTGCTCTGAAATGGCTTGAAAAATCGGCCTACGTTGTCTACAAGTGAACCGAGATTCCCATCTCTAGCAATGTGACCAGCAACTTGGTGTTCAGGGACCTTAAGCATCTTTATGCAACATTCAATATATATGATTAATTCTGAAGAATAATATATCAGATTCACCAGAAAAAAATTCTCAGTATCCTTCTTAAAGACTTATTAAAAAAGTCAAGTTGAGATCAAATTAGACGATTAGATCAGACGAACTATGTTGTAAAATATCAAACAACTAGGTTTACGGCCCGTGCGTTTGCACGGGCTAATTGATTAGCTAAAAAAACTGTGGCTTAAACTTATAACATAAATTATTTATACATTAATTAGAAAAAGTTAAAGTATAATAATTAATTAATTTTGAGAAGATAAGTGTAACAAAAATAATCTGAACATGGGGAATTAGCTGACAAAAATATTTTTGAGGAAGCTGGCTTTAAAGTTAAGCTTCAACTCAAATGGTCGACTAAACCTACTCGAAATCCTTTTCTCAATCGTCTCAACAACTTCGTCATGTCCTCTTCTAAGAAAAGTTCAACAAATGAAGCGTGACAGCTCCCTGGATACAAAACATACATTTTTTTTGGTCAAACAAAACATACATTATTATCACGTTATGTTACTGCTTCTAAAGAAAGATCAGCTGGTAAACTAAAAGATATTGAAATGTTATTGAGGTTCGTTGGTGTGCTTACTAATCAATGAAATCCACCGATACACCAAAGGACTTTGCCATCGCATCCACCGGCACGCTCTTGTAAGATTCCAGAAACTGAGAGTACACCACCGTTCTCACTTCCCTCATGTAGAACCGGAAATGTGGGTACAAGTAACCGTCAAACTTTATCTGCTCTGCCATTCCAGCTGTGAAAATACACAAATAATGAAGCTAGTATTAACACAGACAAAGCAAGCAAAAAGCATACATAAGTAAACACAGTTCAGTAAGCTGTGAATTTGGTCATTGGATTGAACTCACCAAATGCTGAGAAAAATGCCTTGTACTGGCACTCGTACAGGGAGTTCAGGAACTCAGAAAGGAATGGATCTTCCCAAGCACGGTTAAGATCTCAGGTGCATCAACAACCTGTCAAATAAGTAGCACTTTAGCATTTTACTCAAAAAGATTCACAGCGCAACAGAGGAACTACACAAAAAAAAGCAAGATTCACATCACTTGAATTCTAAGTGGACAAACTAAACGTTATCCGTAACTAAATTTAGAACACTCAAAGTAGAGGACTGAGACATCGACAAATACCTTTTGCTTAAGAGAAACTCTATCCAGAGTTATGATGCTCGTCAGCACGATGTAAAATAGTCAGGTCTCGAAGTAGAACACTCAAAGTAGAGGACTGAGACATCGACAAAGTCCACATTAGTTAGGACTTTCAGATCACGAATGTAATTGACAAATAAAAACAAATGAGTCTGTCGATACTATAGAAACAGACATAGTTATAGTTTCGAAGTAGATTAAGAACAATCAAAGGCAGAAGTTTTATGTTAAACTTTGGTTACAGGAATATAACCCAGAACTTTTTAAAACTGTGTGTAAGTGTTAGGTATAAAGCTTAGTTAAACTGAAAACAGAGTTAAAGTTTTACTACCATATTGAATATATGTACATAAAACATGTAAAGAAACATACAGATTGAAAACTATAAAGAGTTCCTAACCGTATTGCGTAAAGAGTAAAATGGAAAAAAGAGTTATAGTTAGGGATGAAGGTATTGTTAATCAAACAATGATAAAAAGTTGGATTGTAAAGAACAGTGAATTATATGGTACCTTCTCATCGAGAAGGAGAAGATCCATTGAAGAGTATTCTTCAGGCTTGTCTTTTTTGGCAAATCCCCACACCCGAACAATCCTTACTTTGATTTTACACAATCTACTGGACGGAGTGAGATCACCGATAGGAATCGAGCGTCATCTTGTTTAAGCCAAGAAATTCGATCAAAAGAGGTACGTACAGAATTAGTTTGTAACTATCGTCGTTAAACGAAAAAATTTGGTCGACATAGATGAAATTGTTTAGAATTTACCTCCCAAACGTTGATGGTAAGAGATACGACATCTCCTCTCTTCAGAATGCAAATTCGATCTAAGGAAGGTACATAAGTACTATGAAGATGTATCTGTGTAACTAAAAATGAATTTAGAGAGAAAAAAGTGTGAGACAAATTACATCCGAAACCTAGAAGCTTTAAGAAATTCAATAATCGATAAGAAGTTTCTTGGAGAAATAAGAGAGGATTAAAATAAAGAGGAATCTGAGAAGGAGAATCAGGCGAGGGTTCATGGATTGAAAGAAGAAGATAGCGGAGATTTAGGGGTGAGTGGAAGTGGTCTGGGGGAGAAACCGCTGCTTAGTTAATTTTTTAATTAATAAAAAATGAATAAAAAATAGGATATAAGAGAACTTATAGATTAAAGAAATCCGTAATATCGAGAGGAGAGAACTAAAAGATATTGAAAAAACGAAAATGTTGGAGAGAAAGACACATCAGCTTTTGCCACGTGTCAAATGTAGAGGCAGACAATTATCAGAAAATATGCTAATGAATTATAGAATAAAGGATGTAACTATCTTATGCAATAAAATTATATGGCTTGTCGACTAAAAACAAAAAATAAAGATAATACGAACAAACCAGATAAGAGAGTAAAGTTTCATCCAGAAAACAAATTATGTATCCAAATAATATAAAATAAAAGATTCCACTTTCTTAATTAATATATATATATATAATCATGAAATTATTAAATCAAATAATAATATAATTAAAATAATTTAATACATCATTTATTTTTATAAATTATAATCAAATTTTAGTAAACACACACAAATAACATAAATAAAAATATATATTTGAATAAATTAACAAACCAAAAATAAAAACTTCAACGTAAAATTTTATTTCAAAAATATAAAGTTTTAAATCTAAAATAAATATTTGTGTTAAGCGCGAATCAAACTCTAATACTATATTATTATCCATAAATGTAAAAAAAAAAAAATTATACACAAATATACAAACTCTATTCTTGTTGTAGGTTAAGGTCCTTAAGGAGTAGGGGATCGATGAAGTCTAAGGGGATTGTAGGGACATATACTAACTACTATGGATTTATATAAATACTTGTGTGTCTTTGATAAGATAAAATGTTGAAAGAAAAAAATATGTTCAAAGACTTTTGTGAATAGAAAGCATCGTTTCTGTAACTTATAGAAACTAATGAACAATGGAAATGAAAATAGATGGACAATTCTAAAATCTATGTTTTCTTTCTTAAATTACCAAAAATCTAATAATTTCAAAAGTACCGCAAAATAAGGTTTAGGAATGATTCATCAAAAGTTTAAAAGATATACTAATCATTAAGAAACCCTTAAACTTTTTGTTGTGAATCCTTTCTAATCCTAAAATTGTTGCATTTTCATTTTTGCAAATATTTCAAAGTCGTAGTCATTTTGACTAAAACCTTTTGAGGGAAATAAGTATGGGTTGCCAGAAAACAAAAAAAAAAACAAAGTTGCCAAAAAGGGAAATAAGCATGCATGTGGAGTGTCTATCTGGGTTGAATCAAAGAAAAAGGGAAGGATAAGCATGGGTTGCAAGAAAAAAAAGTTACCAAAAAGGGAAATAAGTATGCATGTGGACTCTGTCTGTCTGTCCATTGGGTTCAATCAAAGAAAAATTATAGAAGTGTATCACAAGTGTACGTTGAAAAGCTGATTGGTGTGTGAATTGGTATGATGACAAATATGAACAGACTTCATGAAAGACTCACCATGAGAATCCAATTCTTCTATTCATATGTGTACGTGGAACCCGAGAGTATAAGAGTAAATATATGGTTTAATTTTCAATGTCTCAACGGGTAAAATAATAGAATAAACCGAGGTGATATAAAAGTAGAAAAACATTTGAAATTAGGATAGGATGCTAGAGTCATATACATGGGATCTAATAAATTGTACTATTCATTATTGTGACTACCAGGATTCAGTGCATAATAAATCATTTATAAACTAATAATCTCATAAAATATGATAAACTTAATAAAAATAGGCTATGTTTTTATGTTTCCGTATATACAAATTGTACTTTATGAATTTATTATTATAGTAGTACATATAACTAGTATATGTATATATGTTTATATATATATATATATATTTTTTAAGCAAGATATTCATTGTTAATAATTATAACTAGCCCAAAAACAAATCTCAGAATTGTTGGTTGACTAACAAAATTTTGACATCCTATATAAATCTTCTATGTACGATTATACCATACAACGCAGGAAGTCCAACTATTTAATCATGTATGTAAGAATCCCACATTTTTTTAAAAAAAAAGATCCCACAATTTTATCTTAACACATTTTATTGATAGTAATATATACTTTAATGACTTATATACACGTGTAAAGAAAGCAGTGGAAGAATAAAGATTACCGTATACTTTGTTATTAATACTTTTTTGAAATGGTTGTTGAATTGTAAAACGACACAGCCTTTCAGTTAACGAATTATCCAATTGGAATATTAGTTTCAGTTGGAAAATGGAAGCTATAATGATGTTTAGTGTGTGATATAGCAAATAAAATTTTAAGGACAAAACCATTAATATTGGTTAACAAAATTGTTCTTCACATTTGTAGTTTGTATAAAAACATTTAAGGATGGCTGGATGGTAAGTTTGGTATTTTACCAACCAAAATGTTTTGATATCTCTAAAATCTTCTCCTATATATAAGTCACCATTTTATATACATGCAAACAAAATCATCTAAATAAATTTCACTTATTTTAGTTTTATCTTATTCATAAGCAAACAAAATGCTAGGTCTAATAAAAAAAAAAATATTTGTTGCAATGATATTGTTTGTTATACTAAGTGCTTCGTCTTTGAGTGCAGGAAATACACTATTTTTTAATCCCAAAAAGTGTTTGAGCTCAATCCAAAGTGTGGAGGGATGCGCTGATGCCATTACTGGTATACTCCGATGGGACTTTAGTCATCTAAAGCACGAATGTTGTGAAGCTTTGGAAAGCTTAACCGAAGATTGCTGGCCAATATTGTTCCCCCGTCAGCCTCTTGTTCATGTGATGATCAAGGGAATATGTTTTTTCCCGTAGAAAACATATGTTTGTTTTCTATAATTAATCAAATGCTATGATGATTATATGTATGAGCAAGTTAAACAATAAATAATGTGTGTTTGTAATATTTTATTATTATTTGGGATGATATATAATGTAATGAGAATATCTTATTATATATAAAATTATTGTTGTTCTATGATGTAAATGTGTATCCTTTCCCTCTAGAACCCATAAACCATTATTCTACCAAAATAATTATCATGAATAAAACCCAATTTCAGTTATTATCATGCATTATTTTGGGGCCGGCTAGATACAAAAATATCATTGATTTTTGCGTTGACCAATTTTTAGATAGATTTTTTTAGAACACTATTATTTGAATGTAATGATTTAAAGTCAAACTTCACATAACATCAGTTTCTTTGGTACTTAAAATCGCTTATACAACAAAGCCAAGTATGCAATACATTTTTATAGTTTTTATATTAATTATTTATTAAATATAATAAAATCGTAAAAATATGATTCAACTAAAATTTTAAAATCTGATACCAAATAACCATTCGGCTAGTGAAGATTATTATTATGTTTCTATACAGAGAGAGTAATTCTCTTCTTTTAAAAAATAAAATATAAACACAATATTTTAGGCACTACAGACAATATTGCATACATATGCATATATGTATCCCTCTCCAAAAGCTAACCCTTTTTTTGTAACTAGCCTGAAATCAGATAGAAATTACATAAATCCAAATACCCATGAAATGGAATCAGGTGTCTAGCTCTTGCATTTTCTGGATTTGAGAACCGATGATTATTATAAACCGATGATTCTTTTTCCTTGTAAAAGCGAAACAGTACACAAGCCTCAACTCCTCCAAAATTACAATATCAGAAAAGGTTAGTTGATACGTAAGTTTGCGTGTGCCTCAAGACACAAAAAATTGACTAAAAAAGAAAAACCCTAACTTGAAAACTCAAGAGGTTTTAAGACAATGAAATGAAGGCTTGAGCAGTTTTAGCAACTTTGATGAAGACATCTTCGAGAGTTGTGTCGGCAAGTCCCCAAGCAAAGACTGTGAAGTTGGATTTGGCATTTTCTACAGCCCGAAACACCTCAGCAATCCTAACTTCGTGCTTTGGGAGCTCAAACTTCTGTGTACCAGCGAGATGATATATCTTCTTGGCGTTGGGAGACACAGTTGAAACCAATCTCTGGACATCTTCTTCATGTTTTGAAGATGTTGTCATCGTGAACACATACGATCCACCGTATCTGCTCTTCAGCTCCTTGGAGTTTCCTATGCATTGCAAGCCTCCGTCTACAAAAATCCCCAACCTATCGCATAGAAATTCTGCTTCTTCCATAGAATGAGCTGAAAATGCAGTCTTAACGTTAAGATCGATTAGGTCTAATTTAGGACACAAGCTAATGAATCACATCCCATTAGCTCAGAAAGTAACATATACTTGTGAGGATTATTGCTGTGTTTTGTTTTGCACGCTTAATCACATTCCATAAGTTCTTCCTCGAGGCTGGATCAAGTCCTGTGCTAGGCTCATCCAAATAAACTACCTAATTTAGAAAATGATTAAGCTCAATGATTAATAACTAACTTCGGAGCCTGGGTACAGCTGGAAGAAACATCGGCTTTGGCCTTCAAATTTTTTAGAACTAATATACATAAGCTCTATGGGCCCAAATTACACATAATCTTATTTATTAAGATTTATACTAAAATATTTATGGCCTCCTAAATTTTAGGACCGACCCTGCTAACTTGAGTCATTGCTTGACAAAACCACGCAACAAGAATGCACATACATACCTTGGGGTTCCCGATAAGCGATATGGCCACACTAAGCCGCCTTTTCATACCTCCGCTGTAATTTCCAGCAGGTTTGTCGGCAACTCCTCCATCGAAAAGGCTTACGCTTTTTAGAGACTCTTCCACGGCCTTGAAACGGTCATGAATAAACGTTGACTTTCTTGAATAATGAACTACAGATAAAATAGAAACATACTTGCGTTAGAGCCGAGCCCTTGATATTCTTTAGTCTTCCGTAAAAGAGAAGATGTTCCCTTCCTGTTAGCGTCTCCCAAAGCAAGCTGAAACAAAACAAAAAAAAAGTTGTTCCTTAATTTGCTTGGTAATGAAATAAAATACAAAAGTATTTGTTGAAGAGTATTTACTCGTGCTGTGGGCATACGCCCATGCTCGTGTATACTTTGTTCATATCCTTGCATATGTCCAAACCCTGAACCAAGGCTGTTCCAGATGAAGGTTTGAGGAGCCCAGTCATCTAGCATAACCAAGAAAGAAAGAAATCACAAAATTTGACACTATATATAACGTTTGTGTTGTGAAACTGTTTTGGAGAAACTGACCATACTGATGAAGGAGGTTTTTCCAGCACCATTAGGTCCAAGCATGCCAAAACATTCTCCTGAAGGCACGTCGAGATATAGCCCTCTCACTGCCATTTTTGGCGGGTTGCCATCTCTACCTGGATACACCTTTTTCAAGTTGTCACACAGGATAGCATGCCCTGTGTTACCTTCATTCCTCAATTGTTGAACCTTCTCCCTCTTACCACATAAACATCATGTCAAAAAGTGTTATAGCATGGGTGCCATTTGTTATAGATGCCGACGTGAATGATAGCATAATTTTCCCGCTAACAATGTACATTTTTCTGTAGCGTTTTACATTTTATTTTGAGCTTTGAAATCAGAGAAAAATATGAAAAAGAGATGACTTGTAAACATGCATACCTCCTGAATGACATCTATTTTTCCCATATCTATGGAGACTTTTTTAGAATCCAGCCTCTGGATAGTAGGCCTCCTTGGTAGGGAAGAAGATTTCTTCTCCAAGAAAAAGAAAGGGTGCTTCCCTGATGAGAAAACCTGATCGATATAGAAGGCTACGATGAGAGCCAGAAACCACTCTATCGACATGATGCATAAAACTTCACCCATTCCACTATCGCTGAGATCTTGCCATTTTATCCCATTTCCCCGGGAGGCATATTGTGAGAACTCATACAATCCTCGGTATAGAGAAAAACCCGGATACAATTCCAAGGCAACAATCCATTCCTCTGTAGTATATAAGCAGTAATTAATAAAACATGATGAGCATTTACCTCTTTTTTAAGCTGTTAAACTTACCCGGGAATGACTGAGTTTCAAGCATATTTTGGAAGAGAAAGCTACCCAAGAGCCCAGTTCCGTACACCAATATGTAAGCAACGACTACACCAAACAGAGAGACCATTGAACATTGACATGTTTTTGATGAGCAGATTCAAGAAATGTGATATATTATACCTGTAACAGTCTTAACCTTTGAGAATATTGAAGAAACTAGAAAGGCAAGAGCGATTTGCAGATTTAAGTAGATAAAATAGAAAACGAACTGGATGCTATAGTCATTGAGCCGGAAGTACTTGAGTCCTATCACTGATCCGAAGCTCACCAAAGAAACAACGTAAAACATGGATATGGTAAGAAAATAGGCATATGTAATCATCCAATATGGACCATCACCTAGGCCGTGCATTTTCATTATAATTCTTAGACGCTCTTGTTTCTCATACACCAATGATGTCAAGATCACCTGCAAGATTAATTTACATCATTTTACATATAGTGGACGGGATAGTTGATGAAAACATATTCAATGATAGAACTTACGGGGAACAAAAGAAGAACAACCCAAGTGAAGAAAAGTGGACCAAGCAAGGACGCGATGTCTTGATTGAATCTTGTTGCGTGTTTAGGAACTTCTTTGACAAACTCAAATAATATCCTTATCCCGGGGCCTTTCAGAAACTTTAGATAAGCATTTGATATCTGCATGCAATGAGAGAAACATGAATTTAGTCAATATATAGAGGGTACCTCAGCGATCATGAGGATGTCTTGAGAGTACATCATGGTACCAGATTGATAGATCGGGGAACTCGGACCAGCTTTACAGGCTTAGTTGAAAACTCGTCTTTGTAGGTTGAGTTATACCAGATGGTGACATTGAAGTTTTTCTTATCCGTACTCATGAGATCGTATGCTAAGTCAAAGAAAATGGATCCTAATTAAGCATAAGCTATATATATATGTAAGTGGAAGAAAATTCGAAACCTGCAGCGATCTCATTTGTCATCCCCGCAGGGTTTCCCCTCCAACTACCCTTGAAAAGCTCATTATTGACCTCTACTGAACTATTTCGCCAGAGACACAACCCTTGAACACACTTCACCTCTGGACACAAACCATGGTTTTATCATCTCTCATCAAGTCAAACGAGAATCACAAGAAAGAAAAATACCTGTCTGAATTTTTCCGAGAGAGATTGGCCATGTAGAGTTTGCACTACACAGAGGTTGGATACTGTAGACGGAGGCAATCCCTGGATCTGCGTAATTGTTTTCACCTGCTGCTTTTGTTGAACCCTAAAAGTGAAAAATAAAAATGTAGACGATCTTGCACTCAGAAAAAAAAAAAATATATATATATATATATATAGCCTTAAAAAGAAGGACATACCAAGACATTACTGGCTAAACTAGGCAAGAGGTCGGAGGAATTAACCGCGAAAGAAGTATCAAAGATATTCGCAGATAAAGCTGAAAGACAATAGGCACGTACACATCGGGTTAGCAGCGGTCATACCGGATTAAATTATGTGTCAACTAAACCATTATAGTTTTGAAACAGACATTAATTCGCCACATACCGAATTTATTTATAAAAATAATCTGCACTTGATCCGCAAAGATTTCTTTTGTTTTATTCTTTTTAAACCGTCGCAGCCTAAAAACTACATATAGTAAATAAAAACGGTCTAGACCATGTACTAATTCTTTTTTACCGTTGTTGCCATTCAAAATCTAAGTTTCACATGCATCAACCAGAAATAAAGAGTTATGTATCAAAGAAGCAAGGAAGCGATCGAATATATAATATTACCTTTTCCAAGTGGTTGTTTATCTCCAGTAATAAGTATAGTTACAGGACAAGATCCACCCACTGTTCCTCTGCAGGACTTGTCAGGTAGGTCTGTGTAGGAGAGGAAATCGGTTTTAACAGAACGCAGTTCATGTTGTGGAACCTGCAACATGGGAGGCAACAATGGAGGGTTTGGGATGGGACATATATCACCAGCCGAATTAGCAGCGTTACTTTTACAATTAGTCATATCAGAGACACTCTTCATCAGGGCATCGAGCACTTGTTGAATCGCCAGGAGAATTAAACAGAGGAAGAGTGGAACCAGGATGAGCCGAACATTCGTCCATATGTGTTTCCTCTGCATTTCCATTTCCAAAAATTTAATAAACCTTTTTTCCATTGTACAGCACAAATATATATAATTTACTTGCATCATATGTGGGTAGAATATTTCAAATATCAATATAGTTAGACTTTTTATCAAAATTTTCTATAAAAATTATGTTATATATTTTCAAATTTAATATTAACAAAATAATACAATTCATTAAAAAACTATATTATATTTATAAGAAATATAATTTTAGATAGAAAATATATTATAATAAAAATTATCTGACCTTTATAAAAATTATTACCGGAATTATATATATATGTATCTCTAAATCAAAATAAAACAATTATTTACATCAATATAATGAAATCAAAAGATTAACATAGAAGTATAAATCACTTATTAATTAACAAAAATATTTAATATAAAGATAATTTAACCAGAGGAAACAGACCTGGTAAGTTAAGTTCTTCCTAAGTAACGCATTTGCCTGCGTCCAAAAACTTGCGGGACAAGGATCAGCCATTGATGAAGAAAGAAAGAAAGATGATTTTGGTAAATTGTTTCCTCTTTTAAATAGATTAAACACTTAAAAGTTGGAAACAAAGATCACAACATATAATTAATGATTAGAATTTTGTTTTTTGGAGTGCCCTAAAATAGAGCATAGATGAGGTCCCAATTTCACACATATTTCAACGTGGGAGGGACCTTAAAAATTGGAAACAAAAGATCGCATGTCCTTAAACTTTTTTGTTGTAAAAAAAAATTGCTTCCTAACATATTATTATTATATAATTAAAAGATAGAAACTGTTTTTTTTTCTTCTGAATAATAATAAATCTTGATAATGATTTTGCAACAAGGCTTGCCGCTTCTTTATCAGCAGTTCACCGCGTTGTTCAGGAAGAATCTGCTGCTTTCATGGAGGAACAAGAGAGCGACGTGTCTTCAACTCTTCTCTTCATTCTTCTTCATCCTTGTCATCTTCTGCATCGAGGAAGCTATGAAGGCGAGCGACGCATCCTCGAGTGCGTACAAGAATGTCACCGATCCCACGCTTCTGTTTTCGCCGCCGATTCTTCCATGTGAAGATAAATTCTTCGTGAAGCTTCCTTGCTACGACTTCGTATGGAGTGGGAATCAAAGCGGTCGAGTGACTGGCATCGTTTCTGCAATCATGGCCAACAATCCAGGGAGACCAATTCCCAACAACAAGGTGTTTTTTTGTCAAAGATAGAAATCCGGGTTTTCTTGCTGCTAAATGCTTCTACGGATAGCCAGGTAAAAATAGTTGAAAAATGTGTGTATGATACTTTCAGGTTCAATCGTTCAAGGAGCCTGACGAGGTAGATTCATGGCTTCTCTCACATCCTTTACAAGTCCCAGGAGCTTTGCATTTTGTGGAAAGGAATGCTACAGTAATCAGCTATGGAGTTCAGACGAATTCGTCATCGGAGAAAAAACGTGGTCGGATTGAAGATCCAACGTTTAAGTTCCTTGTTCCTCTTCAAATCGCTGCAGAGCGTGAAATCGCAAGGTCCTTAATTGGAGGTACGTACTGGAGAGCAAGATGTGTATCTTGCGAACCAAGTGTAGTAGACTGTAAAAGCCGGATTATGGAGGGAAGTCTATATATGAAGCATAACCGAAGAACATTATTATATCAAATCAATCTAAACTTAATAATATCATATTCTATATTATTTTACAGTAACATACCATCTTGAAATCTTCGAGCTAGCTTGCTTGTGGCTTTAACCTAGCTCCTTTGTGTTCTCATCAGATCCAGATTTTGGTTGGGGTTTTGGATTTAAGGAATTTGCGCGCCCAGCTAATATAGGTGAAACTATCTCTGCACTCAAAGTCATGGGACCAGTCTTCTTTCTTGCCTTCTCCATGTTTGGTTTCGTTCTCCAGCTCGGTTCTCTGGTTACCGAGAAAGAGCTCAAACTTTGTCAGGCCATGACAATGATGGGAGTTTTTGATACAGCTTATTGGTTATCATGGCTCACATGGGAAGGACTCCTTACGTTTCTCTCCTCACTCTTCTTAGTCCTCTTTGGAATGATGTTCCAGTTCGATTTTTTCTTGAAGAACAGTTTTTTTCTGGTCTTCCTACTTTTCTTGCTTTTTCACTTTAATATGGTAATTATTTATTTATTAATTACGACCTTCCGGTGATGTATCCTCCGTACATAATCAGTTTTAATTTATCTTGTGTGTTGCTAGATTGCCCTAGCATTCGTGCTATCATCTTTCATTAGCAAATCATCTTCAGCTACAACCGTTGGTTTCCTTGTGTTTCTCATCGGTTTCATGACGCAGGTTTGGCTCAAACCACCTCGTTCCTCATCAAATCGCGACGACTACGCCCCTGTTCGTTTCGCAGTTGCGGATGACAACAATTCTAAATGTGTTAGTGACTGTCACAGCAACTATAGCGACTGCGAAACGAACATGGCGTACTTCTTTCTTACTAGTTACCAATTCTAACTGTGCATGCATGCATGCAGTTTGTATCAGCTACTGGATTCCCTTACTCCAGTTCATATGCTGCTTCTCGCCGGGTGATGTGGTCACTCTTCCCGCCCAACACTTTTTCTGCGGGCCTTAAGCTTCTTCTTGATGCAACTTCAACTCCCACAAGTTCTGGAATTAACTGGAGTGAAAGAGCAGCATGCCAAGGGGGCATGGCAACTTGCGTAATTTCACTTGTATGTATATTCAGAAAACATATTACATTCATCAAAACATTTTTTTTTTTAATCTCAAACCACTACTGTCTGTATATATCGTTTTGAAGGATATTATCTACCAGTGGCTAGTCGGGACATTCCTTTTCTGGTTTGTTCTGGCCATCTACTTTGACAATATTATTCCCAACGCGTCCGGTGTAAGAAAACCAATCTTCTATTTCTTAACACCTGGTTACTGGACTGGCAAAGGGGGAAACAAAGTGGAAGGTATTAATTTCTCCTCCTCAACAGTCTTTTAATTTGTTGGAAAATGTAATTAACCCAAAACATGTTCCTCGTTAATTTACAAAAGGTAGCGTTTTTAGCTGTATCGGTTCAGTTCCACCGGTAGAGCATGTAACGCCAGAGGACCAAGATGTGCTTGAAGAGGAGACACTAGTTAAACAACAAACAATGGATGGAACAGTTGATCCAGACATTGCAGTTCAGATTCATGGTCTTGCAAAGACATATCCTGGAACGACAAAGCTGGGATGTTGCAAATGCACCAAAACATCCCCTTTTCATGCTGTAAAGGTAATCTTTTCTTGTTGCGGAAGTTAATGTGTGTTCTATTGCCATGGCTATTCCACAATCCTAATAGTACTCAGTTGTAAGGCTGAGACGGATGGGATATCCGGGAATTTGAAGGTATTCAGATCCGGATCCTTATCAGACGGATCCGTAAAATTACTATCTTTATCGAGAACAAGGGTTTTCGGATATTTAGATTTCCAATATCCGCCTAAACATCATAATATATGCGGTACTCGGATCTGTTTTAAAAGTAACGAAAAATAAATAAAAATGTTAAAAACATAATTAAATTTAAAATTTATAAACCAAAATGATATAAATATCTATAAATTGTATATGTTTTAAAAAATATTTTAATATATTTAATGGCCAAAATCCGAATCCAGATATCCGGACCTCAAAAGTAAGATATCCGGATCCGGATTCAGATTCGGCTTGGACGGATCCTAGATTTTACTATCCGGATCCGGGATATGTCTCACCGGATATATGGATTTCTAGAGCGAATACCGGATCGGATCTCGGATCCTGGATAATAGTTTCACCCCTACACAATTGTCCCTTAATTATGGTTTCGAACATGATAATTAATGTACTATTACAACAACAGCTCTATTTTTTGGGTAATTAATTAGCTCACGGAATATATATGTTTAGGGTTTGTGGATGAATATTGCCAAAGACCAGTTGCTTTGTCTCCTTGGACCCAATGGCGCTGGGAAAACAACTACTATCAGCTGTTTGACTGGCATAAATCCAGTTACTGGTGGGGATGGTAAGGATCTGTTTGAGAAGAAAGCTACATTTTTAACCATAGTAATTAATTATTAACTAAATCCATTAATTTGTTTTGACTTAACTAAAACAGCTCTTATTTATGGAGATTCCATAAGAAGCTCTGTTGGTATGTCCAATATTCGTAAAATGATAGGCGTGTGTCCTCAGGTAGATTAATTTCATTATATTTAAATAGTATAATTGTTCACCATAATTTATTTTATATATTTTTATTTATTTATTTACAGTTTGATATCCTTTGGGATGCTTTATCGAGTGAAGAACACCTCCAGCTCTTTGCTAGCATCAAAGGGTTGCCACCGCCATCGATCAAATCTGTACGTAATAACCCTCTTGAATATTATCCCAAAATGCTGCTGAGATGTGTAACGATTCATTTCAACTTTCCAGTTAATTTATGCACACTTCTCTTTTTTTTTTTTGTCATCTGATGGGATTATATTCATAAACTGAAATACGAGAGTTACTTACAAAATCCTACGCATAGGAAACTAAAGCCCAACCAACAGGCAACCAAAGCCCAAACAACGGGCAACCAAAGCCCAAGAAACAGGCAACCAAAGCCTAAGAAACAGGCAAGTAAAGCCCATAACAGGGTTACTGAAACCTACATCTAAAGGAAACATAAAACGGTAAATCCATAAGTTAATCATAGCGGCTCAGGCTTGGAAGATGTGGTAACCGCAAAAGAGAAAAGAGCGAGATAAGTCGACATAGCCCACGGCTCACCGAACGACAACATCAACAACCTGGAGACTCTCAGAGAGACACTCTCTCACCAACCCAGAACCAAGAAACAAGACTTCAAAATCCGACAAGAAAGAACCTAAGAAGTTCTCTTAAATCTTTATCGGAAGCGGAATAGACGCACTCATAAACGTCTATAATAACCCTAGATAGAAGCCCAAGACAACCCAAATCTCCAACGATGCCAAGACAATCCAAATAAACGATAAAGAACATAAAACCCGATTGTAAAGCAATCTTAACGAAACCAAAGTTAGCCACAAATTCAAGCAGAGACACTAGATCTAAACCCAAATTACCAATTTACCCTAAAAGCAGAGGAGACCAAATTGAAACTAAACCGATTAAACCACTAAAACCCTAACCCAACTCACTCCACAAGGACTAATCACTAAGCATCACACGAACTGGATCCGACGAAACAGAAACTTGAAACCCGATTCGTACCAAGCCGCAAACGATACCATGGGAGCCAAACGAGACTTGCAGAGCATAACCGGCGGAGGAGATCCAACAACCGTGGATGACCGGAGAAGAAATCTCGCTAGAGGAGATTCTTGGCAGCTTCGAGCGTGACGGCAAGGAGGACGGCAGGCCACAGAGACGGTGAAAGGACAGGCGACGCTACCAGATGCAGAGGAGGAGCAGAGTGAGCCACGACAGAGAGAGAGAGGGTCACGGGCGAGACACGGGACGACGCTAAAGGAACGGACCTCCTCCGGCGGTAACGGCAGCGGTCGCCGACCGCCGGAGAGGTGACGGAGAGAGCACAGGCGGAGTGCCTCGGGAGGAGAGCCTGAGAGGGTTTCGTAATTTATGCACACTTCTCTATATATTTGTTTTTTTTTTTTTTTTATTACAGACCGCTGAGAAGTTACTGGCGGATGTAAAACTGACAGGAGCGGCCAAAGTTAGAGGCTTAGAGCAGGAAGTTACAGTGGTGGAATGAAACGCCGACTCAGTGTTGCAGTTGCACTCATTGGTGATCCCAAGCTGGTCTTCCTAGATGAACCGGCATGTCACTTGCTCTCTTAAAATATATATGCATGTGTTTATATATACGTACACAAAAAAATTTGATTTTATAAATGGATTGTAGACAACTGGCATGGACCCTATCACGAGGAGACATGTGTGGGACATTATACAAGAGTCAAAGAAAGGTCGTGCCATCATACTGACCACGCATTCCATGGAGGAAGCTGATATTTTAAGTGACCGAATAGGGATCATGGCTAAGGGCAGGCTCCGCTGCATTGGGACCTCAATTAGGTTAAAATCCCGCTTTGGCACTGGTTTTGTTGCTACTATTAGCTTCATCGAAAGCAAAAAGGACAATAGCATCGGTGCTGGAGCTTCGAATGAGCCACTCAAGAGATTCTTTAACGAGGTACATACATACTCAAAAGCTTTTTTTAACCAAGAGGTCGTATTCTATTGATAAAGAGAAATGGTAATACTCTCTCGCCGCTTAAGTTTGAATTCTCCTTGTCACCGGATGATTAAATTGAGGATATCGCCGGTTTCCAGGAAAAACACGTACGGCCGCCTAATCGGGACCCACATTGATGGGTCCGGATATCATGGGTTATGGAAAAAAAAACTTTACTTTGACTAAAAGAAGATGTATTATTTGCAGCACTTGAAAGTTGAGCCAACAGATGAAAACAAGGCTTTCATGACTTTTGTTATCCCTCACGACAAAGAGAAACTTCTGACGGTAAGAATATACAATAAAAAGAAGCTCTAATTAATTAGGTCTTCATCGGTTCCATGATGTTCATAATCTTTTTTTTTTCTCCACGAATAGGGTTTTTTCGAAGAGCTACAAAACAGAGAATCTGAGTTTGGAATCTCGGACATACAGCTCGGGCTAGCAACTCTTGAAGAAGTGTTTCTGAACATCGCTAGACGGGCTGAACTAGAAAGTGCAACCGCTGAAGGAACCATGGTCACTCTCCAGTTAGGATCAGGCATGTCACTAGAGGTAAATCCAAGTGCACATGTATAATATTATTTATTTATTTGCAGAGTTGAGGAATTCTAATAAGTTATATGATCAATGTAAAGATACCTGTGGGAGCAAGATTTGTTGGGATCCCTGACACAGAAAACGCTGAGAATCCAAGTGGAGTAATGGTTGAAGTGTACTGGCAACAAGACGGGTCAGGATCGATGTGCATCTCGGGACACTCATCGGAGATGCGAGTCCCACAGAATGTTCCTTTGATACGTCCACCATCACCAGATGCGTTAGGACAAAAAGGGCTACCACAAGCGATTCGGGGTATCGTGATCGATTTGTGAATCTAACAAATTAATGTTTGCTTTATTGGAATCGTAAACAAAGATAGGATCTTTCTTTTCTAGCTAGTATCAATAGTTCACATTGAGTTTTGTATTTGTTCAATGTGTACATGTTTTAGACAAGTTCCTGATTGATTTCTGTAGTTGCTGACATCTGATCCACTAAAGAAAAAAACTGTTAGATAACCACATATAAGTTTGTGGCTATTTAAGTTATAACCACAAACAAATTTTATAGTTATGAGTTTAGCAACGCTTCCACGGATATACACGAATTAATATCAATCATTTTATGATTGGTTTCTTCTTTTCCAATGGTTTGGTTTGATTCGGTATGTTCTAAACAAATTATACAATTGAAGGGGACAAAAGTTTATGTCCAAACAAAGGTAACCCAAGGAAGAACTTGAGATTATTTACAACCAAAAACATGAATCCCTAGTGTCCATTTCCAAGCCGGGAAGTATCAGTTTCATCGTGGTGGTCCGAGCCATCAAGTATATCTTGGATGAATTTTATGAAAGAGCAGAGTCCACCAAAGAAATTATGGTTGATGACACAGTTTCCATCACGAACATGCGCAAAATCCACCAGCTTTACTTTCACCCGCGCATCATCCCGTCTTTTAATCGTTTCATTCTCATAAACCATCAAAATCGAACAAGAATTGAAATGGTAAAGCGTCTGGATTTCAAACCAAGCCTTAAGCTCTAACAACTGCGCCAAGATTCCATTTGAACCGCCGTAAACCTCTGACGCAAAAGCACAGTTCGGTATCGAGTTCGAGTTCGATGACACAAACTTCCTCAGAGCCATTCTAACTCCATCAACTTTGTACCAACGAACAATCTTCCACTCGGATGTCGAAAAACTCGATTCTTCGTGGTCGAAAATCTTAAAACCCTCAACCCTAAACCCCAAAGAAACAGTGGTGGTTTTTCTATCAATCTTTATGCATTGGTTGAAATACTCCTCGGATACATCTGGATACCATGTCCTAGATCCAATCTTAACATCCATTATCGACGGAATTGAGTACTCCGAAAAAATATCTTCAAGAACCATGTGTGGAAGCTTGCCAGATCCATCAGATGCTTCAAGTAGCTGAGTGCCGTGGTATACCGGGAAATATCGATAGATGTGAACCGGAACATTCTTGTTCCATGAGAAGGACTCATAGAACTTAGCCTCGTTTTCCCCACGACCATTGCTCTGAAATGGCTTGAAAAATCGGCCTACGTTGTCTACAAGTGGACCGAGATTCCCATCTCTAGCAGTGTGACCAGCAACTTGGTGTTCAGGGACCTTGAACATGATTATGATGATGATTCTGAAGAATAATAAATCTGATTCACCAAAAAAAAATTTCTCAGTATCCTTTTTAAAGACTTATTGAAAAGTCAAGTTGAGATCAAAAGTACACGATTAGATCAGACCAACAAACCAGACAGGACTGTAAAGTTTCATCCTTTAATTTTCCAGGAAAATATACAGTGGAATTAAACAAACCCAGAATCACACCATGAAAAAAAACGTTTTGATTGAGAATAAGCGTTGACTTGAACTTTAGGAAACTTAAAAAGTCAAGTTGAAATCAAAGTAGACGATTAGATCAGACGAGCAAACCAGACAGGACTGTAAAGTTTAATCCTTTACGATTGGATTATTAAGCGTTGACTTTTGAAATTTAGGAAAGTACGATTGCTATTAATAAATTAAGACGAAGAACTTGGCTCAAAGTTTAAGAAGATTAATCAAAGAAATTATCAAATATTGAGGAAGAAAATATTACCCAGGAAATCTCCACGGAGAAATTTTGATACCGACCAAAGATGTAAGACAACTGTGCCATTGTTCTAAGGAAAATAACTAAAGCTATCTTGTCGGGAAGACGAATAAATAATGAATAAATTTATGAAAAATGGTTGAAATATTAAACCGGACTCGTGATGAGAAAATTATGATAACCGGATTTTTAAGAAAACCGGCTTCATTTTTTTTATTCGGCAACCGGTTTGAGCATATAGGGCTTTATCATCTCCTACCTCAAGCTCTACTACTACTCCCGCCGGTGAAATTAGGGTTTGATAATACTTTCTAATTCGACTCTACGGTTTGATAATAGTTTTTGTTTAATCATCCATGGTTCTGGGTTTTCTGAGAGGTTTGATAAATGTTTCTTCTTTGTAGAATCTGTGAAGCTTTGCTGATAAGTAAATGACTCGTTTCAAAAACGTAAGTGAAAAACGTCTTTGCTAATTTGTGTTTCTTTTCCAGTAATATGAATTTACTAACACTTTGTGATGATATAGAATAAGAAAGGTAGAGTTACTGTGAAGCCTATTGTGAAGAAAAACCAAACGAATGTTGATCATGTCACTGGTGATAAGATCCCAAAAAGTTTCGTCTTTTCGAGGATGAAACTTCCTGGCACTGTTAAACAACTTCAGATGGATTTGAGGAAGATCATGCTTCCCTACACTGCTCTCAGTCTGAAGGTCAGTTAAAACTCTTGTTCAGTTAGAGAAGGAAATGAAAGTCGAGAAAAGGGTTTCATGTGTTTGGAGGATTGTGACTGACTGTTATTGATAGGCCTGGGCGTTCTAGTTAGGGTCGGGTTTTTCGGGTTTTCGGGTCTAGGGCCAGAGACTCATGTTTGGTTATTTTGGGACTTATTGGGTCCGGATCAATACCCGAAATTACCAAAATATGTCTGAAAACTCGAACAAAATATTCAAAAATCCCGTAATAACATATCTAAACTACCTAAAAGCATCCAAAAGTACTCGAAAATAGTTGTCATACCCCAAAAAATGATATAAGAGCTACTCAAACTATTCAAAATACTCAAAAGTAGCATAATTATTTAAAATTAAGTAAAAAAATCGGGTAACTTTGGGTACTCAGTTTGGGTTCGAGTATTACCCGATACCTGAAGTAACTAGACCTGTTTGGATATTTTTTTAGAATCGGTTCGGATCGGGATCGAGTTTTTTGGTTAGGGTTCGGATTCAGATTTCGGTTAAATGCCCATGCCTAGTTACTGATTCTAGCTGATACCTTTTTTCATTGCTTCTTGGCAGGAGAAGAAACGGAACACTTTAAGGGACTTTTTGAATGTATCAGGTCCAATGGGTGTTACACATTTCCTTATGCTAGCAAAAACAACCTCTGCATTGTCTCTTAGAGTAGCAAGAACACCGCAGGGTCCGACTCTCACATTCAAAATTCATCAGTATTCGATAGCATCTGATATAGCTCAGTCTCAGCTTCGGCCTAGATGTCCTCCAGATCTTTTCAAGAATCCTCCTTTGGTAATCAATCTTGATCTCTGTTACTTCCTATTTGGTTTTGTGTGTTTTGCTAACACCTCGTCTTGGTTTAGATTGTCCTTTCTGGATTTGGTACTCAGGAGCTGCTTCTGAAGCTAGCAACGATTGTGTTTTAGAACATATTCCCAGCTATTGATATCAACACTGTAAGTTTACTTCCAAGAACAGGAATTATAACTTGTTTAAGCAGCAATTTGATTGTTCTTGTGGTGGTGAAATAATATGTCAGGCAGTCAGGTTAAGCTCTCCACATGCCAGAGATTAGTACTTTTGAATTACAACAAAGACATGAAACTCATTGATTTCCGGCATTATTCTATAAGGCTTCAACCTGTAGGAGTGTCTTGTAGGATCAGAAAGTTTGTGCAGAATCATCAGGTTCCTGATCTTAGGAATCTACAGGATGTTAGTGATTTTATCACCAATGTGTTTTCATTTAATTCCTCTATATATCAAATTTGATTGTTGTTGGCTAGGGTTGGTTATGGATCAGAGAGCGAAGGAGATGAAGAAGCGGCAACAGTGACATTATCATCTGATCTAGGCAGAGTTAACCGGAGTTCAACAAAGAGTGCAGTGAAACTACGAGAAATTGGACCGAGAATGACTATGCAGCTTGTTAAAGTGGAGGAAGGATTGTGTTCAGGAGGAATCATATTTAGTGAATATGGTAAATGATAATCATTTATCTTCCACTTTTTTGGTGTTTTAATCTTGTTTATCTGATTTTGGGTTTTATATATTGGTTTGTTTCAGAAAATGTGGATGAAAAGAAAGTGAAGAATAAGCAAGATGGAGATGGTGATGAAGAAGATGATGATAGCGAAGAAGAAGAAGAAGAAGAAGAAGAAGAAGAAGAAGGTGAAGAGGGTTAGTGAAGAAGATGTGGAAGACATGGATGAAGAAGATCGTGAAGATTGAAAAGAATTTGTCGAGTAACTCTGTGTGTATCTTGACATCAAGTTTTGTTGTTTGGATCATTAATTTATCTACTGTCGGATTAATATATGAGCACGATATATCAAAATGTTATTCTAGATTTAACTTAAATCTCAAGGTACTGATAAAAAGGTCTTTTTGAGTGAGCAAAAGAATGTCACCGTCGAAGGCCTGCAAACTCAAAATTCGGTTAATTTTGAGTATATTCGATTATTTCGAATCGGTTTGGGTCAGTTCGGTTCGAAAATTTTAATGTGTTTTGGTTAAAATCGGTTTATTAAAAAACGATCAATTGTTCGGTTTGTCAAACTGAACCGAAAACCAAAAATAATTTCAAAACCATCGAAATAACAGAACCAAACTAACCGAAACCGAATTTTTTCGGTTCGATTTGGCAAATGCTATTCAATTAAAAATCTTTTGTTTCGATTTGACAAATTCGGTTTGGTTAAAAATCCGAGGACTGAGACGAGGAGTCACCTCTTTTTCTCCTTCTCTTATTCCTTGACAATCTGGACTGCTCTAACTCAGGGTCTTCTCGGGTCTAGTTTCACGGTGGACTGGGATAACTTAATTTCTATCATCTCTGCTTCTACTCAAGACAGAACCACTCTGTTTCTTGTTCGTTACACCTTTCAAACAGCTATTCACGTCATTTGGCGAGAAAGGAATAAACGCTGCCATGGTGAAGACCCTTCTCCAACATCACGTATCATTGCCCAAGTGGACAGGCAAGTACGAAATAGGCTGCTTTCTATCAGAGCTTCAGGTGATACAGATTTTGAAGATGGGATCCAACGGTGGTTTGCCACAAGAACATAGAAGCTTTATTTTTTGACCTGTTTCCCTTATTTGATCCTAGTTTAAGTCGTAGATCAACTTCATTTTTGGCTTAAGGTTACACAAGTTGTAAATAACGGTTTTTTGGTTTGAATTAATTTTACATTCAATTTAAAAAAAAAAAAATCCGAGGACTGATATCTTATATGTTTGTGTATGGCAGATAAAGTACAAAAGACGACAGTGCAGTTACAATGTGTTCTACGTCAATGGTGGTGTCGTCTATTGAGGGATCTAACGGCTTTCCGTTTTGATTCATACGTATGGCGTGTCTAAATTCTATGCTCAAGAAATAACGGATTATGTCCCCGTATTTTAACTAGTTTCAAAAACATACCCCTTGATTTTTTTAACGAGCTCGGCCTCGACTATTTACACCTCACCTCACATTAATCGTGGAATTTTTTTGTCAACCATTCATCATGGATTAATGACATATTAATTGCAGATTTTTCCTTTATTTTTCACATGCAAATTATTTCCTCATTCTTCAACGAATTAATGTATATTACCTTTTACTTTAAATAAAAAATTATATTCTCATCTCTTTTATTATTCCTAATGTTCACATTTTTGTACATTAAAAATTATTGAAATATGTATCATATGATTATTGCAATACGGAATAATAAGAATATTAAAATATTATATAGTAAATTTTAAAACGTTCGGTGATCACTTTTTTTTTTAGAAATAAAATAACAGAAAACGAAAAACTATCATTTTGTTGTAGTTTAATTTATATATAATATATAAATAAAAAAATAAATTTGAAAAATTCATCAAATAAACTACAATCGTCGGATAATATTTCTCATTAAAGCGTCTCCCATGGCGATCGTGAAAGCGATCGTGAAGAAGAGATGAATTCATCTTGAGAACAAACAAAACCATCCCTGTAAATTTCATTTTCAATCATATTCCCCTTTTATGCACTTGTTTCTTCTTAATTTCCAAATGACTACTTCCTCATTATTACTTCCGATCATCATCTTCTCTATGTCGAAGATAGTTGATTCCAAATTCGGTGCCGGAGTAGAGCGGATTCATGACGGTTCTGCTACTGCATCATTCATCTCCGTTGTGGGAGTTATGGCCCATTGCGATGAAAAATTAGTCGGTTTATGGGTTCGCCTCTTAACCGCTTTGCTTTGGAAAGAACCACCATGGAAACCACCATGGAAAAGAAGACAATTCGGAAGCACTGTTGATATATTCTTCTTGTTGTATGGCGATATTCTTACAATCGTTCAACATTGGCAGTCCCAAATATTATTTCTATCGATGGAATCAATAAATTGGATTCCTGATCGAAGAAAATTTTTAGATCCAAATTGGGAATTGGCTAATGTAATACGACAGAAGAAATGGATGATATCCAAAGATAAAGATCACATCAGATCGAATGTGAAGACGAAGAAGGAAACAAACAGAGATGATATCCTGTTAGCGTTTACTTTCTTTGATTTATTGTCCTTTCAAAAGTATAATTATGCATTTTATTGTAATTTTATTATTTTCTGTATTTTTCATCTAATCTTGATTTTTATATAAATAAAATAGATGTTATAAAAAAAAAAACTACAATCGATATTTTGAATTTTACTATTGTTTGTTTTACAAAAAAAAAAAAATTTTAAATCTAAATAAACTAGTATGATTTAACTGCATCATGATGTGAAGACACAAATTTTTTTTATTTTAATATAAATTTTTATATAAAATTCTTATATCAAAATTTTATTTTTTATATTTTTAAGTTGAATATTTACGATAATTATATAAAATTATTTTTTCTATAACAAATATATCTATAGTAATAATTATCTGATATTTTTCTTTTTTTATTAATAGGATTGTATATATCTTTTAAATATAATAAAATAAATTTTTTAATTAATATAAAATTAAATAATAAAAATTTTAATTTAAAATAAAAATAATATAGTTAAAACTAATTTAATTAATGATAAGTTTGTAATCATCCAATTTAAGAGTGAATAAAAATTTAATTTTTTATAATTAATATAAAAATTAATATAAAGATTAGCACAAAGAGCTACACATACAAATAAATACAAAGATAAAGATAATTAGGGTATAAAAGAATAATAACGAAGACGAGTATCCTACATTCTTTCGCAGCAGTTCGCCCTAAACCTCCCAGACGCGCTTATCGAGGAGTCGCTGCCGAGCCTTTTCTTCGCCTCTCCGGTGGCCGGCGAACGGCGCTGTCGCCGCCGGAGGAGGTCTCTCTCTGTATAAAGGTTTTTGGTGTTCGCCTGTGACCTCTCTCGCCAGGTTTCTTCGATTGGTCATCTCCCTCCTCTTGTGACCAGATCTGCCTCTGCCTGTCCTTCATAGCCGCCGTGGCTCGCCTTCGTCCTTCGCCGCCTCGTCTATCAACGTCTTCGGTCTCCTCTGGTGAGACTTGTTCTCCGAGTTCCTTTTGGTGTTGGCGCGGCTCTGGTCGTCTTCCTCTGTTCACGGCTTCTCTTATGTGGAGGTGGGTCCTCTCGGGTTGATTTATCCTCGATTTGATCGGTTACAAGGTTGAGTTTTGTAGATCGAAGGAAATTTCTGGTCTGGTCTGGGTTTTAATTAGTAGAGTGTTGATGGCTTTGGTTGAATAGTTTGTTTGGTCTTGAGTTGCTGGTTTAGTCTGGTCAGCTTATGGTGTAGTCAATTCCTCTTCTAGGATCTTGGATTGTGGGTTCAATTTCTAGTCTTAGCTCTTTAGCTTGCGGTGTTATGATTTGTTGCGGAGATTGCTGTGAGTGCTTTCCACTCGGGTTTTTATCTGGTTTTTCTTGTCTCCGGTGTTTACCGGTGCTTACGGGTGGTTTGGTTTCGTAGTCCCTTTTCTGGTGAGATTTGGGTTTGGTTTTGGACTTCTATCTAGGGTTTATTCGATCGCATTTGAGTGCGTTTCGGCCGCATCCGGAAGAGTATTTGGAGCTATTTGAGGTTCCGTCTTGCCGGGTTATGAAGTCGTGGTTCTTTGGGTCTGGGAGTGTCTCTCAGTCGTTCTTCAGGAAGCTGTTATTATCGTTTGGTGTGCCGTGGGCAACTTCGGTAATTCTCGCTCAAGATTATTCGCAAGAGTTTGGACTCGCAAGTTTATTTTGTTATTCTAGGTTTGGATTTTATCGATCTTTGATTGTTTGGTTGTAGGTTCTAAGTTGCATGTTGGTTGGGTTTTGGTTGCCTGTTGGTTGGGCTTTGGTTGCCTGTTGTGTGGGCTTTAGTTTCCTATGTTTAGGATCTTGTATGAACTTTGTGTTTCAAGTTCGATAAATATAATCTATCAGTGAAAAAAAAAAAAAAAAAAAGATAATTAGGGTATACAATTATAGCTTAAATATTACATTTTATTTATTTCCTCAAAACAAACTATTTTCCGCAAAAAAACAAATCTATTAATTAACTAATGGCATTAAGTCGTAATATATTCAAAAGTATGGGGGCAAATACCTTATAACATCATCTTTTCTCTCATGATGTCCTCGTTTATATGTCTTCCTTGCACCACCTCTGCATAATCTTCTTCTTCTTCTGAGCTATCTCAATCTTTGAGATCCGTTCTTAAGTCTCTCTCACATGTTCTCATTCTCGTCAGCTCTTATTTCTCCAATCTGAGATTGAATCATAGATAATTAAGATATATTATTTATTCCTTCTTCTACAGATCTAGTTTTCCCATCACGAGGTACGTTCATCGATTGAATTATCGTTAGATCTATCTGTTTGTTGGTTCAATTGGATGTATTGTGATCGCGCGTTTTTGTCAATTAGCTCGATCGAGCTCTGTGGTGTAGATCAATACGAATGTAAAGCTTCTTGATTCATTTTGGATGAATGCTACTTTTTTGTATAATTAAAGTGTAATTAACATACCAATTTTGATTGTGTTTGTTGATTTTATACGAGTTAAATTGAAGTAAGGATCAATTAACAACCAATGCGATCATGTTGGAAAAAACAAAACCAAACTGTTTGTTGATGGGCTTTTGTTATGTCTGTTTGTCTTTCGTGCATGTCTTAGCCAAAAAACATGGCGTCCGTGGCAGCAACTGAGAACCAGTGGCTCAAAGGGAGAGTTAAAGCTGTTACCTCTGGAGACTGCTTGGTGATCACGGCTTTGACCCACAACAGGCCTGGCCCACCACCGGAAAAGACCATCACTCTGTCTTCTCTCATGGCTCCTAAATTGGTGAGCCTAATCTTTTTCAAAAGTTAACAGTGGAGGAAATGGAACGCTTCTCTTTTGGATAATACCACACTTTTTTACTGCCAAAAAGTTTCAAAATCTAGAAACTAACTTTCCGATGTACGGAATAGGCCTGGGCATTTACCTGAAACCCGAAATCCGAATCCGAACCCGACCCGAAAATTCGAACCCGATCTGAACCGATTCTAGAAAATACCTGAATGGGACTTAAGTCTAGGTATTTAGGGTATCTGGTAAACATGAATTCGAACCGAACTCTAACGGCCACCCGAAGTAACCCGAAATTTTACCTATTTTTGAGTAATCCTACTCGTTACGAGTATTTTTAAGTAGTTTGATTAGTTCTTTTATCGGTTTTTTTTAGTAGGAGGGATATTTTTTGAGTACTTTCGGATTGCTTTATGTTTAGGACATTAGGTTACATGATTTTTTTTTGTATAGGCTTTCTGATTGTTTGGACTGCCCTTGTTTCAGGCTCGCAGGGGAGGTATAGATGAGCATTTTGCGTGGGAAAGCAGGGAGTTTCTGAGGAAGCTTTGCATTGGGAAGGTTCTAAGTTGAAACTCTTAATCATTTATGCTATATGTTAGTAATTGACAATATTCTTTATATTCTTAACAGTTTGTATATATATATATATATATATACTTTTTTTCTTGCGCAGGAGGTTACTTTCAAAGTGGATTACAAAGTGGAAGCTATTACTGGAAGAGAATTTGGCTCGGTTTACCTTGGCAACGAAAATCTTGCTAAGCTTGTTGTTCAAAATGGCTGGGCTAAGGTGATAACCTTTTTTAAAAATTCTTGTCTTGTCTAAGGTATGATGCTTGTGTCAGCTTTCTGATATGGTGGAGAAATGCCTGTACTATGGACAGGTCAGAGAGCCAGGTCAGCAGAATCAGGATAAGGTTAGTCCTTACATTGCGGAGCTGTTACAGCTTGAAGACCTGGCTAAACAAGAAGGGCTTGGTCGTTGGAGCAAGGTTAGTGTCTCTTTTACTGTTTCTCTGAATTTGGTTTGTCGAATCGTCTTCATTACAAATGACAAACTTGTTGGGCTGTCTAAGTTTCTTAACTATTGGGGATTATTCTATCTAATGTACACTCAAAATACAGGGAACCAACTGGAAGTTAGTTGGGTTCTGTCTCTGCGAGAGTCTTGAAAGTTTGACTCCTGTACTCTTTCTTAGTTTGTTGATGGTATTTACTTGATACAGGTTCCTGGTGCTGCCGAGGCATCTGTCAGGAAGCTTCCTCCATCTGCCGTTGGGGATTCTGGGAATTTTGATGCCATGGGTCTCTTAGCCGCAAGTAAAGGCAAGCCTATGGAAGCTATTGTTGAGCAAGTCCGCGATGGCAGTACCATCCGGGTTTATCTTCTTCCTGAATTTCAGTTTGTACAAGTATTTGTTGCTGGACTCCAGGTGTGTAATCTTGTTTCCTTTTTTTTTTTTGCTTTGTGAGGAGTTTACATTTTAATTTCATTGTGTAAGACTGCTGGATATATTCTATGTAGGCTCCATCTATGGGAAGAAGATCTACACAAGAAACTATTGTTGAGCCAGATGTTACATCAGCTCCGAATGGAGATGCTTCTGCTGAGCCCCGTGGTCCTCTAACATCAGCTCAGAGACTCGCTGCTTCAGCAATACCATCCGTCGAGGTTTCCTCTGATCCGTTTGCAATGGAAGCCAAGTATTTTACTGAGCTTCGTGTTCTTAATAGAGATGTAAGGACGAATTGCAACAAATTAACTCATATATATATCTGTATTTGAAATTTAGATGATCTAAGTGTGAGGTGGATTTTGCAGGTTCGTATTGTTCTTGAAGGTGTTGACAAATTCAACAATCTGATTGGGTCAGTTTACTATTCTGTTGGGGAAACAGTTAAAGACTTGGGTTTGGAGCTGGTTGAAAATGTATGTGGTCTTAATTAGACAGTTATTTTGTTGTCATGATTACATATTGAACTAATTGGCCAATACAAGTTTGACTTTGCCACAACAGTTGTGATTTAACTACAAATTCCTGAAACTACAACTAATTTTTTCCTTCTTTCTTTTTAACATGTACTTAAGATTAAGTTGGTTGGCCCATTGTATTAGTTTGTAGTTCAGTCGGTAGATTTGGCACATCTTTTGTGACATTGGTTGCTATTCGTTTCGGTCAGGGTCTTGCTAAGTATGTTGAGTGGAGTGCCAACATGATGGAGGAAGAAGCCAAAAAGAAGTTGAAAGCTGCAGAACTTCAATGCAAGAAAAACCGGGTGAAAATGTGGGCAAACTATGTCCCTCCAGCTAGCAACTCTAAGGCAATTCATGACCAGAACTTTACCGGAAAGGTAATTAATTGTTTGCATGCACACATTGTTTGCACCCATTTCACCAGTTCTCAGTTCTTACTAGTTTGCACTCGCTTCAGGTAGTGGAAGTTGTGAGTGGGGACTGCTTAGTAATTGCTGATGATTCTATCCCATTTGGGAGCCCAATGGCAGAGCGTCGAGTCTGTCTTTCGAGCATAAGGTCTCCTAAAATCGGCAACCCACGCAGAGAGGAGAAACCTGCCCCTTATGCACGGGAAGCCAAGGAGTTTCTGAGACAAAGGCTTATTGGAAAACAGGTAATTGTTGCCTCATGCCTTCTTTCTTGAACTATCGCGTTGTGCTCTGGACCGGCCTTGAGATTTTGGGGCTATAAACATTTTAGTGTAAAACTTATACTAATTTATTTATTTTTTATAATCTGGGGGCCATAAATTTTTTTATACCTATGTATATTATCTTAATAAATTTCGGGGGCGGAGACCAATGTTTCATCCAGCTGTGCCCAGGGCCGTCCCTGGTTGTGCTGCACAGGAGCAAGATCTCTGACTTCTTTTTTCCCTGGTGTAGGTTATCGTACAAATGGAATACCAAAGGAAGATCAGTCCAGCAGATGGTGTTACTACTTCTGGAGCTGGTGATTCCAGGGTTATGGATTTTGGTTCAGTGTTCCTACCATCTCCCACCAAAGGTGATACAGCTGAAGCAACTGCTGGAGTCAATATTGCTGAACTCATTATTGCACGTGGCTTAGGGACTGTTGTTAGACATCGCGACTTTGAAGAGAGGTCAAACCATTATGAAGCTCTACTGGCTGCTGAAGCTCGTGCTATTACTGGGAAGAAGGGAATCCAATCTGCAAAGGATTCTCCAGTCATGCACATCACAGACCTGACTGTGGCCTCGGCCAAGAAGGCTAAAGATTTCCTGCCATCCCTACACAGAAGTAGGAGGATATCTGCTGTTGTGGAATATGTCCTGAGCGGACATCGGTTCAAGCTATACATTCCAAAAGAAACATGCAGTATTGCATTTGCATTCTCTGGTGTCAGATGTCCTGGCCGTGGTGAACCCTATTCAGAAGAAGCTATTGCTTTAATGAGACGCAAGATCATGCAGAGAGATGTCGAGGTAAATGCCCAATACATCTCATTTTCTATGCCCTCTGTTCTATATGAGTCTTGAATTATCTTTTATAATCACAGATTGAAGTTGAAACTGTGGATAGAACCGGCACTTTCTTGGGATCAATGTGGGAGGGAAGGACCAACGCAGCAACGTTTCTTCTTGAAGCTGGCCTGGCAAAAATGCAGACTGGCTTTGGTGCAGACAGGATTCCTGAAGCTCATCTTCTTGAATTGACAGAACGGTCTGCTAAGAATCAGAAACTGAAGGTAACACCAATAGATAACTCTTTGTCCGAAAGAAAAGCATCCTGTCCAAAAAAAAACCAATATATACTCTTTGTCCAAAAGAAAAGCATCCTGTCCAAAAAAACTTAACTTCATGAACCGTATGATGTCACAGATTTGGGAGAACTATGTTGAAGGAGAGGAAGTTGTAAATGGTGGTTCTAAAGTAGAAACCAGACAGAAGGAAACATTAAAGGTTATTGTCACGGAAGTTCTTGGAGGCGGTCGGTTCTATGCTCAGACAGTTGGTGATCAGAAAGTAGCTTCAATTCAACACCAGCTTGCATCTCTGAGTCTTAAAGACGCTCCCATTGTCGGCTCGTTTAACCCTAAGAAGGGTGACATTGTTCTTGCACAGTTTAGCCTCGATAACTCGTGGAACCGTGCAATGGTACATCATCAAACCTCTAATATCTCTCAGCCTTACAATCACCTATGTTTATTTATTGTATGTCTACTTTTATTCAGATTGTTAATGGACCACGAGGAGCAGTTCAATCTCCAGAGGACAAATTTGAAGTGTTCTATATTGATTATGGAAACCAAGAAACAGTTCTGTACAGCGCAATTCGTCCTGTTGAGGCTTCAGTATCCTCAGCACCAGGACTAGCGCAGCTCTGCAGACTTGCTTACATAAAAGTACCAAGCCTGGAAGAGGACTTTGGTCCTGAAGCTGGAGAGTATTTACATACGGTGACACTAGGCAGTGGTAAAGAGTTCAGGGCGGTGGTAGAGGAAACAGATACTTCAGGAGGCAAAGTGAAAGGACAAGGAACGGGAACCGAGCTCGCTGTTACTCTCAACGCTGTTGACGATGAGATCTCTGTCAATGCAGCAATGCTTCAGGTCAGTGCCTCACCTGAATCCTATGGGGAGTATTTTTGAGTATATAAACCTGAGAGTGAAATGTGTTTGTTATGAGGACAGGATGGAATAGCGAGGCTGGAGAAACGAAAGAAATGGGAGCATAAAGATAAGAAAGCCGCTCTTGATGCTCTTGAGAAATTCCAAGAAGAAGCTCGCAAATCTAGGACTGGAATCTGGCAGTATGGAGACATCCAGTCTGATGATGAGGACAGTGTTCCGGTCAGGAAACCTGGTCGCGGGTAAGTGAACTTTATGATCAGTGGTGGTTCCATCCTGAGGAGGGAACAGAGAAGCATCGGTTTCTCTTTTTAAATGAGTTAAGAAGAGAGATGTTGCTTGCAAAGCATCAAACTTTTTGTAACGTTTAGAAATTCTCTTTTTTATATACTTGTTTTTTTTTGTTTATAGACTTTCCAAAAAAAAGAAATTTTCTATATTTAGGAGTACTGGACGAAGTTCTTGTTCTTTATTTTTGTTTGACAAAAGAATCTCAAAATACAATTGGAAGCAAATGGTACATTCCGAATGTAACAAGTTTTATCCAGATTTTCGTTTCATAACAAAAGGTTGCTAGCAGTCCATTATAGCATAACAAATGGATTAATATTTTGCACTTTATTAATTATTATTATGATACAAAATATTAAAACCAAGTTTAAAGATTATTTATACCGACATATGCAGATTTAACAAGAGTTTCCTCCCGGACCACCATAATTGAAAAAGAAACCGATACGCGTAGTATGAAATCTTTTAACCTTACCAATTCTTAGTCCATAGCACTTTGTACTATCTACCAATGTTTCTATAGGAAAAGAATCCATTTTACGCTGCTCAAAGTTAGAATTCAAGACTCCAACATTTGTAAAAATTGCTGATCCTTTGTAGTCTTCACTCGGAAATTTACCATTACCCATTGGAGGGCTAGAACCAGAAATTGAAGCCTTAACAAGTCCCTCAGCCCCAGCAGTATTTGCACCATTATCAAAAAGGTCAAACAGCTCTTTTGGCCAATATCCGACATCTACAGGTCCTTTTGGATACGGTATTGTAAGCCACCAGTTTCCTGTTTTTATATCCTTTTGCATATATTAGAAGAACAAAACCAAACTCATTTGTCAGTAATGTGTATATGTGTGTGTATATATACACTAATTGAAGGGAAATTGTATGGGTCTAGAGAAGTTATAATAGTGAAATACATTTATCACTAATTTGATTCTATAAATGATTAACTTCAATACTCATAAATCCTTTACTGCTATATAATCAGGAAAGTACCTGATGAATGGAGCAACGCAACCATGCAGGTTCCCCTGGCTTAAGGTCAATAGGTTCGACTATAGGAACTTGAGGTAATTGAACAAACCCTGGACATGCTGTATTGTAACATTCTTTTCCATCTTTACCCTATCAAAATCATACATAATATTTTAATGTTATCTAATTCAAAGAAACATGTATATAAATAAAAATATTGTATACATAAAACAAACTAAAAATAGTTCACACGTCCACACCTTCCAGAATCCATATGACCAAACACGCCCATCGGGGTTTAAGCCTTGATTTACCTGTTAAGAATATCTCGCAATACTTAAAGACTACCTAGAAAATTAAATGTAATTAGGAAAGAACTCAAGAGAATATAATAATACGTACCATTAAACCCGCTGAGATAAAATTTTCGTTGTTATTTAATTTAGTGCCTATATATATCTGACTATACGAGGCTTGATCTTTTTGGATGTTTAGGTCATAGTGATTAAACCAACCTTCTACACCACGAAAGGGACCACTAGATGATCTTACTCCAGCAAACTGTCAAGAGCCGTGTAATATTTATGACTTGTATATATATTTACACTAAGAATTGAATTATACATATAAAAAACTTGAATAGATCTAACATATTAGGAGTACTAAGATAAATGCTTACGTGTATTCTAGGGTTACCATTGAAATACTTCTCTGCGAAAAGTTTTGCATTGGTGTCATATTCTTTTGAATTTCTCAATATAGGAACGGTTCCATCTGGACATCCTATTTTCTTCTTATATGTTTTGTTGTTGCCACTCTGATTCTTTATTTCATGTCTTGAAAATGATGGTTTCATCTTTTCAAAAAAAAATTATTCTTTAGTCAAATGAAAAAAAAAATGGTCATAGGAGTCAAATCTGAAAATCATGACACCTGGATTGTGTGGTTTTTGAGCAAGGGATGATTAAGTCCTGGTTGCTTATAAATTTCAATGCAGTCATATGTTACATTTTCACTGATCTGCCAATGACAAAAAAAGACGTTGAGATTACAAAAATAAGCAAGACGATGGTAACACAGTCGTCTATGATGTATTAGATAAAAGTTGATGTTAAATCAGTAAAAATTAAAAATGTAGATCTAAATAATAGATTGTGGAGACGAGTTCTCAAGTTTTTTTTGTCTAAAACTGACCTTGATAGATTTGAGAGGCAGCATACTTTGGTCCGAACGAACTAGGGCTGCTGAGAACAAAAGAAGTAAAAGATTCATAACAAAAGCCATCCTAATTCTTGTTGAAATTCTATTAGTTTTCCTCAACACTGGAAAAACTCTGTTGTTTATATAGATGATGCCATAGAATTAGCAGTCTGTTTGACTCTTTTGTTTTATTTAAGGAAATAGATATTCTGAAAAGGAAAACAGAATATAAACATTTGACTAAATTTATTATGAAAACATTACTTATTAAATGGGATACTTATTGCGTAATTATCTATATTGTAATCAATGTGTTTGATCAAAAAAATTGTAGTCAATGTGAAGATATTTGTTACTTTGTGTCATAACTCATAACTGGTTATTTGACTAAATTTATTATGGAAACGTTATATATTAAGTGTGATACTTATTGCGTAATTATATATATTGTAATCAATGTGTTTGACCAAAAAATTGTAATATGTGTGAAGATATTTGTTGCTTCGTGTCATAACTCATAACTGGTTATTTGACTAAATTTATTATGAAAATACCATTACAAGACGTTTTTGATAGATTTTGATTTTTTAATTCAAGTTTTTATCTTTTATGAGATTTTTTTTAATTTTAATAATCCCTAATTAATTTGAATTTAAAAATTCGGCATTAAATCTCTTATTCCCTAAATCTCTTATTCTAAATTAATTGGAATTCAAAATATCGTCATTAAATATTTCCTAAATCTCTCAATCCCGATAAATAAGGCAAATCACATTTAATTTTATTAAATCATACTTCCTAAATCTTTATAAATCTTAACTAGATTAGAAAATATATATTTTTAACTTGCTCGCTACACAAATATTTTATTTAATTCGATTTAAAAAAAATATTCTAGAGCATATTCCAATCTTTCAATAGAAGATTTCTGTATATTAGTTCAACCCTAAATCAATTGATCCTTATAAATAGATCTTCTAGGACGCTCATTTAACACCAACACTAGATTTTGACCCGCACTTAGAAAGTGCGGGTTTAATTTTCTTTACAAATTTTACTTTTTATTCATTTTGCTAATAGTAGTTTAAATTTTTAATTATGTAATCTAATTTTGATTATAATTGTTTAACCAACATTATAAACAGTGAGTTAGCAGTTTAGTTTAAAAAAAATGAATTATGTGTTATTTGGAAGAGATATATCGTAAGGATTAAGAGATTAAAATAACGATTTCGCATTATATATTTTAATATGTGTTGTATCGTAAGATCATAGTTTGGAAAATATATATATATATATATATATATGTGAAAACAACTATTGTAAAAGTTATGTGGTATATGTTTAATTGTTATTTTATTTATCTAAAATATTATTTTATAAAATACATGTTGTAGTCATATATATAATTTGCGAATTTGATGGAATTATCCGTTAAAAACTTCATTCAAACATAAAGCATAATTTGACGCTTCAAATATTTGAATAATATAAGTATGAAATCATTTTAATATTTTATTAATTTTAAAATATATCAGCTGAAATTATTTACTATATGCGAATTTTTTTATAGAAAATTTATAATCGAGATTGGCTAATTAATTTTTCAACCCGTTTAATTAATTAAATATTTTTCAGTTTGATGGAAAAACCTGCTAAAAAGTACAATCGTAAAAACATCAACCGTAATATGTGTATATATATATTTGAAACAGAATAAAAAGATATTAAAATATATTATAAATATATTTTGAATTAAATCATAAATTAGAGAATCTTAATTTATATATAATAGTTGATGTATAAATTATTCATTATATTTATCAATTAATTTTTTTTGATTTTAATTAATTAGGAAAGTGGGACCCATTAGATTTTGGTTGTTTGGCTACATGTTTAATAATTGTCTTGTTTGGAAACATGGATTGTAGAGATAATGTTATATTCCCTAATTACCCTTAATGAAGGTTACAAATCCTAATAATATCAAGGGCAAATTCCGGGAACAACATTTATGTACCATGGCAAACCTTCCTGTTTTAATAGATTAGATATCGATTTTTCAATTATATTGAATTAACATGGTTCTAATTTATACTTTGTTATTGATGAATTTACAGATTTGTCTCATATCAAACCAAACGAAAGGTATAGATTTCTTATAATTATCATGGTTCTAATTTTTATATTGTTCTATTTTCTATTTTGCAGATTTGTTTCATATAATGCCAAACAAAAAGGTACTGATTTTCTTATAATTATCATAATTCTAATTTTTATATTATGTTATTTATGATTTTGCAAGTTTGTTTCATAACAAGCAAAACGAAAGGTGTTAGTTTCTTATCAGAATCATGGTTCAAATAAGATATTAATATTTTATCATGATTAGAACCGTGTTAACTTAAACGGAGAACTTCTAATTATATATTGTCTTATTTATGATTTTTGCAGGTTTGTTTTATATCAATCCAAACGAAAAGGTATTGATTTCTTGTAATTATCATACTTCTAATTTTATATTATGTTATTTATGATTTTGCAAGTATGTTTCATATCAAGCAAAACAAAAAAAGATATTTTTTCTTATTATTTTAATGGAATAAAAAACCTCATTTTAAAGAATATTTTTTTAATAAGTTTTTTTCTCTATGTTTTTTTTTTTTCTCATTCGTTGGCAGTTTTTCCGGATTATTAAAAGTTTAATCAAAGGATCCATTATCCTTTCGATTATCTTCTTCTTCTCGATTATTATTATTTTTATATTTGTTTTGTTAGTGAGATTTATTTTATATTTACATTAATATTTTTGGTTGAATCCATAAGTCCGAAAAGTCCGAATAAAGGTTGTTGTCATGACGTCCGGTTGATCCCATGAGTCCCAATAGTCCGAATAAGAATTTTTAATTACTATCAAGATGGATTTGGAATGATGGATTTGGTAAATATGATAGAAAAGTCTCAAACGAATGCATAAAATTAATATAGGGCAACATTACGGTTGTAATAGTTTTTGATAGTAATTATATATATAATTCTTTAGTTCGTAATGTGAATTAGTCGTAATATTTTGACAAAAGTTCAAATCTGAACCACATCTATAACCATATCTTATACTGGTGAATGTATGATATGTCAGATTACAAACTGATGTATTTACTATTATATTTTTGACGGGTTATTTCATCAAAATTGTAAAATATTTAAAACGCTACAAAAACGGGTTGATAATTAACTATTATAAAACGAGTTGAAAAATATATTAATCATTATAAAATTGGTTGAAATATATATTAATCATTATAAAAATCTTGCATTTTTATGTTATGTGGTTAAAAACGGGTTGAAATGTATTAACTATTATAAAACGGGTTGAAAAATATATTAACCATTATAAAACGGGTTGAATTATATATATTAACCTTTATAAAACGAGTTGTTTTGTTAGTGAGAATTATAGGTGGTACGTAGTACGTGCTTCTTCTATTCATTTTATATTGTTCCAAATATATATATATTAATATTCATTCGTGTAAAGCACACATTTTTTAGTGATTTTTAGCTTTTTAATATTTATTTATAATTTTATAAGTTAATTTTTCATATATTCGAAATTGAAAATCTTATAAATATATTTCCTTAACATCCTCCTAAATCCCTTAATATAATCCCTAAATTTAATGCATAAATTCTTCTATAATCACGTTTAGAATATTGCTTTATGATATATTTTACACAAAGATATTAACCGATTTTTTTTAATTTATTCACTAAAACTGAATTTGTTTTTTCAAATTAATTTCGGAATCCTAAATATAAACAACATATAAATTCAAATCTGTAAAAACTACATAATAATTAGCTATCACACGTAAAACATTATGAAAACAAAATATATGATTATGTTCTCTTGCTAGTTAACACCGTCTTATCATATGATTTAATTGATAACAAAATATAATTTAATTTTTAATATAAAATCATTTAGAAAATATCAATTTTTAATAAATTTTAAAATATATAAAAGAAACATAAACCCGCGCTCATGTAGCGCGGGTCAAAGTCTAGTTATATATTAAGTGGGATACTTATTGTGTCATTATCTATATTGTAATCAATGTGTTTGGCCAAAAAAAAATGTAGTCAATTTGAAGATATTTGTTACTTTGTGTCATAACTCATAACTGGTTATTTGACTAAATTTATTATGGAAACGTTATATATTAAGTGGGATACTTATTGCCTAATTATATATATTGTAATCAATGTGTTTGACCAAAAAAATTGTAATCTGTGTGAAGATATTTGTTGCTTCGTGTCATAATTCATAACTGGTTGTTTGACTAAATTTATTATGAAAACATTATATATTAAGTGGGATACTTATTGTGTCATTATCTATATTGCAATCAATGTGTTTGACCAAAAAAATGTAGTCAATTTGAAGATATTTGTTAATTTGTGTCATAACTCATAACTGGTTATTTGACTCAATTTATTATGGAACGTTATATACTAAGTGAGATATTTATTGTGTAATTACCTATATTGTAATCAATGTGTTTGACCAAAACAAAATTGTAGCAATGTGAAAATAATTGTTGCTTCGTGTCATAACTTATAATTGGTTATTTGACTCAATTTATTATGAAAACGTTAGAAATTAAGTGGGATACTTATTGTGTAACTATCAATGTGTTTGACCAGAAAAAAAATTGTAGTTTGTGTGAAGATATTTGTTGCTTCGTGTCATAACTCGTAACTGATTATTTGACTAAATTTATTATGGAAATTTTATATATTAAGTTGGATACTTATTGTGTCATTATCTATATTGTGTTGGGATTATGTCATGAAATCACATTGTACTCACCATCAGAAATAGTTGTATTGTCGAGATCGGACAATTCATGTGATACTGGGTAGTCATAATGTTTTGCTAGAAACCACTTATGACAAACGAGTTGTAACTCGTTTCCAGTATTGTGTGAACCTACAGGGTCACACACCTAAGCAAGTTGGACATAGTCCAAATGGGATTGATCATTGGCATATGATCTGAACGATGAGTATTGGATGCACATCGAATATAAGTTTCTATGAGATGTATCGATCGACACTAATGGGTGCGTCGGTCGATACAGGAGGTGTGTCGATCGACACCACTAAGTGTGTCGGTCGACACAAAGGCGAAACCGAGACTGATGTTTCGGTTCACTTTAAGGTCGATATATAAACGCGTTTTGTACATTGAACCTGATGGATGAACAGTGCGCCGCCCAGACTGTTTTTCTCAGAGAGAAAACAGAGAACCTCTAGAAACTAAAGTTCCCAGGGAGATACGGGCACCGGTACTAGCATCCCGGCGGATTCCAGCTTGTGTGCGTGTGGACTGGACAGTAGAGGCGCAACGATTGGGGCGCTGCAGATCTCGTGTTACCACAAACTTCCGCTGCCAAACACCAGGTAATCACGAGGTGAGATCCACGATTCAATTAACTAGACCCTAGATCCTAGGCTATCTGGAACTCGCGAGTATTCTGAATCGGTAGAATTGGCTCGGATTTCCAACAGTGGTATCAGAGCCTTAGGGTTTTATCATTGAATCAAGCCTGTTAAACGAATTTGATGATTTAGATTCGCAAACTAGGTTGTTTGAATTAGAACAGGTGAGATCGATTTGATCGATCTGCGATTCTGTGTTTTCGCACAGTGTCGATCGACACACTGGGTGTGTCGGTCGACACAAGGTGGCGAAATCGACAGATTCGGCGGCTAGGGTTTTTCGCGAAGAAAAACCGAAAGCCTTCTGTGTCGATCGACACAAGTTGTGCATCGGTCGACATAGAACAAATTCGGTCGAGTATCGATCGACACAGAGAAGTGTCGGTCGACACAGACCAAGCGAATGGTTAATCGGTTCAATTGGATTGGACCGGTTATCATGCTTGGTTAAGTCCGAATTGATCGGTTTAAATTGGATGAATTGGTTTAATTGGATTAAACTGATTATCTCAATTAGCATAAACCGGTGGGTTAAATCAGTTTGATTGGATAATTCGGTTCAATAGAATTGGACTGGTTATCGCAATCAGTTGAAACTGATTAAACGGTTTAAATTGGATAAATTGGTTCAATTGGATTGAACTGATTATCTTAATTAGCAAGAACCGATGGGCTAAATCAGTTTGATTGGATAATACGGTTCAATTGAATTGAATTGGTTATCGCAATCAGTTAAAACTGATTTGAACGGTTTAAATTGGATGAATTGGTTCAATTGGATTGAACTGATTATCTCAATTAATATAAACCGATTCGAACGGTTAAGATCGGTTTGATCTGATAAGTCGGTTCAATTGGATTGGACCGGTCATCAAAACTGTCTTCGGTTTAGGTCTATGTCGACCGTCACACATGGGTTGTGTCGATCAACATGACCGGTTCAATGAACCTGGTTAATTGGATTAACCGGTTATTGAAGTTCGGTTTTGTTTGGTAGTGTCGATCGACAGACACAGTCTGCGTCGATCGACACAGTATTCGAAATTCTGGTTATTGAACCTTGAATTTGCAGAAACCAAACTAGACTTAAACATAAATCAAAGATTAGCTTCAATGTGGTCAACTGTCAAGACTCATTTCGTTGTGTGATGTCTAGCCAAGAGCTTGGTGTCCACAATTACGTGAGTAAGGCAGGTGATAATGTTGATGGACTTGCAGTGCATTAACATCAACAATTACATGACTTAAGAAATTGATTTGCTAAACTTTTGGGTTTAGTTTCCTAAACTAAATATCAAGTAATCTTGATGTCTTGCCCAAATCTTGTCTACTGTCAAGACTTGTGTCGTTTGTTGGATAGTCTTGGAGTCCTTGATATCCACTGCAACATGAGTAAGGCAGGTGATAATTGACAGATTTGCAGTGCAACTGCCAGTGATCACAAGACAGAAGAGATTGGTTATACTTGACTGGGCTGTCAGAAGTTCTGGGCCCAGAGACATCAGAGTGGATTAGACATAGTTTGTCTTATCTGCGACCAAGAGTTGTACTGGGTACAATTAGCAATGATTTGCTTACCTAGATAACTAAAATTTGAGTAACGGCGAGTCGCCCACTCGAATTTTAGTAATCTGAGGATCTTGGATCATTATATTCATAGAGGAAACATTGTTAGAATATAATGCGAGTTCTCTTATTAGATAAGATTTCTCATCATACACATGACTAAATCTTTGTTTTTCTTGGATTTCAGATTATGTCTATGACTACTTTCTCGTTGCGATCCGTCCTTGAGAAGGACAAGTTAAATGGATCCAACTTCCTGGATTGGTATCGGAATCTGAGATTCATTCTCAAGCAGGAGAGCAAGGACTATGTCCTTGAAAAGGCTCTTCCAGAAAGGCTTGGGACCAATCGCTCGCATGCAGTGTATAATGCTTGGAATAAGCATTATACTGATGTGGTAGATGTGCGTGGTCTGATGTTGGCTACCATGGGCTCGGACTTGAAAAGTCAATACGAGAACATGGAGTCGCCAATAGAGATGATCACCAGCCTGAAACAAAAGTTTCAGGATCTGGCACGAGTTGAGAGATTCCAGATGGTGAAGTCTCTCACTAGGTGCAAGCTACCAGAGGATGCTCCAGTAAGTCCTCATGTCATTAAACTGATAGGTTACGTTGATAACCTGGGGAAACTGAAATGTCCTGTCAGCTTAGAGTTGGCCACTGACATCATTCTGCAGTCACTGCCGTCAAGCTATGACAAGTTCGTTAAGAACTATATCAAGAAAGGCTTGACGAAGACGTTGACTGAGCTGCATGGTATGCTCAAAACAGCAGAGTATGACATCATAAAGGGTAAAAGATTTGAGGAATCTTGTGTTGGCAAGGGTAGAGGCTGGGCCGTCCAGATTTGGAATCAGGATAAGCCTGTGTCATCTCATAAGCCCAAGTCAGGCCCATCTGGTGTCAGAAAGTGCTTCTACTGTAAAGAGTCGGGGCATTGGAAGAGAGAATGCAATAAATTCTTGGAAGATTCACAAGAGATGAAGGAGATGTATGGTACTTCTTTTTCAGGTATTGTGTTATTAATTCAAGTTCTACGTATGTATTGGATACTAGTTGTGGTACTGATATTTAAAAAAAAAAAAAATATGCAGGACCTAAGCGACAGTAGAACGTTGAAGAAAGGGCAAGTGGAATTGCGCGTCTGGTATGAAGCAATGGTTGCTGCATGAGCCGTAGAGATTCTCCGCTTGTAGGAGCCTTTCATACTTGGTTTTAGAAATTAAGTAATTGCTACTATGTATCTGCCTTGTGCAGAGATGTCTTTCATTTTCTTGTAAAGAATTTGGATGTTTTTCATTTTGATAAAAGACAAGTTTTGTTCTTTAGATCCTAATGAAATATCATATGGTAGCACCCCGTTTGGAATGGGTTTTATATCTTAAATCAGCGAAATTAAGAATATAACACAAATACTAAAAGTTTAAGTCTGATGACTCGAACTCGAATTTTCTTTGGTATAGTCGTTTAACCACAAGAGTGAAGCGGATTCAGTAAATCCATAATTTTGGACTCATTTGATTTCATTCATTTGAGATATGAATTCTGTTCACTAGACCAAATGACTAAGGCCCATTTAGCAGAGCTAAAAGGAAACGGGCCAGAGGCTTATTGGGCCTTACACATACTGATGTATGCGGCTCAACAAGCATAAGTGCCAAAGGAAATCTTCTGTACTTCATTACCTTATTGATGGCATCAATAAGTGTGGATGTGTTCATTTGATGAGACACGAGCAGGAATTCCTTGAGGAGTTCCAAGATGGAGTGTGGAACCAATTTGACAGAAGTATTGAAATCTTCGATTGGATCGTGGAGGAAAATACTTAGAGTCAACAATTGGGTGATCATCTAACAGAATGAATCGGGTCCTATTGGATATGCTCCGATTAAGGATGAGTCACAGGAATCTTCCATAACGATTTAAGAATACGTCCTGAAATGTCTGTCTTTGCGCAGAAAAGGTTTCTATCAGAATCAGTGAAAAACACCACATTGGATGTGGACTGGGTGATTTCCAAATTTGTTTTTCTGATTAATTGGGATTACAAGGTTTGTGTAAGACAGTAGTCAACAAACAAACTTGAACCCAAATTTGATAAGTTCTACCTCGCTGGTTGTCCTGAGGAAACCAAGGCTTAGCACTTTTGTTGTCCGGAACTGTGTCTTTTGAGAAAGATCTTACTTTCACAAGGAACAGTGGGAGTAAAAGTACACATCGAAGAAATTCGATAAACACAGGAGGCTGCTCAACCTGTTGAGGGAGAGCAGCGGTGAGATCTACAAAGTGCTGTAGGATCTACACCTGTGAAGCCTGAAAATCGCAGATCCGAAAGGATCCGTCACTAACTCGAGAGTGATTTCTCGTAGCCAATTGTCGTGATCTGTTGATCATTGAAAAGTGACGAGCATGCGAAATTCAAAGAAGCGATGGTGAGCCCCAACTCCGAAAATTGGTTGGGTATGCATGTTAGCTTCACCGATCCATTTCTGGATTGAAGCAAACATCTTGGAGTTGGAATCAGCATTCTGATAATGTGGTCAAGAGTTTTGACTTGATCAGAAAGAAACAGAAACCATGCGTTTACAAGAAGACTAGTGGGAGCGTAATAGCAATTCTCACACTGTATGTAGAGAACATACTGAATCTCATAAACGACGTTCCGATGCTAAAGTCTTATCAAGATTTGGATCGGAAGTCAAATTTAACGATGGACATGGGAGAAGCCACGTGAATTATTGTAATAAGGATCCATTGGAATGGATCAGAGTAGCTAATTGGATCGTGTCAAAATCCTTATGATGATAAGGTATTGGACATATCTAATACGCTTGATTCCAAGAATGGCTTCATACCAAAGGTCTTATGGCAATTATCCAAACGAGATGCAGTGTCTTGGACACTGGCTGAGCTGGTAACAATATTAGTAAAAGAAGTGTTTATGAACACTGTCTGAACTAATATTAATGAGTGTGAGTTCTAATGCTGCTGCAATAGAATCCATCATGAATGCCATATTTTGCGCTCGTCTAGATGCAGCTTACGCATAAAGCATGACGAGAAAATACCAAAATATTCCGGTAAGAGTCACTGATCAGTTGCCAGAAATATCCCAAGCGTTTGAAGAACTCTAAGGATAGTTTCGTGGTAAACTGAGGAAGTGACGAACCAGTTGAAAGTAGTTAGACGGACAAAGACGATTCCCGGTTCCCACCTGGTTATGTCTCTTTGTCTTAATAGCGGTACTGACTGTTGGAAAGGCTCCAAGCAGTGGACCGTAGAATAGTCTTTTTATCCGAATGGCGGTGTGGTTTGTTGAAATTGTTTCAAGCAATGACACCGCAGGCTCTCCCACGACCTAAGCACGAAATTTATTCTGTTGTTGTAGGTATAAGATATCTAATGAGATGATCTTGATTTTAGTGGGAGTTATTTAGTTATGTTGTAAACTTTACATAGACATGCTTCGGTAGTGTTTATGTAAGTCAAACTGACATCGGTATTATTTAATTATTGGATAATTAAATAATAGTCCCAAGTATTTTATGTTCATTTTATAGGTCATCAAGTCGAGGACTTGATCATGAAACCCTATAAGTAAAAGATGACATCAATTATGAACGTCCCTAGTCGAGATTGTCAAAGTGGGACACTGACAACCGCGAGAGACTAGCTTGTGAGGTGACTGTTGACTAAGTTTCATGGAGTCAATGATATGAGTATCACAGTCAGTCACATAGATATATGTTGGTGAACATATGATCGGACATGACCCGCTTAATGAGAACTCCACAAGATAGTCATATCAGTGTCATGGAAGTTCTCATTACGAATATAGAGTATAGTCCTTAGACCTGAGTTCATCATGCTTTCTAGCATATGAATTGGTGCGTGTTGACCTTGTCAAACGTCGTTCCGTAACTGGCGGCTATAACGGCATTGCTTGTGCGTATCATGAAGTATGTGTAGAAACAGGGATGGAACAAGATGGGATTTGTCCCTCCTGGATAACGGGAGATAAATATCTCAGGGCCCATCGAAGATTTGATACTGAGAAAATGCATGGCCGTGCTCAAACGAGGTGATTGTCAGTCGTTTGTTTTATCAGTATATATCAGGAATTCGATGAACATGATGTTGGCTATAATAAGGATGACACAGTCCCTTGCCTTATGCCAAATCGAGATGTAGAGACGAAAGGATTGTAGGAATAGGTGATTCCAGTACAAGTGGGAGATTGTTGGGATTATGTCCTGAAATCACATTGTACTCACCATCAGAAATAGTTGTATTGTCGAGATCGGACAATTCATGTGATACTGGGTAGTCATAATGTTTTGCTAGAAACCACTTATGACAAACGAGTTGTAACTCGTTTCCAGTATTGTGTGAACCTACAGGGTCACACACCTAAGCAAGTTGGACATAGTCCAAATGGGATTGATCATTGGCATATGATCTGAACGATGAGTATTGGATGCACATCGAATATAAGTTTCTATGAGATGTATCGATCGACACTAATGGGTGCGTCGGTCGATACAGGAGGTGTGTCGATCGACACCACTAAGTGTGTCAGTCGACACAAAGGCGAAACCGAGACTGATGTTTCGGTTCACTTTAAGGTCGATATATAAACGTGTTTTGTACATTGAACCTGATGGATGAACAGTGCGCCGCCCAGACTGTTTTTCTCAGAGAGAAAACAGAGAACCTCTAGAAACTAAAGTTCCCAGGGAGATCCGAGCACCGGTACTAGCATCCCGGCGGATTCCAGCTTGTGTGCGTGTGGACTGGACAGTAGAGGCGCAACGATTGGGGCGCTGCAGATCTCGTGTTACCACAAACTTCCGCTGCCAAACACCAGGTAATCACGAGGTGAGATCCACGATTCAATTAACTAGACCCTAGATCCTAGGCTATCTGGAACTCGCGAGTATTCTGAATCGGTAGAATTGGCTCGGATTTCCAACATATTGTAATCAATGTGTTTGACCAAAAAAATTGTAGTCAATGTGAAGATATTTGTTACTTTGTTTCATAACTCATAACTGGTTATTTGACTCAATTTATTATGGAAACGTTATATACTAAGTGAGATATTTATTGCGTAATTATCTATATTGTAATCAATGTGTTTGACCAAAAAAAATTGTAGTCAATGTGAAAATATTTGTTGCTTCGTGTCATAACTCATAACTGGTTATTTGACTCAATTTATTATGGAAACGTTAGAAATTAAGTGGGATACTTACTGTGTAACTATGTATTGTAATCAATGTGTTTGACCAGAAAAAATTGTAGTCTGTGTGAAGATATTTGTTGCTTCGTGTCATAACTCATAACTGATTATTTGACTAAATTTATTATGGAAATATTATATATTAAGTTGGATACTTATTGTGTCATTATCTATATTGTAATCAATGTGTTTGACCAAAAAAATTGTAGTCAATGTGAAGATATTTGTTACTTTGTGTCATAACTCATAACTGGTTATTTGACTCAATTTATTATGGAAACGTTATATACTAAGTGAGATATTTATTGCGTAATTATCTATATTGTAATCAATGTGTTTGACCAAAAAAAATTGTAGTCAATGTGAAAATATTTGTTGCTTCGTGTCATAACTCTTTTTTTTTGTGCAAATTCGTGTCATAACTCATAACTGGTTATTTGACTTAATTTATTATGGAAACGTTAGAAATTAAGTGGGATACTTATTGTGTAACTATGTATTGTAATCAATGTGTTTGACCAGAAAAAAATTGTAGTGTGTGAAGATATTTGTTGCTTCGTGTCATAACTCATAACTGATTATTTGACTAAATTTATTATGAAAATGTTATATACTCCCTCCGTTTCACAATAAGTGTCATTCTGACATTTTTTACGCAATTTAAAAAACACATTAAATTTTCTAATATACCCGTAATAAACAATTTGACTTTTGGTATCTTTATTTTTCATTGGTTAATATTGAGGTTAAAATAGGTAATCTATATTAAAAGTTGCATTGGAAATCTAAAACGACACTTATTTTGAAACGAGAAAACAAGTCTAAAACGACACTTATTGTAAAACGGAGTGAGTATTAAGTTGGATACTTATTGTGTCATTGTCTATATTGTAATCAATGTGTTTGCCCAAAAAAAAAATTGTAGTCAATGTGAAGATATTTGTTACTTTGTGTCATAACTCATAACTGGTTATTTAACTCAATTTATTATGGAAACATACTAAGTGAGATACTTATTGCGTAATTATCTATATTGTAATCAATGTGTTTGATCAAAAAAAATTGTAGTCATTGTGAAGATATTTGTTGATTCGTGTCATAACTCATAACTGGATATTTGACTCAATTTATTATGGAAATGTTAGAAATTAAGTGAGTAGTTATTGTGTAACTATCTATATTGTAATCAATGTGTTTGACCAAAAAATTTGTAGTCAATGTGAAGATATTTGTTGCTTCGTGCCATAACTAATAACTGGTTATTTGACTCAATTTATTATTGTTAGTGGTGGACAACTATTGACTCTTTATTGATTTTGTAACTTTCAGGAACTTTTACAAGAATATAAGAATCCTAAATAAGGAGATGCACTTATCTTTGTGCTTACAAAGATTCAGACCAAACTCAAGCTAAGTTTCTAGTCTCTACTATTTTAATTATAAATATTCTCATATAGATTTTTAGAATATTATTATTGTTGTTAAATTAATTTGATAAATTTTTATTTTTAAAAATTTATGTTTCGTAATATTTGTTCTCGCATTTGGTGTGAGTGAATCATACTAGTAATATTTTTGATTAGTTACCCTTTCCTTTTTTAATATTTTTATAAATGATAATTTCACAATTAGTTTTTTATTCATTTTGGTTTCACAATTAGTAGGTTTTGCAAATAACCGTTTATCTACTCATCATAATCAATCGTTTTTCAAAAAATTACAAAATCTTGAAGATTTTTATAATAGATCTTCATCAATAATAAGTCATGGTCTACTAAAGAAAAGAGAAGAAGCATGGATCCATGAATGTAGTGGCGTGATTTATCAGCTTGTCAGATTCTCTTCATCTTGAAAACTTCCATTTTTTCCCTGCCTCGTCTCTATTTGTAAAACAAATGTTGACAGATTCATGTTTAGAAAACCCTTGAATCATCCTAGTTGAAGAATATTTTTGGAAATCTTAGGAAACTTGTAATCGTAAATGTATTTATCATAAATGTTAATAAATGTTAATGTACCTTTTTTTTTGCTTTCTCAAACTGTGTAGCCATGAATCGTAATTCTTATATCACCACCACAGTAGATCTTGTTAATACACTATATGTTATTGTATTTCCTTATCATACTCAAACTTTCTTAGCATATTTGATCCACTACAAGAAATCTGAGTATTGATAGTAGATCACGATAGCACGAATTCAAAAACTGCTATTAAAAATGGCAAGCTAAGATACCAAATTTTATTATAGCATTCAATCAACGTTAAGCCAAATTTTTACAGATTTTTACTAAACGGGAAAACAAAATCTCAATTTTTGTCGTTGTAACACTTATGTCCGCCAAAAATTTAGTGAAAATATCATTTTGGCACCAAAATAAAAAAAAAAATTTGAGGGAAATTTTGTGGTAAGTCTTTTTCACATTGAAAAATAATCCCACAAAAACATAATATCCTAATTCCTAACTGATTCTTTTTCTCTGTGTCCCGTCTCTTTTTTTTTCTCAAGCTTTTTTGTTCTTCAGTGGAGGATCTCATCTTCCTGGTCTTGACTATTCGGTAAATCCATCTTCTCTGTATCTGCAATTTCTCACCATGGCTTCGCTTCAGTTTAGGGCTTTTCTTCACATTGTGGTTGATTCATATATGATCTCGTTTTAATCTCGAATCTTGTGTTTGGATTTCGTTGATTGAACGGATGGATGAATTGATTAGATAAAGTTGGACACTTTTTTTTTTGCTGTAACGAGTTATTGCACCAGTGAACTGGTTCCTCTTCATCTTCCTCCTTCTTCGTTCACACTTCTCTCCCCATTCGCTAAAGGTACTGCCTTTTCTCTCCCTCTATCCATCTCTCCGTTTTCGTTCAGATTTGAATTCGATTTGTGTGGGCATTTTTTTCCAGGATCAGGCGATATTGAATGGTTTGCTACAAACTCTAGATTCATTTGGGAGCCTCGCTTGTTTTCCCTGAGCTTCGTCGATGCCTTATGGAAGCAGGGAAGAAGCTTACAAGAACGCAACCACATTATCGTATCTTACAAGTGAGCAAGCTCTTGCAGATCTTGCTGTTTTTGTCACTGATTTGAAACTGAACTTGTATGTTGAAGCATGCCCAGTTGTATATATTTTTGTGTCTCAGCGACAACTCTCACTGAATTCCACTTCGCACTCACTGCTCCCGTTGGTCTGGTCTCGAACGCGACTGGTTTATCAGCATCTAAGCATGTTCCTCTCTGGGAGCTTATGTGGTTTTCACTTGTCGCTAACATCTCAATCGCTGCTATGAATTTCAGCCTCATGTTGAACTATGTTGGCTTCTACCAGGTTGATATTTTGTTTTCTCCTTTGTCTAAGAATGTTCTTCCTGATTGCCTGCTTCTTATACCATATGTGTTTTCAATTTCATCTTTTAGATTTCGAAACTGAGCATGATTCCGGTTGTGTGCGTGATGGAATGGGTTCTACATAGCAAGCATTTCTCGAGAGAAGTGAAGGCATCTATCATGGTTGTCGTTGTAGGAGTAGGGATCTGTACTGTCACTGATGTCAAGGTTAACGCCAAAGGTTTCATTTGTGCTTCCACTGCCGTTTTCTCCACTTCTCTGCAGTAGATTGTAAGTGCCATCACCATCACTCTCCACCTGATCAATCCTTTTAGCATATTTTTGTTCTACGAGTTCTTAACACTTTTCTCGAATAAGTGGCAATCTGACTATGACTCTGTTTTCTCAATCTTTGAATCTCTGTTGATCTATACGTTTGAAGTTTTCTTGTAGCTTTAGGTAGAATAAGCTGATCTAGATTTATCACTTCTTTCTGATGTATGAAACCACAAGTTATCAACACTGTTACTTGTTTATTGTTCATAAAATCTGGGAGATGTCTTTAATGCTTCAAACTCCTTAGTACCGCCTTATGAAATGTTACCTTGAAAATTTTCTTTCTTGATGATGATGTTCAAGTGTTTCTGATAAGTTCTCTCTCTCTCTCTCTGGAAACAACAGTCAATCGGTTCACTGTAGAAGAAATACTCAATCGGATCTTTTGAGTTGCTGAGCAAGACAGCTCCAATCCAAGCATTTTCACAGCTCTCTACGATATCTGCTTCCGTACCCTCGAGCTTTCTAACCCAACATGTGAGTAAACTCTATATATTAGCCTCAAAAAGTAGATTCACCTACTGTACTTTGAGTCCTGACTATTTTTTCTTTGGTCTGTGTTTTACTAGTAGGTGATCTTAACCACCTCATCTCAGCTACAATGAGTGGTGTGACATGTTGTCATCGTTTCCTTGGTCAAATGAACTCTGACCTTAAGGAACTCAACCTCAATCCAGGAGATGTCCAGGCTATACGATGTTCAGAATAGAGTTGTATATTTTCTGTGATATTTACGGAGCTATATTATAGTTTTTTTCCATTGAGTATATCATATTGAGTCGTATCATAAATACGCTTAAGTTTGTATGTCTAATATGCATGATCCCAGCTACAAAACTTATGGCATGTATCATTATATTCATTTTTACTTAGTTTTTGTAAACTTGAATAATTGCATAAAAATTGTTAAGGCTATTACAAATTAATTTTAAAAAACAACAACAAATTAGGTTAGAACAAAATACTTAATTCATTTTATTATAAACACTTATGAAATAAATAAAAAATGAACAAACAAATTTAAGGTATATATATTGTTAGGGTTTAGGGTTTGAAAAATAGGGTTTAGGGTTTAAAAAAATAGAAATTAGGGTTTAAGGTATAAATAGGGTTTAGGGTTTGAAAAGAAAATCTAACTATTGTAACATATACAGTTTAAGAGTTATTAAGTCTCACAAAGTTTTAATCCCTAAACCCTAAACTCCAAATAAATATAAAATCCCTAAATTATAAAACAAAATATAATTACTATTACATATCCAAAACTAAGATTCCAATACCCTAAACCCTAAACATATATTACAATGTCATAACCTTAAATTGTAAACCTATATTCCAATACCATAAACCCTAATCTCTAAACATATATTACAAAATCTTAAACCCTAAATTTATAAAAATACATACAATCCAAAAAGAGTTATTAAGCTATTCATCTATATTTTAGTATTACATATACAATTTTTGCGATATGGTTTTAAGTTTATAATTTTAAAAATCTAAGATTTTTTTTAAAATAAATAATTTATCAAAAACTCATTAGTAATTTTTATTATTAATAATGTAAATAAAATGTTTTTTGAAGTTTTTCAAAATATTTTATAAAATATTTTGCTGAAATTTTCCCCAAATATCTTCCCTCCAGTTTTTTCCCCTTCTATTCCTCTTTGAGAAACACTTAAAAAAAAAGAGAGAGGAAAACACAGTTTCTCTCGTCTCTCATCTATCGTCTCTCTTCCTCTTTAACTATGGCCATGGATGGCGACTCTGTTTCTAAACTGACCTCACCACCTTCTTCCTCCTTTGCTTCTTATTCTTGCCTCGCATTCACTCTCCTAGAGTCTTCTCCTCTAAATCCTCTGAAATCCCTAAAATCTTCAAATCTCAAACCCTAAAATTTATTTTCCTAGATCTAACGCGGACGAGTTCACCAGTCGTTTTCCATCTCCATTTCTTCTCCTTCACTTCTCCTTCATCGCGAGTTCACTGCTCCCTTCTCACGTGGCAAGATCTGACGGCGTAGACGGTGGAGAGAGCTTCAAACGTGACAGCGGTTTCCGACGGGTAAGAGATATCAGTTTCTTTAAATTTGTGATCTCTGGGTAAAATTCGTACACCACTCGGGTGATTTAAGCTTTTACTTTCTCCAAAATCTCTGCTTTCCTAGGGTTTTGTATTTGGCGGTTCACAGTCGTTGGTGGGATGAGTACTGTATTCAGTGAACAGATCCTGATTGATAAGCTCGCAAAGCTCAATAGCACTCAACAGTCCATCGAAAGTATCCTTTTTTAAAACATTACAAAGCTTGAATTTTGTTTTTCTTGAGTTTATTTGCATATAAATTCTAAACTTTTTTCTGCTTAGATCTTGAATTTGCTATTTTATGTCAATTTCTGATTTTTGGGATTCTTGACTCTTTTTGGAATAAGCTTTATCACATTGGTGTATATTCAATCGGGTCAAAGCTGAATTAACCGTGACGACATGGGAGAAACAGTTTCACAGTACAGAGATGGCTCAGAAAGTGCCTCTTTTGTATCTGGCTAATGATATTCTTCAGAACAGTAAGCGTCAGGGTAATGAGTTCGTGCAAGAGTTCTGGAATGTTCTTCCTAAGGCTGTCAAAGACATTGTTTCCCAAGGAGATGATCGCGGGAAAGGCGTTGTCTCGTGTTTGGTAAAACTCTATTTTTCTCTGCGTTGTTATTAGGATGAATTTGTCTAAGGTTCTTGAGAATAGTCTTCTGCGTCAGTTTGGTATTTTGCACAGGTGTGTGATGCTATATGGAGAAAAACCATTGAATTTTGTGAAGTTGAAACATGAATTGAGCTATTCTGTTTACATGATATTGCAGGTGAAGATATGGGAAGAAAGAAGAGTGTTTGGATCTCGTTCGAAGAACCTTAGAGATGTGATGCTTGGAGAAGACTGCCCTCTGCCACTTGATGTCAGCAAAAAGCGCCCCCGTGGATCCAAAATCCAGAACCGTAAAACACTTAACACCGAGATCTCCTTTTCTCATTTATATATCAGTCAAAACTCATTAGAGTTCTTTGTTTGTGTTACATGGCTTTTGTAACCAGAAACTATCAAGTGGAGTGATGCAGAACACGAAGGTATCGCATAATATATTAAAAAGTCGCTTTTGGCAATTTAAGAACTTAAAACACAAGTCTAATCCTGCATATGTTTGGTTCATTCAGATTGTTGAACCCTTCACGGCTCATTAAGCTTTTGCGCTTGGAGTAGCGAGATTTCTCAGCTGTGCACACTGTGTCTTACAGGTATATTATGATGGTCAAGAGAGAGTTAAGATTGGCCGTGGAAGAGGATCCTTTGGATCAGACCATGTTACACCTTTACTGAACCTCCTCCACGCCAACCGCCGCAACAATCACAGCCTCAGCAACCGCGTTTTCAACCACCTCCCAGAGGTGAATCTACTGCTCATGATGCCTTGGTGGATGCTTATGGCACTAATCACATGGTCAATTTTGTGTATTTTTTGTTCTCTGAAGAAGTGATGATTGTCTAGAAAAAGTTTACAACTTGATATGGAGAATGTTGTCACTGAAACATCAAGCATCATTCATATTTTTTAGACGCTATAATGTGGTAGAATATATGATATAGATCATAGGTTGTGGTGACCTTGAAGCATAGAGATTGTGCTTTTATGTTCTCAGATTTATTATAGCCTCTGAGGTTTTTAGTCTTTCACTGTGAACTTGGTCTTTCAGTGAATTGAACGATGGAGAAAGTGCCTTTTTTGTTGTATAGCTTTGACTGAAAATGGGTGTTGAGTCTCTTTTCTCTCTCTCTTTGTGTGAGCCATAATATTTGATGCCTGACTTTGGATTGATACCTGAAACTGATGAAAATCCACCAATGTCTCTGTGTGAGTGGCGTGACAAGATGAAGCCTTTCATAGTGGCTTACGAAGGAATCAAGGATCAAGATGATTGGCAGTGTTCATTTTGTGAATTTTGCTTTTTATGTATCCACAACGTTATTTGTTCTTTTGATCACTTTACTCTTCTCACTTTTTGCAGGAAGCAATTGATGAAGTGATGGCGCAAGATCCCCTTATCAAAGAGATTGTTGATAACTACAGTGGTCTAGATCGAGTAACTGGTAAGGCAAATCTTAGTTTGGAAGTGATTTTACAGATTTCATCTCTTAGCTTCAGTGGAGAAATATATACATCTCTTTTACACCAACAATGGATTTATTAAACTCTTTCTTATGTGTGTCTATGTCCATGAAAATTTAAACCTTTCCCATGAAAGCTAACTAAGATTAATGCAGATGATGTCAATGGGATGCGGTCTGATGCCGATTACGTACACTAGTATTCAACAGGAATTGGCTATGGAGCTGGGGTTCTTGACTTCCTGTGCTACAAGAAGATGACAGAAGCAGAACCAAAGGATCAGATGGATGATGACAATAGCAATGAAGAAGATGGCATAGATAAACAGTCTCTGGGGTAATTTGGGCAATGATCTGTTGCAATCTCTGTCCCTCAGAAATACTTAGAAAGACTTATGGATACTCTGGGGGATCTGCTAGAGGACTGTCCTCATCTGGAGTTCTTGCTTCATTGGGGCCAGGTATGCTCGCTTTCCTTTCTCTTCACTGGAATTGCTACAACAGTTCCCCTAAAGTGCACCTGATTCTGTGAAATGATTTGCAGACCGCGCTGCTCTTAGACCGTATGAGAATAGCGATAACTGCTGCGAGAGGTTTGGCACATCTTAATGTTTCAGCAAAATTGGTACATGGAAACATCAAAGCCTCAAACATACTCCTACAACCAAACCAAGGCACTTGCGTCTCTGACTATGGACTTAATCAACTGTTCAGTAACTCAAGTCCACCAAACCGTTTGGCGGGTTATCATGCTCATGAAGTTCTCGAGACACGAAAAGTAACATTCACATCGGATGTGTAGAATTTCGGGGTGTTACTGCTTGAACTGTTGACTGGTAAATTGCCTAATATAGCATCACTTGGTGAAGAAGGCATTGATCTACCTCTCTGGGTACTTTCTGTGGTTAGAGAAGAATGGACCGCTGAAGTTTTCGATGTTGAGCTGATACGGTACCACAACATAGAAGAAGAGATGGTTCAGATTCTTCAAATCGCAATGGCGTGACCGGTTATGCAGGAAGTGCTGAGAATGATTGAGGATGTGAACAGAAGTGAGACCACCGATGATGGGTTACGACAATCGTCTGATGACCCATCAAAGGGATCAGAAGGTCGGACTCCTCCAGGGGAATCAAGGACGCCGCCACGTTCCGTCACGTCTTAGCAATTGAAAGCATCTTTGGTTTGTGTGTATGTTTATTTTCTCCTCAAAAGAAGATAGAGAAAAAAAAGATTAGCGTGTGAGGTCTTTGTTGGGTTACGGTAAAGCAAAAAGACTGGATCATTCTGGCATTTAGACCAAGTTCTAAAGATGGTATCTCCCATCTATTTTTGTTTTTTATGTTGACAATTAACAGTTGTTTTCCGTTTATTATATACCATTGGAGAGAAAAGGTATAAAACAAGGTATACGATCGACTTCATTACTGTTATTTAATATCTTGCAAGATGTTTATGGTACCATTAAATTAGACTTTACTAAATGTTTTTTTGGTTTGACTTTTGTTAGTCGTATAGGATGAAAATTTGATCTAACGCGTTCAGACAAGTCATGTGATCGAGAGAAAATGTATTGCTCATTTTCTTATTAATCTAACTAGAAAAATAGTTAGAAAGTCAATGCTTGAACTGTTTAGTTATGAGGTTTTTGTAACCTTAAAGAACTAGGTATACGATCATCTACGAAAACAGCAACTGCTCCAATAACCACCAAAAATAACAGCCCAATATGGCTACACAACTAAAAAGGTAAATAACATTACACACTAAAATTAACAAACTTTAATTTTACATAATAAGATAAAAAAGACTATAACAATATACAGTATCGATTATTATATGGCCAAAATAAATGACAAACATAATTAATCATTACAATAAAAATGATTAAAAACAAAAGTGATAGGAAAACAAATACAAACTTCTCCAAAATAATATCCCGTGCTGAGTGCAGATCAAAATCTAATAGTATTCAACTTAATTCTATCTCCGCGGGATTAACTTGTAAGATTCCATTCCCTCTCTTGTGTTTCCTGACGCACCAGTATATGGTTGCACATATAGCAACCAATATAAAGAAGATCAGCAGACCTAGGTAAAAATACCTAGGATCCACTGGATCTTCATAGGCAACGTCATATTTCATCTCCCTGTAGAGACAGGAACTAGTTTTTTTAGTTAACGAAAACTTTGTTAAGGAAACGTAACAAATATCTTTTGTCAACAGAAAATACCTTATTAAAAATATAAAATATTCTATTTTGATGTAAAAATTCACTGTTGTTTTAATTATATAGTTATATTACGTATATACTGATTTTAATGTTAATTATATACGTAATATAACTATATAATTAAAACAACAGAGAAAGAGATTAGAAGATATACTAACTTAATAGCACCCATTAAACTTACCCACCATATCACTATCTTATAAAAGAAGCCCTTATTTAAAGGGTCATTACGATGACCAACGAACCAACTAAATGGCCCAACCCAACCAGTAAAAAGCAACCACAACCAAACCCAAGAGACCCAAATCAATCCTTAGCCATTTTGTTGAGCTGCGGTCCGAACCAAAACCAGTGCCCCATTTTCCAAATCAAATTCGAACCAGTAGCAATAACGGTAAAGGAAAGAAGAATTACCTTGAGACTTGAGAGGGCTCGAAAGTCGAAAGATTCAAGTGTAATCAACCTCCCTTTGCTCGTAACCACAATCACACATACAGAGAAAGACCAAAAGAAAAATATGTTCTCTAACCTCTTATAATATTGCTAGACTAACTCTCTCTTATAAGTATATGGATCGTATGTATTTAAAGACAGAATAACCATCTTAATTTATATTTATTTACAACATTGCCATTATGATTAATTTTAACTAAAATTAAAATGGGAAAAAATCTATATATTTTATATAGATAGCAAATAAAAAAGATTTGCATGACTAAATGAAATAAATACAAAAGATTATAAATTATGGGTGTTTGAGTTTGTCTTGATGATGAGGTGTGGTGAATTTTCTATGGCTTGTTTTGGCAAGTAAATTAGCTTTATTTGTTGTGGGTTTAAGGATGTAGAAGTTGGGAAGATACTCCTTAGCGTGAACACATCCATAATAAAGAATCATGACCAAAAGAAGATAGCTTGGAATCCTCTTGTTCACCATACATTTTTTATTTATTTTAACCCTTTCATTATGTCTGGAATTTTCGCTTAACTTGGATTTGATCACACTAATAAAGAATATGGTATTTTCCTTATTAGACCGGATTAAAAGCCAATAAATTGAGCGTTGCTTTGAAGTCGAGTCTAAACCAGTTTGGGTTGGTCCATGAGTGATCTTTTGATTCTTTTCTTTAGATTTCCTTGTTGATAATGATTTGGTGTCTTCATCAGTCCCCCTATCTAAACCGCTTCTGGGTTGAAACAGACTCCACTTGCGTATCCTATGTATCATTCATTCTCTAAAGACAGTGACCATAGGTCCATAGCTCTTTGTTCAGAAATGCGCTAAACGATGTGCACACGGCCATCCCGGACAGATTAATCCGAATTTCGTTAATCAACTTTGTAATATTATTAACATAAAATCTGATCTGGCACTATAAATCCAAATTGGCATTATTAAATCAAAATAATACCGTTTTGATTAGAAAAATAAAATAAATAACTTGATAAATCTGAATTGGCATTATTAATTTAAAACAATGTCGTTTTGATTAAGTAAAACAAAAAAACAAAATAAAGGACTTGAACTCATGACTTCAAGATTCAAACCCACCACACCTCATAGTTAAGTATTTTCACAATACCAATTGAGCCAACGAACTTTTATCTGCCGTTGTTGATAACTAATAAAATCTATATTGTTATTATAAACTAGGGTCGAATCCGCGCATTCGCGCAGGAAATACTTTTGTTTTTGCTCAAATTTTAATAATGTTATATTAAATTGCGGGTCACTTTTGTGATGTTTTTTCTTCTTCTGAACTTAATGAAGAAGTATAAAATTGTGTTTGTTCAATGATAAATTGTGGTTAAGTTAACTCAATGTTTTCACATCTGACACGGACCCACGATTAGACCGTTAACCCTGGTGATCTTGATCACTAATCTAATACGGATACAATGTTAAAATTTCTTTATTAAAAAAAAATAAAAAATCTTGAAACCCAGCAGTTACATTGGCAAACCCAAGAACCCGGCAATACTGTTTGAAGTCACTGTTTTAAAATGTTGATTAAATTTTGTATTTTCTTTGATTTTATATAATATATTGAGTAAAGCATGTTATTTGTGTGTTTTTGTAATTTTTTTACGTAATATGCTAAATGGTGACAAAGTAACAAAAATTGGTTGGTATGATGCAGAATTTTCAGACGACATCTAGAAAAACGATGTCTGAACATTTATTTGGCAATATGATAATTTAAAAAAGTATGCATCTAAAAGAAAATAAAATCATAAGATATTTACAATTGATAACTATTTTTTGTTTGTTTGCTTAAATTTAACTAAAAGTATTATTTAATTGTTTTAGATTGATTTGTTTTTGAAAAGAGGAAATGGCATGCTCCCTCTTTCAATCTAATATTCTTGATGTGATAGATTTTACTCATAAAATATTGCATATCTATTATTTGACCGACTGTCAATTACCAAAACAGTTTATCTTTTTCCTCTCATAAGAGTTGACAATCAAAGTTATAGTGCTTATTTTCCCAAAAAAATGATAAATTATGTGTGGTTTATTATATATATATATATATATAGTATAATATATTTCTAAATTCGTTTTATATAAATAAATTTCATAAAATATTTGAGAAAATATTATTTATAATTCTAAAGATGGTGTTTAATAAATTTAAAGTATTTCAAACAATATTTACGTTGGTTACCTTATGTCATTCTTGAGTGTATATGCTTTTAAGTGTCTCCTGCCTTGAATTTTGTTTTGTAAAGAAACAGAAGGTAGTCATGTACACCTTGAATCTCTAAGAAGACTGAATTATTATTTGTTTAGTGTAACTTTGTTGGAATGGTTGGTCTTATCATAGCGTACGCCGTGATCAACGTCATTCATGTCTTCTAGTCTTTCTCATATCAACTCCTCTTGGCACTAAAGGTTTCTACAAAAATCATCATTTATTTTATTGCATCTTGAAATCATCAAAATGTATTGGTTGTGTGCTATTGTTACCTAAAAAGGATTTGTATATCATATCTCAACTTGTATATATTTATTAGAAACTTTTAAATTGCTTGTTTTGTAATTTGCTTAGTGTTTAACATTATGTAAATAAATCTTTTATTAATATTTTGCTTTAGGGGAAACACACATCAAAATTAGAAATGATAAGTACATACAAAGGAGAAATGAAGTTTATATCTTGTGCAAACTAAAAAAAAAAATGTAGTCCTACATGTAGAAGACAATTTAATATAAAATATGAATGGTTTATAATATTCTGAAATTAAATATTCTGCAACTAATTGTAATAGCTTTCTTGTTTTTGAAGTTGACCTCTATTAAGCTCTTCAAATCTATTGTAGATGAGATCTCCACTACCTTATCTAGTGCCTTGTTTCTGGTTTCTGGTTTACGGGTTTTGATCTTTTCTTCTTTGTGACTGTGGTTTTGTTATAAACGTAATCTATTTCTTTTTTGTCGACATGTGTTTTTGTCTTTAATTACCTCTAGTATTGTTAAGACAAAAAAAAAAAAGCTTTAATGTGATTAACTTTAGTTAATCTTTTAATCACAGTACTGTGAAACATTGCACACTTGAGAATGGATTCTGTGATGTGATTTGTCAAAACTATTTTACAAAATTAATAAATGAAAACAATCGTTTCAAAACTTTTCTTTTGATAGTTGTGGCTGAGACTTAGATGAGTTTTAAAACAAAATTAATTAGTCAAGCCCAGTTTCCATTACTTCAATTCGGCAATGAGTTTTCGTCTTGAATAGAACGTACAACTTGTAACTCGTAAGTGTCTGTCACGTTACGGATCTTCTTTGGAAGTCAGCGACAGAGGACTCCGTATCATTCTGTTCCGTTTCTCTTTTGTCCACCCTTCCGAGACCTGCGAAATATAATAGGCTAGAGAGAGAGAGAGAGAGCGAAGCAGCAACTTGTTTGAATAAAATACAAAGCATTCATATTTATCGAACTTATCAAAACTACATTTTACAAAGATTGAAAATCTCCAAAAAGAAGAAACGTTACAATAGGAAAGAGAAGCTTTTTTTTTACACAGACAAAAAAGAACAAACACTCCAAACTGGTTTAATATGTTACAACTGAGACTCAAGAAAAAGAAGACCACATCTTTATAAACGGTATATACACAATATTTGATCTCATAGTTGCAGAAACCTGCGGTGAGGCCTTCTTAACTGGTGATGTTGGCTGATCTTTAACTTTCCTCTTCCTCTTCATCTTCAAAAATATAAATATCTGCTTCAAAAAAAAAAGAGTCTTGATGTTCTGGATACACTTTGTGAATCTCTGTTCCTTCTTCTTTCATCTTCTAAGCAATGGCAGATATGCTCGAGTTTTGGCGGTTCCTGTATAATCACATTCACATATATGGATTAACATCCTAGAGCAACTTTATAGCCTGGCGTTGCTCTTGATACAGAGAAACACATATCAATGAAGAATGATTCAAAATCATATAGTTCAAACTAATGAAGACAAGTGAAATCCAATAGACATTGCTTGCTTCAATACACTTAAAAGAAAGAGACAAACCTTTCTCCGAATGTTGTCCAAATGATCTACAGCTTTAAAATCACATGCATCAGTTGCTCCTGATTGTCTGCCAAATCCAAAACTCTTTGGAGGCAAGAAAAGGAAGAGACTTTATAATACGTAAGAGTGTAATCTAAACAGACGAATAACGTTATTGGAGAGAATGCCGACGCGACGAGGCTTAGGAAAAATCCTCTGGACTCGTCACGGGACATGGAGGCGTCTGATGAAGGTTACAACGATTCATCTTCAAACCACTTTTATCCACACAAGAACGCCTTATCTGTTGCATCAATTGAAACACAATCGAAGATCAGAACAAAATTCATTACTGTTTAGATGAAAAGAAAGAACTTGGAACAAAATTAATTGCATTAAACGGGTAAGAAATTGGAATTTACTTGGTAAAATCAGAACAATTCTCCCTAAATTCGTCTAGTTTTCACCCGGATCGAATTTGAGGGAAGAGACGAAAACTCGTTCAGAAAATCTTTCTTCCTACAGAGAAAAGAGAATCATAAGTTTAGATCACAAGCCACAATAACTTAACACATCCAGTACAGCATCGTTTCAGAATTTGACTAAAGATCAATCTATATACGCAACTATATAGCTAGGAATTGATTCAATGTGAAAATTAAGGGGAAGCACAAGAATCATAATTCAGACAGGTTAAATCTGATAACGGCATACCTCTTAGAGCAACTACATAACCTAGCGTTGATTTTAATACAAAGAAACACAGATCCATGAAGGATGATTCAAAATCACATAGTTCAAACAAAGGAAGACAATTGAAATCCAACAGACACTGCTTGCTTCAAGAAATAGACAAACCTTACTACGAATGATGTCCAAAAGATCTGCCCCAGCTTTAGAATCACATACATCAGCTGCTCCTGAATGATTGTCAAATCCCAAAACATAGTAAAATCAGAAGGAAAAAACCAATACGATATTTCGTCGATGAACAGTTCTCTGAAAGGTCACTTGAAGATGATTGTTATATGGGCTTTGGATCGTAATATATTGCGTCATACATTAGGCCCAGCAAACTCGGTTTGGACGCAATTCGTTTCTTGGAGGAAAAAAGTACACGTGTCACTTAGTTAAGCAATCAAAACCCAACTTTTTTTTGACATCATCAAAACCCAACTTTTATAATATATAAAAAGTTTCTATCATCTTCATAAATCATATATATATATATATTTTGGTCAAATAAATCATATATATATCTAATCTAATATATATAATTGAGAAGTGATGTGAGAAAATCATTCATCACTTCTACCATCGACACGTCATCAATTTCTGACGTGTCAAACCCACCGCGTTTTTCGTTTTTTATTTTATTTTTCGTGACTAATAATTTTTTTTTGTTCCTTTCCCGTGAACTGTTGAACCGTTCACGATGCTCAACCTCACCATTTTCGGAGCTCTGTAGATCGAAGGTATGAAATCCATCCATCTTCTTCGATTTTCAATTCCTAAATTCCGATTGAGAATATGATCAATGAAATCACAATCGTTTTATTTGTTTATCTTTATTTTCATGTATTCGTGGATCTGAAAAATTTGGGAGTAAAAGCTGTCGACGGTAGTCTGATATAGTAGCCGGAGAAGAAATCAGTAGCTCAGATGCGAGATCGACGGTTCAGAGCGAGAATGATGATCAGCAGAACAGAGAGCAGGAGTCTGTTCGAGTTCAAGAGTGTGCCTTCGTACGGTGTGACTTCGATCTGTGGAAGACGCCCGGAGATGTCAGATGATGTCCCCACGATACCCAGATTCTAAGTTTTCCCAAAAGCCCTCTTTTATTTTTATTTTCCACTCCAACTCGCGATTCAACCTGAGTCTTCATACTATTCAATTCAAGCTCGATTCGATTCTTCTTTGTTTCTCCTCACTGTTCTTCTACTCAAGGTTAGTTGAATTCAGCAGTTTTAATTTTATTTTTCTTTTTGGTTCTCTGAATCTTGTAATCTGTAGAAAAGTAATTCATGTTTGCGATTGAGAAATTGTGGAGTTTAATTTATTATGTTGTTGTCTGTTTATCTCGGGACTGTAAATTGGTAAAAAGTCTGGATTTTTATTTTTGTAGGTTGGTATTGTTCATTGTTTCGTTCGTAAGAATGCATAAAGTATGGTTGAATCATATCAGTGAACTTGAAAATTTGGTGTTCGATTTTGGTTTAGTGTTCATCATTCATTTGGTGTTCCATTTTTTGGTTTAGTGTTCATTAACTCTTGAACATTACTCACCAGTCTTAGGAATAATGTTCCAAAGAGATTTTCCGGCGGAACCTTCTGTAAGACGAGATCTTCAATGATTAAATGAGCATTATTTAAGAGTCATAGCCATGAAGAAAAAGCTTTTCCAAGTTTCCTTTGACTCAAAGAAGCAAGCCATCATAGATGGTATTGTCTGCTAATAGAAACAGTTAAAAGTGAATCATATATTTGTTACACCTTCTTATTCTTCTTCTCTTGTGTTCTTTAGGCCGGAGTCCATCTCCTCTTAGGGAGAAACTGATCTTCAACAAAATAAAAGAAAAGCTTGGTGAACGTGTTCGCTTCATGGGGTTTGGTGCTTCTCCATTGTCACCTGATGTCATGGATTTCTTAATGTAAGTAAGTTTTCTTTTCGGTTATAACTTTTCTTCTCTGATTCCACTCTCATTGATGTTTAAGACTCTGAAACTCTACCACACTTTAAAACAATAAATAAAAATTTGGTCTTTGCTTCATCATGTTGATGTACAATTACTTTGGATGTTCGGTGCGTGAAGGGTATGGTATGATCGAGACTTCTTGTGTCATAAGCTCGATGGATGAAAGTGACAATCTATCTGGTCATGTCGGATCTCCAAGCTTCAACCCACCTGAAATTTTCCAGGGAAAATTGTGGGTATTGGATGAGATTTTAAGAAATTTTTAAGAAATTTCAGTCGGATGCAAGAACTAACGCTCGACAAAGTCGTTACAGGATCCGAAATAGAGTTCCTCGATATATCCAAGCTGGTTGGAGAAGCAAAGCACTTGAAACCAGAAATGGAGCCGTTGATGTACGAATATGAGAGAAACAGACTCTCCACCGGTGAGAGACATGAGAGACAAAGCCACGGCACTGAATCCGTCGTTAAGAGGCTTGGAACTGAGATCAATGGAAGAAATCTTTGCCGTCTTTGCAAGTCGCATCGAAGGTACGCGGCTTCTTTTCTACTTGTGCTGTTGTTTTGGTTGTAAATCGTTAACGTCTAAAACGTTATTTTTTGGATCGTTTTGAGCAGACACCATTACAGACTCCCCTTCCAATGTCGTTTTCCGGTATTGCTGATAGCTCCTCCATGTATAACATCCCTACTGGCTCAAGTGATTATCCATCTCCTGGAACTGAGCTCTACTTTTTTTTAAATGTTGTGCCGCTCTGTAGTGTTACTGCTTATCTAAGTTCTTATAAAGATGGTGAATATGCTCCCTATTGCAGCAACCACCTTCTCTGTGGACAAATCCAAGGCTTGATGTCATTGTTGGTAAGCACTGTATTACCAGCACTAAATGTCTAAGAGAAAATAAACATGTCTTAGTTTGTTGTTTGGGATGAAATGTCTGATGTGCTGCTGCCAGCTTAGGTAGATGGCCTTCATGAGCCTGAGAGAGGAAAGTATAATCAGCAGTTAATGCAGGTACTACTAAAAATCTATATCCAGATCTCTTGAGTTTGAGTTGAAATATTCATAGCAACACTGATTTGATTAGTGATTTTTTTTGTGTCAACGGTTAGTGATTTTCTTAGTTACCTCCTCACTGTACAGATCTTTTAAGTCCACTATATCTGAGTGAACTATGGACACAAGATGCGAAGCGTGTCAACAGAACGGACCGGAGATGATATGTCATGTTCTCTTCCACTGCTCTGAAGCTCAAGAAACATGGAGTCTGTCTGGTCTACCCTTACCTCCTGCAGGTTTCTCTCGTTCCTCAATATTCCTAAACCTCCACTACCTGCTGTCATGCTTCCCATGGATTTTATGGCAACTGTGGAAAGCAAGGAATGCTCTCACCTTCGAAAGGATCAGGTATGATGCGGATGCTATACTAGCTAAGGCTAAAGAAAACGCTATGGAATGGTCGCTGTCGAAACTCTCGGAAGATGACGAGCAAGCGGCACCAGCTACTCAAGCTCCTCCTGTCACATCACTCCAAGGGAGTTGGAAGAAACCATTGCTACATAACCTCAAATGCAATGTGACTGCTGTTCGGGACGCTTGCTCAGGAGAAGTTGGTGTTGCTTGGATAGTCAGGGATCTCCATGGTGCGCCTATAATTCATGGTCGCGGTCTTATACTTCCGTACAATCGGTCGAGGAAGCGGAACTCTTAGGCTTCTTATGGGCTATCGAATCTCTACATTCTCTGCATTTCACAGGTATGATCTTTGAATCAGATATGCTGCATGCGAGGGAAGCTTTACTGTGGCCCCTTCTATTTCCGCGGTGCAAAGATATTATGGGCAGGATCTCAATGCTTCTCCAGACTTTCTTCATGTGGTCTCTCAATCATGTGGGAGGGTCTTGAAACAGAGTAGCAAGATCAATCGCTGAGTGTTATCACTGAATCCTTTCACCAGTCCTATATAGCAAGATACGGTCCACGGTGGCTGCAGAACATCATATCTGCTGAAGCTCGTTCGATCAGCTGAGTTTCGCCTGGGACCGGTCTTTCTTTTCTCTACTTTGCAACTGCTGATGGTTGCTTCTCCTTCCCTCCATCATCTAGCTGAGGGCTTCTTTCACAGGAGAATGTTTCTTTCATTTGGCTTATAGTATCTTTTGATTACTCTACTTTATTGCCAACACTTGTTTCTGCTTTTATGTAAGCCATTTGGTATTTGAAACATTGTTACAGTAATATTATCAACCCAGCGTTAAATAAAAAAAGACGAGGATTCAAAATTTTAAAGACATAATATGTTGATAGGTTTATGGATGTTCCCGGAGCTTTGCTTTACTAAGTAAACAATACAGAATCTTAAAATGGTTCAGTTTAATTTTGTGAGTTCATAAAGTCTCTCTCTTTTTTTTTTTAAGTATAAGTTTTTATTTATAAACTCGGAAACACTTGGTCAATATTATCTTAATGATTGATAGAAGTCAGAGCTGTATTATAAGACGTAGGCAAATGAATATACTCACGGCTGAATAACGAAAATAAAGTTACACAAATCACTTAGACAATCGAACCCCGTGTGAAATGACAATAAATTATTATTTTCTAATTATTTAGTCAAATAATTATTAAAGCTAAAACATAAATAAAATACTTTAAAATTCATCAAATATATAAATAATATATATTATAAAATTCAAACACATCTTTTTATTTTTGTGAAATAAATAAATAAATAATTAAATCTTGTAATACAAGTGATAATTCTCAATCATACAACTCAAATATTATATAATTTATAAAACTAAAAGCGACAAACCATATAAACAAAAAATATTTCAATAAATAATAAAATGATAATTATAAAGAATATAAAGAAAATTAAATGCAAATATATAAACTGAAAATAAAAAGAAACATAAGAACATAATAAAATAAATAAAACCAATGAATATATACATTATTATAATATTTAAATACATATTAACATTTTTATTTTAAAAAATAATTAAATTTTAATATAACTGAAATGCCAAATTAAAAGATTAAAAATAATAAAAAACTAAGCTCGCTAGAGTTTTCCTCCATCGCCAGAGTCATAACCTGTCTTTTAAGAAAAACGGCAAGCTAATGGGCTTCTATCTCCAATATTTGTCTGAAAAGCCCAAGCCTATAATCATCCACCGTCTAAAATAGGAAAAAAAAGTTGGGTATGAGACTTTTCTCCAATATATTTTGATCGTCTTATTTTTCAGTTTTCATTGGAAAACTGAAAATTTCTGGTCATGTACATAGTTTGCCGGTGACAGCACGGCGGAGTAGTTACAAACCGTTGTAAATGTTACTGTCAACATTTCCCTATACCTATATCATTTGGGATATACTAGGTTATAGGCTGCGATGCCACAATGAGAACAATGCACGGCCGGAAGAAAAAGAAACCGACTAACACAAAAAAAGTTAAATACTTTTACGCAAGTCTACACCAAAATAAGAATGCCTAAATAAAAATAAAAATGTAAGTTTGAATGGCGAAATAAAAATATGTTTTACCACATACTAAATCCAAAGTACACTTACCAAATAAAACCTCCACGCGTGCGCGGAAACCTGAAAATTCATAGTTTATAAAATGGGAGCATAAAGACAAGAAAGCCGCTCTTGATGCTCTTGAGAAGTTCCAAGATGAAGCTCAGAAATCTGATGATGATGAGCTGGTCACGGGTTAAGCGTTTTCCACCGGTAAAACTTTATGATCAGTGGTGGTTCCATCATGAGGGAACAAAGAAGCATCGGTTTCTCTTTTTAAATGAGTTAAGAAGACAGATGTTGCTTGCAAAGCATCAACGTTTTGTAACGTTTAGAAATTCTCTTTTTTATATACATGTTTTTTTAATAGACTTTTTCCAAAAAGAAATTTCCTATATTTAGGAGTACTGGACAATGTTCTTGTTCTTTATTTTTGTTTGACAAAAAAATCTCAAAATACAAGGTGAAGTAATTGACTTCAGGTTATCAAGTCGACAACATAAGAGGGGACTTTCGTATGCTTCGTTAATGTTTCAATTGTAGATGGAAGCAAATGGTACATTCCGAATGTAACAAGTGTTATCCAGATTTTCGTTTTTAACAAAAGGTTGCTAGCAGTCCATTATAGCATTACCCGTTTATATAAGTTAAAAAGACGTTAACCTTCTTCTTTTTTTAATAAAAAAGACGTTAACCTTGAGAACCAAAAAAAAACAATTTAAATGGATTAATATTTTGCACTTTATTTATTATTATTATTTGATACAAAATATTAAAACCAAGTTTAAAGATTAATTATACCAACATATGCAGACTCAACAAGAGTTTCCTCCCGGACCACCATAATTGAAAAAGAAACCGTACCAATTCTTAGCCCATAGCACTTAGTACTATCTACCAATGTTTCTGTAGGAAAAGAATTCATTTGTAAACAATGCTGATCCTGTGCGATCTTCACTCGGAAATTTTCCAGTACTCATTGGAGGGCTAGAACCAGAAAGTGAAGCCTTAACCAGTCCCTCAGCTCCAACCGTATTTGCACCATTATCAAAAAGGTCAAACAACTCTTTTGGCCAATATCCGACATCTACAGGTCCACTTGGATACGGTATTGTAAGCCACCAGTTTCCTGTTTTTATATCCTTTTTGCATATATACTAATGTGTGTATACTAATTTGTCAGTAGTGTGTGTATACTAATTGAAGGGAAATTGTACGGGTCTAGAGAAGTTATAATAGTGAAATACATGGATCACTAATTCGATTCTATAAATGATTAACTTCAAGACTCATAAATCCTTTACTGCTATATAATCAGGAAAGTACCTGATGAATGGAGCAACGCAACCATGCAGGTTCCCCTGGCTTAACGTCAATAGGTTCGACTATAGGAATTTGTGGTAATTGAACAAACCCTGGACATGCTGTATTGTAACATTCTTTTCCATCTTTACCCTATCAAAATCGTACTTAATATCTTAATGTTATCTGATTCAAGGAAACCTATATATATATATAAATAAATAAATATTTATACACAAAACAAACTAAAAATAGTTCACACGCCCACACCTTCCAGAATCCATATGACCAGACACGTCCATCGGAAAATAAGCCTTGATTTACCTGTTAAGAATATCTCGCAATACTTAAAGACTACCTAGAAGATTACATGTAATTAGGAAAGAACTCAAGAGAATATAATAATACGTACCATTAAACCCGCTGAGATAAAATTTTCCTTGTTATTTAATTTAGTGCCTACATATATCTGACTATACGAGGCTTGATCTTTTTGGATGTTTAGGTCATAGTGATTAAACCAACCTGCTACACCACGAAAGGGACCACTAGATGATCTTACTCCAGCAAACTGCCAAGAGCCGTGTAATATTTATGACTTGTATATATATTTACACTAATAATTGAATTATACATATAAAAAACTTGATTAGATCTAACATATAAAGAGTACTAAGATAAATGCTTACATGTATTCTAGGGTTGCCATTGAAATACTTCTCGGCGAAAAGTTTTGCCTTGGTGTCATATTCTTTTGAGTTTCTCAATATAGGAACGGTTCCATCTGGACATCCTATTTTCTTCTTATATATTTTGTTGTTGCCACTCGGATTCTTTATTTCATGTCTTGAAACTGATGGTTTCATCTTTTCAAAATAAAATATTTGTTTAGTCAAATTAAAAAAAAAACATATTCCATAAAAAAGAAAATGTTCATAGGAGACAAATCCGAAATCATGTACCTGGATTGTGTGGTTTTTGAGCAAGGGATGATTAAGTCCTGGTTGCTTATAAATATCAATGCAGTCATATGTTAAATTTTCACTGATCTGCCAATGACAAAAAAAGACGTGAGATTACAAAAATAAGCAAGATGATGGTGACTTAGTCGTCTATGATGTATTAGATAGAGATAATGTTAAATCAATGAAGTAGATAAGAAAAAAATGTAGATCTAAATAATAGATTGGGGACGATGTGTGTCTCAAGTTTTTGTCTAAAATTGACCTTGATAGATTTGAGAGGCAGCATACTTTGGTCCGAACAAACTAGGGCGGCTGAGAACAAAAGAAGTAAAAGATTCATAACAAAAGCCATCCTAATTCTTGTTGAAATTCTATTAGTTTTGTTTTCTCAACACTGAAAAATCTCGGTTATTTATACAGATGATGCCATAGAATTAGCACATATGCCATAGAATTAGCAGTACGTTTAACTTTGATAGTGGATGCCTTATTGGGTAATTATGTAATTAATGTGTTTGACCAAAAAAAATTGTAGTCAATGTGATTATATTTCTTGCTTCGTGTCATTCCAAAATTGTAGTCAATGTGCAGATATTCCAAAATTATTTGTTTAGTCAAATTAAAAAAAAAACATATTCCATAAAAAAGAAAATGTTCATAGGAGACAAATCCGAAATCATGTACCTGGATTGTGTGGTTTTTGAGCAAGGGATGATTAAGTCCTGGTTGCTTATAAATATCAATGCAGTCATATGTTAAATTTTCACTGATCTGCCAATGACAAAAAAAGACGTGAGATTACAAAAATAAGCAAGATGATGGTGACTTAGTCGTCTATGATGTATTAGATAGAGATAATGTTAAATCAATGAAGTAGATTAAAAAAAAATGTAGATCTAAATAATAGATTGGGGACGACTTATGCCTCAAGTTTTTTTGTCTAAAACTCATGACCTTGATAGATTTGAGAGGCATCATACTTTGGTCGGAACTAACTAGGGCTGCTGAGAACAAAAGAAGTAAAAGATTCATAACAAAATCCATCGTAATTCGTGTTGAAATTCTATTAGTTTTGTTACCTCAACACTGAAAAATCTCGGTTACTTATACAGATGATGCCAATCATGCCATAGAATTAGCAGTAAGTTTGATTCTTTTTGTTTTGTTTAAGGTAATAGAAAAAAATTAAAAGATATTCTGAAAAAGAAAAGAAAATATAAACACTTGACTCAAATTATTATGGAAATGTTATATAGGAAACTTATGACGTAAATGAATCTATTCAGTGGGGGAATAATAGCATTTTAATAACAGAAAGAGGATTTACTTATTTCACAATATTATTGGTGTTTATCAAACAAATTTATCCATTAAAATATTTAAATAATATCAGACATGTTTATTCATTAAAATATTTAGATAATACTCCATCCGTTCTCTTTTAGTTGACGTTTTAAAGTTTTCATTTTGTTTCAAAATAGTTGTCTTTCTCGTATATCTATACAACTAATAACATAAAATGACAGTATTTGCCCTTAAACATTAATTGAAAAAAAGTAATGAATCAAACATTAACCAATGTTGCAAGAGGGTATAATAGGTATTACATACATTTTTTTAATTTGGGTGAAATCTTCTATGTCAATTAAAAGAGGGAGTATCAAAAATGTTTATCCATTAAAAATATTTTTTCTATATATATAAGAAATATTGTAAACTGAAAATCATAAGAATAAAATGAAGAACTTTCTCTCTATTATCTCTCTAACTTTTCTCTAGTTTATCTCTCTAAAATTATTATTCCAAATATTTTACTATAAATTCTAATTTTACAACACGTTATCAGCACGATCGACTTTCAGATCATTTATACGTTTCAATTGGAGGTAAGATTTAATTTATGTTTAATCAATCTAAAATTTATATATCACTTAGGGAAAAATAGGCTATGCCTTTTCCATTCGAATGAAACATTAAAGGTTGTTGTAACAGAAGTTCTTGGAGGCGGTCGGTTCTACGCTCAGACGGTTGGTGATCAGAAAGTAGCTTCAATTTAACACCAGCTTGCATCTCTGAGTCTTAAAGACGCTCCCATTGTTGGTTCGTTTAACCCCAAGAAGAGTGACATTGTTCTTGCACAGTTTAGCCTCGATAACTCCTGGAACCGTGTATTGGTACATCATCAAACGTCTAAACATCCCAACCTATATATTTGTACTTATCGTACGCTTACTTTTTATTCAGACTAGATTGCTTCTCCTTTCTCTCATTTCTCTTCTCTATTTTCTTTTAAATTTCCCTTTTAAGTTAAGCTTCTTTGTAATGTAAATATTTTTTTTCTTTTCAAAAAAAAAAAATATTTTCATTTTAATGAAGCCTTTTAACAAAAAAAAAAACAGAACTAATGTTACTGAAACTGCAGAATGCAACCACCTCAATTTCTATAATAAAATCAACAAAAATTATCACCCCAAATTGCAATAAATATTACTCCCTCCGTTTCACAAATTTTTTTAGCTTTTCTATGCATACTTTATTAATTAATAATGATGTTTTGAAAACTTTAAGAAGATTAATTAAATTTATTGAACTACTATTGGTTTAGAGATATTGGAAATTGTAAAATAACAAAAATTGATATATTTATGATTAAGTATTAATTGTTTTCTTAATATATGTGAAAAATCTAAAAATTGTATCTTTGTGAAACAGAGGGAGTATGGCTTAAGAGTTCTATAAAAGCTTCTGATTTTATTATTTCATTCTTTAAAGATAGAAAGTATCACACAAAACAGTTGCACTTGATGTAAAACAGTTTTTTTGGTTGAATATAATTTTACATTCATTCAAAAAAAAAATATATATTTTTTTTCTTTTTTAAAACCGCAACAGTTCCAGTTCGACTCATAATTTCTTACAATATCTGTAATTAATCTTTAAATATTTTAATTTAAAAAATAGTTTAAAGAAATTTTGAATTTAAAACACACAGACCAATATCATTGTGTTATCACTAGACCATCAAATCTTTTGATTTGATTCTAATTATTGATAGTAGAACAAACCAATTTAAATCATTCAAGACAATTTGGTGTTTATATTTACACATTAAAAAAGATTCATTATGGAGTTTATTCATCAACATTGTTGTATATTCAAGAAGATTTCTTTTATAAATGATTAGACAAAAAATAGTATCAAACATGTACTTCTATTGCACTGTAGTAAGCTTTTCTTTTGTATTATGAGAGAACTCGCGCAAATGCACGGATTTTGTTTTATTATAAATATTTAATATATTTTTGATATTTATTGTAAATATTAATATGTTTTATAAGTTTTTATTATCCATTTTTCATGATTTTTATTTTCTTCAACTTTTATCATGCTTTTTTTATGTGTTATTTAAAATATATGTATTTCTTGTTTATACATTTTGCGTTATCCCAGTCTTAATATTATAATAATAATTTAAATTTTTATTTATTATATTGAATTTTGTTAAATTTCTTATTTGTATATTTAAATTATTTCTTTGTTTCTATTATCATCTTATCTCCTTTATCACATCTTTCATTACATTCCTACTAATTACTAATTCTATTATTTACTAAATATTTTTTTATAATTTTATTTAAATTTATTATTATTTTATATTTATTTTTAATTTTATAATTTTGTATTTCCACTTATATTAAGATTTAATTATATTTGTTCATTCATTGCATAAAATATAAAAGATGTATTTAAATCTTATAATATATAATATTTATTTATTTATGAAACTTTATATTAAATTTCATTTTCAAATTAATTTATATTTATGTTTTAATTATTTTAACTAATTATATTTAAATTAAATGATTTTAATTAGTTAATTTTAGGTTTATTTGAGTAATGATGATTTGAAAAAATAATTAATTAGTTGGACCAATGAAGAGGGGGCTGATGTGGCAGTTTGAGAGAGCCCCCTCTTCATCTTTTATATACTACTAGGAGAGAACCCACGCAAATGCGCGGATTTTGCTTACATTTGTAAATATTTTATATATTTTGATATTTATTAAGTATTAATATTTTCTATGTTTTTAATTTGTAAATCTGTGTTTTTTTTCTTTTTTTTTATTATTATAATGATTTATAGGAGAGAATATTCGCTAACAAATGATTATTAGTTTAATTTGTTTTATAATAAAAGTTTTTTAATCATCAATTTTTAATGAGCTTTTAATAAAATTTTATTTTCTTCAACCTTTTTTATCAACCTTTTAATTTTTTATAAATTTTTTTAAAATATATATACTTGTTTTTATACATTTTCATTCATTAAAACTCTTAAATTTTTAGTTTTTATTTATAATATTTTAATAGTTTTAGTTATCGTTTTAATTTTTTTTTATTATATATATATATATTTCATTGAGTTTATTTTCTTTCTTATGTTCTTATATTTTATATGATTTCTTTTTTATCATTTATCTAATTTTGTAATATTTTGTTTCTATTCTTAATAATTATTTTTCTATATTTTAATATTTTTAATTATCATTTTAGATTTCTTTAGTTTGTATAAATATTTCATTGATTTATTTTATTTTTATGTTCTTTTATTTTGTATATTTTAATATTTATGGTCATTGTATCTCATTTTTTATAATATTTTTTTCTATTCATAATTATAATTGTTTCTGTTATTTATATTTTTTTGTTATGGTTCTTTGATTCTAATTTTTAATTATTGTAAATTTTTAATAATGTTATCTTTACTTTTAATCTTAAAATTTGATATTTCACTTGTATTGAGATTTATTTATTGCATACAAATATAGAGGATATATTTAAGATTTATAATATATAATATTTATATATTTATGAGATTGTAAATTAAATTAAAATTTAGAATTTATGTTTCAATAGTTTTAACTAATTATATTTAAATTAGATGATCTTACATTAAATAATATATTTATGTTATTTTAAATGATGATGTGGCGAGTTTGCTTGACGTGGACCAATCAAGGGGGCTGACGTGTCGACGCAGGAGAGCCTCCTCTTCATCTTTTATATATAGGATATATATATATGATTGTAATTGACCATGAGGAGCAGTTCAATCTCCAGAGGACAAATTCGAAGTGTTCTATATTGATTATGGAAACCAAGAAACAGTTCCATACAGCGCAATTCGTCCTGTGGAGGCTTCAGTATCCTCAGCATACTTTCCTACATAAAAGTAGGGAACTCGGGGTACAGCCACACAGAAACTTTGGAATCCAAGCACCTACACACAAAACTTCGACCTCTTCCTTCAGCCACACAGAAATGTTTATCAGGGCTTTGGCCACACAAAATTCGAAACTAAGTTTGAAACCACACAAAATGTTAATTTTGACGGATTCAGTTAACTCCGTTCCTAAACCACATTAAAATCGAGTTTAAACCAGCAGGCCCAAATTCAATTTTGGTATTTGTTACTGATTTCGCCATAACCAAAATTAAATTGGGATTTAATTATCCAAATCAAACCTTACCTAACCAAACCAAATCACACCTTAAAAAGACCCGATCCTTTTCTTCTCCATAAAATCACCCCCCTCTGTAGAACCCTAAATTCCCAATTCACAATTCACAATTCCCAAATCGTTTCTTCCAATATCAAAATGAAGACCGATTTGAATCTCCAAGGTAGTCAGTCCACTGGTTCCTCGGCGAATTCATCAGGACACGGGCGTGTTAGAGTCGTCGGCTCACCACCAAAGATTTGTTGGTGTGGTCATTCAGTTGTGGAGCTTAAGTCTAAGAGCAGTCGAAATTCCGGACGAATGTACTATCGTTGTTCATACGCTGCGGATAATCGGGTATTGTGATAAATGGCTAGTAATGTTAATTTTGTTAGTGTGAATTTTGTTGCGATTCATGGTTGTTTTGTGTGATCTCTATCAGTTGATGAATGATAGCCATATTTTCAAATGGGTCGATGAAGTTTCATGTGATCTAAAGGCGAAGACAGTTGAAGAAGAATTCATGGAGATGAAGCGAAACATAAGTGAGAGTATAGAGTTTGAGAGAAAGAAGCTTGAGCAGATGGAAATTGAGGTGGAAGGTCGATTGACTGAGAGGATTGAATTAGCAATATCGGATGCAAAGAGAAGAATTTGGAAGGCATTGTGTGTTGTTGTTATCGTTGGACTTGTTGTTGTTGTTGGGTTTGCTAAGCTCTTTGGTTAGTTCATGCTTGTTTATTTGTTGCATTTGAGTCTATGTATTAGTCATGAACTTTTCGACAATGTAACAAAATTAACATCAGCTTGTTCACCTGTTCAAAGCTTAGACTAGAGTCATACATTATCCCATTCCAAAATAAAGTGCATTGACAAAGTGTTTGAACTGAAAACACAAAAGGTCACAGCTACAATATCCGAGTACTCTTCTAAGAAGGACAAAAAAACAAAATGTTATCTTCTTAGAAGGTCTAAAACTTAGCAAAGCCGATAAAGTAATAATCTTAAGCATCAAGAACTTGAGACAGTGTCTGTGTGGAGCATTCTCCATCAGTACCCTGCAACAAACACGATAATGAGCATTTTAGAAGAAAAGCATACAACTAAAACACTGAGGAGCATTGTAAGTGTTATCTGATGATTCACTCTCTTCTTCATCGTGAGAACTGTAAAATCACCACGAATCGGGTATTTACATACGGTGACACTTGGCAGTGGTAAAAAGTTCAGGGCATTGGTAGAGGAAACAGATACTTCAGGAGGCAAAGTGAAAGGCCAAGGAACTGAGCTTGCTATTACTCTCATCGCTGTCGATGATGGTGAGATCTCTGTCAATGCAGCAATGCTTCAGGTCAGTGCCTCACCTGAATCCTCCGAGTTTGAGTATTTTTCAGTATATAAACCTGAGAGTGAAATGTGTTTGTTATGAGGACAGGATGGGATAGCGAGGCTGGAGAAAGGCAAGAAATGGGAGCATAAAGACAAGAAAGCCGCTCTTGATGATCTTGAGAAGTTCCAAGATGAAGCTCGCAAATATAGGACCGGAATCTGGCAGTATGGAGACATTCCAGTCTGATGATGAGGACAGTGTTCCGGTCAGGAAACCTGGTCGCGGGTTAGTGTTTTCCACAGGTGAAAACTTTATGATCAGTGGTGGTTCCATCATGAGGAGGGAACAGAGAAGCATCGATGCTTGTTTTTTTTTTTGTTAAGACAGATGTTACTTGCAAAAATGCAAAGCATCAAACTTTTTGTAACGTTTAGAAATTCTCTCTTTTATATACTTGTTTTTTTGTTTATAGACTTTCCAAAAAGAAATTTTCTAAATTAGGAGTACTGGACGATATTCTTGTTCTTTATTTTTGTTTGACAAAAGAATCTCAATATAAGGTGTTTAGATTCATATCCTCTATGGGCACATGGTCCTGGCTACATTATCTCGCATGATATCGCAAATTTTGTGGTGAAGGGTCATCGTCAAAGAGATCCTTTTTTCGTTATAAATTTTTCATTAATTATACAGAGTCGGAATACAGAGTCGAAATACATAGATGCAAAAAAACATGTAACAATCTTAAAACCTGAAAGCCGCTAGAACGTGCAAGTTAATGATAGCTTGAAACCACCAAAAGTCAAATAAAAAACCAGCAGATAAGACAGTGAAAAGGTAGCGACCGCCAAACACCGAGAGAGGAAATGAACTTAACATCTGTATACGATAATTATCGAAACTGACCCACCAGCACTCATTATATTGTTTCTCATCTTAGAGTGAGTTTTTGTAATTAAGTTTACTTCATCTAAACTAATCAGAGAAATCGTAAAATTAAACAGTGTTTTTTATGTGTTGAAAAGCTTTTTAAGTTGGAAGATGTAGCAGTGGGGATACAGATTCAACAATATAATGAGGCAATAAAGAAAGTGGAATACATCAATGACAAAAGATTTCATAACAGTGGGTGTGAATCAAATTACATCCTTGTTCATTACCAAACTCCTCGGTTAGTTTTTAACAAACGGTTGCTAGCATTCCATCACAGAATTAACCGTTTATAAGTTAAAAAGACAATAACCTGAGAACAAATAAAAAATTAACTGTAATATTTTGCACTTTATTAATTATTATGATTATACAGAATATTAAAACCAAGTTTAAAGATTAATCATACCGACAAATGTCAGATTTAACAAGAGTTTCCTCCCGGACCACCATAATTGAAAAAGAAACCGAGCCACCTACGATGGAATTTGCCAACCTTACCCAATCTTAGCCCATAACACTTAGTACCTCCTACCACCGTTGCTATAGGAAAAGAATTTATTTTACGATGTTCAAAGTTAGAATTCAAAACTCCAATATTTGTAAACAATGCTGACTCTGTGCGGTTTCCATTCGGAAATTTACCAGTACCCATCGGAGGGCTGGAACCAGAACCTGAAGCCTTAACTAGTCCCTGAGCTCCAACCGTATGTGCACCATTATCAAGAAGGTCAAATAACTCTCTTGGCCAATATCCGACATCTATAGGTCCATCTGGCTTCACTATTGTAAGCCACCAGTTTCTTGTTTTTTTATCCTTTTGTGTATATTAGAAGAACAAAACCAAACTCGTTTGTTAATTGCAGGGAAAGTGTATGGGTCTAGCTAGAGCAATTATAATAATGAAATACATCGATCACTAATTTGATTCTATAAATGATTAACTTCAAGACTCATAATCCTTTACTGCTATATAATCATGAAAGTACCTGATGAATGGAGCAACGCACCCAAGCGGGCTCCCCTGGCTTAAGGTCAAAGGGTTCGACTATAGGAATATGTGATAATTGAACAAACCCTGTACATGCCGTATTGTAACATCCTTTTCCATCTTTACCCTACCAAAATCGTACATAATATCTTAATGTTATCTGATTCAAGTAAACATGTATATATAAATAAAAATATTGTATACACAAAACCAAAACTAAAAATAGTTCACACACCTTCCAGAATCCAAATGACCAGACACGTCCATCGGGGAAGAAACCTTGATTTACCTGTCAAGAATATCTCGCAATACTTACAGACTGCACAAAAGACTAAATTAATGAAATGAAAATAGGAAAGAACTCAAGATAATATAATAAAACGTACCATTAAACCTGCTGAGATATAATTGATGTTGTTATTTAATATAGCGCCTACATATATCTGACTATAGGAGGCTTGATCTTTTTGGATGTTTAGGTCATAGTGATTAAACCAACCTTCTACACCACGAAATGGACCACTAAATGATCTTACTCCAACAACCTACCAAGAGCCGTGTAATATTTATGACTTGTATATATATATATATATATATATATATATATATATTTACACTAATATTTGAATTATACATATAAAAAAAACTTGATTAGATCTAACATGTTAGTCAAGGAGTGCCCAACTGTTGCTTAAGTTTCTCTTTAATGGAATGATAAATTTCCCGACCAAAAAAAAGGAGTACTGAGATAAATGCTTACATATACTCTAGGGTTATTGGCTGATAGCGTATGGAAATACTTCTCGGTGAAAAGTTGTGCCTTGGTGTCGTATTCTTTTGAAGTTCTCAATATAGGAACGGTTCCATCTGGACATCCTATTTTCTTTTTATATGTTTTGTTGTTGTCACTCTGATTCTTTATTTCATGTCTTGAAACTGATGGTTTCATCTTTTCAAAAAAGAAAAGAAATTTGTTTAGTCAATTTAAAAAAAAAAACATATTCCATAAAAAAGAAAAATGTTCATAGGAGACATTTCTGAAATCATGCACCTGAATTGTGTGGTTTTTGAGCAAGGGGTGATTAAGTCCTGGTTGCTTATAAATATCAATGCAATCATATGTTACATTTTCACTTATCTGCCAATGACAAAAAAGAAGAAGTGAGATTACAAAAATAAGCGAGATGATGGTGACACAGTCGTCTATGATGTATTAGATAAAAGATGATGTTAAATCAGTAAAAATAAAAAATGTAGATCTAAACAATAGATTGGGGAGACGAGTTCTCAAGTTTTTGTCTAAAACTCATGACCTTGATAGATTTGAGAGGCAGCATACTTTGGTCCGAACGAACTAGGGCTGCTGAGAACAAAAGAAGTAAAAGATTCATAACAAAAGCCATCCTAGTTCTTGTTGAAATTCTATTAGTTTTATTTCCTCAACACTGAAAAAACTCGGTTACTTATACAGATGATGCCATGGAATTAGCAGTAATTTTGACTCTTTTTATTTTATTTAAGGTAATAGATATTCTGAAAAAGAAAATCTAAACATTTGACAAGTTATTAAGAAAAAAATGCCAAACAAATGCTGAAATATGCAAAACTGGCAAAAAAATATTCAAACTACTAAGCTTACCAATAAATACCCAAATTATTGGTTGGCTTCCCATAAAAACATTGAAGTTACAGTTGACATGACCAATTTAGTACTCCGTTAAATAAGTTAACAGATTGATTGGATGATGTTAATCAATCCGTTTATTGGGCCGTCAATATGATACGACGTCGTTTCATTATGTTCGAAAAAAATTAAATTATGTTTTTGGCTGGGTTCAAACCTGGGTCTGGTATATTATGGATAGAGGTAGATGACCACTGAGCTAGTGGTAATTCTTTACTATTGATTACTGGCAAATTATATTAAAGTGTCTTTATTTTTTTATGCCCAATCAAACCCAAAAATCCCCAAATCAATTTCTCTAACCCTAACATCTACATGCATGCGTCAAGCATCAACCCTAACTTGTGTTTTTCTCCAAATAACTAAAATTTTAGTTCCATATATCAATGTTTTAAATATTGTCTTTACTTAAAGAAAACATAATTTGTATTTTAGGATAATTTCCAAAACCACTACCATAATTTTATGGGTGGTTACAAAAATCAGAATAATATATTAGGTTCAAAAAAATTATTTTTACAATTAATTCTGTTTTTATTGAATATTATTTTTATTATAATAATAAATTCATTACAAAAATTAATATTTTTATCTCTTGAGAATCATTTTTCAGAATTTTACAACACATTTTCAAAATTCCGTTTTTAAAAAGAAAAAAGAAAAATATTTTCAGACTCTTTAAAACAAATCTGCAAAAAAAAAAAAAAAAAATTGGAGATTTTTGAGTTTTATTGGACATAAAAAATAAAGACACTTTAATATAATTTTTCTGTAATCAATAGCAAAGAATTAACACTAGCTATGTGGTAAGCTACACATGATTTAATATTTCGAACAAAATGAAACAACACTTTTGTCTTAATAAAAACGGATTGATTAACGTCATCCAATCAAACTGTTAACTTATTTAACAGAATGGTAAATTGGTTAGGCAACTGTAACTTCAATGTTTTTTTGGAAAGTCAACCAATAGTTAGAGTATTTATTGGTAAACTGAGTAGTTTGTGTATTTTTTGGGTCAGTTTTGCATAGTTCAAGATTTGTTTAGCATTTTTTCTAAATTATTATGGAAATGTTATATATGAATCTTATTACGTAAATAATATTAAGTGGGATACTTATTGCGTTATTATCTGTACTAGGAGAGAATCCGCGCAAATGCACAAATTTTTCTTAGATTTGTAGATATTTAATATATTTTGATATTTATTTTGAGTATTAATATTTTATATGTTTTTAATTTATAAATTTTTATTTTTTTTATTATTATAATGATTGGTAGATAAGAATATGCGTTAACAAACGATTATTAATTTAATTTGTTTTATAAATAAATGTTTTTAATCATCAATTTTTAATGAACTTTTTATAAACTTTTATTTCCTTCAACCTTTTTGATCATCCTTTTAGTTTTTTGTAAATTATTTTAAATATATATACTTATTTTATATATTTTCATTCATTAAAACTCTTAATTTTTTAGTTTTCATTCATAATATTTTAAGATTTTTGATATAATTTTAAATTTTGTTTATTTTATATATATATTGTTGATTTTATTTTCTTTCTTATGTTCTTGTATTTTATATAATTTCCTTTTTTATTATCATTTATCTCATTTTGTAATATTTTCTTTCTTTTCTTAATAATAATTATTTCTATACTTTAATATTTTTAATTATCATTATATATATATATATATATATATTTAATTTACATATATTATTGATTTTATTTTATTTTTTATGTTCTTATATTTTGTATATTGTTTTATTTTTATGGTCATTGTATCTCCATTCGGAAATTTACGAGTACCCATTGGAGGGCTGGAACCAGAAAGTGAAGCCTTAACCAGTCCCTCAGCTCCAACCGTATTTGCACCATTATCAAAAAGGTCAAAAAAACTCTCTTGGCCAATATCCGACACCTATAGGTCCATCTATCTTCTGTATTGTAAGCCACCAATTTCCTATTTCTATATCCTTTTTGCATATATTAGAACAAAACCAAACTCGTTTGTCAATATTGTGTATACATATATACTAATTGAAGGGAAAGTGTATGGGTCTAGAGAAGTTATAATAGTGAAATACATCGATCACTAATTTGATTCTATAAATGATCAACTGAGTACTTGAAAGGAAGCTACAATAATTTGTATTAGATGATTTTCGTTTGTGTTATTGTTCGAATATATCATGTGAACATAGAAACCTCTCTAAGGGAGGCCCGAAAGCTTTCTTAGACGTTCTACCATCTGTAACTAAGCAATTGAAAACTCAGAAATCGCTGCAGTAAGTCATATCATAAAGAAGATCAAAGTCTGGCTGTCGACAGATCAGTCTGGTGTGATAGAGATGCTGCTGGAACTATCATGTGGATTGAAATCCGCCGCAATATCATTAGAATTTGACATGGTAATAATCTCATTTCCTTTGGTTTATTGTTAACTTTCCTCCCTGCTTAGCGAGATCATACTCAGATTTCCTGCCTGCCATCTCCGTTCACTCATCAAGTACATGGTTTTTGTATTAAGTCCGGATGACAATGGTGAAGGTATGAATACAACGGTTTGCTAATTGAGTTCCATCTGCTTCTTCAGATACATGGTTCTTTGTTGCATGAGGGATCTTTGCTTCGTATGCTTTGCTCTGCAGATACGCGAGATTTTCTTTGCTTCCAAATCAGCAAGCGGTCAATGAGGAAATCTCCACGTACTATGGCCTTGGAGATGCAACTAGAAATTTTCCTGGCTCTGCTTTCAAAATCTTTACAGAACAAAATAAAATATCTAAAACAGTTTTGCTTATCTTAGTCTTGGTAGGAACTTCCATGGTAATCACCATCGGTGTCGATTTGAGTCTCTATTTATACTAAACTTTTCATTTTCTTTTGAACTTTTTGTTTAAGTGAGTTACAAGGTCTACATTCCTAAAAAGACTTCTTCTTGGGAATAAGACAACTGAGGAGGTGAAGGACGACATGAAAATAAGTCTATGTGGACAGATTTTTTATATATATTTTTTTCCTTATTCTTTTTTTTTTGTGTGGAAAATCCACATACAATGGGTGACAAATAGAAAGCCAGAAAAACCCAAATAGAAAAACCGAAATGCCACTGCTCATGTCATCTCTACCGCAAGCGTGGCACTAACCCGTCTGACTCCATTCCCTCGCTGGTACCGTCGGATGCACCAGTAAACGGTTGCACATATTGCAACCAAGATTAATTAGGAAGATCAAAAGACCTAGGTAAATATACGGGCGCTCGGGTTGTACCCCCACCCAAAGTATGGATTAAGTCTGTAACTACCCGATTTTTCAAACACAAGGTTTAACCCCACGAATTCTCTTTCTCGAATTGTAACCACATAATGTTGACTTTTTGTTGACTTTTAACGTTTTTGTTAAACGGGCCTTAAATGCAATCTTACAAACCGCAATCCGAATTAAAATCAGGACAAAACCAAAATTAACCCAGATTAAATTCCAAATCAAATTAAAATCAAAATTAACCCACCAAACCCTCTCAAACCAGCTGTAATCTTAATAAATCCCTAAACAAATCCCTTAAAAAAAAAAATCCCCAGATCCCTAAAACAAAAATCCCCAAATCAAAAAAAAATTCTTCATCTCCTCTCCGTTCTAAACTGACATGAACTACAATCCACCACTACACGTCTTCTTCTCTTCTTGATTCCTTCATAAGAAATTTTCTCCTCTTTTCTTCGACACTAACTGGAAATCGATAAACTTGGTGCGTTCCCGGAGATGGTTTCCTTTGCTGGTTTCGCGTTCGTCACTGGATTTTTGTTGGGGATCCTTGCCATCGTGACGGCGGAAGTTGCTGGGTTTCTGTATCTTCTGAAGCGATTGAATCGGAAGAGAAATCTCCAGGAATCGAGTTCTGATCCAACGCTAAAGGAATCTGATCCTCCCAAGTCCATTGATTTCAGTCTCAACAAACAGGTCACCCAACTTATGCCTCCCGAGTTTCAGGGATTTGGGGATTTTTTTTTTTTAAGGATTTGGGGATTTTTTTTTTTAGGGATTTCGTTTTGGTTTAGGGATTTATTAAGATTACAGTCGGTTTGAGAGGGTTTGGTGGGTTAATTTTGATTTTAACTTATTTGGAATTTAATTTGGGTTAATTTTGGTTTTGTCCTGATTTTAATTTGGATTGCGGTTTGTAAGATTGCATTTAACGTCCGTTTAACAAAAACGTTAAAAGTCAACAGAAAGTCAACATTATGTGGTTACAACTCGAGAAAGAGAATTCGTGGAGTTAAACCTTGTGTTTGAAAAACCGGGTAGTTACAGACTTAATCCATACTTTGGGTGGGGGTACACCCCGAGCGCCCGTAAATATACCTAGGTCTACTGGATCTTCCACATTGGGTCTGCCATAGCTAAATTTCATATGCAAGACAATAGATAATTCCTTTGGTGTGATTGTGGTTATATGAGCAAAGGGAGGTTTTAGTTTTCAGACAATCTTGTTCAAACATTCGACTTGGTTTTTTTAGTTAACGAAACACATAAAAAGACGAAACAATCACACCAAAGAAACGTTGGATTCTTCTTGCTCATATAACCACAATCACACCAAAGAAACGATGGATTCTTCTTGCATATATAAAAAATGTTTTTTTAGTTAACGAAACACATAAAAAGACAAAAACTTTGTTAAGGAACTCATTTTGATGGAGGCAAAAACAACATGTACAGTTCTCGTGTGACTCTATTCCCTCCCTGGTACTGTCGGACGCACCAGTAAATTACTGTACATATCATAATAACTATGATAAGGATGAAAAGCCCTAGGTAAAAATACCTAGGGTCAACGGGATCTTCGAGATGAGGTCCACCATATTTCACCTGCATGTCTGAAACAATACATAAAACAATAGGTAATAATTACTAGTTTGAGAAGAAGAAAAAAAGAATAACATCTTACAAAAAATAATTTTAACTAATACAATTTTATTAGACTTTTTAAATTTTCAAATATATGTAAGTTTCATAGTATTAGCATATAAAATTATGATAAATTTTATGTTTATTTAGAAATTTCTAACAAGATACAAAAAAACTAATAAAGTAAAAAAAAATAAGAAAAGTAAAAAAAAAATATCAAAAGAATGAGATGAAAATTTACAAAAGAATTTACATAAATGACAAATATCAACACTAGAAAAAAAAAACAATTGGAGAAGAAAGATAAAAGATGAATATTCAACAGAAAGGAAAAATAAAGGAAAAATGAAAGAAAAATAAAGTAAAAATAAATAATTTTTAATTAAATTATTTATCATATCATTTAAAATATTATATAATATAAATATACTATAAAAATAGAAATAAATATTTATAAAATCATTTAAATTAATATCAAAAAGAAAAAAGAAAACAAACATATTGATATTGCAAAAATCCAGATACTTTGGCCACACTGCATAAACAAACAAGCAGGTTGATAATGGTTTTTTTATTTTCCGTTCTTTTTGGTTTTAAAACGAATAAACCACTATTACATTTGGTTTATAATTAAGATTTTTTCTTCTTTCGGTCGTAAACAAATTCATTTATAAAATTTAGATATTAAAAATAAAATATATTTTTAAAACTTCACGTATAGTTGTATATTTGCTTTTTGTATTATGCCATCATGAAAAGCATTCATGACACATCACATTAACAAAAATCATGAAATTATCAAATCGTAATATGTTATGCGGATAGAGAACATGTGCTTTACTTATTGATGAATGTAGTGCAAAATAAAGAAAATAAAAAGCTAATTTATTGATAACAAATAGCAAATTTTTAATGTTTGGTTTAACAAATAACAAACTTCGATAGTCGTTTCTATCTCTAAAAAGTGTGCTTTATGAAGCCATACACTAAAAGTGGGCTAGAAAATAAAAGGCTAACTTTATTCTTGTATCATTTATTGTTGATGTAAAATTTATATCATTTTTAAAGTGATAAAAACTAATAAATACATTGATTGTGTAATTGATGTAAATTTATTTTTTGTATTGATATTTTACAGATGATACAAATTAATATAGAGAAGGCTTGTATTATTAATATGTTTTAGTTGCAGGTAATTAACAAATCAAACATAGGCATTTTTCCTCAAATTATTTAAGTCTCAGGCTCGGGACTGATTCGTGTGATTCCGCTCCCTCCATTATCGTACATGATCGCAATAACAACGTTTAGCGACTATAAAATCAGTCGCAACTTAGAGTCGCAAAATTTAACTAATACAATTTTATTAGACTTTTTAAATTTTCAAATATATGTAAGTTTCATAGTATTAGCATATAAAATTATGATAAATTTTATGTTTATTTAGAAATTTCTAACAAGATACAAAAAACTAATAAAGTAAAAAAATAAGAAAAGTAAAAAAAAATATATCAAAAGAATGAGATGAAAATTTACAAAAGAATTTACATAAATGACAAATATCAACACTAGAAAAAAAAACAATTGGAGAAGAAAGATAAAAGATGAATGTTCAACAGAAAGGAAAAATAAAGGAAAAATAAAGAAAAAATAAAAGAAAAATAAAGTAAAAATAAATAATTTTTAATTAAATTATTTATCATATCATTTAAAATATTATATAATATAAATATACTATAAAAATAGAAATAAATATTTATAAAATCATTTAAATTAATATCAAAAAGAAAAAAAGAAAACAAACATATTGATATTGCAAAAATTCAGATACTTTGGCCACACCGGTTGATAATGGTTTTTTATTTTCCGTTCTTTTTGGTTTTAAAACGAATAAACCACTATTACATTTGGTTTATAATTAAGATTTTTTCTTCTTTCGGTCGTAAACAAATTCATTTATAAAATTTAGATATTAAAAATAAAATATAAATAAAATATATTTTTAAAACTTCACGTATAGTTGTATATTTGCTTTTTGTATTATGCCATCATGAAAAGCATTCATGACACATCACATTAACAAAAATCATGAAATTATCAAATCGTAATATGTTATGCGGATAGAGAACATGTGCTTTACTTATTGATGAATGTAGTGCAAAATAAAGAAAATAAAAAGCTAATTTATTGATAACAAATAGCAAATTTTTAATGTTTGGTTTAACAAATAACAAACTTCGATAGTCATTTCTATCTCTAAAAAGTGTGCTTTATGAAGCCATACACTAAAAGTGGGCTAGAAAATAAAAGGCTAACTTTATTCTTGTATCATTTATTGTTGATGTAAAATTTATATCATCTTTAAAGTGATAACAAAAACTAATAAATACATTAATTGTGTAATTGATGTAAAATTATTTTTTTGTATTGGTATTTTACAAGTGATACAAATTAATATAGAGAAGGCTTGTATTATTAATACGTTTTAGTTGCAGGTAATTAACAAATCAAACATAGGCATTTTTCCTCAAATTATTTAAGTCTCAGGCTCGGGACTGATTCGTGTGATTCCGCTCCCTCCATTATCGTACATATCATCATAAAGATGAGAAGGCCGAAAAGGCCTAAAAATCGGAGGAAGTTACCTTGAAGAAGATCTTGTAGTGTTTGATGTTAGCGAGAGAGAGGAGACGGAGAGTAAAAAGTAAGAGTACGTGTTTGAGATTTGTTCACCTTGGGAACGATTCGATTGAGAGGCTAATAAGGTTAGTGGAGAGAGTTATAAGAAAGGATATTAACATTACTTAAAGTTGTGATGGCGGTTGGCATCATTTTCATAGATTTGGCATTACTTAACAAAATGATGGCAATTTAGTGATGTAAAAACAACTCTTGTTTTTGGTAGTGACAGTCTGAAACTTCGTCAATTGAAATTGAATTATTGTTTTAGTTATATAAACATAAACCTGTATTTAGTCTTGTTGTTGGATTTTAAGATTTTTTAAGATTTAAAAATTTTAAAACTTGTTTTACTAAAAAATTTAGCAAATCTTGTTAAGATTTTTAGTCAAATTTTCATGATTAATATAGACATGTATTACTAAACGTCTATTTTGTCAATTGTTAAGTTATTCTAACCTGATTTTCTCCGGCCGGCGAGGCTGTTCTCTTGGTTGATGGTTATGATGAGGAGAGAGAGTGTGAGTGATGGATTGGTCAATTTGTCTGAAAGCACCACAACCTCCCTTTGCTTATATAACCACAATCACACCAAAGAAACGATGGATCTTCTTGCAGATATCAACAGACATTAAAAAATGGTTTTTTTTAGTTAAACACATAACAACATGTAGAGTTCATGTCGGGATGTTAAAGCAGGAGCGAGAGTGGAGACAGAGTACCTCGAGAGACGCTCGAGCAGCTATATGGTTTTTACCCCGTTTAGTATGTCTGATAATCATAATTAGGGAAATACAAAACAATATTTATTTATTAGCGTTTTCAATTACATGATTTGTGAATTTTGTAAGAACGCCTTTTGGTCCAAGATTTTGTTTAATCTTAAAGACTATTATGTCTAAATATTGAAAAGATAAATTTTGAAAAAAAGGAATAAATACAAAGAACTAAAAAAGCTTAACAATGTCACTTTTTAGATATGTCAAATTATTTATGACTATTAGTATTATATTTTAATTAACTATTTAAAATATTAATTTATAATAGTTATTATTTATATTTTAATTGTAATTAATTTATTGAAAATTATTGTTATCTATATAATTATACTCTACACACTAAATATATCTAATATAACATAGTATCCATTTTTAAATAAAAATAACGGAAAAAAGAGAGAAACAAAAATATATACTCAATATATTAATAAAACTAAATATAAAGAGATCCATAAAGAATGAATGATAATACAAAACAAACAAATTTTCCTGTGCTAGATAATCCAAAACTATATAATTTTAAGGTTGATCGATATAGCAATTAGCATTTTCCATTTTATGGATAAATGAAAAACAGAGGTTATATCAAAATTAAGAAAAGGACAAAGCTTTTTTTTTTTCCTGAACTCGAAAAGGACTAAGCTTTCGTTATATTGATTTAACGGTAGAGGCAAATAGCAGTTGAAATAAATGATTACATACGCAATCGAAACCCTAAGCCTACGAATGAATGGATTTTTTAGTATTCTTAAAACTACTTCTCTTGTATTGGCAGATTAACATGACCACTATAATGATTAACATGACTATTGTAATGAAACACCATTTTAATTCAGACGGACGTTAAAGCAAGTTGATAATGGTTTTTTTATTTTCCGGTCTTTTTGGTTTTAAAACGAATAAACCACTATTACATTTGGTTTAAAATTAAGATTTTTTCTTCTTTCGGTTGTAAACAAATTCATTTATAAAGTTTAGATATTAAAAATAAAATATAAATAAAATATATTTTTAAAACTTCACGTATAATTGTATATTTGCTTTTTGTATTATGCCATCATGAAAAGCATTCATGACACATCACATTAACAAAAATCATGAAACTATCAAATCGTAATATGTTATGCGGATAGAGAACATGTGCTTTACTAATTAATGAATGTAGTGCAAAATAAAGAAAATAAAAAGCTAATTTATTGATAACAAATAGCAAATTTTTAATATTTGGTTTAACAAAGGAAAAAATGCAAAAAATATATGAACTATTCTATTCAGAACTGGCCAAAACAAACTCAGACTAAAGAGCTTTCCAAAATAAATTCAGACTAAACGTTGACTTCCCAAACAATACCCCAACTTAGAGTTGACATCGCCAAAATGGTACACCGTTAATTAATTTAACGGACTGATTAGATGGTGTTAACCAAACCGTTTATTTGTTCTGTTAACACTAAACAATGTCGTTTCGTTTTGTTTAAAAATAAAATAAAAAACCAGCATTAAGCTAGGTTCGAACCGTGTACACGAGAGTCAAGAGTATGTGTACGGTAACCATTGTGCCATTTGTATTTCTTTGTTTACGATACACATACAATTGTTGTTAAGTTCTTTTGTTTCGTATTCTTGATTAAAATCTAAAATCGATTTCGTGATAGAACCCTAACACAAGCATGAACGGAGCTTCGCTCTGTAATCCCGTTTTTCTCCATTCTAACTCTCTTCCTTTTTGATAGACAGGCGAGAAGATCTCCTAGGAACCAAAGGAGAATCATCATCATAATCATCCTTAACCGGTCCAGTTTCTCCTTTAACCATATACTTACCCGCAATTAGGCCTGGGCATTTGGGTATTCGGTTCGGTTCCGGGTAGGAACCATTCGGTTCCGGGTATTTCGGTTCTATAGATTTAGGATCCAATGGGTATTTTACAATTTTCGGTTCGGTTCCGGTTCGGTTCCTGTCGGTTCCGGTTCGGTTCGGTTCCATCATTTTAGGAACCGTAAAATACCCAAAATTTTCGGTTCTTAAACGGTTCCGGGTATTTCGGAACCGAAATAACATTTTTTTACCCGAATCAACAAAAAATACCCTTAATCAACAAAAACTATCCGAAATCAACAAAAAAAAAACCCCAAAATTTCTGTTAATTCAAAAAATCATTAACCAAAAAAATAAAAAAGTCTATGATTCAATGTAAATTACATAACATAAACATAAATTCTATTGATCTAACAATATTTTCATATGATTCTTTATGTGGATGTTGAAACCATGGGTAATATTTTACTAAGTCTTATATAAGTTCGGTTCTTCGGTTCCGTGTTTCGGTTCTCGGTTCGGTTCCGGTTCTTACATGATACCCACGGTTCCTCAACTTAAGATCCAATGGGTATTATAGGTGGAACCAAATAAAAAATTTCGGTTCCGGTTATCGGTTCTTCGGTTCCGGTTCTTCGGTTCCGGTTTTTATGCCCAGGCCTACCCGCAATACCCAAAACAGTCTGAACCAGTTTCTTAAAAGAACCCTCTCCACCATAAGCAGCATCAAAGGACAGAGGAGCCAGAACACGAGCCGATGATTTCTTAGGAGACGATGCGTTGTGGGCAAAAGGAGTCGTACGTTTGGGATAATCTGAGAACCCATCAGGTAAACCAACGGAGTCCGGATTCAATCCTCTGGTGCGTAAAGACTTCCGTATAACAATAGGCGTCTCAGGCTTGATCTGCTTCTTCTTCTTAGATGATTTAGATTCGTCTCGAGAGCGTTTGGTTGCGGCGGAGAGAAGAGAAGCTTTGGCATGGACATTGAGTGCCGCCATCATCTCATCGTTCTGTCTTATGTTCTCCAATCTTTTCCGCTCGTACTCCGTCGCCTTTGAAGCCTGAAAGAATGCGAATGAGAGGGCAGAACAAAAAAATGCATTTTTTTATAAAACAACATCCCTCGAAACTAAAATTCACGATTGGCCGTACGATGGAATCTCTTAAAACATTTTTAATCAAGAATACGAAACAAAATGGTCGGTTGCTCATGCACCACCGTTGGAGGCCGCGGGATCTCTCCGGAAGCCGAGACCGAATGGAAGCTCGCCGTGTGTGGATCTAGCTCCGGTTACGGTCAAACCGGAGCGCGAGAAACGACGGCGTGGTGGAAAGTCGGAGGAAGCTGTTGACCGCCGGAGGAGAAGCGTTTCGCTTTCCGATCTTCTCCCCTTCACCATACCTTTCTTGCTAAATCTATTCCTGTATAATTTTCTCCTTTTGTTTCCTCTGTTGTAGTTCACCGGTTTTTGTCCCGGACCACTACCGTGTAGTTTCTCGATCCCCGATTTTCATCGGGTCGAATTATTAATTTAAAAAAAAAAAAAAAAAAAAAAAAAAAAAATACGAAACAAAAGAACTTAATAACAATTGTATGTGTATCATAAACAAAGAAATACAAATGGCACAATGGTTACTGCACACATACTCTTGACTCTCGCGTACACGGTTCGAACCTAGTTTAATGTTGGGTTTTTATTTTTTTTTAAACAAAACGAAACGACATCGTTTAGTGTTAACAGAACCAATAAACGGTTTGGTTAACGCCATCTAATCAATCCGTTAAGTTAATTAACGGTGTACCATTTTGGCGAGGTCAACTCTAAGTTGGGGTATTGTTTGAGAAGTCAACGTTTAGTCTAGGTTTGTTTTGGGAAACTCTTTAGTCTGGATTTGTTTTGGCCAGTTCTAAATAATTCATGTATTTTTTGGCATTTTCCCGTTTAACAAATAACAAACTTCGGTAGTCATTGTGCTTTATGAAGCCATACACTAAAAGTGGGCTAGAAAATAAAAGGCTAACTTTTTTTTTTTTTTTTATACTTATATCATAGTTTTATTAATCAACAAATACATTGTTTGTTTGGTTACAAAATCAAAAACGTATACATAATTTTATCAACAAACTTATTACATACAAATAAGTATGAATCATATACTAAGAAAATACAACAGAAGAAAGATTGACGATGTTTCCGAAGGGTAATCTTACTCGCTAACCGATTATAATATCAATTATTTTCCAATTTTATATTTGATCTTTCTCTAATTCATTAATAACAAATAGAAAATAATATGCTTAAATCATTTCCATCACAGGTGTGATTCATATGTGTTCATTTTGCAGTATCTTCCTAAATTCTTTCTGGATGCAAACGACGTGTGGACGGTTGCTGACAAAACCATTTTGATGGTCAATGATGATGGACAAAAATGGTATGTTGAGCTTGCATTCCATTCGGATACTAACAGGGGACGTATTCGTTTGGCTGGCGGATTAAGAGAATTTCTGACAGCAAATAATGTCAAGGCGAAGCAGAGAATCGCGCTTCAGCTTTTTTGGCAAAATGCTACAACTCCAGTCCTGATGCTCTCCTCCTCCAATTCTTAAACTCTCTAACTCTTCCAATGTTGGAATCCTGTTTTAAACTAAACTAAACTTATGTTTAATGTCTTGATCAGATTTCTATTTTGTAAGAATATTTAGTAACTTTATATAAATCCGTTCTAAATATTCGTATGAGTATATACTTATTATTTTATGCATCCTATCCAAACGTAATAATTCGGATATGCATATTAAACTATGAATTAAATCTTACACCATCACGATATAGACAAAAACTTATATCACTTTTTATCTTAGTGATCGAGAAATACACCTAAGTGCATTAACAACAGAATAATGCCCGCACATTTGAAAACGATTACTTAAATTCGAAATGTAACCATGTGCATATAAAACGATTACTTAAATCTCTAACCAATCCCGAACAGAAAAAAAATTAAAATCACGTTTTATCTTCACCCTAATCGAGAAATACTCCTAAATTAACTAATAACAGAAAAATGTCCGTACATGCGTACGGATCGATCACATATCAAAATAAGATTACTTAAATTCGAATGTAATCATGTGCATATAAAACGATTACTTCAATCTCTAACCAATCCCGACCAGAAGAAAATTAAAATCACATTTTATCTTGACCCTGATTGAGAGATGTTCCTAAATTAACTAACAACAGAAAAATGGCCGCACATGCGTGCGGATCGATCACCTAATTATTTTTTAAATATGAAGTAATTAGATACTTCGATATCAATAGATTAAGTATACATTCTGTTAATCTGTTTTAAATAGTTCTAAAAAGTGTAATTCTCCAGCCGACTACCAAATATGGATTTCTGATTAAATATTAGGAGCATGAATTTTAAAGCAAATGTTTATACATTAACCATAGCTAGATGTTTATACTGAACAATGACAATATTTAAAATAAATGTTTTTTTGTCTAAATGTTAAGATATTTAAAATAAATGTTAAGATATTTAAAATAAATGTTAAAGTAATATATTTTTACTTTGCATAAATTATACTAATGACATGTTGACTAACAACAAAAATATCATATGTCAAAAAAAAATATTTTGAAAAGAAATCCGCTACGTTAATCTGCATACTTAAATGCAGATAGTCTTTAGATGCATGCATACCATTCAAAGCCTAAGTCAAGAAACTACAATAAGGCTCAAAGACTAAGAGTATCTCAACTTGGTTTTTACACCTTAAATTGCTAACAGCAGAAAAGAACATTAGATCCATAAGTAACACAACTTAAAAAAAAATAGTGATCTTCCTTTTCAACATCTCGAAAACTTTCTTCTCATTCTAAAAAAACAGTTTCTAATTCTCACGTCTTGGTTGTCTTTTGCGTGGAGCCGCGGTGGTTTCTTCCTTCTTCTCCGTCTCATCTTCACTCTTTGAACTCTCTCCTACTTCTGCTTTCTTCTTCTTTTCCACTGTTCCCGTCGCCGGCTGTTACAACAATTTATTTTAGCTTTTTCATATTTGACAACAATCCAAAAATATTACAAAAGGGAATATTACCTTTTTGCCACCGAAGAGAAGCTTGATGAAGAGCGAGAAGAATACTACGACAATGGAGACGAGAACACCAATGGTTAAGTTTGGTTGTTTCTCAGCTTTCTCAATCAGTTCCTACAAAACGACACCATTTATAAGTCAACTCCAAGGTCGAGTAATCATCATAACATTCATTATGGTTAAAATTCTTACCGTGATCTTGGACTTGTAAGCACTTAGGAAAGAAATGTCTGCAACTTTGTTCAACAGGTCAAACACAACCTTCTGCAAACATCATGCACTGTAAGTATTATAACGAGAAGCTATATATAGTTACTGTTGGGATTTCAATTTACCTGGTAGCTCTTGAGACCATCTGCAGAGCTAGCAGCCTCTTCCTCTGCCTTTTGTTTCTCTTTCTCAACATCGAATTTCGGTTTCCATGTTGTCTGTCTGTAAGTCTCAGCGACCTTCTCGTCTTTAGCTATCAACATGTTGTCAAACAAGATACCGTCTTGCATTGTCCAGATCTCTATACCGATAGCTGCTATTGGTTCGAAATCCGGTCTGTCTAGCTCAAAGTAGTTAGGGTTAGGGATGTCTTTGGGTTTCCAGATTCCTTTGTAAGCAGGGTTATCAATTAGAGGTGCACTCCATTTTCCCTTGTAAGCAGGGTTCCTCTTCATCGGTCTCTTCCATTCACCACAACCTGGTGCTGTTTCACATTTGGGGTTGTCAGTCTTTGGAGCCTCCCACATACCATCTTCCTCATCATCCCAATCTTCAGGTTTCGTCGCCTCTGGGTCATCCACCTCCTCAGGCTCATCATCTAACCATCCTTCGGGTTTCTCGGCTTCCTCATCTTCGATCTCCATGGGTGCATCCTCATCCCAGTCGTCAGGCTTCACGGCATTAGGATCAGGAATCTTGGCTCTCTCATCCCAGTCTTCCGGTTTCTTGTCTTCAGGGTCAGGGATGGTCTTGTCAGGGATCAATGCAGGTTCAAAGTCTTCCCCAGAGAGTAAATTGGCCTTCTTCTTCTCCTCTCCATCAACCAAAATTCTAACCTCGTTGTCGGGTTTCAAGATAGCGGTGTAGACATGGGAAAGCTTGTCATAAGGTACAGAGGGAGGGAACTTCAGGTGGTGCTCAACGTACTCGCCACTCTTGGGATTCTTGTGCTTCAAAATGAAATGCACTTTGTTTGTCGCTCCACACTTGTCGGGTCCAAACATGATAGAGTAAGGAGATTCACTACTGAACCCCTCAGGTGTCCATCCAGCTTCTTGAGGACGTAGGTACTTTAAGTAAGCACCACCACACTCAAGCCCTTCTTGGAAACGAACCTCGTACTGAAGAACAACAGTTCCATCCTTGAGGTTTAGAGGCTCATCAAGCTCTTTCACTATACCATACTTACGAGCCTTCTCGCTTACGAGAAGTCCATAATCATCATGTCCCTCACTCTTCGCATGCTTCCATACACCTGAAACAGATAAGTAGTCTTAACAAAGAAGTTTCAATGCAGAAGTGGGAAAATTCATCCACAACTCAGATTTCAACAACAAGAGTAAGATTCACGAATTGAAAATACTTTGAGACTATTACTAAGAAAATATTATGCAATATACGACCAACCATTCAACATCATCACGTCAGGTGACAAATTTATGCTACAACTAAGTCAGATTTGATTCAAACATCCATCAACATTCTCCATTCGATTCTTCTAAATGTTGAGGGCAACACATTACAACTCACTTCAATAACAACGCAGATCAAAACAAACATATATACTAACTACAATGCAGTGTGAGTTTACAGAATTACAATACCTTCGTAATCACCATTCTTCGAAACGATCCAGCGGCCATCGAATGGCTCATCGAACGATTCATACAATACCTGAACAGAAAACGAGAATCCAAACAACGAACTCAGTTAAACACAGATCTAAATCTTCGGATCTACCAACAATAGTCAAAAAACCAGAAACATTTACCGTCTGATCGTCACAGTAGCAAAGCTTCTGGAGCGAAACGAGAGCTAAGATAAGCAACAAGCCGGAAAATAGTTGCCGGTCTCTCATTATCGGAATCTAATCGGAGAGTAGATCGGAAAAGTCGTTGGTGGATGAGAAAAGAGTAGAATGTATTTTCCTTAAACTTTCTATTTCTCGGAATAATTATATATTCAATCCCGTAGACCCGGTCGAGAGTGTCAATTTGTTGTTACCACCAATGAAATCGCTTGCCACGCGTTGGTAACCAATCAAAAACTGCCACGTCAATCAAAAGCGAGCTCCCCTACGTGCACGGTTATTTACGTGCAGATTCACGGCTAGATGACGTAATTATTGGGCTGGGTCTACTAAACAATTCAAGAGTCTCTCATACAGCAAGAGTCTTCTGAAATCATATGTATAGATAGATATATAACCTTAACCTTTTTTTTGTTGTCGTCAAACATATAACCATAACCTTTAAACCCAAAGTTTCCAGTAAAATTTCAATGATGATGATGGCCAATGGTTAAAGTGTGTTCATGGTTGATCTGTATACGGTTTGGCATGTGACTTATATTGATGGAATAATATAATGGATTCCGGTGGATCAACCTCAATAAACTTGAATTTGGATGCTTCTCGATTTTTTCTCTCGATTTATAGTTGCTTTGCATTTTGGGTGTCGTGATTGCTTGAGTTTGATCCGACTCTTGTTGTTTCTTAGTTGTTGTTAGAATTTTGGGGTTACTATCGTTTGGTTCTGTGTTTTTGAGGATAATTTTTAATCGTCGGCTTTTGTTATTTTAAAGCTTATGTTTCCGATATCATTTGTTGATAGTCGGTTTTAATATCTTATATCTGTATTCAAAAAAGTCACATGTTTTAATAATATAGATAATATTACTATATCGAATTTATATAAAGTTATAGTTAAATTATAATATATATATGTAGATATAGAAAAGAATATTAACAATACATGTTACATTTATTGTAATAAAATAAATAAAATATAATAGATTATGTTAAATATATCGATTATCAATATTATTATTGAGTTTAAACTATTGGTAATAAAATGAAAAAATTTCTATTTTATTTTTAAGTTAAATTTTAGTTAAGAATAATTTATAATATTTATTTTAATATTAATTTCGAAATTAATTATTATTTTATTAAATTTTTGAAAAAAAAATTTTGTTAGATATGATTAGGATAGAAAAAGGAAAACAAAAGATATTATAAGATATTATGATCAAATATAAATTGTTTTACAGTTTTACCCTTAATGAAGGTTACTTAATAAATTCTTTTGGAAACAACATTTATGTACCATGGCAAACCTCTGTTTTAATAGAATAGATGTTTCTATCATTTGTTGATAGTCGGTCTCTCGATCTCCAAACTATGTATCCGTCTTTGGTATCAATGCCCTAATCTTAACCACATCATCCCATCTCTCTGCATTTGCATACATCTCCACCATCACTTTATACACTCCTCCATCCTCTGGACTCAACGCCTTAACTCGCTCTGCAGCTTTCTCCGCGACCTCTAAGTTCCCATGGATCCTACACCCGCCCAACAGACCGCTCCACGCCAATAGTTTCTCTCTGTTCCCTCCATCATTAGGCATTTTCTCAATCATTTCCGCTGCTTCTTCAATCAACCCTGCTCTTCCAAGCAAATCCGCCATACACCCGTAATGTTTTATCTCTCTATCGACACCATACAAAGATCCCATTTCATCGAAAAGCTTCCTGGCTTCATCAACTAGACCAGCATGGCTACAACCCACTAAAACACTTATGAAGCTTACTCCATCTGGTTTAATACCAGAGCTAACCATCCTGCGGAAATGATCAACTGTTAACTCACCGTAACCGTGCATTGCAAGACCAGTGATCATTGCATTCCATGTGAACAAAGTTTTGTCTGAACATAGATTAAAGATCTCCATCGCTGTATCGATAAACCCGCATTTCGCATAGAAATCAACCAATCCAGTAGCTAAAAACGAATCTATAAAAAGTCTGTTCCTTTTCGCGTAATCATGAATATCTTTCCCTTTCTCTAAATCTCCTGATTGCGCACAGGCTGATAGAGCTGAAACCATCGAGACGTTATCCGGTTTGAAACCAAAACCAATCATTTCATTGAAGAGATTGATAGCTTCTCTGCAGTAGTTCATCTGCGCATACCCAGCAATGAGACTGTTCCACGAAACTAAATCACGAAAGGGCATTGAATCGAACAACTTTCGTGCACGAACAACCTCACGTGCCTTCACTAATCCATCGATCAACACGTTGTACGTAACAACATCTCTTTGAGGATTTTCGTCGAACAGTTGCAAGGCACTATCTATTGGGTAGACACGAATGAGAGTGTTCAAAGTGAATAAATCAGACAACAACCCGAATCTCAAAGCTTGACAATGCAGCGTCTCGACGTTCTTGTTTGCACAAGATTTGAATACGAATGGGAAGGTGTAGAAGTCGGGTGGAACAGAACGACGCCGCATTTGGACGAAGAAACGGTGAGCAGACAGAGACGGCGCATGAATGCGTATAGACTCTAATGATCGTATTGAAGCAAAACGTAGATGGGTTTGTGATGAATCTGAAAACTAAAGTCGCGTAACTCACGACCACAATCGATGCAGACGTTGAAACCGAAGTGGATAAAGCCTGTGTCGCTGTCGGAGCCGGCGCAATAGAGGTGATGGCGAAGAGGATATTGGTGAGAACAGAGTTGTGATTCAAATCATTGGAGGTTCGGCCGGAAGTGATGAACTGGGCATGAAACTGATGCACATGTCTCAGTGTTTTACACAGCTTTAGAAGATTCTCGACTCTTAGGTTTAGATATAAACGGTTCGGATTTAAGAGTTTCTTCACCCAGATTCTTTGGACATTGACATGATGTCTTGTAATGGTGCAAAGCTTACTCATATAAAGGAAAAGTTCAGTGACAAAGTTTGCCGGAAATTTTTCCTGGAATTCTACTAGAGAAACTACTCTTTCTGGACTCACCAAACTATTGGAGAGGAATCTTTTGATACATTTTCGACGAAAAGTTCCAAGTTTTTATTCACCATCATCAAGGATTTTTTACCTTAACTCTGTGGACGCACAATTAGGGTTCTTGCTTCTTCAATCAAGGGCTAGGTTTTTCTTCATAGCTTCATAAACAAGGTACGAAATACTTGCGGAAGGAATGACTTTGAAAAGATTAGGAAAGATTCCTCTGTAAAAACCTCTTAGACCTTCACCTCTTAGCGTCTTCAGAAAACTCTTGGCTCATGCTAGTGTTTGATCTATCAGCTTGCATCCTTATAATAAACTACTAAACTCAGTTCAAAAAACAAAATTTGGATGTAAAGTATAATTCATATTACAAGTATAAAAAACAAAATATAAAAACAAAACGCTATAACATATATAAGTCCACAGACCATTGCCTATTGTGTGTAGTAACAACCATGACAGAAAATATCACATTACAGGAAGAGGGCAACAATGAACTCTTTTATTCTAGCCGACATATAGTTTTACTCTTTAGGTGCTAAGTGATTGGTAACCATCTTCCCGGTTCTGTCTCCGGTACACCACGGCACCTATAAGAACCACAACGGCCACCACCACCGTCACTGCAAGAAAGGCTAAAAAGCTCACGCTTTTCGCATGTGCCTGCAAAGAAATAATGAATAAGGTATGGTAATCTCCAAAAACCATATATTTATTAAAACCGGGTTGACCTAAACCGAGATCTGATACCGGCATTTTACCTGGAAAAGTTGAGTCAAGGAGTTCTCCGGTTCAGGCAGCTGCTGAGCAACCAGGATGTAAAAGAGTCCCATGACTCCAGTATGACCAACAGCATTACTATAATTGAACTCCAAAGTCAGTGTCTCTCCATAACTCACTCTCACCGGTTCAGGATAACAAGACGACATTCCAACAATATAACCAGCTTCATTTCCAGGTTCATCTCCATTGCCATACTTCGGCATCGAAGTGCAAATTCCCTCACCATCCTGATCAATACCACAACACAAAGAGTCTCAGTTCTGAGTAAAAAGTTTCAATCTTTCTAAACCAGTCTTAACTACCTCTCGGTACAGAGCAGCACCAACACCACCTGCATGCTGGTGAGCTACTCCGTAGACAATATACCCGTTAAATGGCATCAATAAGCTCTTCTTCTTAACATCAACGCATCCATCGCCATTGGTTTTGCACGGTTTCACCTCGTATTCCACCTGAAACACAAAGCATTAGACCTTAGCAGACATATTTAGAAAGAATGATTTCTAAGTAAAGTTTTCATACTGACATGGCAAAAATGTTCTTGACTATCTCCTGTTGATCCTTCTGATCGTTCCCAAGAATCCGTAACATCGAGAATATAACCTTTAGCAGGCACAACAGAGCTGTCCCAATCAACCCATCTCACTGTATACTTAAGATACAGAGTTCTTGTTTTCTTGCCATTATCGAATCCGTTTCTAACCCGACATTGAGTCTGATCGTAGCAGCAGTATAGACCTCCTTTGTATCCAGGTTTTAAACCTCGACCATACTCATCAATAGTTACATTATACAGATCACACAGACATTCAGTGCATCCTGATTTATCAACAACCCCTCTCGTGTCAATAGCGTGAATGTTCAGAAGCCATTTGAACTCATAACCATCAGGTGTTTCCTCTGGATTACCGATTTCAATCGCGTAAGGATCAGGAACATACGTTGAGGTTTCGCGGGTTTCTGATCCTAAACCAAAGTAATGTCTCAATGTGTTCCTACACAACCCTCCATTTTTAACAAGAATAAAATCCGGACTCGAAGCAAGATGCCTTTCGGTATCTTGCCTCGCGAATCCGTGGTTCCTAGGCATATCTTGATGTGAAAGGTTAAAACCTTTACGCACGTAGTAAGGTTGGACAACCCAATGGTGAAGATATGTCTCGTGTAGAGGGACGGGGTTGCCTTCTTCGTCAACTACTTCAGCGTCGAAACCTTTGAGGCCGATATGGCCTCTTGGGAAATCGATGTCGAATAGGAATGGATTTGTGACTGATCCTGGGTTCATAACTTGTTTTGGTGATAAGAAAACTGCAGACTTAATCTTTTTCTCTGTTCTAAGAACGCCATAGCTCGGAGTTATGCTTAAGGCGACCAGAACAAGAAGGACTAAGGACGAGATCAGTGATCTCCTGTAATAACGAGCCATTTTTCTCCTGTTTTTAGATCATTATAGAGAGGTAAGAAATCAAAATTCAACAGTCATGGATAAACATCTCAAACTCTTAATCTAGCTTTGTTTGAATATGATTGAAATAAGACTATGAACACTAGAAGAAAACCACTTCAACGCTAGTGTAGTTACAAGAGGTCAACAATTCAATTTTTTTCCAGCAACTCCTGACTATAGAGGGCCATATAGAACATATAAAAGAGGAAAGCTCATTTTCATATAATCCTAAAACTTCGAATCAAATAATGAATACTGTTGTTGCGGGATTTCAACTGAGTATATTAGACGAGCTTCTTACAAAAGACTTATGTTCATAACTATTTACTAAGAATACACAAATCCTAATAAATGGCTTATGGCTATTAATGAACACTAAACTTCACATTTTATAGTTGTTATACTTTTGTACGGACCGATGACTTCTTAATCGACATTCATAATGGACTGAGTAGATTAGATGAACCGAGTAGGTTTTGAAACAGATTTAGAGATGGATACTAAACCTATATCCAACAAATACAAACAATCTGACATAAAATCCTGTTTCCGATCATACATAAAACAGAGACACAGATATCAGATGACTTCCAGATTCGAACCTATCTACTACGTAACTATCTTCGCTAATTCAGTATTCCAAAACCCATAATTTGATTGCGAAATCAAAAGCAGAGGCATATACAAAAGATAATAAACAGACACAGAGAGAAGGAGAGGGAGAGATTTACGTGTGAGCAAACCGGATCAACGGAAAATTCCCCCGAACCCGATGATATTCCCGCCTCTTTGAACGTTTGTTAAAACTCTTTTCGATCCGATGTGTCGGAAAAAAACTGAAGTCGGTCTTCGATGTTATTGTAACGAAAGTGTCCCACGAGGAACAATTCAAGAGTTATCTATTTGTCATGGGAAAGTACGAATGCTCTCATATATAAGCGCAGAAACGTAGGATGCTGCTAGCTTTCGATATACGTGACACGTGTAGCCAATGACATCAGCGCTCTCGTCACAAACCCCCCCGACCTATTGTCTCTTTCAATTTCCCTTCCACGATAATAATACTAAACAATTATGTGAGATAATTGATGACCATATATTATACAATAAAATGAATCGGATAAAGTAGAAAGTTCTCGTGAAAAGTTATTTCATTAATTAGTTGTTGTATTCTAGCACAAAATTGTACTATAAGAGCATGATTAATGGTGAATCCCTCATGGGGTTCTTAAAAAAAAAAAAAAAAATTTATTTGGGAAAAGTGTAAAAAAAAAAAAAAATCGAAAAAAATAGACGAATGTCAGGCTGCCACGTGTCATGAACAGTGTAAAAACCGGTTCTTAAATAAGGATTTTTAGGACCCGGGTTCTTAACTATTCACGTGGGATCCACGTGAATAGTTAAGAACCCCACTCTTAAGAATCATTGATAAATATGCTCTAAGTTTGCTTATAAACCACGATCTAGACCCACATGAATAGTTAAGAACCCCACCCTTAAGAATCATTGATAAATATGCTCTAAGTTTGCTTATAAACCACGATCTAGACCCACATGAATAGTTAAGAACCCCACCCTTAAGAACCCTTAAGAACCATTGATAAACATGCTCTAAGTTTGCTTATAAACCACGATCTGTAGTACTTGAGGATGTTGAACGAATGGCCAAATTAGCTAGACATTTTTGTAAACCTTATATAATCCGTTATGTTTTAATGTAGTAAAATGTTGGTTTGCTAAAAAAAAAAAAAGAATTTGAATCCACACACTATCCAGTTAGTGAACCGGTTTTAGTGACCGACTCAATAAAGATTTAACTAGATATGGGCAAAAAAATTGAGCCGAAACCGATCAAAAATTTTGGTTTGGTTCTGATTTTGGTTTCGGCCAAAATAACTATTGGATCTTATACTTACGATCCATAGGTGTTGGTTCGGATCTTGTACGGTTCTTCAATTATAAAACCGAACCGAATCGAAACCGACAAAAACCGAACCTGATCCAAACAAAAAAATGTAATCATTGAATCTTAAAATTAGAAACCGAAAAAACTGGAATCGATTGGTTCTTACCCAGAACCGAACCGAATACCCGAATGTTCAAATCTAGTCATTTGACGCTGCAGTTGGATTAAATAGTTTGCTTAAACAGGTTTTAGGCTATTCTGTGATTTAAATAAAAGTTCAAGGTTCCATTTGTCAATGTTTAGATCTGACGGCTAATTATAAAGAAATTCGATTTCCTACGGGCATGTCTACGAGAAACAGTACACCCGCAATACGGCGAGACTCGAGAGTGAGGAAGGAGGAAGAAGAAGCAGAAGACGATGACGAACAAGGAGAAAGCGCGGGAGAGAAGGGAGAAGAGGATGCAAGAGATCTCTCTCCTTCGAACCATCCCTTACTCTGACCACCAAAGGTATAAATCGATCCTAATTTCTTCGACCATCATTGCGATTTGCTCTGCGATAATCCCAATTTCACAGCTCCAATTTCATTTGCGTACGTCCATTGAAGCCCTCTTCTTGAATTTGATTTGTGATTAGGCATTGAAATGATTTGTAGATGGTGGTCTTCTGAAAACGTAGCAGTGGTGACCGGTTCAAACCGAGGAATTGGACTCGAAATCGCAAGACAGCTAGCGAGACACGGATTGACAGTTGTTCTTACCGCTAGAAACGTGGATGCTGGTCTTGAAACAGTTGAATCATTGAGACACCAAGAAGGTCTCAAGGTTGATTTTCATCAGCTTGATGTCACAGACTCCTCGTCGGTTAAAGAGTTTGGTTGCTGGATTAAGCAAACATTTGGAGGTCTAGATATTCTCGTAAGATCCTTATGGATTTGCAATCTTGGGAGGATATAGCTCTTCTGTGTTTTTTATATTGGCTGTTAGTTTGTCCGTTGGCAACTACGGTTAATGGCAGCTACAGATTGTTGTTCGTTTACTTGTTGCAGCCCTAAGCGCTCAACCGTAGCTTTTTGCGGTTTAAATTTCTGCCCACTGATGAAAACATGGCGGTTGCGGCAGGTAAACGAACAATAACATGCGGCTGCCGCCAATCACAATCGCCAGCGGCAGGCAAACGAACATGGCTAGCTGATTATATGCATTTTGTGTGACTGTATCTTTTCAGGTGAACAACGCAGGTGTAAACTACAATCTTGGCTCAGATAATTCGGTTGAGTTTGCCGAGACAGTTATATCTACGAACTACCAAGGAACCAAGAACATGATGAAAGCTATGATACCATTGATGAGACCGTCTCCTCAGGGTGCTCGTATCGTTAACGTTAGCTCCCGGCTTGGTAGAGTATACGGAAGACGTAATGTAAGAGAACTCTTTCACTCTTATCTTTGAATTTCTTCAAAAAAAATTGCCATGATATTGTGTGGTTCTGCAGAGGCTTGCAAATGTAGAGTTAAGAGATCAGCTAAGCAATCCGGATTTTCTGACAGAAGAACTTATAGACAGAACTGTCTCGACATTCATCGACCAAGTAAAAGATGGAACTTGGGAATCAGGTGGGTGGCCTCAGACATTCACTGACTACTCCATATCTAAGCTTGCTGTCAATGCTTACACTAGAATGATGGCGAAAGAACTTTCGAGGAGAGGAGAGGGAGAGAAGATTTATGTTAACAGCTTTTGTCCTGGTTGGGTTAAGACTGCAATGACTGGCTACGCTGGAAATATGTCGCCTGAAGATGCAGCTGATACTGGAGTTTGGCTTAGTTTGGTTATGTCTGAAGAGGCGGTGACCGGAAAATTCTTTGCAGAGAGACGTGAGATAAATTTCTGAGAGGGTTGGAGAAAGTTAGTAAACCTTGGAATAGACTAGATGGAGGTTAGATGGAGGCGTGAGATAAATTACTGGTTCAGATTCGGATCTTTTGGACTTCTGGGTTTACAACTATAGAACTGTTCTGGTATTTACAGTTTTCGAGTCGAGTTTAGTTCGTTTTCATGCAGATTTGGTTCGGTACTCGAAATTATCAAAAAAACGTCTGAAAAACTCGAAAAACTATTTTAAAAGATCTAAAATACTCAAAAATATTCAAGTTACTTGAAAATCCCCGTAAAATTATTTTCAAACTACTTAAAAGTATTTGAAAATACTCAAAAATATTTGAAATTAGTAGAAATACCCAAAAATATGTAAAAACTGGGGGTCCTTCAGATTTGGTTGGAGTTTGGGTATTACATGTTAGCCGAAATACTGAGAGGTCTCCATTCGGATATTTTCCTAGAATCGGTTCGGATCGGAATCGGAGTTTTCAGATCGGGTTCAGGTTCGGTTTTCGGTTTTCGGATAAATGTCCAGGCCTAGAATAGACTCATAACTTTGAAATTTGATAATAAGTTGAATGCCAACAAAAACTGTAAACTTTATCTATTACAATGACTAGTGTGATTATATGTCTGTAAACTTTGCACCTCTCTTCGATCACATTTGTCTTCACCAAGGTTTCAGATCAGCGACCGGTCCTGCCGTCCAGTTCAACAGCTTCTCACCTGATCTCAGATAGACACTCCTCTCATGAGGCAGCTTACGAGCCAACCCATTCAACACTTGATGAAACGCATCTCCTGATTGAGCTGGTGTCGGGAACAGCATCGCCTGTTTCATCGACGGGTTTGCCAACAACCTCTGTTTCCTCAGTATAACCTCTGGTGGGATCGATGTGAGTATCGTGTCCAAGTAAGGAACATCCTTCTCATCCACAAACACACCAATATCTTCCCAAGGGATCGCATCTGCAAAAGGTAGCACAATGTCGTCTGCTATGATCACAGGGATGCAACCGAAGATCACGGCTTCAACCAGTCTTGGACTCCATGGAGCCCATCCAAGTGGACACAAGCAGAAGATTGCTCTCTGCATGTCCTCGTAATATGTTGTCGGGTGCTCTGTTGAGATGTCGAACAGAGGATTGTCCTTGAAATTTTCCCATACAGCTGCTCGTGCACCCCTAATACATCATCACTGATTATATGATCAAACCACGAATGGTAACATGGCTAAGCATTCTGATTAAAAGGTACCTCGCATAATAACCACCCTCGGGGTCATTCCCCACATCGTAAAACAATCCTCGGAAATAAACGAAGATGGATCGAGGAGTTTTCTCAGGAATCAAGTGTGACTGCATCTTCTGTGGTGGAGCATACGGAGGAACAGTGATTGAACCCTCTTTCAAGCAAACATGATTCCTCTGTCCAAATGTCTGCACCAGTGTTGCTCGTTGAAGTAAGGGTAGTATTCCTCTTCCTATTGCCTTCTCTTCCTGCCACCAAAAAAAAAGATCAGCGCGTATCACTTTAGACAAAGCTAGCACTACTGCAGGCAAAAATATTTGCTATCACGGCTGGTGATAACAATTTATGCGGCATCAAAAGGGCTTTGCAAGTTGATTGCCATTTAAGAGAGTAAACTATAAAGTATGAGGGCACTAAGATCAGCTGAACGCTAGCTATAGACTTGTGGTTCCTAGTTCAGTCCAAAAGGAAGTACAGTGTTACATGATGAAACATGCGCAAACTCAACCCCTAGGTCACGGCATCTAGCTTCTAAATACAAACAGAAATTTAACTGAATTGACTGGAATTCAAGATGTTGTATGAAACAATGATTTTCTTCACAAGTTCCAGTACTAAAGAGAACTTAGTGAGCAAGTTCAACAGTAGCACACAATCATTGGTGCACAAGCATAGATGAAGAAAACAGTAATTAGGGTAACATATAAAAATATTCAGAGCAGGTTATTTGGCTTACTTGATAATGGAAGCAGGCTCCAAAATCATGAGGCACAACAAAGAAATGGTCTGCTCCTTCTGTACGATTCCAATATGGCCAGTTGGAAGCAATGAGCTGAATGGCACTTCTCATCATTCGAGGAGACTTAAAGGGTAGAGGAAGCCCATTTGGAGTAAGATCACAAGTGGTATACACAGGAACATAGAACCAATCAGCTTCCTCAGGGTTAAGTGTTCGAACTGGACTAGACAAAAGAAACCGCTGCATATAGATCTCAGCAGCAAACATGTGTGTGAGACATCTCGGATCCTTTTGAAGTATCTTCTTATTGTATTTGCTTGGAAGCTCATAAACAAAGACTTTCAGTCTTCCCACTGGATTATCGTCCAACACATCACCAGCACTACCTAAATTTCAGAACAACAAAAACACACTTAAAAATTCAAGGAAGGGCCGTGGATAGATCATCTGTGCAGCTTAACTAGAGAATCTCAGAGATCATGGATAGATCAAAATGACAAGATAGTGGATCCGCTAATGACTATTGGCCATCAACAATTTACAAATCAACAAGCATCCTGATCTACATTATTCCCAGATTCAATTAGAATCTAGAGCAACATAAACCCTAGTTTTTAATTCGATTCGCAGACTAATTGTTGACCACACAGCTCACTACTGCTTAATCAAAGTAAAAATAAGGGGAAGCACGCATTCACTGACCTGAGATTCGCTCCGTTGGTTGACTTCGACTCAGACGGAAAGCAGAAATCGTCGAGACGGTAAGGTAACAAACAATGACGACCAAAATCCAGCTCGAAAACTTCATCTCTCTATCTATCGGCTTGGAAATCGCTGCCGATTGCTAGATCATGGACACAGTTGACATCGAATATCATCTGAAGATGCGAAGAGAGGTTGAAGAAGGTTCGTGCGACGCTTATACGACGCCGTTTGAATACGGATCCATTTTTTGCAGAGCAAAGACAGAGAAGTCGCCGGGGGTGATGAGTAGTCAACGTCAGTTAATTGTTTTAAAAAATAAACTAATTGATAAAAAATGTGATATAATGAAATTGATTGGCCCAACTTTATGCCCATTATGGTTTTTGACGTGTAAAGTAATCTTACCATCAGGTTCAACCGTTCAAGTGTGAAGGTGATCCTATCTTCTCACGAAGTGACACGTGTCAAACCAATCTCACAAACTGCTCAAAAGTCAGACGAAACATGATAACCATCCCCACGTAAGCTCTTCAAACTCATCGTATCTCCACCACCCAATCTACAAGCTAAGACATAAACGAAACAACATGGTCCATTAACGAGAGAAAGAGAATCCAAACCCACCATGGTAGCCTCAGCCGGAGACGATGAACCGGACCTAGTCGTGGGACAAGATCTACCAAATGAAGCAGCTACTCCAAGAGTGCTGACTATAATCTCTCACGTGATGGAGAAGCTCGTCGCACGAAACGAGTGGTTAGCTAAGCAAACTAAGGGATTTGGGAAGAGTTTAGAAGTGTTTCACGGCGTGAGAGCACCGAGCATAAGTATAGAGAAGTACCTTGAGAGGATATATAAGTATACAAAATGTAGCCCATCGTGTTTCGTGGTCGGGTATGCGTACATAGACCGGTTGGCTCACAAACATCCTGGTTCTTTGGTTGTTTCTTTGAATGTTCATAGACTCCTTGTCACTTGTGTTATGATTGCATCCAAGATACTAGACGATGAGTAAGCCTTTCTTGAATCTATTTGTTAATTAATTTAGAAAATGAAAAATACTCTTTATATTCTTTATATGTAACCAATATAAAATGAGGATTACCTTTATAACCAATGTTATCAAGTTCTTGATTTCGATATTTCTACATATGTTAGATGAGAAAATACAAGGTTTTTAAAACTGATTTCATATTTACAGGCATTACAACAATGAGTTCTATGCTAAGGTTGGAGGTGTGAGCAACGCGGATTTGAACAAAATGGAGTTGGAACTTCTCTTCCTCCTTGACTTCAGAGTCATAGTGAATTTTAGAGCTTTTGAAACCTATTGCTTTCACCTTGAAAACGAAATGCTACTAAACGGTGACACTTCTTCCCTCGATGATAACCAACCAATGCAAGAGAGTCACTCTGCATCATCTTTGTCATCTTTATATGTATAGCATATGTGTTTTATATCTTTTAACTGTATGCGTTTGGTTGACAGAAAAAGTTTATCAACTGATAGTTGAATCTAAAATTTTGTTTTTTTTTTTTAAATTTACTTTAAATTTATGTTATAAAATTAATAGACACCACTTATGTATACTAGGCCAGGATTACGATTTATCATGTGAACTTGTATAATTTGAGTAACTGTAATTTTCAACTAGAAGAAATAGTTATCTTCTTCCAACATGTTTCTCATGTAATTTTTGTTCGACATATTCATCTCTCTGTTTCCTTAATTTCACATGTAAAATCATACTTCATGATAGCTCAAGTAACAAACAATACCAAATTGAAAACAAATATTCTCCAAATTTGTCTTACACTTCGGATTGTATTGTGTTTATCGTGTAAAAATCCGCAAAACTAATAGACTACCAAACACAAAAGAACTGTTTTATTCCTTCACCAAATTGTATGAGTCTGCCCGAGAAAATTTGTGAAACTCCACACCCATTATATAATGGGCCCAAAGTAAACATCTGTCATAAGTTAACGTCGTTAGGTCAATTGATTTTATAATTGATTTGTTTTTTTTTTGTAGTTTAGGAAAATAAAATTGCAAACCATTTGAAAATTTAGCTGTATATTAAGTCATTTTTCATTTTCTAAAAATTAAGACGAATATAATATTGGAAACAGGGTAGTAATAGGGGCTTTTAGAACATATTATTCAATCTTTTCAGGATTCTAAAACTCCAACAGTTAAATAACAGTGGTAAGAACAGTATCAAAGTCGCAAGTCGCAATGATGAACAATTGAACATGATGATATAACATAAATAATAACAATACATATAGAATAATGTAGTAATGTTATTAAAAATATTTTGTTTTAAAATTGAAAATGAGATAAAGGACAAGGAAAAGGTAAGAGGAAACTGAGGGCTGGGGAGGAGAGAAGAGGCTAGGGGCTGTGAGAGAGACAGTCAAATAAAACAGACTGAGCATTGAAATGGCAGACTCTCAGAACTCCGATTTGACCTGTCGTTTCCTCATTGGTTACCTTTCCACACTAAAGTTTTCTTATCGGCTCAATTTTTTTTATTTTAACTACTTTTCTTTCAAACGGCTTTGTTTTGTTCTTTTCGTAGTCTTTGGGATCACTGTTTATTGACAAGGCTTACTTAACTAGGATTGTTCACTCCAAATATCTGGTGGTTTCAATGCAATTCAACTTTTTCATTTAAAAAATAATAATTTAGGGTATATATACTTGAACTAATTATAAATTGGAAAAATCTTAAATAATATATAAAGAATATGGATAACTTTATTTATCATCAATTGATTTTAAATTGAAAATTAATAAAACTTAATAAGGTATCAGAGCCCGATCCGCACAATCCAACCCGATCTATTATCGATCCTCAAAACAAGTTAATATCTTGAAGGAGCGTATTAAGACTACATCTAAAATTGGAAGAGATCTCAAATAATATAAAAATGATTGGATCATTCAACTTATCACCAATTAGTTTTGAGTTAGAAACTCATAAAACTTAATAATATAAGCCGAAGTCCAACTAATTCACAAGTGGAATAATAGTATTGACAACTAATCCAATCCCAGATTTACTAATGAAAAGTAAAACATGACCGATTGGTTGAAGTCTTGCTCCAAACTGGTTCCTACTACTAGACTACACTTGGTTAAATCGTTTTATTTTCTTATGATCATAAGAAATCTTATATTTTTGGATTGTGAAGCTATTCATTATAGGACTTTTGTTTATCCCTTTCACTCTAATACCAACTACGAAAAATATGTTTATCAGTTTGAGAAACTTTCCTTTTAAAAAGGGTAAAGCAATAAAACAACAATTTAGATGCTTGGTTATATAGCATTAATGTATTTTATCAGTTTGAGAAACTTTCCTTTTAAAAAGGGTTTTCTGCTTTTCTTTACCTAAAACGAAATTCTATATGTTTTAGGACAAAGTTTTAGGACATAGGTGTAATAATAAATCAGGGAGATGACAACACGTAAATGGTCGTAAAAGAGATTAGACCACAAAGTTCGTGGGATTAGATAGACTGGAACACTCATGACCCCTTCTCGTTCTGAGGTTTGCACTTTGCATTTATTAATTATTGTTCCCTAAAATGCAATTTAATTCCTTGTAAATAAATACTCAGAATTATTATTGCAAAAAAAAACAAAAGAAAACAAATTAAAGCTCCTTTCTGATAATAAATTAAGAGTCTCATTTAATGTTCACTAGATTTGCGTTCCGACAGTTTTGATATTTCTTACCATACAAATTTTCTTTTCTCATTGTAAATTTATAAGTACAATACCATAACGTCTTGTAAATAAGACGTACTCTATAGTTTATATTAGCCCTGGGATATAAAACCGAACCGAAATTATCGAACCGAAACCGAACCGAAGTTTTATGAACTGAAACTGAACCGAACCGAAGAATAAAAACCGATTGATAGGTTTTTTAAAAACAAAAACCAGAAAACCGAATAACCGAACCGAAGAACCGAAGTCTTTGGCCTATTATTCATTATTGTAGACTTGTAGTTGTCGATCGGTTTTAATTTTCATAAAAGTTTCAATTTTTCAATATATATATATATATATACTTTTGTCAGTTTGTGTTTGTGTGTTTGATGTATATATATATAGTCTTGGAATATAAAATCGAACCGAAATATCGAACCGAACCGAACCGAAGTTTTATGAACCGAAACCGAATCGAACCGAAGAAAAAAACCGATTGGTAAGTTTTCTAAAAACAGAAAATACCGAAAAAACGAGTAACCGAACCGTAACCGAACCGAAGAACCGAAGTCCCAAGCCTAGTTTATATGGATAATAGATTCATTTGACTTAAGAAAAAAGGATTCATTTGACTTATGTGAATGACACTACAGGGAAATATAATTTCATATACATTTCTCGGGCTGCCGCAAAGAGTTTGGTACCAGGTCATTGCATACGTACTTGTGCGAATAATTTACTACCAAATTTAACGATATATATCAGGGTGTACTGGCCTTAGTGGCTTAGTGCATGGATTAGTTTCCGTCATCCCTATTTCGAGTCTCGGTGGAATGTTTATTTAACACCATTTGAGATAAAGCATATAGGTAACTGTTGGTTCTAGTCCGGATGATTAAGGTCCAAAGGATCCGAACCCATCCCGATATTTTTTTTTCCATCTCAATATTAAAAAAATTATAAGGATATACACTGCCAAATTTTAAAGAGGCAAACTAGTTTTAGAAGAATAAGTAAAAAGAAAAACAATAAGAGATGGATCATCACAGTAAAAACCCTAATCATTCTATAATCTAACGTGTCAAATGACAAATGGTTATAATCGAAGTAGATAAAAAGAATGTCGATGAAAGAAAAAAGTTTGACTTGTTTAGTCACAACTGTCAATTTTCCAGCAAGACACATCTTCTTTATGAATTACCATACGTGCTTTATTACTAAAACAGCCATATAAAATAAGAATATATAAAAACCTAGTATTTATCTTCAAGATTCTTTACTGTTGTATATATATAGAAGCTGCTCGAGTGGTCATCTTTACATTACAATAAAGCAACCTCCTCAAAAGAGTAAAGAACTAGAAAGAGTGATAGAGAGAGAATATGGATCCTGAAGGTTTCACTAATGGTTTATTCCGATGGAACCCAACAAGAGCAATGGTTCAAGCACCACCTCCGGTTCCTCAGCCGCAGCAACAACAGCCGGCAACACCGCAGACGGTAGCGTTTGGAATGCGACTAGGTGGGTTGGAGGGTTTGTTCGGTGCCTACGGAATACGTTTTTACACGACGGCAAAGATAGCGGAGTTAGGTTTTACGGCTAGCACGCTTGTGGGCATGAAGGATGAGGAGCTTGAGGATATGATGAATAGCCTCTCTCATATCTTTCGTTGGGAGCTTCTTGTTGGTGAACGGTATGGTATCAAAGCTGCCGTTAGAGCTGAACGGAGACGATTGCAAGAAGAGGAAGAAGAGGAATCTTCTAGACGCCGTCATTTGTTACTTTCCGCCGCTGGTGATTCCGGCACTCATCACGCTCTTGATGCTCTCTCCCAAGAAGGTATATATAATAATCTTGAATATATACATTTCCCACGTTTTATATGTCTAAGATAAAGTTTTGAGCGACATAATTTTATGATTATGTTTTTGTTTAAAACATTGATAGCAATTGTTTGGAGGCTCTCGAGTGTAACTTTATATTTTTTTTTTTACCAAAAAAAAAAGAACTTCAAATTCTACAATTGTATATATAACAGTGAACCTCACATATACGTGTATAGTAATACTATACAGTTGTATACTATTAAATCTATACGTGTATAGTCTAATTTTATTTATTAAATCTATTACAAGAAGTACGAGGATTAGTTATTGTATATAGAAATTTTGTGATTGTGACAAAAGTATATATATAGATGATTGGACAGGATTATCAGAGGAGCCGGTGCAGCAGCTAGACCAGACTGATCATGCAACGGGGAACAACGGCGGCGGAGGAGGAGGCTATTGGGAAGCAGGGCAGTCAAAGATGAAGAAGCCACAGCAACGTCGCAGAAAGAAACCGATGGCGACGTCAGTGGAAACCGATGATGATATGAACGATGGTGATGATGACGATGGGATGGATAACGGTAACGGAGGAGGTGGTGGGTTGGGGACGGAGAGACAAAGAGAGCATCCGTTTATCGTAACAGAGCCAGGGGAAGTGGCACGTGGCAAAAAGAACGGTTTGGATTATCTTTTCCACTTGTACGAACAATGCCGTGAGTTCCTTCTTCAGGTTCAGACAATTGCTAAAGACCGTGGCGAAAAATGTCCCACCAAGGTATCTTTCAAGATTTAATCCTAGCCGTACGTTATAATTTATTTATTTATAAATAATACTGTATAAATTGGTGTGTCGGAATTTAGGGGGTAAGGTAGGGAAAGCATAGACATAGTAATGGACAGCTGTTTTAAAGTAAGTTTGACAAGTCACGATGTCAGGATTTTCAGTATTATTTTTGTTTTTTGTTTTAGTTTTTGCTATGTCTGGCAAAGATTGATAGGTTCTGATTTTTATTTTTACATTTTGTTTTCATATTGTCTTCAGAATAAATATAGTTAGATTTTCAATTTAAAGTTTTGACAGAGTCACCGTACGACAACGTGTCGAGTTAGGGCACAGTCGTATTTTTGTTTTAAGCTAAAACGACATGAGATAGTTAGATACGATGTCCTCATGCATTAGATACACTTTCTGCATGCATTCACACGCACATATTTGTATATATATTATATAGCTTTAACAATTAATAAGGATATTTGTGTGTATATATATATTTATATATTAATATTTAGATACAGTCTATTGCTCAGCGGGTAATAAAGGGTCTCTTTTCTTGAGTAACGACAGTACAGAATCCATGAGCTCTGTGCCATTGTTGTACAGAACGCACGTTATTAAAATCTGAGGTTTACAGAAAATTTAAGCGAATAAAAGTCTAATTCTCTTTTTCTTTTCTTTTTATCAAATTTTTTATCCCCAAGATTTTATAATTTATTTTACTTAGATATTGGTACTTTTCCATTCTATAATCCCATTAATCTTCTGATAATAAATGCGGATTTTTATTTGTAAATAGGTGACGAACCAAGTGTTTAGGTACGCCAAGAAATCAGGAGCGAGTTACATAAACAAGCCAAAAATGCGACACTACGTTCATTGTTACGCACTCCACTGCCTTGACGAAGAAGCTTCAAACGCTCTCCGAAGAGCGTTTAAAGAACGCGGTGAGAACGTTGGGTCGTGGCGTCAGGCTTGTTACAAGCCACTTGTGAACATAGCTTGTCGTCATGGTTGGGATATTGACGCCGTTTTTAACGCTCATCCTCGTCTCTCTATTTGGTATGTTCCCACTAAGCTACGCCAGCTTTGCCATTTGGAGAGAAACAATGCGGTTGCTGCGGCTGCAGCTTTGGTTGGCGGTATGAGCTGCTCGGGATCGTCTGCGTCTGGACGTTTTGGGGTTTAGTTAGTTGGGTTGTTGTGGTTTACCTTGTTCGTTATCTTGGTTTATTATTAGCCTTTAATTTGGTCCTCTTGGCTTGGCTAATTTGTCATCTTTTTTCTTCTTTTTAATCAACCGTTTTTGGCTCTATTGTTATACACGCTGTCACTCGATTACATTCTATCTTAGAATATTGAAAATAGTCGTACGTAAACACTTGTGTGCATTTACCAGTTTGGATTTCCCCGGAATAAACAAACCAAAAGAAAAAAAAATGACAACAAGTTATGGGCAAAAAAGAATTTCTTGAAACGGGGGGCTTAAAGTAGTGGGCTTAAATTGAAAACATGGAGGCCCAATTATGTATGCAGGCCTCGAGACTTGTTGCGAATTTGATAGTCTACAGCTCTGGAGTGGTAATCAGGGCTTTTGCTCAGGCATATTGATGTTAAAATGGGCTTAAAGCCCGTGAGTCTAAACGGGCCCTGTATAAAATTGAAGTCCGTTTAGGTCCGTGGACACTTAAAAAAATAAACGGGTTTGAATAGGGTAGTCTGTTTATACCTGCGGGTATGTCCGCGAGCTTAAAAAAGATACCCATTTAAATTTTTTCCGATTTTTTGTTTATTTGTTTATTTTTTTTAATAAAATAATATTTTTTTACGTTAAATGAAATATTTTTTATATTAAAAATTTTAAACGGACCTAAACGGGTCCGTTTAGGCTCACATGCTTTAAGTTAAACATGCTCCAACGGGTATCAAATTAAATAGGCCTAAATAGGCATGGTCCAATGGACATGACCTAAATAGGCAGGGTCTAAATGGGACTGGGCCGCCCATTTTAACATCACTACTCAGGCGTATCGTTAAGCGATTGCAATATGTCTTCCCTTTTAATTACACAACTAGATTTTGATTCGCACTAAGCGCGGAATATTTTATTTGATTTTTTGTATTTTTTTTGTTATTTCAATTTTATAATACTATTTATTTAAATATCTATGTTGTCTGAATATATATACTCTTCATGTCATTTTATATTATTTATAATTTTTTATTTTTTGTATATTATAATAAATGGAAATGGTATTTTCATTTTTATTATTATTAGTTCTTGAAATAATGTATAATCGTGTTAGGGACCTAGGGTTATATATTATTTTTATATTTTTCTAAATCATGATATTATATTGAAAATATATATGCATTTTATGGAAATAATATAATTGGTATTGATTTTTCAATGTCAAACTATATTTTTGATCAAAAAAATAGATAAGTGTATTAGAATATATGTGTTTTTCTGCTCTGCTGTTTTGTGACTCGGCAGAGTTATGTTCATCAAAGACTTCTTCTCTCTTTTTTTTTTTTGTGGTTCAACGGTAACAAAGTTGTTCATAAACCATAACATTGTTTGATAGATGCATCAAAATCCGGGGTTGCCCATGAAGCAATGCATATTGTTAAGATAGGAATCAGAGGGTTAACTGAACCAGGAGCTAAACAAATTCTTGGTGTAACCGAGAAATCATATTGGGATGAGTTTCTTAAGGTTTGTTTGTGTGTCTCTCTCTTGTCACCATTGTATTTTGTTATCGTTGAAATAAAATAATCCTTTTTGTATGTTACGTTGCAGACATACGGCAACTTGCCCAAATGGCCATGGTCTAGTAGCAAAGGGAGACTTGAAAATGTGTTGATAGCAGTTTGCTTCGATTCGATTCTCCATAGATACAAAAACATAGTTACGTGGAAAGTCTGAGTTTGGGTCCAGTTTGACTCAAACAATTTACAGTATAATTTAGTAATAGACGATTTGACTAGCTCTGGGCAATCGGATACCCAATCGATGTTCGGTTCCACTCATTCGGTTCTCGGGTATTTCGGTCCTATGCATATAAGCCTCAATCGGTATTTTACAAAAAAATTGGTTCGGTCCGGTTCGGATCATGTCGGATTCGGGTCGGTTCTCTACTTCAATGTAAAATCCGAATAAACCCGAAATACTTTTGGGTATCAATCGGTTCGGTTCTTTTGTAACCAAAGTACTCAACATAACTTAAAAAACCCGAAAAACTCGGAAAAATCAGAAAAATCCGGAAAATATCCGAAAACCCGGAGTAAAACCTGAAATACCCGAAAAAAACCCAGAAATTCTAAACCAAAACTCGAAAAAAATCCAAAAACCGAAAAATATCTCGCCCCCAAAAATACTAATTTATATTGTAAATTAAATAATAATAGACTTTAATATTTATAAGTGAATATCTCTTTAGCATTTTTATGTAGTTTTAATTTTTAAAATAAATTTAAAGAAGTAAACTAGTAATGTAGTAGAGTTACTGGTATAGTTCGGGTTAATTTGGGTACCCAATTGGATATCGGTTCGGTTCGGATAATACTCGATATCCAAAGTAACTTGCACTTGGGATCCAATCGGTTATTTTGTTGGATTCGAACCCGAACCAATACCAACTTTTTCGGTGCGGATCCGGTTCGATTCTTCGGGTTCGGTTATTATGCCCATCTCTAAATTTGACTATTCTTTGATATTAGTAGGAAATCATTTTAAATTCCTGATAAACAGTGTAATGATTCCTCGGGAAGAAGTATATTCTGACCGGATCAACCAATAGAGTATATAAAAAAAAAATACAACAACTTGTTCGAACACCTTGCAAAAAACGGAAACTCCTATCTCCAATCAAAGGTTCATAGAGCTAAAGAATGCTTAGAGTCTGCTTACTTACCAGAAGAAACCAATAAGCCCTTTGAACAACAATAATAATGTCGTAAACAATAAATATTTAGAAGCAAAATCAGGTGTATATGTTTGATACATTAATTGTTAAGTTTCTTGATGTTTCTAAACCGGTTTTGGACCTAGAAGTTTGGAAAAAAAAAATTTGAATGGAGAGAAGAGATATTGCAAGGCCGCAAAGTTTGAAATGAGACAAGGTTGGTGATGCCGGTGATTCGGTGAGTGTCCGAATCACCGGCCGTTGTTAAAAGTCAAAACCTGTTTGTATTTTTATTATATGTTGACTTTTCTAGTTCTTAGAATTCTATAGTCTGTCGACTTGAATTTAAGCTGAGATTTCAAACCCCTGTCTACTTCATTTTAGTACCACATAATAGGGGTTGATTCATGATTGGTTCTCCCAAAGTCCACGCAAATAACACATTTGATTTCTTATGCTTTGTCTTTTTATTTCATTTGTAATATTCATTAGACAAAAAAATCATTCTAATGAAGAACCAAAAAGATTTGAACACACATGTCAATGTATACTTTTTAACTTTATATTAACAGTCAATTTATAGAGTTCCACTAGTGAATCAAGTGGTGTTAGACTTTGAAGTCAACGTCCACAAGTGGGTTTCATCATATGATATCTTCGTTGAGAGTCGAGACCGTCCAGCACAGTTGTGGCGGTGCCTAAGACGCGTCTTACTCATCGTACAAATTAAGTAACACAACCGAACCACAAATAAAACACGAACCCTTTTAGTAGTAATTTGAAGTTCGCATGATGTCTTTGAAGTTCACATGCATGTCGGCCGCCGAATCTTGTGATTCACACGACATACTATCGTTGATTTTGTTTTTTTGACAATAAACTATTTTACGTCAACTCATCATAATGGTATTTTTGCACTTAGCTTTGATTCTAATTTGCACTTAGGTTGGTCATATATACATTATTGGAACATACATAAATGTAATATATCAATATATGTAAGGAAAGTTTCTCAGATCAGATAGCATCTAATGGCACTATACAAGTGTCACCAGTTCGGGATAATATGAGTTGCGTCCTAGCATACTAAAAGAAATGCATGAAAAATCTATCACAACTTCATGCGGAATTAGACGAACACATTTGGACTACCAAGAATCTTTGTGATAGGGGTATTCTCAGGGTTAAATTCGAAACCGATTACATAAATCTCCCAAGGGTAATTCAAGATCCGATAAATTGATCGATTTTTGTTTCAAACTTGGATGTCGTCGGCACTATAGTGACCGACACCCTTGTTAAGGGCTAGGACACAAGATAGAGAGTTTTCGCTTATAAATCAAAATTTGTCAAATTTTAGAATTTCACAAAAACTAAAATGTCCCATCGATTTTAGTTCTAGAAGCGTAAGTGACAAAAAATAAAGAGAAAAGTCATAAAATAGCACCAAAAACATACCTTATCATAAATATAGCACCAAGGAAAATAATTCACATTTTTAACATTATTTTAATTACAAAGACTTTTATATCATTATATAATTTAGGGTTTAGGGTTAATTATTTAGGGTTTAGGGTTTATTATTTAGGGTTTAGGGTTTAGTATTTAGGGTTTAGGGTTTATTATTCAAGGTTAGGGTTTAGTATTTAGGGTTTAGGGTTTAGTATTTAAGATTTAGGGTTAGAGCTAATTTAGTGACAAAACATGTTTTTGTGCTATTTTTATGATTTTTCTTCCTTGGTGCTATATTTTTGACAAGTCATGTTTTTTGTGCTATTAATGCGATTTGCCCAAAAATAAATAGCTAAGATAATATATATATATATATATACTTCAGAAATTACCAAGAGAATAGTAGTTAGAGGACGATCATATCAACTAGAATTGGTATGCCTCTCATGTAATTAATATGCTATTTATTATCCGTTGAGATTTGAACCGGTGAGTTTGTGTTGTGTCAGGACCAAAACTGTTGTAGCTAGCTAGGGGAACTAATTATAGGTATATTATTGAAATAAAACTTCCACTTTTCAAAATAACCTTAACGAACAAAAAATAAGACAAAACATTTAAAACACTATAAAAAAACATATCACATCTTAATCGCAATTAACACAAATCTCTTGTATATTATCTCAATAACCCGAATGAGAGGAAGAAGAATCCCCGAACCGCCAAAATCTAGCATAATCTTGCTCTTCTTGTTGCCTAGAAGATCCACCAGAAGATGAAGAAGTTGTTGCAGCAGTAGTAATAGTTGATATACTATGGTCATGAGATCCGTTACCGCTACCATACCCACCTCCCAAATTAAAACTTAGCATATCACTATTACTCCCATCTTGATAATATTGGTTATAGTATGGTATATTTTGAGTCTCGACTTGATTGGATGAGTAACAAGTAGAGTTTGATAGCTGATTGTTTATAACATTGCTTCCAAGCTCAACCCTCTCCGGGAAATTGAGTTTGGCTTTGCTTCCTTTGAATTTAAGAGCTGCTTCATCATAAGCTAAGGCTGCGGATTCAGCGGTTTCAAATGTCCCAAGCCACACACGTGCAGCCTTTTGTGGATCTCGAATTTCAGCTGCCCATTTCCCCCATGGCCTTTGCCTCACCCCTCTATAATGTCTCCTCGTTAGGTTTCCTTAAATATTTGTCACAAATATTGAAATCAATAAAATTTCAAAGTATATATATACACTCAGTTTATGCATTAAAAATAGATATCATCACATATTGGTGCTGACTAATTGAACCATATATACTAATAAGGTCATGCTACAACTATAGATGAGAGAACATCTTCAACAAACTATATCCAAATTAGTAAATCACATTTAATAATATACCTAATTGTAGTTACAAGCTGGACAGTCTATAGAAGTCTTATATTTACATCTGCTAGATATGAAATTTGCACAAAATTTCCAAATAATTTAGCATAGATCGGCATGAGCATTAATACATATCTACCTTGATCTTGATAAGTAGGAGCCAGTGGTTGACTAGTGTCTTCTAGTGGATTATAAACAGAAGGGCTATCGTGAGAGTTGCTTTGTTGGTTTCCGATTACTTGAGTCAAAGCCGATACCATAACACGCATGTCGTGTTGAGATCGAGCCGAGAAGGGCGGGAATAAGTTCTCATCTTCCTCACGTTCATCGCCTTCAAAGGACATCTTCCCGTAGAATCGAGGATCCACTTTTGCTCAAATCCGATATAGGACTTGGAGTTGGAGTTTAGGGTTGTTCAGATTTTCTTTGGACATCAAGAACAAAGAAGGCGATAAGGAGAAGAAATTAGGTTGAGAGAGAGAGAGAGAGGCTTCTAAGGGAATGCAATATTTGTAGGCTTTTTATAGAGGAAAATCGTTCTGCGTGTGAACATTTGACCTTCGAAATATACGTTAAGTTTGGTTTACTCTTTTTATGGTCTTTAATAATCTGATTTTAATGTGTTTTAATTATTTTATATTTGTATCTTAAAAATAATATCAAAAATTTATGTTTATACTTTGTACGGTCAGTACGGATCGATATTTTGAAGCCATAATGCATGTATAACTTAAACTTTCCTAATGAGGAAAGTGCATGTGTATTTTATATATCAGACGAAGGGGATGACATTTTACTACACGAGATGGAAACAATATGAACCTGCAAAAGTTTAAAAGAATCAAATAAAAAGAGGGGGAAATTAAATGCATGCATGTTCACGTTTTGTATGATTATTATTTTATCTTCGTAAAAGTGTAACACAATCATGGATGGGAAAAAATAGTATTCTTTCTGAATATTAATATAAAATTTTAGATGGACGCTCGTGTTCTTAGGAATGAAAAAATGTACACCGACAATTTGTTTCTCCTCAATAATCGACGTTCTATACAAAGTTGGAGGCGACCAAAACATATCTATAATATAAAACGTTTCCTTTGTGGATCTAGTATGATTAGGAAAAAAAAGAAGGCAATATGAGTTTGCGTCAATGTGAAGTGAATCTATTTTTCAATTACGGGTTTGACTAAAATTTTGCAACACAAAAAACGTTTTCATGCACATTACACCCCCATTATGTCAAATCGATGCATTTTGGGTTCATCATGGATCTTGTCACTAAATTTAGATGGTACTATTGAGATAATACATGACAAGTGGTCATTAAGATACGAGGATGCCGACAGAATCTTTCGACCCTTCATGTTGAGATACACGGTTACTATGGGCTATAACTTGTCTTCGAGAAAAATCTCTCTTTAAGGTGCATTTTGAAACATAATTAATGCTTTATTTTGGTGAATATATTGCATTCAAAAACGCGATTCCACAAATATTGCGTTTAAACGCAATTCCGTCATTCCGCGATTACCCAAATGTTACCAATAAAATAAATGTTAATTCCGCAGAAAAGTGAGGTTTACCAATCAAATAAATGTTAATTCCGCAGAAAATCTAGTTAAACCTCACTTTTCTGCGAAATAAATTTTTTTTTTTTTTTTTTTTCACTTAAACGCAAGTTTGTGTTTTCACGTTTTTTTCTTTCTATTCCACAAATTTTTGTGATTGACAATTTTTTAAAAACGATTCTGTCATTCCGCATCTTACTAATCAAGGCCAATATTAACGCTAGTACAAACTCTTTGCAAAGGAGGTCGGAACTCGTAATATGTATACTTATAAAAATCAGACATCATCAATAGCGAAACACTACGGAGCGACCGTCTCATAAAAAAACTTGGTTTACATCATTTGTAATGATGAAGAAAAAGATCTAAGAAATGTGTACACATTCAAATAGAATTAAACAAAAGTGAAACCTTTGTTTGTTTGGCAGCAACGCGGAATCTTTGTCTTAAAGATTTGGATTAATAAAGTCAACAGCTAAGTAAGTTGACAGGTAAAAAGAGCTTTTGCACAGTGCGTCATGTGCATTGTAGTTATACTGTAAGACTTGTAAATGCAATCCACAGCCACTTTGACTCGCAAATGTAGTAGGTGTGGTGTTAGGCTCAACTACCATTTCCCTAACCGACGGTTTATGATCACATTTTCTCAACTTAAAATCTTAGATCATCATGTGAAAATCTCACTTTACATTAACTTAACTGAAAATTTTATGACCTTTTAGACTATCTTTCACATGTATGAAAACTTAAATTCATTTTTTACTTCAATTAATTTATATGTTTGATTTGAATATATACTAAAAATTATTTGTATAACCACAAATTTTCCGTGGATAACCACAAAATAACTACGAAAAGCTTATATAACTACAAAAAATTAGTCACAATATTATAGCCACGACTAAACATCCTGACTAATTTTGTTGTAGCTATTTGAATCCTTATCGTGTTTATTTTAACTTTTTCGTAATTTTTTTTCGTGTCTATTTGAAAAAAACTATAGAAATTCCGTGTTTGGTCAGTGTCTATACGAATAATTTTTATTAGTGCGATGCACATCATATCGCTATGATTTCGAATATTGAAAATGGAGAAAATGTAACCATCCAATGTGGTATATTACCAAGTCGTTTCATTATAAACATTTTACATTCCTGTGTAAAGTACACTTTCCTTTGGCAAATCAATCAACACACGATCGATCTTTCACGGAGGAAGTGACTTCATGTTACGGATTCTCATATACGTCAAAAAGTGTGTAGGCAATTCTGCAAGAAGCGCTTGAACTACAGATATCTCTCCATCTACAAACAAACACAACACAAAACACTCATTAAAACAACTAACTAGTCTTCTCATACGGTTAAATTCAAGAATCAAAACAAAAGCCACGTTGAACGATATCACGTGAAGCCAATCTCCCGCTCGAGCTCTCCAATCTTTCTCCTCTATCCGCGTCTAGTATCTAAAAAGAGCAAAACAGACAGTTTACACAAAGATCACATATAGTTGTAAGAATCTTAAATGTCTTTCTCTTTTTACCTCTATTTCTTTGAAATCGGCTCTCAAACATCCATTATTGCCCGAGTAAAAAGAAGAGAACATGATCGGTATTAGTCAGTCACTACCCCTGTTCGTTTGCATGTAGCTGGCGGCATGCAACGGCAGATTATTGTTCGTTTACCTGCCGCAGCCGCTAGCAGCAACAGCTGTTTTAATTAGCTGTCGTAAATTTGAACTGCTGGCGGCTGCTGCGGGAGATAAACGAACAAAAACCTACAGCTGCCGTCAGTCAATCAGCCGCAAAGGTGCCAACTAACAACTAAACTGCTAATTTATACAATGGAATAACATCGAATCCTTACTCTCTGGTAGGCATTTAATCGTCCTGAAGGATCAACGTAGTGCAAAGAATCAGGGAGGGGAGGCGGGAATTTCCGTCTGAAGCTGAAGGACAATCAGATTAGTGCACAGATGACAAGTACTACAGATTAGTTCAGATTGGTGCAACACCTACCTGTGAAATCGATTGCTACCATGAAGCTTAACTCAAATCCAGATGCCAAGTACTCCAGGAATGTGTGCTGGACAGTCTCGGTAAACTTGTCCACAAAAAGCTGGCTCTTTAAAACCTAAAATAAGGAGAAAATGTTATCAGATAACTTGCATGCCAAGGCATGAACATGTTTGGAAACCTTTTACTATTGGTTCATACCTTGTTTTGTCCAGCACCCGTAGGCAAAGATAAATTGATTCCTTGGCGAGTCAAATGAAGTTGTTCCAAGTCTGAAAGTTATTTCTGAACTTTTCTGGCCATCCAAAATAAACGAATGATCATGTCAGTTAATAAGACACTCCAAAAATGAGATAGAGTGAGCTCTAACATTTCGGTTGCCCAATCAGACTGTGTTTGCCATTGGAATTAAAGTCTGAGCATTCTATTATCAGTGGGCTCTCCTGAAAGGATTATGGAAAAGATTTTGAGACATCTCAGAATTCTTCAAACAAAACAAAAAAAGATATAAGAATCTCATGTACCTTACTCCCCACTTGTTGAACACTTAGAAAGAGTGGTTTCCAAATAGGGTTAAGATTAATTGTTCTTCAGGACTTCAGTTTTAGACACCGGGATTGGAGTTCCGTGCTCCACAATCTTCAAGAAAAAGGAGTTATATTTATGTCTGAACTGTTTTTTTAAGTAAAAAGGCAAAGAGAATAATCCACAAACTTACACTTTTTTTGAAAAGATCCTTTGATTCCAAACTTGAACATCTGAATACTATCTCTGTTGTAATTTTAGAAGCAAGGGACTCCCCAGCATGGATAGTAAGCTTTCCATGGTGAGGCTGAGTCTGTTCAGCAAAGCTTTCTTTACGTTTGAGCTCTAATGTAATCATCCTAGTTGATTTCGTGATTATCTGTGTGGTTGAAAAGCAGTTGATACCTCAGACAATGCCGGAGGAGACATCGGAGAAGCAGTTTCCCAGAAAAAGAACAGTGTGTGGATGATCAGAAGCACCACCTGGATGGAACAACAAAGACAAGACAAACAAGGAAGAATATTCAGACGAGAGGGTAGTAAATAGGACCCCACTTGTCCAACTCAGACACTTGTGTTGATTGACTGGCTCGTTTCCCTTTTTATAGCCTTTTTTTTTTAAAACCGATTTGTTTTTTTCCAATTAAATTTACATGAATTATCCAAGAAACGTTCAGCAGTTTTCTGAGAAAATTCTCTTTGTAAAAAGGTTTTAGTAAGCGGCTTAGTCAAATTTTATATAGTTATGAGAGTGTTTGTAACATTAATTAAACCGTTAAGTTTTAGTTTCAAAAGAGATTAGTTAGGAGTTGGGACATTCATTTCTTTTTTGGGTTGAAAGGGACATAACATTTTGAAGTATTTAACAGACCTTAGTCCTTTTATAAGATCTGGAAGCTGCCAATGCCATAGCCCATGTTATTTGGTCTGATTTCCATTCTGGAATATGATAGTTAAAATACTTTTTTTTTGAACAACATGATAGTTACATACTAATTGATGCTTCTTTAGTCATTTGTTGGCAATACAATTTATGTTCAAACATTGGTTTTCTTTTTAAAGGGCATATTGTTGTTCGTTGACACCAATGGAACCATTATTAGATGAGTTATACATATCATAGGATGGTCAATAAACGTATTAACTAGACCAATTGATTTCCAACTAAAATAATAAATAAAAAGAAACATTTTTAATAATATTGAGTCAATAATTTTATTTACATTGCGATATATATAGTTCTTTTCCTTTGTTTAAAGAATTTTCTTTCACTGAAATTTGCACACTAAATTAAAAGTTGTTGCTTATTAGCGCAAGTAGAAAAAACAAGACAATTGCCATTAAAATGAGAAAAATGAGTGTAGGAAGAAATAATGTGGGACTTTCACTTGAGAATATTTTACAAATTTGGATAATTAATTCATAATTATTACCTTGGAGATAGAGGCCGTTAAAATTTATACAACTTATAATTTTACAACCAAGTCGTATGGTTTACACAACTCAGAAATTTTGTGGTAAATATTCCCTGAAATTATTATATACATCAGTTATAATAATTTGATTGGAATATATAAATAATGACTTTCAAAAGTGGATAGGATAGATATTTATTGACAAAAAGCCAACATTTAGGATAAAATTTTATTAATCCGAGACCAAATTTTGACCTCACGTTATTTCAAAACAATTCATAGAGGTGGTGGATCTCAATTAAATTTTTCCCATATTTCGGTCTTTTCTTTGTCAAATAATATTATATGATCCGTAACACAACAACAACCACCATCCACAAAGTTGTTATAAACTGACAAGAGGACCACTGGCACACACAAACAGAGAAGGTAGGAGACCAGAACCTAAGTAAATTTTGTGAACTGCAATGCAAGTGCCCAACCATACATAGTGGAAGACTTTAGGACCCCTACAGTAAACTCAAAACCAAACCAAAGACTTTTGTCTGCCGATAGGGCTTAGGGTTTAGGCATATTCTTGGTCCCTCATTTTTAAAGTGAACCTTTCACCTTTGAAGGTTTTTTCTTAATAGCAACTCTTAAGTATTAAACATAAACATACTTAAAGAAATGTTTTTAGGATAGCTTGTGATAAAAGAGTTATAATATGTTTTATCAACTTTACATCCCAATCAGAATGCACTTCTGAATAGGGACTTGAAGAAGTTTTTGATTGTTTGAGGAATTTCCTCATGTTATATAAAGGTCTTATAACTTACAGCAAAACGAGCTGGAGACTCTACCTTATTGTGTCCTTGTCCCTTTGTTCCAGTGAGTGCACCAGTTGCTTCTCCACCATGCACAAGTTTCCTAGATCCTGCAAAGCTAATGCAAAGAGGTTTTCAGCTTCATCATCATCAAACTGTTTCTCACCTGAATCGAAACCATGTTCTTCTACTGAGTTTGAGAATTCACTACGTACACGAGAGTTAACAGAGTCCTCTCTGTCATGCCAGTTTTAAGATGTTTGATTATAGGTTGTGGTTGTATCCGCTGAGTGATAGTAATAAGATTGATTCACCGCATTCCAGTCTCCTGTTGCAGAATATGCCAGGCTTGCAGCATTCCAATCAGTTGTCATGGGAGCCCCTGGTATAGAACCTTGCGTTAAGCTTGTTGAGTGTATGCACCAGCTTGAGCATGGTATTGCGCCGTGTATCCAACAGCTTGAGCATTTGGTTGTGTTGTGAATTCAACTGTCTGAGCATGTGGTTGCAGGGCGTACCCATCCGCTGCAGCCTGTGGTTGCTGAGCGTACTCAGCGGCTGCAGCCTGTAGTTGCTGAGCGTACCCAGTTGCTGCGGCATGTGGTTGCAGGGCGTACCCAGTTGCGGCAGCTTGTGGTTGCTGAGCGTACCCAGCTTGTGGTTGCTGAGTGTGCCCAGCTGCTGCAGCTTGTGGTTGCTGAAAGTACCCAGTTTCAGGGGGTTGTTGAATATATCCAGTTCCACCAGCATAGAGTTGAGTAGTTTGCCCTGTAGCTGGATAATATTGTTGTTGTGGGTAACTAACTGTTCCAGCATATGACTGTGTACTTCCTTCCACACTCCTAGGCTGTGAATGCGTGGAATAATCTCCCACTACACTTTGAGGTTGGTGTGTGTAACCAATTCCTCCAGCAGCTGGTTGTGAGGCTGTCTCAGTATGAGACTGAGCAACACTAACTGCCTGCATATCTGGAACTGTAGATGTTTCTGGGTGATAGTAGGTCCCAGCAGGGATCTCACGCTGCTGACCAGCTTCCCCTTTCTGTTGTGATGCTGAAGTATATAACTCAGTTTTATACACACTCCCATCAGCCACATATGCAAAAGAATGCTCATTCCCAGATACCGTCGAAGGGTAATACTTATTATCAGAATAAGGTGAAGCAAACTGGTCTTTCTCTGATGAAGTTGCCGGATAATATTCATTTTCTGAGGCCAATGGCTCTGGAGCAGTTCCATATCTGTCATAGCAAAAAAAAAACAAGCCGTATGAGTACATATTCACGCACCTGCATAGCCAGTAAATGGAAACAATGCAAACATATGCAGAATGGAGGAGTCTAGTTAGAGTACTCAGGTTTAGCTATGCTTTTAAACCTTTGATGACTACAAATATTAGGTCTTTCTTGAGCAAGGAAATATGCTTCCAAGTGACATGATCAAAATGTTTGGCGGAAGATAAGAGTCCAAGTTGGAACACAGTTACCTCCGGATATTAGATAAAATGGTTAGGTATTTGAGTTGAGGGTCTTGTATAGATGAGCGTGAAGGGTCTCCGAGTAACCGTGGCTGCCGACTTTCTGCAGGAAGATAAGGCTGCTCCAAATTTGACAGACTTAGTGTTTCTCTCACTGGGGTTGTGAAGTCGTCTTGTCTGGAGTAACTTGGACGGATCAGATGTGTGGACTGATGGGCCATAAGAGAGCCAAGTTGTGGTTCTCCATGACGAGCAGACAGAGGATCTAAAACTGACGAAGCATTTCTAAGTTTTGTAGCAGCTATGAACCGTTCCTCAAAAGATAGCTCTCTGGTTGCTGAGGCTCTGGAAGAGAATCTATGAGGTAATGCATCGAGTTCTGGAGCAGTAAATGAACGAAATAATGATAACAAAGACATAACCTGCAGCAATCCATGATCATTTTGGTCAGCAACAAAAGTAATTGCCAAGCACTTTAAAAGATGTGTTGTAAACATAAAGGAAGTGTATTACTTGGTGAGGAGCAAGTTCTTGCTTAAACTTGCTTCCTTTATAATTTTCATAGATAGCAGACTTGAAAGTGTTTTCTGGCAAGGGATAACAGTTCTTGACAATTCTAAATCCAACCTGCCAAGATCAAGATTAATCTCAGGCACATTAAGTTGAGATTTATTACAATCATGTGTAGATTTTTTTTACCTGAGCTGGATATTTCTTATCAAAAGCTTCTGGCTCTATATCTAACTTGCCACCAATAGTAGCTTCATAAACACCATAAAGAAGTCTCTTTTCAAAGTCATAGAGGAAGAGCTTCATGCCTGGTTTGATACTCTCAACAATGAGTTTTCCTCCTTTTGGAATCCCAAAAACACGGTAACGAAAGCAATCGTCTTTTGTTCTCCCGTTACAGATGAAGATATAACCAGGTAGCTGTTCATGTTCCTGTCCCCTCTCCATCCCATAAGCAGCTATAAGATCAGTCCTGCTATACGCAGGAGGAGTAGAGTAATGAGAACTAGAAACATGTGCGTTAGCACTAGTTTGTTCACCATCGGAGAGTTCCATCTCCGTCTCCATAGCCTCTGCCATGGAAAGCAAAACAAAAACATATATAGAGACGCTAAAGAGCAACACTGGTATTGAAAGTTTAGAGCTTTAAGCAAGATGCTAGAATGAAGAAACCGGAAACCAATGTGGGATCGAGAAAGAAGATTATATAGCTTCAAAATTACGAAATCGGTTAGGAAATTGGGATTCGGACAAAAGTACACGACAAGGCGAAGCATCCCAGATGTCGAGAAAGAAGAGCATAAGAATTTTGGAAACAAAAATAAAATCAAAAGAGAGATGATGAACATGAGGCGAGAAGAGCAGAACAAAATTGACTTACCGGAGAATATACGATTTTGAGTGATTTTTTTTTTTTTTTTTTTTTTTTTTTTTTTTTTTTAAAAAAAAAAAAAAAAAAAAAAAAAAGGGAAACGCTGCGTTTTGGTAAGGGAGATTTTGGGCGACAAAAATAGCGACTAGGGTTTCGTTCGTTCCAAGCAATTGATGCAGACGCCGCCGGCTTCTCCGGCTGCGGCGGAGGCAAGTCAAGAGGTTCTGGCGCATCAGACGTCTTCACAGGCCACGAAATCTGATACCTGGGCATCGAGGGTTCAAAAGAAACAAGTTTTGAAAAGGTATGAAGTTGAGGTTACGGAGGAAGATGGACAAAAATCAGTGGAAATTCCAGACGAAGTGATTGACAAAGCTTCGCCTCTATGGGAAGATTTTGTCATTGGTCGATTCCTATCATCAGCACCACACATCGCAAAAGTTCACAAGATAGTTAATAAGATCTGGACCTTGGGAGACAAGACAGAGAAAATTGACGCATATGAAGTGAATGCAACAACTATCAAATTCCGTGTGTCGAATCCGCACACTCGAGCCAGGATTCTGAGAAGGGGTATGTGGAATATGGCTGGAGTTCCGATGGTTCTTACGAAGTGGGATCCAATTTCAGAGAATGTAGCTCAAAACAAAACTGTGGTTCCACTTTGGGTACATCTAAGAAATGTTCCAATGAATATGTTTTCGTGGGAAGCTTTAAGTTTTATCACAAGTGTGGTAGGAGGACCAGTGAGACTTCATCCGGAAACAGAGACTTGTGCAAATTTTGAAGTTGCAAAAGTTTTTGTGAATGCTGATTTAACAAAGGATCTTCCAAGGAAGATAAAGTTTACAAAGAATGGAAGACATTTTACAGTTGATTTTTCTTATCCATGGTTACCCCAGAGATGTAACCGATGTGAGAAGTGGGGTCATTTGGAAAAGGTTTGCTTAGTACAGCAGACATCTCAGGTGGAACAAGTCACGGAAATACTTCAGGAGACTGTAGAACATTCGGAGAGCTTAAAAAATGTGACAGAGCAGTCAAACAATGCTACGGAAGAGGAATCTGCAGAAGTCACTGTACCTGAAGAGAATGTAGTGTTGAAGGAGAATGAAAAGGTGGATAACATAGAGATTGAGGAAAAATGGATGACTAATAAAAGTCCTGCGAGAAAACAGAGACTGGAATATGGTCAAGTTAAGATAGCCTCACCCTCAAGATTTGCGATTCTGGAGGAGATAGCAGAGGATGGGGAAATTGTAGACTTAGATAAGACTCAGGAGGAAGAGAAAGATGAGTCTACAATAGAGGACAGTGATGGTAAGATGGGGGATAAGACTCAGGAGGTAGGGAAGGACGAGTCTAAAGGAGAGGGCAATGATGGTGCGATGGTGGAGGAAGAAACAGTGACTACATGTTCAGAAACAGAACATGAACGAGAGGAGGACTTAGCTGTGAAACAAAAGAAAGAGCAGCGACAGTCTGAAGATGCAAGCTCCCAAAGGTCTCACCTCCCACGGGCAGCGAGGACAAACCATAAATTCTTGTCGGAGACTTCGAAACAGACAACTAAGGATCACTCCTCTGTTGTTAATATGAGAGGTGCCCGACGAAACAATCAATGAATAGCTTCTGTTGGAATATCCGCGGATTTAATAAATCATCTAAGCAAAATGTCGTTCGTTCGTGGATAAATAATGGAAGGTTGATGTTTGGAGGGTTACTTGAAACAAGGGTAAAGGAGCATAGATCTGGAAAGATTATGCAATCTGCTTTGGATGGTTGGAATTTGCTATCAAATTATGAACATAGTAGGCGAGGCAGAATCTGGGTGTTATGGAGGGATTCAGTCAGAATTACTCCAGTTTTTAAAAGCGAGCAGATGATAACGGTGTCAGTCTGTTTGGAAAATGCAACAGAGGAATTTTTTTGTTCATTTGTGTATGCTCTAAATTTGGCTGAGGAAAGGAAGGAACTTTGGGAAGATATAAAGAACCACTATACTTCTCCAATGATCAGACATAAACCTTGGGTTATTATGGGGGATTTTAATGAAATTCTTGAAGGATTTGAGCACTCGGGTTTTCACGACTCACCTCATATCTCGCAAGGTACGAAAGATTTTAGAGAAGTGATTAATCAAGCTCAACTATTGGAAATGAGCTCTCAGGGTCCTCTCTTTACATGGTGTAATAAGAGGACCGAAGGCACTATATGCAAGAAACTTGATCGTGTATTGATTAATGAGGCTTGGCAACAAAGATATGAGAGAAGTTACAGTGTTTTTGAGCCGGGAGGATGCTCCGATCATCTTCGATGTAGACTGAGTATGGGGGAGGTCGATGAAAAGAAGAAGAAGCCTTTCAAATTTATGAACTCAATTGCTCAATTGCCGGAGTTTATGATTTTGATGAAAGATCAGTGGGAGGCGAATGATCGATTATTCCATTCAACTTCTGCTTTACACAGACTTACAAAGATGCTTAAAGGGCTTAAGCCACACATAAAAGCACTTGGGAAAGCAAAGTTACATGACCTGCCAAGAAAGACTAAGGAAGCGTATGACATTTTGTGCGAGAAGCAAAGGAACACGCTCACGAACCCTTCGGCACAAACTGTAATGGAGGAAGGTGAGGCATGGAAGAGATGGAGCTTTCTTGCAGACTTGGAGGAGGCTTTCTACAGGCAGAGATCTAAGCTCCATTGGCTTCAGGTAGGAGATAAAAATACAAAGGTTTTTTTCAATGCAATGAAGGTACGGGAAGCTAGAAATGCAATCAAGGAAATTATTTGTGCCAATGGAGAAGTAGTGCAAAAATCAGAAGAGATAAAGAAAGAAGCTGAGAGACATTTTCATGATTTCCTAAACCATAAACCTCTGGAGTTTGTGGAAGCGTCGGTTGATCAGATACGAGAGTTACTGGATTTCAGATGCTCGGAGTCTGAAAAGAACCTATTGGAGAAAGAAGTAACGGCAGACGAAATCCGCAGTATTCTGTTCAAAATGCCTATGAACAAGTCTCCCGGTCCTGACGGGTACACTGTTGAGTTTTTTAGAGAAGCTTGGTCCATCATAGGACAAGATGTCACAACTGCAGTCCAATCTTTTTTCATTAAAGGATTTCTGCCCAAAGGTCTGAACTCAACAATTTTGGCTTTGATTCCAAAGAAAGAGGGAGCTAGGGAGATGAAAGATTACAGGCCCATTTCTTGCTGCAATGTTCTCTACAAAGTAATCTCGAAGATTATAGCGAACCGTCTCAAAACTTTGCTTCCAAAGTTCATTGCTCCGAATCAGTCAGCTTTCGTAAAGGACAGGCTTCTCATGGAAAATCTTTTGCTTGCCACTGAGTTAGTCAAAGACTATCATAAAGAAAATATCTCTTCAAGATGTGTGATGAAGATCGATATATCGAAAGCCTTCGACTCGGTTCAATGGCCTTTCCTACTGAATGTTCTCACAGCTCTGGATTTTCCGGAGAAGTTTGTTCATTGGATCAGACTCTGCGTCTCCACCGCTTCTTTCTCAGTGCAGGTGAACGGCGAGTTGGCTGGTTATTTCCAGAGTTCACGAGGCTTACGACAGGGATGTTCCCTATCCCCATATCTATTTGTAATCTGTATGAATGTTCTCTCTAAGATGATTGATTCAGCAGCAGTACAAAGGAAGATTGGCTACCATCCTCGATGTCAACTAATCAACTTGACTCATCTCTGTTTTGCGGATGATCTTATGGTATTTGCGGATGGATCTAAGAGATCAGTCGAAGGAATTCTAGAGATTTTCAATGATTTTGAGAAAATCTCTGGTCTGAAAATAAGTCTGGAAAAGTCGACATTGTTTATGGCAGGAGTATCAACTGGAATGCAAACGGATATCCTAGATCAGTTCCCATTTGGTGTTGGTGCGCTACCCGTGAAATATTTGGGTCTCCCTCTGCTTACGCGAAGGATGACTGCAAATGATTACTTGCCTCTGGTGGAAAAGATTCGATCTCGCATCAGCTCATGGACAAACAGGTTCCTGTCCTATGCTGGGCGTCTGCAACTCATCCGATCAGTTATCATGAGTCTCACAAACTTTTGGTTAGCTGCCTTCAAGTTACCTAGTGCTTGTTTAAAGGAAATTGAGGGACTCTGTTCATCTTTCTTGTGGTCTGGTCCAGACTTAAATCCAAAGAAAATAAAGGTCTCATGGAAAGAAGTGTGTAAAACAAAAAATGAGGGTGGCTTGGGAATAAGATCATTGAAGGAGACAAGCAAGGTATGTGGTCTGAAGCTTGTCTGGAAAATTATCTCCTTTAATTCATCACTTTGGGTAAACTGGATCAGAGTGTACCTGATTAGAAAAGGATCTTTCTGGACAATCAAACTAAATACAACAATGGGGTCATGGATGTGGCGAAAAATCCTAAAAAGCAGGAGTATAGCTAAAGATCTTACCCGAGTCGAGGTTGGTAATGGCAAAACCACTTCGTTTTGGTATGATCAATGGTGTGAATTGGGCTGTTTATTTGACAAACTTGGGCAACGAGGATTTATTGACATGGGAATTGGAGAAGCAGAAACAGTCCATAATGTTGTACAACATCATAGAAGACGACGACACCGAACTCAAGTCCTAAATGACATCGAGGATATAATTGCAAGGCAAAGAGTAAATGTTTCAAATGCAGAGGACGTTGTTATGTGGAGACAAAAGGAAAACAATTTCAAACCAAGGTTTAAATCAAATGAGACATGGCTGCAGATCAAACAAATTTCGGAGCAATGCGAGTGGAGCTCTTCAGTCTGGTTTCTTCATGCTACTCCAAAATATTCCTTTATCACTTGGATGGCGATGAAAGACCGGCTTACCACAGGAGACAAGATGATTGGTTGGAATGGTTACACAAATGTGGCTTGCTGCTTCTGCAATGACCCGATTGAGACAAAAGAACATTTGTTCTTCTCTTGTGCTTATTCGTCACAGATATGGGAACAGTTAGCTAAAGGAGTTCTGAGGAATGAGTACACAAATGAATGGAATGCAATCTGTGTGATTTTACAGGACAAGGCTCGGGACAAGATCCAAAGCTTTATTCTGAGATATCTCTTTCAAGCCACAGTTCACTCCATTTGGAGAGAACGAAACGCACGGCGTCATGGAGAAAAGCCGTCTCTGTTTTCACGTCTAGTAACTCTGCTGGACAAACAGATACGAAACAGACTAGTAACTCTTCAAGCAAAGCCGAGAAACTCGATGAAGGACGGTTTACAATATTGGTTCTCAACGCGATAGTCTTTTCTCAAAATCTGTATAGTTAAATTTCAAAAACAGTGGCACCTCGATGTAACAACGTCTTTTGATTGAATACAATTTAACATTCTTTCAAAAAAAAAAAAAAAGAATATACGATTTTGAAGCTCTGGGACAGAAATTCGATCAGCTCTTTTATCTGCTTTGGATTTTTTTTTCCGATGATTTCAAGAGCGAAATCTGAATTGAGGAAGTTGATTTCTGTTCAAGTTTGTTCATGAAAGTCGGAAGGAAGACGACGACTTTGCTCACGTGACAATCATGGAAGAAACGAATGGGCCAGGCCCTAATGGGCCTAAATGGGCTAATTATTTTTAACAGCGGATCCATTAGATCATCTCTCTTTGTGAAGGCATGCAACTAGTGGATCATCATCGAGGTATCACGAAACCATCTCTTCCGCTTCTGATCACCGGCTTACTCATCCCGAGGTTCTAGAAAACAAGATTGCAGCTCGAGCTACTGAGATAGACATATGGAAACTAGCTGCAAGCTACGTAGCACTCAAGGAAGACCTAACCGTGGCTGACCGTGAAGTTCAGGGACTAAGAGCTTACATCATGAGGACAGAAACAGACAGTGAGGATCAAATCCTAGGGACCCTTGAGAAAATAGCAAACAACAAGGAGAATCGGAGTCGGATAAGGCTTCCTCCCCGATTTATCCTTCCGAGGCTTGGGTACATTGGCGTAGAGAGAATCGTCGTCATCAGCTGAAGAAAGTCGAGATTGGTTATGGGTTTAATGTAAGAAATGAAAGATAGGATTTTCTGATTACGAAGACTGAGATTTTCACAAGCTTTCGTCTCTGCATCCAAACGGATAAAATGCACACAATGTGTTCGACAGAATACCCCACTGCTCAAAATTGGCTGCTCTTGTTTTTTTCCCCAAGCCTTGTCACGTGGCTCTCACGTGACGAAATCAAGATTCTTCAGTACGTTGCAGTTATTTTCGTTGATTTTTCCCGCCTCTACTCTGACAAATTTCTTCTCTTTGAAGAAAGAAAAAGGGTGAGAAAATCACTCGAGACCAAGAAAGCGGGAGAACCTTGAGAATCGCTTACTATGGAGCCTTCTATTCTTGATGATGATGATGAGGGCAAGGAACTCCTGGCAATGGCTAAAGAATACATCGCTAAAGAAGAACACATCAAGGCCTTGGAGATTATTGAAGATTTGATATTAGTCCATGGGGAAGACAAAGGCTCATGGTGTCTTCGTTACCAACAAGGTCAAATATTCATGCAGCTAGCGAAAAGATCTGAGAACCCTGATGTACAATTCGCATACGTGTTGGCTGCTGTAGAATGCTTTGCGGAAGATGATTGGTTAAAACCAGTTTGTGCAAGTTCACTCCGCATGCTGGCCCAACAGATCGACTCACGATTGTATTACAAGAAATCCCTGGAGAAAGCAAAACAAAGTTTATCAGTTATTCACTGGGACACCTCGGTTACTGTTGATCAGCTGAATTTGAAACACCAAAGAAAGTTGTACGAAAGAAATCAACAGCTGGAGGGTATGATCAAAGATACAGAGTCTAAGATCGCTTTTCCAAAAAATCTACAGGGTTCTACTACAAAAAACGTCAAGCCGGAAGTTTGGGATTCAAAGAAAAGTCCAGAACCGAGTGAGGATGCGGTGGTTAAAGGGTTGAGGTCGTATTGGATGGGTTTAGATGTTAAGATCAAAAGGGATTTCATGAAAGTAAGCGTTGCAAAGCTTACAAGCTTTGTTAAGGGGGTGCATAACGGTGAGGGACTAGATGCTTTGGAAAGCGTTCTTGCTTTTGCCAGGGAACACAGAACATGGATATTCTGGATGTGTCGAACTATATGTTTGCGGAAGTTCTCTAGTGCTGAAGAATGCAAGACTCATCTTGAACAACAACATGCTGCAGATTTTAAGCCCGATTCTGAAAAGGATATGGTCAAGAGGATAGCGAGAAACTGGGCTCATAAGATAAAGGATGGGGTTTGGGAACCATTGGATGCAGTAGTTGCCGTTGAAATGATTAAAACTCAGCTCGCAGTTGTGAAAGCGTTTACGTCTAAATCTAAGAAGGGATGGTCCGAATGGCCTTTAGCTGCAGATGAAGAGCGCCGTAATTTACTCCAGGAAATCAAATTGATCCTTGTGTCGCTCTGTGTGTTGGATCAGAACTTAGAACAGAGCTTTTGCAAACTGTGTGTTCTTATTTCTCGTTAAAATGAACATTACAAGTTGCAGAGACTCTTAACGAGTCTTACTTAACAGACTTCCTAAAAAAACTGAATCAAGCTAACGTCTCCTATAAAGTAGGTAGACTTATTCAAACATAAGGAAATACAAAATTATTAGCTAAAGCTTCGGACGTTCACCGAAAACTGGTTCACGTCTTCATTATTCAACAATTCTTCCCCTAAACTGGAAATGCCCAATTTCCAGTTTAAGTCTCCTTAAGTCCAACTCCCAGACACTTCCTGAGCTTTTCGAACACCTCGAGTTTCACCGGTTTTGTCATCAAGTCAGCCATTTGATCTTGCGTTGGACAGTATTCCATCTTTATAACTGCATCATTGACCAACTCACGAAGAAAATGAAATCTGACATGAATATGCTTACTTCTTCCATGAAGAACAGGATTTCTTGACAACTTGATAGTGGAATTGTTATCACAGAATAGCACAGTTCCACCTTCTTGAGCAAAACCCATCTCAGCAAGTATGTTCCTCATCCACACAGCCTGACAAGCCCCATTTGCTGCAGCAACGAACTCAGCCTCTGTTGTTGACAATGTCACAATAGGCTGCTTCTTTGATGACCATGAAACAGCACCTTTTCCAAGTATAAATGTGTATCCAGAGGTGCTTCTCCTGTCATCTTCATCTCCAGCATAGTCACTGTCAACAAATCCAACCAACTCTTCTTCCCTTCCACGCCTATACTGTATCCCAAACCCAGTAGTACCTTGAACATATCTCAAAATTCTTTTGGCTGCTAACATATGAGCTTCTGTTGGCTGTTCCATAAACCTGCTCACCAAATTGACTGAATAGATTAAGTCAGGTCGAGTGGCTGTCAAGTACCTCAAGCTCCCTACGAGCTGCTTGAAAGCTGTCGCATCCACTGGTGGTCCTGCTCCCTCCTTAGACAACTTGTTTCCTGGAACTACTGGATTTTTAACAGAGTTACAGTCCTCCAATCCGAACTTCTTCAGAGTTTCTTTAGCATATTTCCCTTGGCAAATGAATATTCCTTCTTCATCTTGTATCACTTCCACTCCAAGGAAGTACTTCATTTTACCAAGATCTGTCATGGAGAACTCCAGCTTCATAGACTCCTTGAAGGTTTCAAGTAGAGATGCAGAATTACTTGTATAGATGAGATCATCTACATACAAGCTAATTATCAAAACTCCTCTCTCATCTGCCTTAATGAACAGTGTGTGTTCACAGTAACACTTTTTGAAACCTTCCTTCTCAAAGTAGCTCTCAATGCGGCTGTACCAGGCTCTTGGTGCTTGCCTTAAACCATACAAAGCCTTCTTCAATTTATAGACTTTCTCGCCATCTTTCTCTGCTTCAAAACCCTTCGGTTGTTCTACATACACATCCTCCTTCAATTCACCATGAAGGAATGCACTCTTCACATCTAACTGAAACACTTCCCAACCTCTTTGTGCCGCTACAGCAAGAATCATTCTTATGGTGTCCCACCTAGCTACTGGCGCAAAGACTTCATGAAAATCAATCCCATGAGTTTGGTGAAATCCCTTTGCCACTAACCTGGCCTTGTACTTGTCCACCTCTCCTCTTTCATTCAGCTTGGTCTTATAGACCCATTTTACACCAATTACCTTTGCCTCTGCAGGTAGACAGACTAGCTCCCATGTATCATTCTCTTCTATCGATCTAATCTTAGATTCCATAGCTTTCCTCCATTTCTCATGTTTTACAGCTTCCTCAAATTTCTCAGGATCACCCTCAGTCATGTACATTACCATAAAATCCTCCCCAACTTCCTCCATGAACTTGCACTCATAGTCTTTCATCCAAGCAGGCTTGGTTAGTGTTCTTCTCGCACTGCTCCTGCTTGCGCTTTCTTCTCCTGCGTCAGTGTTAGCGCCATCATTCTCTGTCTCATGTTGTTCTTCTGCAACACGACCCGTCTCTATTGCAGTCTCAGACACTTGTCCTTCATTGACAGCGCCTTTACCATTCTCTTCCTCTTCTTCATCTTCAAGAACCAGCTTGTCCTCACTTAGCTTTTCTTCCCAATTCCAAGGTTCCTTCTCATCAAACTTCACATCCTTGCTTATAATCACTTTCTTTGTCTCTGGATTGTATAGCCTATAAGCCTTGGATTCCTTGCTCACTCCAAACATTACACACTTAATACTTTTCTCATCCAGCTTCACCCTCCTCTCGTATGGAATCAAGGCGAAGGCAACACATCCAAAGATTCTCAAGTGATCAACCGAGGGCTTATGATTGCTCCACTTCTCACTCGGAGTTTTCTCCCCAAGTATGGCTGTCGGGCTTCGATTCAAGATGTGTACTGCGTATTGAGCAGCTTCAGGCCAGAACCTGAGTGGTACTTTCATGCCAAACATCATACACCTCACCATGTTCAAGAGGCTCCTGTTCTTTCTTTCGGCAATACCATTTTGCTGAGGTGTGTAAGCGGCTGTCAGCTGCCTCTTAATCCCACTTTCTTTGCAGTAATCCTCAAATTCCCTTGAGTTAAATTCACCACCACGATCTGTCCTCAAGCATACAAGCCCTACTCCAAGTTCCCTCTCAGCAGCAGCCTTGAATTCTTTGAACATTCTCAACGCTTCAGACTTCTCGGACAGGAAGAATGTCCAACATTTACGGCTGTAATCATCTATGAAATTGATGATATAGCGTTTTCCACTTTCTGAAACAGGTGATATAGGACCACATATATCACTGTGAATTAGCTCCAGACCACGGCTTGCTCTCCACTCACTCTGTTTCGGTATGTTAGATCGATTTTGCTTGCCCTTCATACATATATCACACACGTCTTCCTCTCCATCCATTTTGGGTAGCCCTTTCACCATCTCTTTCTCTGCAAGCATTTTCAGACTCTTATGATTCAGGTGGCCGAATCTTCTATGCCACAGCTCATCTCCAAGTTCGACTGAACTTTGAAACTGATTTGCATCAAGGTATCCACTGCTCTCCTTCACCTTAGCCATGATCACAAACATCCGGTTTGCAGTCATTGTGGACTGCATCAGTACTCGTTTTAGTTGTTTGTGCCATACCTCAACTTGATCATCTTCTATTGTGATCTTTAACCCCTTTTGTTGAAGCTGTCCCACACTTAGAAGATTATTCTTCAGCCCCGGTACGTAGTAGACCGACGAGATGACCTGATTTGTGCCATTAATCTCCAATCTCAGATTGCCTTTACCCTCTACTAACATTCTTCTGTCATCTCCAAGTTTCACATTCTGTCGAAACTTGTCATCAAAATCCAAGAACCATTCCTTATTTCCGCACATATGGTTACTGCAGCCGGAGTCAAGATACCAGATTTGCTCACCCTCAGTAGACACGATCTCAGCCTGTGCCATAAGTAAAACATCTTCCTCGAGCTCGGCGTAATTCGCTGCTCTCTCCCAGCTTGGACACTCGTTTTTGAAGTGACCCATCTTGTGACACTTAAAACATTCTATGTTGTCCTTGTTAAAGCTTCTCCCTTGTCCTCCTCTACCTCCTCTGTAACTTCCTCTGCCCCTTCCTTGGTAATAACCACCTCGGCCTCTACCTCCTTCGATCTTCAGGGCCTGCTCCTCACCAACATGACCAACACGTTTACTCAAGTTTTGTTCATGTACCAGCAGCGAAGATTGCAGCTCGTCGACCGTGAGTTCCCTGATATCTTTCGACTCCTCTATAGCGCATACCACATACGTAAACTTATCCACCAGAGTACGAAGTATTTTCTCTACCACTTTGTCATCAGGCATGTCTTCACCGAGGTTTCTCATATCGTTAGCCACCACCATCACTCTTGAGAAATACTCGGTGATTGTGTCTCCTTCTCTCATCTCCAGCACTTCAAAATCTCTTCGTAGTCTCTGCAATTGTGCACTTTGCACCCTCTTGTTTCCCTGATATTTGACTCTCATAGATTCCCAAATATCTCTTGCAGTCTCCTTCTTTGCAATCGTCTTCAGAATCGTCTTATCGATCGACGCAAAGAGATAGTTTTTTGCCTTCAAATCCTTGAGTTTGCTTTCTGCCAACTCCTTCTTCTGCGTTTCCGTCAAGACGACATTCCTTTCTGGCTGAACAATTCCGGTTTCGATAAGATCCCACCACTCTTTGGATCGCAACAGATTCTCCATGAGCATTGCCCAATGCTCATAATCTCCGTCGAATTTCGGAATGCTAAGCGAGGTCTCCTTGTCACTCATACTTTTCGATCTCTCTCTCACTGATGTTTGAACGTTTAATAACCGCTCTGATACCACTTGTTGGATCAGAACTTAGAACAGAGCTTTTGCAAACTGTGTGTTCTTATTTCTCGTTAAAATGAACATTACAAGTTGCAGAGACTCTTAACGAGTCTTACTTAACAGACTTCCTAAAAAAACTGAATCAAGCTAACGTCTCCTATAAAGTAGGTAGACTTATTCAAACATAAGGAAATACAAAATTATTAGCTAAAGCTTCGGACGTTCACCGAAAACTGGTTCACGTCTTCATTATTCAACACTGTGATCATCAAATTCTTTCATGTAGCATTCGAGACTGGGTGATGCGTTTTCCGATTAAGCATCTTGGAAAACTTGAAGTTTCCAAACAGAATCTTATCGACTCTCACCTAGTGGAAACACCACAGAGCATCTGTTTTCTGGAACGTCCTGACCTCATTCAAATCCGAGACTTTCTGAAGACCATCAAGTGTGATAGGCATGATGGTACAAATCTTGTTTGCAGAGCAGTGGACAGTGTGTTGGATCGTACTCGAATTAAAGAAAAGATCGCCTTTGACTCTAATTTTTCATATGTGCTTCTGGATAAAAGACTGTTGAAAAGACATAATGCTCCATCTGATGATGATAATGGGAAAATCAATTTAATTGTTGATCCTGATATTCACTACGCCAAGGCACGTGCTCAAGGAGATGATATCATATCCTGGTTAGTTGACTACTCTTCAGTAGATAAGAGCTTTCTTAGACCTATCAGAGAACACAATCTCGATATCTGGGTGGCTGTTCTGAGAGCAGTTCAGTTCACATGTAGAGATTTGGGAACCGAATATGCAAAGAAAAAGCAGGTCTTAGATTACGAAGCAGCTCTTGCTGTCGTGGAAAACTTGTGTATGAGTGAGGATGACAGAAGAAGGAATGTTCAGAAAGATCAGTGGAAGAGCTATGCATCTCTTCTCTGCGATAGATGTGAAGAGAGAGTCCCCGAAAATTCCCTCACTACAAAACTATTCTTGTGTGCAGTACGAGATGTTTTCGACGGAGCATGGGATCTGACATTTGATTTCCCCGACTTAGAAGATTGGCTGAATCTTATACGTGAGGGTAAAAGTACCCGTGATGATATAGTGTTGAGGTCCATAGACATTCTGAAACCAGTGGTCACCGAGAAGGTTCATTCATGATTTGAATATATTCTTTAACAACAGAATCGCATAAAATTGTCCTTCTAAAAGTATCTACATGACTTGCAGGTTCTGCTAATCGACTCAAAGATATTGCTGATTGATGATTCAAGGATTAGATTGCTTAACAACCTCACAAGGCTTTCTGTGTTTGACAACCGGTCTTATATGCTTCAAATGCTGAAACCTTTCTTGCTGGTTGGTTTAAAACTTTTGGTTATATACAACGAGATTTCATTTTCAGTCTGATTTGGTATTTGATGAGTCGTTTCTTATATGTTTTCATGTCTCTTCTCATGTAGAATGAAATTGTGATTATGGAATCCAAAGCTAAGTCAGATGCAGCAGAAACACAACTGTTACTCGCAGAGGAGAGGAAGTCACAGGCAAAAAAGAAGAAGAAAAATAATAGCATCAAGGTCTTTGAATCTCTACATTCTCTATTTGCTTCTCTGACTTTTCGGTTAATCGGTTGTAAGAATGAATAGAATGGTCACGATGCTGCAACAGATAACTTCAACGAGCATGTTTAGTCCCCTTTATAAGACTGTTGAACTTCAAAGATATTGCTGATTGATAATTCAAGGATTAGATTGTTAAACAACCTCACAAGGCTTTCTGTTTTTATCAACCGCTCTTATATGTTTCAAATACTCTTGCTGGTTTAAAAGTTTGGTTGTATACAGAGAGCTTTCATTTTCCATATGATTTGGTATTTGGTGAGTTGTTTCTTATATGTTTTCATGTCTTTTCTCATGTAGAATGAAATTGTAGCAGATGTAGCAGATGCAGCAGAAGCACTTGTTTTACTCAAAGAGGAGAGGAAGTCACAGACAAAAAAGAAGAAGAAAACCAAAACCATCAAGGTCTTTGAATCTCTAAATTCTCTATGTGCTTCTCTGACTTTTCGGTTACTCGGTAATAAGAATGAACGGTCTTCATGGCGCAACAGAGAACTTCAACGAGCATGTCTAGTCCCCTTGATAAGACTGTTGAACTGTAAGTACCGCAAGAGTCTTTTTGCGTGTTGATAAATTGTTTTCTGGTTTTCTCTGAGAAAAACGTGTTCGTACATGTCCAGTGAACCAGAGAGTACATCTCCGTCTCTAAAAACTATGGAAGAAGATTCTATGGAACCAGAAGATACTTTTGCAAGTGAAAGGGGGTTTCGATTAGAAATTTCATCCAACACTGACATTCAACAGGAAGGTACTAAAGTTGACCGTGGTGGTAAAAATAGCTTCCCAAATTTGAATTTATTTTGTTTTGAGATGCATAATCTTATTTCTTTTGTTCACCATCCTCCAGATATGCAAAACATGCCTAGAGAAGATTCACAGTCGGAACAACTGGAGTCAGAACTTGGAGGAGCTGCAGCCAGATACAATTCAGCTCTTGACATGACGCTAAAGGTAAAGCAGTTACCAAAAAAGATTCAATACAAAAGTATCGTTTGCTGATTCAGCTCATTCCATATCTCGTTACCTCCTTATTTTCTTTGATAAATTAACAGAAAAAAACATGTGTTATTGCAGGCCCTCATGAACATTAACGTTTTTAAAGAAGATTTAAAGCACAATAAGGAACCATTTCATGGCGACCCCGAAGAACAAGTTCCTTGTGCCCTACAAAATTTATTTACTGCTGTTGTGTCAGGGGAAATAGAAACTGAGGGTGTCTACAGAATCATCCTGGGAGACTTACTTGCTTCCCTAGAAGAAGTTAATTCCATGGTTCGTGTGGAGAAGATAAGCTTCTAAGCTTGGTATTGTTTGTAGTTTTTGTCAATAAGGTTAATTAAAATTGTATTTAATTCTTTTCAGTCGAGTGATGCTGCTGAGGTACTTGTAACCATCCTTGAGTCTTGGCATTGCTGGAAAAATTCAGAAAGAGAAAGCTTGGTGACTCGATTGTTTACGCTGGAGGAATATGAAAGAATGAGTTGTAGAAAATGCAGAAGAAAGCCAAACTATCCAGAGCAGAGTTCTTGTGGCATTGTTATGTCTGCTGATTCAATCAGAGACATTAAGGTGTGTTAAATTTATTATCCCCTTATTCTTTCCTACATAAACTGATACTTCCTCTTTAAAAGATGTTTTGTGCTTATATATATGCAGTGTGCTTTTAGGAATATAAAGTTTGTAGATATCCTTAAGGTGATCCGCATGGAATATGGAATGTTATGTGACATTAAAACTGGAGGCTGTGGAAAGACAAACTGTGTTCATCACGTTATAAGTAGGTGTCCACCTATCTTCACAATCGGTAAGCTTTGACAACCATGAATGTGATCTTATGCTTTTGTTTCACTTACAATGCTTATGATAAAACAACGTTGGTTTTTACCATTAGTGTTGGAATGGGAGAAGTCTGGAACTGGAAACGAAATATCTGAAACAATAAAGGCTTTGGAGTGGGAGATAGATATCAGCAGGCTGTACGAAGGCTTGGAACAAAACACTAACTACCGGCTTGTGTCAATGGTAAGATAAAATAAAACTGAAACAGAGTCACAAATGCTTGTCCTATTGTTCTTCTTTATTTCTCTGTCATAGTCTTTGAATATCTTGGATGTGATGCAGGTTGGATATGGTGACGACGAAGAAGAACAGATTTGCATAGCTTATGAAAAGAACCGGTGGGTCAATCTGAGACGTGAGTCTTTAGCAGGAGAGGTAAGACGGAAACAGTTGATTTTGGTATCCTTGAGTAGAATTGTGAATTTAGATAGATACAGGACAGACATTGTTTGATTTATGTGTGGTGGTGATGGCATAGGTTGTTGGTAACTGGAAGAGTGTAGTCAGATTCTGTGGAGAAAAAAAAGTTCGGCCAGAGATTTTGCTTTATGAAGCTGCCTAACAAGTGTGAAGAAACCGAGTGTTGATGTATAAAAGAGTATAAAACATTTGACACGTCCAAACGAAAAGAGGTTATGTTTCTCTGTTCCATAGTATGATAATGATATGATATTTGGTTAGTCCCATTTTGTTGTAGGCATCCTCCAGTGGCCAGCCCTATACATGATTTTGACTCGTTAACGATAATCTCATAAGCAAAAAGAACTAAGAAAATTGAATATTTTATATCCACAAAGGAAGCATTCAAAAAATCTCCCAAAAGAGTTACAACATAATATGGCCACATATAGCCGGCAAATAAGATGAGTGTAATCCAAGGCTTGTTACATTTACAGCAAGAACCAAAAATCCTTGGATATAACCACAAAACAAAAAGGAGCAATATAATTAGTGTTGGTAGGTCTTTTCCAATAAATTCCAGCTTCAAATGTTATGTTCCTTTTTTGGATGTTTGGTGTTCGCCGCTTCTTCATTACCTCCTATGTTTATTATCAATATGATATGTGCGGTTTTGGAGTTGTTGTTAGCTGGTTTACATAGTATTTTTATGGTAGTTTGGTTTAAGTTGTTTTTTTCTCTCTTGTTTGTGGACTTTTGGTTCCGGTATCATATTAAATAGTTGTCTTGGTATTAGTTAAATCCGGATCCATGTATTCGAACATGTATTCCACCTTGTATAATTAATGAAAAAATTTTAGTGAAAAACCACAACAAAAAGGAAAAAAACCTTTAAAAAAACTCGGGAAGATTTCTCTCGTGAATCTGATAATACAACATAAAGATGAGAACTTTTTGGGAACCAAACCACGTCGCTAGTCCTGATTTCATGACCTTCCTTGTCAATGTGAACCTCAGAGTATGGAAGATAGTTTTGCTTCAAGAACAAGCAAGAAATATGCCCACATATTCTACACTTCTAGAAGCATGAAAACCAAATAAGAAAAACTAAAACTAAAAAGTCATAGTTAACCTTAGCTGCAATAGACATCAACAATGGGTTATAGAACTTAAGAAAACTAATAAACCCTTTGCATATTTCAGTCCATTTTCTGGCAAATTTTCTCGTAGGTCGTACCTCTTAAATCTTATTGTGGGAATAAAATCAAAGCTTGGTATGTAATTGCGTAAGTCATAACAATCCCAAATTTTGAAAATGTGAAGATAATGATCCTTATGTATATCACAATCACTTGTATGAGAAACGCAAACGCGAAAATGAGATAATATCAGTTTAATTTCAACATCTTACCGGTCTTGTGAAGCAAAGTGACTCATAATTAACCAGAAACATACAAAGTTTGTACCCGAATCTAATAAATAAGTAAACTATAAGCAAATATTACAACAAAAATAATAATAAATAAATAGTTCTTAACTTTTAGGTTTACACTGCTTTCGTCATTTAAGTACCTGAATCCACCAAGTAAAACATAAGCAATAAATAAGTAAACTATAAGCAAATATTACGACAAAAGTAATAATAAATAGATAGTTCTTAACTTTTATGTCTACTGCTTTCGTCATTTAAATTCTCATTTTTGGACATGGCATTGACTACGTATCTAATGATTTTTAAGATGTGTATCCATATCCATCTCACTTTTGGTAAAATTTAAATAATAAAGTTGAAGATAGTTTGTAAAGATTGTGTTTAATTTGCTAGGATATTTAATGAATTTTTATAAATTAATAAACAATATCTTGTGTCATTTAATTTAATAAATTATATTAATAAATTATTCTTAATAAATTATTTATTATGTTATTTAAAATATATAATTTTGAATTGTCGCTACATAACTTTTTAATAAATAGTTTACTAGAAATATATTTGTATTGAACGATAGAAATATAGCATGTCACTTTCTGGTTTTTTAGTTATGATATATGTAATCTGTTATATTAAACTATAATGACTTACCAACCAAAAGTCTTTTGAAATCAATTTTTATATTTTGAAATATTAATAGACCATTCAGCAGCCCAGGACTGGCAACCATTTATTACTGCGTCCGGTGATACCAAAAGGGGAATGAAGTTGTTTGGATTATCCAGTATGGAAAAGTTGTTTGTTTTGGATTATCCACTATGAAAGAGTTTATTGTTTGTTTCTAGATTGTTTTTTTATCATAACAATGTTTATTGATTGATTTAGAAATATTGTAGTTTGTATTATATATTATTATAGTTTTTTCCCTAATTATGTAGAATCACATTCATTCTTATCACTATTTAGCCAATAATTAATTTTAGAAGTATATATATTTAAAATGGTTTGTTTATTTGTACCCACAAAATACCTTTTTAATAATTACAATAATTACAATATTTGAATATGGGTGTGTCTATAAAACTATGGACGAAGCTCATAATTTTTTCCAAACCATAGATGACACATAGACACTATAAGTTAAAACCATCAATGTCCTCATTATTAGTATAATTGAGATAGGATGACTCAAACATAGAAGTTCACTAAATAATAAAGATCTATTCCACTACTCAAACTAATATAAATATAAAATACAGTCGCGTTCTCTCTCTCGAGGGAGAAACTCCTCTCGTCTCTTCTTCTCTCTTCTTATCTTTCAGAAGAGATTGATGAAGGAATCGCGACTTGTCTTTGATCTGTAAATACTATGGTTTTGGAGTTTTTTTCTGATCTCGTTTGTGCTTCATCTTTTTGATTTTGTTAGAGATCTTTTTTCCCCAAATACCCTGTTTGCCGCCGATCGCGTTTCGATGAGTTTGTCTTTGGAGCTTCGATCGGCTTTATTTCTTCGTTTTCGCCTAATAAACTCAGGCGATGTTTCTATGGCTGGCTGTTCCCTTCCGAATCATCGGACTTTGCCGGGGTTCCGGCGCTTGTGTTCTTCTCGATCTAGCCTCCCTCTTTCTCTCTTTCGCCGATTACCTCCCTGTTCTTTCTAAGCTTCGTCTTCGATTTTCCTCTCTGCAGGGATTAATATCGCTGCCGTCCCATCGCTCTGAGGATGAGCTCATGGTGGATCTGCTGGGTTTCTAACTCCAGCTGCGGCGGCGCCTCCTTGGATTTGAAGATCTCCGGTGAAGTTTTAGTAACTGCTTTCTTTTGATGCAGGCGAGTTGATTGGTTTCGGGTTGTCTAGCTCAGCAGGTGGTCCCTGGTGGAAGCAGCAAATCGGTATGGTGGACTTCGGCTTGGTTTTCCTCACCGTTCGTCGGAGGACTCACGGCGGCGCTCCTGTTCGAGACGCGTGTACCTGCATGTCCGAGATCGCGCTTTCCTTGACGCGTGGCAATCTTATCCTTCCTAGCGGGCTTCTGTTGGATCACGATTCTCTTTGTTTGTTGTTCTATGTTTGGCCCATTTGTAATTTTCAGGCCTTGGCCCATGAAACATTCCTGTCGACAAAAAAAAAAAATAAAAAAAATAATAATAATAAAGATCTGAGGAACTTCGAAATTCATATTTTAATTATTTAAGTTTCCTAAGTATAATTCTTTTTGTCTTGTATTTGACATATCTTAAAATTATATATTTTTTGGATTACCCGGTATGGAAAAGTTATTTGTTTTTGGATTATCCAGTATGGAAGAGTTTATTGTTTGTTTCTAGATTGTTTTTTTTTTTTATCATAACAATGTTTATTGATTGATTTAGAAATATTGTAGTTTGTATTATATATTATTATAGTTTTCCCTAATTATGTAGAATCACATTCATTCTTATATTTAGCCAATAATTAATTTTAGAAGTATATGTATCTCTATTCCTCCAACAACTCCTCTCCTATCTACGACATCTGTCAGGTCTCTTTCAATTTCTTGAAGATTTTAGGACAAGGGTTTTGTCTGATACTGATAAATCCATTTTCCGATCAAGTTTATCTTTCTTTTTGGTAAACTGTTTGGAGAAAAAAAGCTATGTTGTTTTGCTAACAAGATAGGGCTATTTTATGCAAAGATTGTGATTAGTCCATCCACTCTGCCAACGAATACACGAAGAAACAGAATAGTTTTCTTCGAAGAGTCGAGATTGTTCTGTCCCTGGATCATCAATCTCTACTGCTTTCAAAATACGTAAACATTGACACCCATGGAATAATGATGATATTTGGTTAGTCCCATTTTGTAGGCATCCTCCAGTAGCCAGCCCCATAACATGATAATGACTCGTTAACGATAATCTTATAAGCAAAAAAAACTAAGAAAATTGAATATTTTTATATTTGATAGGTCAGGTTTTAATCCCTATTCTAACTGCAAGTGCACAGTGATGTGATTGTAGTACTTAGGGTATCGAATCCACAAGGACTCTGGTCACACGATAGATTATAAGTAATTCGGATTAAGCTAAGCGAAGCAATTTGTAAAGCAGTAAACAAAATAGCAAGTAAAGAAATCAAGCGAGGTGGATGTAAGCAATCAAACGAAGGTTTTAAGTTTCGGGAGTTCTCAGGATATCAGGAAATCAGATAACAAACAATCAAAATTCAATCTATAGCGTTCTTGAACTAGAATCACGAAGGTAAAACTAACCAGTTGTCGCTGCGATAATTATCTATGTCTAACAACCTAGCAGACCAACTTCCGTTGCGAATCCTAGAGTTCTAAACATGCATTAATTCCAAGTTCGTTCGTTCACAATTTCTCTAAACCAAATTCTTTTGCGAATAGATAAATTGCTCACCTAAATCAGATCTAGTTAAATAAACCAATTGTCGTTGCGTAAATCAACCTAGAATCAATAATCTAAATGGTCAGTTCAGATTAAGCATTAAGAACAGATCAAATGAAGAACTGGATAATGAATCTAATAAATTAGTTATTCTAACATTCCTTCAAATCCCTAACGAGAATCCCTAACCTAACAAGAGATCTACTCAGACATAGCAATCATGACAGAAAATATAGTCAAAATAGATATCATAGAATAATCAAGAGAATAAGAACAGGGGTTCGAAATCAAGTCTCTTTTGAGAACAAAACCAGCCCCTCAAACTCTCTCTGAAAATAAAACTTAGTTATCAAAGCGTAGCCTAAACAGGTGGCTGTAAAACCTAATTAATATAGCCTAATCATGTTTTGGGGCTTCTTTGTAAATATCAGGAACTTCTGGGCAATTATGCAATTTCTTCATTCTTCATAACTCTCGCGAGAAAGGCCCATCACGCATGTGCATCGATCGATGCTGGTGTGCAACGATCGACACAGATCTCAAATCTGGACAGTGAGCTTCACCTCTCGGGTCAAATCTCCAATATGCACCAAATAGCTCCAAAATCTTCACCTCTGCTCCAAACGTGCGTGTACCTAATAAAACCTGCAAAAGGCTCTAAAGAAACACCAATAGACTCTAAAACATACTTATATCATGGTCTAAAACTAGTAAAAACCATGATATATCAACTCCCCCACACTTAGCCTTTGCTTGTCCTCAAGCAAAACAAAGAACTAGACATGGTGAAGAGGTTTGAAAACTTTCAGAAACTCTTTTCATCTTTGAAGCAACAACACTCAGATTCCCCTTAGTAATCCACTGAAAGAATCACCTGCAAGATATCAAGACCAACATATACTTCCCCCACACTTAGCACTTGTCCTAAGTAAACTCCACAATCACATTCACGCATTCAAATTCACCTACTGACTTCTGCAAGTATTTAAGTGCGGTCTCACCTAAGGAGTATCGATCAAAGGGCACATGGACTCTTACCTTGTCAGCTCTAGACCACCATACTATCTTTCTCTGGTCCCTTTCTTCTCTTTTCCCTTCCTTAACAACTGATTTCTCCCACTGGGTATCATTTTTTTTTATCAGTGTTCTTCCCGTTTTGGGGTATACTTTGGACACATTCCATGGATCGCACAGAAGGTAATAGTGTTTGCTACTACTCCCGTGACCACTTCGGAGTTACTAACTCATCCTCAGTTTATTATTTATTTTTTTACTTTATGGAAGGGGAGAAGGGAACCAAATAGGACAGGTTTACAGGCTGTGTCAGAACTAACAAAGGAATCCGACACAAAGTATACCAAACCCTTAGGTGAGAAAATTAAGTCAGTATTAAGGTGAAGTCAGTAAAAGGATCCTCTGATACCTGAAGTGATGTGGGTGTCCTCAGTAGGTTGATCCGTGTTGGGTTTTCTAATAGTCATAGATAGATCCTGCAACTTCATCCCAATGGTTACTTAAGTTCCTGCAAGATGTTGTTAACTTCTCAAAAATTCATTGTTTCTTACTTAAACTAGTTTTGACTCAATAAAACAATTTTTTTTTGAAAATTGGACTGACTCTAAGAAAACAGAAAGATAAAGTCAGTAGCACCTCCCCCACACTTAAGACACACTGTCCCCAGTAGTGTCAAGCTAAGGTTCAGTTAAAAAGAAATAAAAAATGTTAATGGATGTGTTGAGTTCTGTCTGATTTTTACCTCTGTCGCACATGCATCGATCGCTGCATAAATGCATCGACCGTTGCTAGGCGATATTTCGTCGTGTGTCGATCGTTGCTCAGGACCGCAACGATCTTGGCAACGGCGCCAAAAACTTGATAGGTCAGGTTTTAATCCCTATTCTAACTGCAAGTGCATAGTGATGTGATTGTAGTACTTAGGGTATCGAATCCACAAGGACTCTGGTCACACGATAGATTATAAGTAATTCGGATTAAGCTAAGCGAAGCAATTTGTAAAGCAGTAAACAAAATAGCAAGTAAAGAAATCAAGTGAGGTGGATGTAAGCAATCAAACGAAGGCGTTAGGTTTCGGGAGTTCTCAGGATATCAGGAAATCAGATAACAAACAATCAAGATTCAATCTATAGCGTTCTTGAACTAGAATCACGAAGGTAAAACTAACCAGTTGTCGCTGCGATAATTATCTATGTCTAACAACCTAGCAGACCAACTTCCGTTGCGAATCCTAGAGTTCTAAACATGCATTAATTCCAAGTTCGTTCGTTCACAATTTCTCTAAACAAAATTCCTTTGCGAATAGATAAATTGCTCACCTAAATCAGATCTAGTTAAATAAACCAAATGTCGTTGCGTAAATCAACCTAGAATCAATAATCTAAATGGCCAGTTCAGATTAAGCATTAAGAACAGATCAGATGAAGAACTGGATAATGAATCTAATAAATTAGTTATTCTAACATTCCTTCAAATCCCTAACGAGAACCCCTAACCTAACAAGAGATCTACTCAGACATAGCAATCATGACAGGAAACATAGTCAAAATAGATATCATAAAATAATCAAGAGAATAAGAACATGGGTTCGAAATCAAGTCTCTTTCGAGAACAAAACCAGCCCTCAAACTCTCTCTGAAAATAAAACTTAGTTATCAAAGCGTAGCCTAAACAGGTGGTTGTAAAACCTAATTAATATAGCCTAATCACGTTTTGGAGCTTCTTTGTAAATATCAGGAACTTCTGGGCAATTGTGCAATTTCTTCATTCTTCATAACTCTCGCGAGAAAGGCCCATCACGCATGTGCATCGATCGATGCTGGTGTGCAACGATCGACACAGATCTCAGATATGGACAGTGAGCTTCACCTCTCGGGTCAAATCTCCAATATGCACCAAATAGCTCCAAAATCTTCACTTCTGCTCCAAACGTGCGTGTATCTAATAAGACCTGCAAAAAACTATAAAGAAACACCAATAGACTCTAAAACATACTTATATCACGGTTTAAAACTAGTAAAAACCATGATATATCAATAATATCCACAAAGGAAGCATTCAAAAAATCTCCCAAAAGAGTTACAACATGATATGGCCACATATAGCCATCAAATAAGGTAAGTGTAATCCAAGGCTTGTTACATCAAATATATATAATCATATGTTAAGTTTTAAAAATATTTTTGATTTATATTTTATTTTTAATATCTAAAATGTATAAAAAAAATTTGTTTAAGACTGAAAGAAGAAAAAACCTTAAACTAAACCAAATGTAATAGTGGTTTATTCATTTTTAAACCGAAAACACTAGGAAAAAAAAATTGGTAGTATCCAAACCGGATCAAACCAAACTAGATATGGTTTTTAATATGGTAATTACTTTGAGTTTATATTTCACCAGCTCGTCCTCTGTTCTTTTTTCTTTCACGATCCTTCTCTTTTTCTTGTTTTAAAAAATAAATTAATAAAGAAAAAATTACGAACAATACAAAGTTTATCGCAAAACACATAAAGTAGCCATTCGAGCTTAGATTCATATGAAAAAAACCAGAATTTCGAGATTTAAACATAAAACAAAACAAAATGTAAGAGAGGGATTTCAAAATTAAACAGTGTGGTCAGTCTCTGGATTTTTGCAATATCAATCTGTTTGTTTTTCTTTTCTTTTGATATTAATTTAAACGATTTGGGCAATATTTATTTCTATTTTATAGTATCTTTATATTATATAAGATATTAAATGTATGATACATAATCCAATTAAATTTTATTATTTTTCCTTTATTTTTTCTTTATTTTTCCATTAAAATTTATTTATTTTTACTTTATTTTTCCTTTCTGATGAACATTCACCTTTTATCTTTTTTCTTCAAATGTTTTTTTTGTCTCATTTTGTCCACAATCAGAAAGTTTATGAATCGAGAAGACTGGCCTCAAGATAAATATCAGTGGCTCTAAATAATGAATCAAACCAACTTTTAGCTGAATCTAGATGCAACTTCAATAAACTTTGACACTTTAGTATACAAAACAAGGGCAAACAAATAAAACAAGGGCAAAAAGAATAAATGGAAAATTTCAAATCATTTTACACGTATTTTCGCCAAACCAGTAATCGAACGAATATTTACGTAGATTGACTAATTAAACATAAAAACTGATTTAACGGGGAAACACATGTGTATAGCTAAGAAGACCATGTGTATTATTGTCCTTACAGACTTGAATCTTTCGAGCCCCCTCAAGGTAATTCTTCTTCTTTCCTTTGCCGGTTTTTCATTGTCTACTGATATTCATGTGTTTTCATTCATTTAGGATAGTGATTTGTGCTTATTTTGATCTCTTTTCCTTTCTTTCTTCTTTCCTTTGTTGTTCTTTGTCTAGTTTAGAGTATAGTTGCATTTAGGACTAGGATTTAGCTTCTTTAGGTTGTTTTTGGAGTGTTCTTTGTGTTTTTCAGGTGCTATGGAGTTTGGGTGTGGCTAAGGAGCAAGATTGGAGCTCAAAGGATGAAGAGGAGAAATCAGACTGCTCAATATCGGCTTCCATATCGGCCTAGCAGGCCGATACGAACCTTCACCAAAACCATATCGGTGTCAATATCGGCCTGCTTGGCCGATACAGAAATGCAAAATTTAATCCGAGAGTCTGTATCGGCTTCAATATCGGGCAACCAGGCCGATACGAGATCTCGACTGAAGCATATCGGTCTGCATATCGGGCAGTCAAGCCGATACAGAATCCCAGAAGAACCAATATCGGCCTGCATTTCGGGCAACCAGGCCGATACAGTTTCCTGTGAAGACCATTTCCAGACAGCTTTATTTACGAAAATGCCACTGCGTGGCTCCCAACTATAAATACTCATTTTGTGGGATTAAAAACCCTAAGCTACCTAAGCATAGTTTTGTTTTAGGATTTGGATCTTGTAATCTTTGATTTTGATTTTAATCTAAGTACTTCTTTTTATCTTCTTAATCTTTTCTCTTAATCTCTCTTTAATCTTGTTATCTCATACTATCTTTATGGGTTTTGTGAGAACAATGAAGATTAGAGAGTAGAGTTTTTGGGTTTTATGGATGAGGTTGATTTAGGAGGTTTAAGTCATGATTAGTGATGCTTAGGACTTATTTATGAATGATCCTTCTCTAATTAGTTGTGCTCTATGCTAGGTTGCAAGGAATTGTTGAATCTAGATGCTAGGCTTTTTCATGCCCGAAAGGTGTTCGATGAAATGCTTGAATGAACTTTTTAGAGGATTTCCATATCTTAGCCTAAGAGATTAGTTGTCTAAGGTGATTATTGGTAATGAGGATTTGAAATTAATGCTTGCTTGATTCTTAATCACAAATGATAATTTGATCTTGATTAGGGATTAGTCAAAGGGATTAGTGCCAAGAGATTGGATTAGTCTAATGATTAATGTTCTTAGCCTAAGGATTAGCTTTGCTAAAAGGTGCTTGATGGATATTAATGCATGCTTGTCTTGTAATTTGCAAATGAGAATTGAATGATTGCTTGATTAGCATAGGAGTTATGAACATGAGAATGTGATTAGCTTAATTATGATCATTAGCCTTGTTTAGCAATGTTTGATTGATTGAAGCATCCTTGATTGTCTCTAAACCATCTAGTATCCGTAGCCTCATCCTAGAACCCTCCTTTTTATCTTATTTCTCTCCTTGTTTAGTGTTTTCCCTTGTTTGCTTCTTGATTTGATTTGTTTAGGTTGTTAGATAAACTCTTCTTATTTGATTTGCTTAGCTTGAGTAGTTTCTTGTATTCTTGATTGGCTACTCTTCTTGCCTCCTTGGATTGATACCTCAAATGCTACAATGGCATGTGCATTTGGGTAATTGATTAGGAATCTAAAATTATCCCGCATCAATTTGGCGCCGTTGCCGGGGAGGTGTAGCAATAGCCATTAGGATTTAGATTCTATTTTAGACTAAGCTTTTATTTTGTTTTTGTTTGTGTGGTTACTAACTCTCTTTCAAGTGTTTGTTCTTTTTGCAAGGTGCAAATCACAAGGAAGAGAGCATGGCTTCGGAGATAGCTTCAATGTTGAGGACTATGCTAGAAGCTCAAGAAAGAGAGATGGCTTGGGACCCTACAAGTCATCATGGTTTTGAAAGCACATCCACCTATCAAGGTGATCTTCCAAATGAGTACTCTTCTCATGAGTACCAATATGGATATGGTGATGGATACCAATCTTGGAACATGGAGCATGAGCATGAATCAACTCACTCTTCTCAAATCTCTTATGATGAAGAACTTATCAACATGACAAAATTGGCATTGGAAGGACAAGAGAGGTACAATGAGAGCTTAAGGATGATAAACAATGATTTTGCTCATTTGCCTCAAGATGAAAGCATTGTTGAGCCAACACATGAGGAGAATGCTCAAGTCCGAGATGAATTCTTGAAAGAAGCTTACTCTTTCCAATCATGTGATCAAGAGCTTCTCAACTTGGCAAGGATGGCATTAGAAGGACAAGAGAGGTATAATGAGAGCTTAAGGATGATCAACATTGATTGTGCTCATTTGCCTCAAGATGCAAGTATTGTTGAGCCAACACATGAGGAGAATGCTCAAGTCCAAGATGAGTTCTTGAAAGAAGCTGAAGAGACTATCAAGGAATTTGAAATGCTTCTTGGTTGCACTCTTGGTGATGACCTTGTGATAAGGTATGAAGATGAGGATGATGAAGAGACATTCATGGGTCATTCAACCAATAGCAACAATGAAGGAGTAAGAGATGTTGTGAGAGATGAGGAAGAGCCTTATGAAGATGGATTGGTTGTTGAGTGCAAGGAGATAAAGGAAGATAGCACACAAGATGAGCTCTCAATCATGGAAGAAGAACCAAAGCAACCAAATCCCAAGCAAGAGCTAATTGGAGGAAATCTTATGGAGAAACAAGATGGTCCCAATGAAGAATCCTTCAAGGAGGATGAAGAAGATGGATCTCCAATGGCTCAACCCTTTCACAACTACCTTGATATAGTCTCTACCACACCATTGAGCTTTCATGATCCAAGGAAGATCCCTTTTGAGGAGATAAGGATGAAAGAGTTTAGGGGGTGGTTCTACGATGAGTATGATCCCGGTGATACAAACTCATGCCACATCCCTAACCAAAAAGAGTGAAGGGATAGTCAAGCTTAGTGACTCAAAACAAGCTCACTTGGGAGGAATTCTCATGTCTATCCTTTTGGGGAGCTTTGAGGTCAATGCAAGGAAGAAGGGAAAGAGTTTTGGGTGCAAAGAGACTTCAATGCTAAATCAAAGGATTATGAAGCCTATGCAATGGTCTAAGTTTGTGGGAGTCTTGTGCCACATTCGAAGATGCCTCCACCTCCCATTCCTCCTCTCCATTCCACTCTCCAAGTAACACTCCAACTTTTGTCTTTTTGATTTTGCATTTTTTTTATTTAGTCTTTGGTCTCTTTCTCTTGCTTCTATCACACAAGGGACTGTGTGGTTTAAGTTTGGGGGAGGAGACAAGTTGCTAATAATGTGTTTTGTGATCTTATTTTCTCTTTTGCATCCCTTGAGTCTCATGCATTCATCTAAGGCATAGAAAATCCAAAAAAATCGAAAAATTTCAAAAAACCTTTTCAAAAAGAAAGCATTTAGTTGCATTGGCATGCTTAAGGTTGAGTCTAGAAGTCATTTAGGATTGTTTTCATTAAAGTTTGAGAGTTAAAGCTTGTGTTCTTTATAAAAAAATTGTTTGAGCATGTGGTTATTGGATGCATCTTGTGAACTTGAAATTAAGGAAGAACCCTTCTTGGATCTCATGCATTATTGTTCACTTCTTGGTTGAAACATGTTGTGATTTGAATCATTCCCTATCTATTAGAACTCTTAATATTGACTTGAATTATCATGTTGTGCAATGAAAGGTGAACTCATGGATACTTCATACATACTTGGACTATCTTCTCCCTTTCTACCACTCTCTTGTTAGTCCAAGTAGATTTCCCCACCTTGAACCAAGCTTTCCTTCAAGCCTAAACACTTTAGTGAGAGATGAGAGGCCTTTTTCTTGAATCAACTAGGCAAAAAGTGTTGAGTTTGGAACGACAAGGATAGGTCTTCATTGTAGAGCTAGCCTTACATCATTGGGCTAGCATAGGATAGGAAAGAAGTTTGGGGGAATTGGGAAGAAAAGAAAAAAAAAAGGGAATGAGGAAAAGATTGAGAAAAGAAAGAGGGGATTGGAAAAGAAAAAGAAAAGTTGATAGCTCTAAGTGTTTATGAAAGATAAGTCTCAAGTTTTAAAGAGAGAAAAGAAGCCAAAGTTGGCTCAAGCATCAAAAAAAAAAAAAAGGAAAGAGACTAGTGAAAAGAAAAGAAAGAGCTAAGCAAAGAAAAGAAATTCCCTAAGTGTTTAAAGAAGAAAGAAGTGATCAAAGTTGGGATAAGAAGGCAAAAATGCCTTAAGAAAAGGGTAGCTTAGGAAGGGAATATTGGGTTTAGAAGAAGAGTTAAGACCATCATAGGGATTTGGGTAGAATGAGAATCTATCCTTGTATGCATAAGTTGTTTCTTACTCTTAGCATTTTGCTATAGTTCATTCCTTTCTTGAGAGATCCTTTGTTTTTGAAACTCACACTTCATTTGAGATCACTTTTATCTCAAGACCTTAAACCCTTAGCCAAATGTGTTCATTTGATTTGCACAATCATGATCCACCATTGCTTAATGAATGTTAAAGGGAATGAGGATAGGAATTCATGCGTAGGTTGGGACTTGAACTTGATGCTTGTGTTGATGGGAATGGCTAACTCTTTTGAAGTAGAGTAAACTTGATTGTAGCTCTTAATTGCTTGTATTGACTTTGTTTCCACTTATGCTTAAAAATTAATTTTGAAAGCTTTGAACTCTCTCTTTCAAACCTTTCTCCCAAATGGATTGATTGTCTTATGCTTGCTTGTGGACAAGCAAGATTCAAGTTTGGGGGAATTGATATTCATGTGTTTTCATTCATTTAGGATAGTGATTTGTGCTTATTTTGATCTCTTTTCCTTTCTTTCTTCTTTCCTTTGTTGTTCTTTGTCTAGTTTAGAGTATAGTTGCATTTAGGACTAGGATTTAGCTTCTTTAGGTTGTTTTTGGAGTGTTCTTTGTGTTTTTCAGGTGCTATGGAGTTTGGGTGTGGCTAAGGAGCAAGATTGGAGCTCAAAGGATGAAGAGGAGAAATCAGACTGCTCAATATCGGCTTCATATCGGCCTAGCAGGCCGATACGAACCTTCACCAAAACCATATCGGTGTCAATATCGGCCTGCTTGGCCGATACATAAATGCAAAATTTAATCCGAGAGTCTGTATCGGCTTCAATATCGGGCAACCAGGCCGATACGAGATCTCGACTGAAGCATATCGGTCTGCATATCGGGCAGTCAAGCCGATACAGAATCCCAGAAGAACCAATATCGGCCTGCATTCCGGGCAACCAGGCCGATACAGTTTCCTGTGAAGACCATTTCCAGACAGCTTTATTTACGAAAATGCCACTGCGTGGCTCCCAACTATAAATACTCATTTTGTGGGATTAAAAACCCTAAGCTACCTAAGCATAGTTTTGTTTTAGGATTTGGATCTTGTAATCTTTGATTTTGATTTTAATCTAAGTACTTCTTTTTATCTTCTTAATCTTTTCTCTTAATCTCTCTTTAATCTTGTTATCTCATACTATCTTTATGGGTTTTGTGGAACAATGAAGATTAGAGAGTAGAGTTTTTGGGTTTTATGGATGAGGTTGATTTAGGAGGTTTAAGTCATGATTAGTGATGTCTTAGGACTTATTTATGAATGATCCTTCTCTAATTAGTTGTGCTCTATGCTAGGTTGCAAGGAATTGTTGAATCTAGATGCTAGGCTTTTTCATGCCCGAAAGGTGTTCGATGAAATGCTTGAATGAACTTTTTAGAGGATTTTCCATATCTTAGCCTAAGAGATTAGTTGTCTAAGGTGATTATTGGTAACGAGGACTTGAAATTAATGCTTGCTTGATTCTTAATCACAAATGATAATTTGATCTTGATTAGGGATTAGTCAAAGGGATTAGTGCCAAGAGATTGGATTAGTCTAATGATTAATGTTCTTAGCCTAAGGATTAGCTTTGCTAAAAGGTGCTTGATGGATATTAATGCATGCTTGTCTTGTAATTTGCAAATGAGAATTGAATGATTGCTTGATTAGCATAGGAGTTATGAACATGAGAATGTGATTAGCTTAATTATGATCATTAGCCTTGTTTAGCAATGTTTGATTGATTGAAGCATCCTTGATTGTCTCTAAACCATCTAGTATCCGTAGCCTCATCCTAGAACCCTCCTTTTTATCTTATTTCTCTCCTTGTTTAGTGTTTTCCTTTCTTGTTTGTTCTTGTTTGATTTGTTTAGGTTGTTAGATAAACTCTTCTTATTTGATTTGCTTAGCTTGAGTAGTTTCTTGTATTCTTGATTGGCTACTCTTCTTGCCTCCTTGGATTGATATCTCAAATGCTACAATGGCATGTGCATTTGGGTAATTGATTAGGAATCTAAAATTATCCCGCATCAATTTGGCGCCGTTGCCGGGGAGGTGTAGCAATAGCCATTAGGATTTAGATTCTACTTTAGACTAAGCTTTTATTTTGTTTTTGTTTGTGTGGTTACTAACTCTCTTTCAAGTGTTTGTTCTTTTTGCAAGGTGCAAATCACAAGGAAGAGAGCATGGCTTCAGAGATAGCTTCAATGTTGAGGGCTATGCTAGAAGCTCAAGAAAGAGAGATGGCTTGGGACCCTACAAGTCATCATGGTTTTGAAAGCACATCCACTTATCAAGGTGATCTTCCAAATGAGTACTCTTCTCATGAGTACCAATATGGATATGGTGATGGATACCAATCTTGGAACATGGAGCATGAGCATGAAGCAACTCAATCTTCTCAAATCTCTGTGATGAAGAACTTCTCAACATGGCAAAATTGGCATTGGAAGGACAAGAGAGGTACAATGAGAGCTTAAGGATGATAAACAATGATTTTGCTCATTTGCCTCAAGATGCAAGCATTGTTGAGCCAACACATGAGGAGAATGCTCAAGTCCAAGATGAATTCTTGAAAGAAGCTTACTCTTTCCAATCATGTGATCAAGAGCTTCTCAACTTGGCAAGGATGGCATTAGAAGGACAAGAGAGGTATAATGAGAGCTTAAGGATGATCAACATTGATTGTGCTCATTTGCCTCAAGATGCAAGTATTGTTGAGCCAACACATGAGGAGAATGCTCAAGTCCAAGATGAGTTCTTGAAAGAAGCTGAAGAGACTATCAAGGAATTTGAAATGCTTCTTGGTTGCACTCTTGGTGATGACCTTGTGATAAGGTATGAAGATGAGGATGATGAAGAGACATTCATGGGTCATTCAACCAATAACAACAATGAAGGAGTAAGAGATGTTGTGAGAGATGAGGAAGAGCCTTATGAAGATGGATTGGTTGTTGAGTGCAAGGAGATAAAGGAAGATAGCACACAAGATGAGCTCTCAATCATGGAAGAGGAACCAAAGCAACCAAATCCCAAGCAAGAGCTAATTGGAGGAAATCTTATGGAGAAACAAGATGGTCCCAATGAAGAATCCTTCAAGGAGGATGAAGAAGATGGATCTCCAATGGCTCAACCCTTTCACAACTACCTTGATATAGTCTCTACCACACCATTGAGCTTTCATGATCCAAGGAAGATCCCTTTTGAGGAGATAAGGATGAAAGAGTTTAGGGGGTGGTTCTACGATGAGTATGATCCCGGTGATACAAACTCATGCCACATCCCTAACCAAAAAAGAGTGAAGGGATAGTCAAGCTTAGTGACTCAAAACAAGCTCACTTGGGAGGAATTCTCATGTCTATCCTTTTTGGGGAGCTTTGGGGTAAATGCAAAGAAGAAGGGGATGAGTTTTGGGTGCAAAGGGACTTCAAAGCTAAATCAAAGGATTATGAAGCCCATGCAATGGTCTAAGTTTGGGGGAGTCTTGTGCCACATTCGAAGATGCCTCCACCTCCCATTCCTCCTCTCCATTCCACTCTCCAAGTAACACTCCAACTTTTGTCTTTTTGATTTTGCATTTTTTTTATTTAGTCTTTGGTCTCTTTCTCTTGCTTCTATCACACAAGGGACTGTGTGGTTTAAGTTTGGGGGAGGAGACAAGTTGCTAATAATGTGTTTTGTGATCTTATTTTCTCTTTTGCATCCCTTGAGTCTCATGCATTCATCTAAGGCATATAAAATCCAAAAAAAATCGAAAAAATTCAAAAAACCTTTTCAAAAAGAAAGCATTTAGTTGCATTGGCATGCTTAAGGTTGAGTCTAGAAGTCATTTAGGATTGTTTTCATTAAAGTTTGAGAGTTAAAGCTTGTGTTCTTTATAAAAAAATTGTTTGAGCATGTGGTTATTGGATGCATCTTGTGAACTTGAAATTAAGGAAGAACCCTTCTTGGATCTCATGCATTATTGTTCACTTCTTGGTTGAAACATGTTGTGATTTGAATCATTCCCTATCTATTAGAACTCTTAATATTGACTTGAATTATCATGTTGTGCAATGAAAGGTGAACTCATGGATACTTCATACATACTTGGACTATCTTCTCCCTTTCTACCACTCTCTTGTTAGTCCAAGTAGATTTCCCCACCTTGAACCAAGCTTTCCTTCAAGCCTAAACACTTTAGTGAGAGATGAGAGGCCTTTTTCTTGAATCAACTAGGCAAAAAGTGTTGAGTTTGGAACGACAAGGATAGGTCTTCATTGTAGAGCTAGCCTTACATCATTGGGCTAGCATAGGATAGGATAGAAGTTTGGGGGAATTGGGAAGAAAAGAAAAAAAAAAGGGAATGAGGAAAAGATTGAGAAAAGAAAGAGGGGATTGGAAAAGAAAAAGAAAAGTTGATAGCTCTAAGTGTTTATGAAAGATAAGTCTCAAGTTTTAAAGAGAGAAAAGAAGCCAAATTTGGCTCAAGAATTAAAAGAGAAAAAAAAGAAAAGAGACTAGTGAAAAGAAAAGAAAGAGCTAAGCAAAGAAAAGAAATCCCCTAAGTGTTTAAAGAAGAAAGAAGTGATCAAAGTTGGGATAAGAAGGCAAAAATGCCTTAAGAAAAGGGTAGCTTAGGAAGGGAATCTTGGGTTTAGAGGAAGAGTTAAGATCATCATAGGGATTTGGGTAGAATGAGAATCTATCCTTGTATGCATAAGTTGTTTCTTACTCTTAGCATTTTGCTATAGTTCATTCCTTTCTTGAGAGATCCTTTGTTTTTGAAACTCACACTTCATTTGAGATCACTTTTATCTCAAGACCTTAAACCCTTAGCCAAATGTGTTCATTTGATTTGCACAATCATGATCCACCATTGCTTAATGAATGTTAAAGGGAATGAGGATAGGAATTCATGCGTAGGTTGGGACTTGAACTTGATGCTTGTGTTGATGGGAATGGCTAACTCTTTTGAAGTAGAGTAAACTTGATTGTAGCTCTTAATTGCTTGTATTGACTTTGTTTCCACTTATGCTTAAAAATTAATTTTGAAAGCTTTGAACTCTCTCTTTCAAACCTTTCTCCCAAATGGATTGATTGTCTTATGCTTGCTTGTGGACAAGCAAGATTCAAGTTTGGGGGAATTGATATTCATGTGTTTTCATTCATTTAGGATAGTGATTTGTGCTTATTTTGATCTCTTTTCCTTTCTTTCTTCTTTCCTTTGTTGTTCTTTGTCTAGTTTAGAGTATAGTTGCATTTAGGACTAGGATTTAGCTTCTTTAGGTTGTTTTTGGAGTGTTCTTTGTGTTTTTCAGGTGCTATGGAGTTTGGGTGTGGCTAAGGAGCAAGATTGGAGCTCAAAGGATGAAGAGGAGAAATCAGACTGCTCAATATCGGCTTCCATATCGGCCTAGCAGGCCGATACGAACCTTCACCAAAACCATATCGGTGTCAATATCGGCCTGCTTGGCCGATACAGAAATGCAAAATTTAATCCGAGAGTCTGTATCGGCTTCAATATCGGGCAACCAGGCCGATACGAGATCTCGACTGAAGCATATCGGTCTGCATATCGGGCAGTCAAGCCGATACAGAATCCCAGAAGAACCAATATCGGCCTGCATTCCGGGCAACCAGGCCGATACAGTTTCCTGTGAAGACCATTTCCAGACAGCTTTATTTACGAAAATGCCACTGCGTGGCTCCCAACTATAAATACTCATTTTGTGGGATTAAAAACCCTAAGCTACCTAAGCATAGTTTTGTTTTAGGATTTGGATCTTGTAATCTTTGATTTTGAGTTTAATCTAAGTACTTCTTTATATCTTCTTAATCTTTTCTTTTAATCTCACTTTAATCTTGTTATCTCATACTATCTTTATGGGTTTTGTGGGAACAATGAAGATTAGAGAGTAGAGTTTTTGGGTTTTATGGATGAGGTTGATTTAGGAGGTTTAAGTCATGATTAGTGATGCTTAGGACTTATTTATGAATGATCCTTCTCTAATTAGTTGTGCTCTATGCTAGGTTGCAAGGAATTGTTGAATCTAGATGCTAGGCTTTTTCATGCCCGAAAGGTGTTCGATGAAATGCTTGAATGAACTTTTTAGAGGATTTCCATATCTTAGCCTAAGAGATTAGTTGTCTAAGGTGATTATTGGTAATGAGAACTTGAAATTAATGCTTGCTTGATTCTTAATCACAAATGATAATTTGATCTTGATTAGGGATTAGTCAAAGGGATTAGTGCCAAGAGATTGGATTAGTCTAATGATTAATGTTCTTAGCCTAAGGATTAGCTTTGCTAAAAGGTGCTTGATGGATATTAATGCATGCTTGTCTTGTAATTTGCAAATGAGAATTGAATGATTGCTTGATTAGCATAGGAGTTATGAACATGAGAATGTGATTAGCTTAATTATGATCATTAGCCTTGTTTAGCAATGTTTGATTGATTGAAGCATCCTTGATTGTCTCTAAACCATCTAGTATCCGTAGCCTCATCCTAGAACCCTCCTTTTTATCTTATTTCTCTCCTTGTTTAGTGTTTTCCCTTGTTTGCTTCTTGATTTGATTTGTTTTTAGGTTGTTAGTTTAAACTCTTTCTAGATTTGCTTAGCTTGAGTAGTATCTTGTATTCTTGATTGGCTACTCTTCTTGCCTCCTTGGATTGATACCTCAAATGCTACAATGGCATGTGCATTTGGGTAATTGATTAGGAATCTAAAATTATCCCGCATCACAGGTTAACTCCGCCCCAGAAGCAGAATTAGTTTGACTATAGTCATACGTTTGTAATCAAATCAATAATAGTGGCATGGGGTTCGAAATATTTAAAATCTGATTATGAATTCATGTGAGATTATAAGTTTGATATTAATGTAAGAAAGTATACAAGTGTCTGATCTTTTGAAGTAGAAAGAACCACTGTATTTAATTGTATAATCGAGACAATAGCATCATCCACCATCGAGGTAGATTCGATGTTCTTTCATACCAACGCAAATGTTCTTTCCTGCTTCATGGGTGGAATACCTCTTCCGAGCAACGATGAGCATCAAATATTAATTATATAATTCTTTGTTTATTTTGATTTTTTATACTATTATTTTATTGATTTTTTTTTATTTTAAGATCAGTTTGTTGGTTTATAATAAGATTTATTTTAAATTATTTAAATTTTCTAAGTATAATTCTTTTTGTCTTGTATTTGACATATCTTAAAATTATATATTTTTTGGATTACCCAGTATGGAAAAGTTGTTTGTTTTTGGATTATCCAGTATGGAAGAATTTATTGTTTGTTTCTAGATTGTTTTTTTTTTATTATAACAATGTTTATTGATTGATTTAGAAATATTGTAATTTGTATTATATATTATTATAGTTTTCCCTAATTATGTAGAATCACATTCATTCTTATATTTAGCCAATAATTAATTTTAGAAGTATATGTATCACTATTCCTCCAACAACTCCTCTCCTATCTACGACATCTGTCAATTTCTTGAAGATTTTCGGACATGGGTTTTGTCTGATACCGATCAAAAATCTGAAGTTTATCTTTCTTTTTGGTGGAGAAAAAAGCTCTGTTGTTTTGTTAACAAGATAGGGCTATTTTATGGAAAGATTGTGATTCGTCCATCCACTCTGCCAACGAATACACGAAGAAACAGGATAGTTTTCTTCTCACAGGGGTTAAGCTCTCTGCAACATCATCTGTTTACAAACCAACTTCAGAATCTCTTTCTTCCAACAGTCAAGATTGTTCTGTCCCTGGATCATCAATCTCTACTGCTTTCAAAATACGTAAACACTGACACCCATGGAATAATGATGATATTTGGTCAGCCCCATAACATGATAATGACTCGTTAACGATAATCTTATAAGCAAAAAAAACTAAGAAAATTGAATATTTTTATATACACAAAGGAAGCATTCAAAAAATCTCCCAAAAGAGTTACAACATGATATGGCCGGCCACATACAGCCGGCGAAGAAGATGAGTGTAATCCAAGGTTTGTTACATTGATAGCAAGAACCAAAAATCCTTGGATATAACCCCAAAACAAAAAGGAAAAAAAAAACTCAAAAAAAAAAGAGAAACTCTGGAAGATTTCTCTGGTGATTCTGATAATACAACAAAACTGGTGAAGCAACCTGTGATGGTTTATGGTCAACAAAAAAAAAATTCTTCACTGCAAAATGGGTTTTGTCAGGGTAAATTTAACACCCCAGAAATACAGAACTCCAGGGTGTGTATATATATATTAACCTTTCGTTATCTTAAGCTCTCCATTTTTCACATCTGCTTGTTCTTGCTCATTGGTTAGTTCTCTTTCAAGAAAGGATCGGTTCCATTAGGAGGCTCTTCTCGGTTCTCAGAAACCGAAGCGGTGCTAAAGCTGTTGTAGTTATCAATGCTACTGCTTCGTGGCTTGCCTGGTCTTGATCGTATGTTCGTACCCATTGGAAATGGTTCCTGCAAATCAATCTCTTATTCAGTAACTGAGCATCACCACATCTTTAAAGTTATGAGATCACAAGAACCCATTTTTCAATACGTGCAACCAAAGGGATAGCGAATTTGAGCCACTAATAAGAACTGAGAACCTAACAGGATGATGTTATCTGATGTGTTAATAATATTTCACCTGATCACCAGCATTTGGACCATCGGTGTGGAAGAGAATAGGCCGACACCGTTTGTCTTCGTTCATTAGGCTTGAGTTCTGGAAATGGGCAATAAGAGCTATTTTTCCTTGGATTCGAGCATATGTAAGAGTTGCCACCTTCTCGCTGTTAAACTTTTCCCATTTCTTGCCATTAAACGCCTGCAAGTGTTTTTAGAAATTTTAACCAATGCTCTTTCAAAAAAAGAAATCCAAAAGATATATGAAAAAAAGCAGTAACAGGATGCTGTACCTTATAAAACGGGACAATCTTTTCAGGTTCGATAAGATTGATGAAAGCATATCCCACATTGCATTTGTTCTGAAATAACGAAATGACAAAAGCTCAGTCTCTGCATAACGAAAGCTCAATCTCTGCATAAGACTTTCTTATATAAAAAGGTAGGACGCCTGCTTGCCTTGAAGTCAATCGGCAAATAAAGGAAATCATATGTTCCTTTACAGTGCTCGTCAATGGCAGATAAAAGCATCTTCGAAGTATACCTAAAACATAGTAGCATAAAAAAAAAAAGAGTCAACAATTGAAACAACCTACGAAGCTAACAAAAGATATATAGACAAGGAGTAAAGTGAAACACTGAGTTCACTTACTTATTAGGAATGTTTTTAATCATCAACGTTGTCCTGCTATCATCCCCACGTAATATACGGTCAACATCAAGCTCATACAGTTTCTTGTCAGCATTACTAGAGCTAGACTCGCTTCTACGGTGAGAGAGATTCCTGTATCGTTCATTCGGCGAGTCAAATGAGCCTGGCATTGATACCATTGGGCTCCTCCCAGGGAAGAGATGAGACAATTGTTGGGGAGACCGCAGTACAGCATTTTGGGAGTTTACATCCATACGATTCCCAGCAACATGGGAAAAGGACTTATGCGAACCAATTTCCATTGGATGTGAGGGCGACGAGCCAGGAAATACCATGCTACCATGAGAACCTATGTGGAAGCCAGACGATTCTAGAGATTCAGCTACATAGGCTTGTCTTCTATCCCAGAAAGGAGAGTTTAATACCGGCGCAGATCCAATGTGATGGTGCACTGGAGAAGATGCCATATTCACCATGATAGGAGGTGCTCTAGAAAATACAGTAACAGGTGGGCGTTGAGTAGGAATGCTGTTGATGTGACCTGGCGAGTTAGGCCACATCATGCCACTTGACGGATTCTGTTGCTGAGAGTTAGAGTTGCTCCATAAATTAAGGTTAGGGCGGCGGGAGCTTTGATTCATGGGAGATCCTATGCCTACAATCAAAAGACCATAACAACTAAAAGTGAGTAAAAACAAAATCATATTATCATGTATGACAAAAGAAGAAAAACTTCATCACAATCTTACAAATCAAAAGTTTAATAGGATTCAGTAGTTGTGCAATGCTGTTGGTGTACACAATGAATGTTCAGCCCTTTTACTATTCAAACCCCAATACAACACCGCCTGATCTACTTGGATGACTGAAATTAAGAACATAATACTAATACTATTTTCCCCACGACGACAAGTTTTACACCAAGAATGCCAGGGGAAAAAAGAACAGTTTTAGACTCTAATCAAACAACAGTACCTAGAATTTGCATTGCTGTCGAGTTTCACAGTCCACTAAAATTGTAAGGACCAACCATCTTAGTATCTAACTTAAGATTGTGCTTGAATAGTGTCCTACGGCAGAGCATTCTTCTTAATTTCACGATTGTCAGCTACATATCTTCGTTATTCTTCGACAAATTTACCAAGACAGTAGCAATTGAGAGAAAAAGAGCTTACCCCCTCCATTAAAGCCATCCACTCCACGAACATTATGCATCATAAAGCCGTCATTTGCTTTCGAGTCATTACTGACCATTTCAGAAAATGCTGTCGAGGACTTATACGGACTACCATTTGCATAGTTGTCGGGGTACTCCGAAAAAGAATGAGGATGAAGATTTGGCATGCTTTGGATCCCCATATTTGAGTTATCAAAAAAGTGGCCATGCTCCTGTATTCCTACAGGCTTGCTGGCTGAGATGACGTTTGCCGAAGGTGAAAGTCCAATAGGAATGTTGAAACTCCGATGACGTTCAATGAAGGAGTTCACAGGTGATCCAACAGAACGCATAGATCCACCATCAATGGATGTTGAAGAAATTATTCCTGGGAAATATCTCCCTGAAACAGACGTTTAACGGCAGTGATTTGAGTCCCAAGATGAAAAATTATTAAAAATATAAATATATGACGAATGCAAAAGCATACCCATGTGCCCATATGATGTATTAGTAAAAGACATTTTAGGTAGACACCCTTCAGCATCATGTGCAGCACCTTGTGATATGTATCTGAAAAATAAAAAGGGTAAATTCCACACACCAACACAACAGGTGTCCTTGTAAAGACTTAGCAGCAAAATCACATGTTCAGATCACTTTGATTTGGCATTTGCATTAGTTTACAGCCCACAAAAGAATATAAAGCAGGCAAAAAAAAAAAAAAAATCACCACCTTGTACCCTCTGGACAAGTTGACGCAAGTTTAAGCTGCTTCCCAGCAACCTCGAGTCCATTAAGTCCACCAAGAGCAGCCTCTGCAGCTCGAATGTCAAAGAATTCTATGTATATCTGTGGGTTATCATGCCCAGTTCTACGAATCTGCAAACCACAGAAACAGCATTAGCCTCTACCTCGAAAAATAAAATGTAAGGAGGACCCCAATATATCAACCTCTTTAATTTCTCCATATGATTTGACCATTCGATTGAGCTCTTCATTCGAAATAGAAGAATCAAGATTATTAATCAACACGGCTCCTTTACTCGCGTCTTTTTCTGAAAGAATTTCCTGATAGCACGAAAATTGTAAGATAGATATAAGTCACAAGTACAGTCCACACAGCAAAGACAATATGTAAGAACAGTGAATCACACCTTAGGAATAGAATAACGAATGTCAAGTTTCGTTCCTCTTAACAGCTTATTGTGGAGTGCTCTAGCCGCATTCTGCGCAGCCCTTATATCATAGTACGATACCATGATAAAGCCACGATTCTTGCAAGCTGTATGAAGAGCCTGGATATCTCCAAATTGCTGAACAAGTATATGTATCCTCAGTACGAAGTAATCAATTCAAAGTATTAACATAACATGTATTTCCTAAAAGAATCCATGGGAACCAAAAACGCTGCTGAAATAAGGTACCTCAAAAAGGACCTTCAGCTCATAGTCTTCGACATTGCTACTGATATTTCCGGCCAAAATTGTTCTGGATGGAATTTCCCCTCGATGATGTTCGCCAACAGAATTATTGCTGCCTCTCTCGCCGTTTCTGTGGCCCACAGAAGAAAACACATCACCATCTAGTTCCATTCCACCAACACTGTTGAAGAGGTCCAAATCATCCAGATCATCTCCATTGGCACGAGATTTACGCCCAACCTCACCCAATACTTCCGCAAAGAGATCATCTTCGTCTGGCAGAAGATTTCCAATAGTTTGCGCCTCAATTTCTTCTAAAGACTCAGAAGGTTCTTCCTCACGGTGGGTAACAACTGTGTTTGCAGATATAGGAGATAGCATATCACTTCTCTGTAGTCGTACTGCATAACCAGCAATTTGGAGACGCACTCAAGTAGTTAAAGTACCAACAGTTAGAGCACGCAATAACAAACTTTCACGATCATGTTATGATGTACTTGAATAACAAACGATGTTTCTTTACCATGGAGGATATCAGATTAGGTAGCTTATAAAACAAAATCAACATAATAAGTAAGGATTCATAAAAGTGAACCAGAAGCTTACGTTTTCTACTAAATAAATCAGACATTGAGCTGGAAAATAAACTGCTTTCCCACTGGCTACCATTTGTGGTGTTTCCTGCGTTAGGGCTAACAGAGGGGTGCACCCCAGACAAGCTAGATTGTGGCTTCAGCTGGTAACTTTCAGGTGTCCAGGAACTCTTTGGCAAATTTGAAAATCTGTCACGACCACCTTGGTTTTCAGGCATCAGGTCTGTTTTCAGAAACCCAAATTGCCTCTGCCGAACAAAAGAACAAGTATACTTGAGAAAATACAGTTTCAGACATGATTGACAATAGTGGCAGACAATGTCATAGGTGACAAATACGGTAGCCGCAATTTTAGTGCTACAGAGTTAAAACCCCTGAAACAATAAGAGTTACCTCTGAAGTAATATGAATATCTTCATGAAAGCGAGGAGGTGTTGATACACCTCTCTGTTCCATTATATCAGACGGCATCGTGCAGATGACAACAAAATTTGACTAATGAAAACCAGAATCAAAATCTCTTTTTTTAGTTTTATCAACGAACCATTAGCCCTTCCCCCTGAAAAAAATGAACAAACAGTGTCATATTCAAATCCAGGTAACTCTACAGAAGAAACAAAATCCACTTTACACTGCAAAGACAAAATGACTAACAGCCCCAATTACTCACGTATCAGCTACAAGATCTAGCCAGAAAATTCCAAGGATGACAAAAAAAAAGACAGGAATTCTATTACAACTAAGCGAACTCAAAGGATGAAACAAAGTTAGCAACTTTAAGCACTCTAGGAGGAACTTCAAGAGAAAAAATTATCTTAAACCGCTCCATTTAAGCGAGTATAAACACCTGGAAGACACAATTAGGAATTATCAAAAGCCATAAGACTACAAATTCATGATCCTTGTGCAGCTCATTATATTCAAACAGGGAACCAACTCCTACCTAATTCACAAAATTGGACACGGATAATTAACTTCATTCAAACAAAAAGAAAACCTAGATTACTCACCAGCAAGCGAAAAAAACTTACCTAATTACAAACAAACACAATTAAGCTTCCTCCCAAACAAATTCGAACCAGAATTTGAAAAACTTGTTAAGAATGGATCTCATAAACCTCTTTACCTTTAAAATCACGATCCACGAAGAAAACACACAGCAACAACGATGCTAGACAAAGAAGAGAGAGAGAAGAATAATTCGACTTCTCTTTTATCTTCCTCCTTTCCTTTTTGTTTCCTTCTATCCAATCGCATCCAGCAGAGAATATTTAATTCCGAAAATTCAAATAAAATAAACAAAAAAAAAAGTGAATCGGTGTTTCAATTTTTTTTTTTTCTTTTTCGAATTTCCCCCTACTCTCACAACGGAATAATCCGTGCAACTGGCGGTAATTATGATAATTCCGGCGAGACTCTGCTCGCCGACGCACGATCCCGGCAGTCTCTCCGAGAAAGAGGAGAGAAGAAGAGTTTTTTTTTGTGGTTTTTTTGGGTTTTTCGGTTAGTTGGTTTAGAGAAAAAAGTGAGAGGGAAAAAACAAAAGAGCGAACAAAAAAGAATGGAGATTATGACGAGAAGGACTCTGCTACGTTTGTATGTACCGTGGATACTAGTGGTATGATACGATCTTGAATCTGGACCGTAGGATTTATGATTAATTCTGATAGTTTCTTTTAAAATAAAAGGAAAATAAAATTACGGACTCACACGAGAGTCTCGAGTCTCGACGGCAGTCGACGAGTAGTCCGGCGAATAACTAAAGGAGCCGGCTATTGAACATGTGAACTATTTGATTTTCTTTTTCAAAGTGTAATTATTTTTTCTTTAATAAATTAAACTGTTTTTTGTGCAAACTATAAATTAAACTCTTTATTAAGATGTATAAATCAAGTTAGGAATATACACATTACCGTTGTGAATGAAAACATTATTCAACTTTGTTTTTAGTTGATGTTTATACAAAGGCGAGTTTTCTATGACCTTTTTATGGTATTTAAACGACGATTAACATTCAATTGTTAAAATATAATAATTTATTTTACATTATAAAACATAAATTATATATATAATTAATAATAGATCAAAGAAAATATAACAAAATACACATAAACGACTGTTAATTATAAATTTAAGAAACGGAAAATAAAATTTAAAGTTGGATGGTCATCAGATTGGGGATCCAAGGCTATAACATTATTAGTTTTAGAATTCACAATTTCTTGAGATATATATCTAACATTGCTAAGTAAGCTAGCCAACAATAAATCATCATCTAGTCATTGTAATCTTTGGAGAATGGAGATAATGTTTGGTTGGTTGGTTGAGTATTATAGTATCTTAAAACTAGTTTGGTTCATTAGTTCTTTATTTTATTTTTAAATGAGAGAATTATTTCATGCACTCTCATTATTACATTGTCTTTATCATTCGTGTTTTGGATTTTTCTTACTTGGCTGTTTTCTTCTCACCATACCTCAAGTCAAGTGTCGCTTTAATATATATACAAAATTGTAGTACATTCACTGGTTTTACAATGATGGGCTAACAACAAGAAACCAATCATAATCAAGCATTGAGTGAAGATTTCAAGTGAAACTTGGTGGTTTGATGGACAAACACTCCACGTTATCAGATTTAGCATGTGTAGGTTCGAACTACCAAATGGACAAGACATATAAAAGTGGACTGAAGACCACTAGACTAGGAAAAAAATCATTCACTCAAGCTCGATCATGAACTAAAGCTTATGAAACTGGTGTTTTAAACGCTGAAGAATATTTAAATTTACATAGCATCTATTTCAAGAAAATAGATGATAGTTTACTCGCTAGCCCCCTTATACTCCACCAACTGATGAAGAGTTCATTACCACATCATTTTAGGGGCATAAAATTATTCCTTTTAAGCATATTTTGCTAAGGATCGGATGTAAAGACTGTGCGATTCTAGATACAGCCGGACAAAACATTGGTTTCGAATTTTAAATTTATTAGAACTACAAAACAAATTATTAGTATTTGCACTAAAAATATTTATAGTCTCCTAAATCTTAGAGCCGGTCATGTTTGTGATCGAGATGAGATGGTCCAAGAATGGAAATCGAGATTGGAAAATTAGATAGTAAGAAAAATGGGTTGGAAGAGTTACATCCACTAATGTTTTTTTGTCTTGTAAGGTAAATTATAAAATAACAAATAACAAAAAAGCAGTCACGTAGCCAACCGGCCGTGAAATGTGGCCGAAGGTGAGTGTCGTGTACGATTTATCGTCTGTGAATTCAAATACTGAACCTCTTACGTATTATGTTGTATATACAAATGCTTAGCTTAAAGATTCATTAAGTGTTCTGTATAGGGATCTCCGTCGAATATTTTTATCTTTTGATTTCGTTCAATACAAAATACCGTTCTAACATTTTCATAGTATTTTTGCCCCACAGATGTGTATGAGAGTATTCATAAGATAATGGACCACTAGGATCAGGACCAAGTACCAAAAATGTTGAGTTTATTTGTTTAGTATAACAGTAGCAAGACGAATTTTGAGAAATTTTCATCTTTGGTATTTGCCGAGCCAAGCCAAAGCTGAGCTGACGAAAAAATAAGTCGAGCTAGTTAGTGGCTTGAGACTTGAGAAGTGGCGTGCGAGAGAGGGTCACTGTCCCAAATTTTAAATGCTGGGCGGCGCTGCGTGAAGGATTAAAAAAGCATCTATTATTTAAGATGCTCTTTCTCAACGTATCCACGTGTCAATGTAACATTACTTTACACATCAAAAGCTAAACCAGCAAATCCTTCTCATAAGAGCTGTTAATTTCATCAATCCACTTCATCAACCCACCATTTCATTGTCGATAAAGAAGATGCTAGCCGTATCTAAGCGAGACGAAAAGGCGTTGAATTAGTAAACACCAATACCGGACCGTCTTCGAACATTGGATCATAGACATAAGCGATGTTCGTTTGTCTGCCGCCGATGGCAACGACTAGCGGCTGGCGATAAATTTTTTGTTCATTTGCTTGCCGCTGGCGGCAGTAGCTGACGGCTGCGATTGGTAGTAGCGGCAGGTTTTTGTTCGTTTGCCTGCCACCAGATGCCGGCGTCAGCTGCCAGCGCCCAATCGCGAACAAATTCCGGACGCCGGTTTTTTCGGTGTTAGAAATAGGAGCTGGCGGCTGACGTTGGCGGCTGGCGACAGACAAACGAACAAAAATCTGCCGCCAGACGCTGCCGCCAGACGCTACCGCTAGCCGCTGCCGACGGCGGCAGACAAACGAACATGACTATATAAGTTTAGTTTTTTGTTTGATTTTTTTCGGTTTTCGGTTCTTTAGGACATAAAATTTTAGAAAATATTCGGATATTTATAAAATTCAAAATAATTTTGGTTGGGATTTCTCGTTTTTGGTTCGATTAAAATAATAAACTTGAGAACCGATTAATACCCGGTAAAATTGAATTCGGTTTGGTTACAATTTGATTCGGTTTTTCGGATAACTTGGATAGTAATTCGAGTAAATCGAATAATTCGAAAAAAAAATCAGATACTCTACGCTTGTTTCTCTAAGGCATCATTTTCACCGAAAGAGTTACGCTTTTCACGGTTAGACTGTTTTTATTTTTGTCAAAGATTTTTTTTATTGTTTTCAAAGCTTCTTCGATGGGTAGTAGCTTCTTATTTACAGGGATGTTAAGAAAACGTGTGTATGGATATAATTTAATCATTACATTATCTTTGATAGAATAAATAATATGTTGGTTTTCATTACATTATCAGCTAAACAAGATTTTTAAAGATTTTATCCGATGTAACAGTTGGAGAAAAGAAAAGTTTTTAAACTTCAATTTAGAAAAAACCCGGACCATCTTCGAACATTTGAGCATATCATATGTATTCAGTTTTTTGGTTCGATTATTCGATTTTCATATTTTTCAAATATGAAAATTTAGAAAATATTCAGAGATATACAAAATTCAATTATTTTATAGTTCAGTTTAGATAGTAAACTCATGAACCCTCTAATATCCATAAGAAAAATCAGATTCAGTTTGGTTATAATTGAGTTTAATTTTTCGAATAATTTCGAGTAATTTAGATAGTTCAGAGAAAAATCAGATATTTTCATGTACTTCGGTTAAACATATTTAGGTTAGTTTGAATAATTCGGTTTTTATTGGTAAAATTTGGCTATTTTGATTATTTGGTTACTTAAATTCTAAATATAATTAATATTTCTGAGTTAAAAATCGTAATTAGTTTAATTCGAATACCTATTATGTTCTATATTCGATTCCAATTTGGTTTAAGTAATTCAGATATGAAAATGTAAAAAGTTCAGATATTTAAAAATGATCAGTTAAATTCAATTACGTTTTTTTTTGGTTCAGTGTGATTTGGTTCAGTTTTTATGTTCATGCCTAATTAGATCAACAAGCCAGATTCGATTAGAATTATCAATTTAATAAATCCTTGCTATTGACTTTGTAGTGTCACTCCGGTCTCACATGCCTACATCCTTGGTTGTAAGATTGGAACAGTTAGTTACGGTGATTCAATGTTTTTTTTTTTATTTATGATACTTAAGTTAACATCTAAGATATTCAAAACTTGAGCATAAGATCATTGGTTAAGATAATATATTATTTGTAAGATCTTAATTTCGCGTATCTGAAGATAGCAAGAATTTTAGAGTTTAAATTAGGGATTCTAAAAGAAGAATTTAAAAACACGATGGAAGTTAGGAAATTAGGGTTTATATGCCGGTATTTCCGAGATGGAAGTCGGCAAAGAAAAGCTATTTAAGTCGCCGGAGAGATTTTTAGGTCAAGTAGGCTCTAAAGTCTCTCAAGCTAAAAGTATTGTGAAAAGCGTAAGTTTATTGAATGATAAGAAGTCTCTTTACATAGGGTTACAAAGTCGGTTTCAATAAGGAAAATTAAGATAAACACGAATATTTCCTAATATCTCGGTTTATCAAGATATGGAATATTTATGTATCTTGATGTCGCTATACGCCGCATTTGCTCCCTTTTCGACTTGCATTCTTTAAAACCCTAAATATAAGCCGGTTGAACCGAGTCGGGTTTAACTCACGTTTTACCGACTTCGATCCTAACCGTCTTTCCATTCTGGACCGACCTAAATTCCTGAATAGGTCTTTTAGGGAAAGTGCTAATGTTGACTCCAACATTATTTTATGAAAATGGACTATGTTATGTTTCAAAAAAAAGAAAAAAAAAAGTGGACTATGTTAATATATTTAATTCTTCCAAGTAACCGCATAATGGTTATCAATAATCATTTTCCTGTTGAAAATACCATTGGATTAAATTGTATAAGGCTTCACGTGCTGAATCTTGAAGAACACGATTGGACAGAACAGCAAGACAGAAGCAATAACCAATGGACATGGAACATCATATAAACTTTTTCAGATTATCATTGGATAATTAAACTAAATAGTATTATAATCATTTTTGAATTATTTGGTTGTTAAATATGGTCCACCCGGTCGTCTCTCCAGATGCGTTATCTGTCTAGATTTTCGTCGGTCTATTTATTAATTATTTACTGATTTTCAAGAATAATACGTTGGAATATTTTATTATTCCCTACTCCTTTATTTTCTGTCAGCAATCTATATTGGTTTGTGTGATTTAAAAAGGTTTCTGTTAACCCAAAATACATATATAATCCGAGTTAAGTAAAATATAATACCGCTAAGGATATATTTTTGTTTCTTAATAATTGATGAAAAATATAATTGTATAGATTAGTACATACTTTATAAGTATAAACATCAAATATTTTAGGTTAACCAACCACTTCCAAAATAAATTTGTTGCGCAATATAGTTGGAAGATATATTTGAGGAACTAATCCGAGGGGCTGACGTTATATGGGCCTGGGCCTTTAAACCCATATCCTGCCATGTTAAAGTGGACTGCACCAGATGAGATTATCAAAACCCCGTAACACCAACATTCCACAGTTACAAGTCGTCATCTCTTCGACCACTTGCTTGAGATTCGATCAAAACCTGAAATTCGCACGCCTCCGCTGCTCGACGTCACCATCGGAATATTCCATATTCTCTGCCGTGAAATTATCTCATCAAGTCAAAAGTATGGAACTGGCTGAATTTATCTTTCGTTTTTCCGATTTGTTTCTGCTGTATTTGTTCCCTCCTGGTCTTCTCAATTTATTTATTGCTGTGGTGCTTTATCCGTTTAGCTAGAATTGAGTGGATTAATGGGGAAGAAGGAGAACGAGATGTCAGCAATGGAGATCGACGATCCGAAATCGGATAGCTGTGAACAGATCCTTCCGAGGTTCTCGATGAATGGTTAGTTTTTTATGTTTTCAGGGAATGCTGATTTATCTAATGGTTTATGTTGATGTTTTTGAGGATAATTGGTATTGAGTCTAAAACAGTAGATATGATGGCAATATATCATGAATAAAGTATCTGCATGTTCGGGAATTTTGATCTGGTCATAACTGTGATTTTTTTTCTTCAACTATAAGTCTTTTAAGTTTGTGAATCTATGCAACATTGCATTTGGCTTTTCAGTTCTGCAGCTGATGAAAACTTCTCAGGCGCAACATGGTCTGCGTCATGGTGACTATGCTCGCTATCGGTATTTATATGAAAACCCTAAGCTCATTGGCTTACACGGTATTAAAAAAGAAGAAGTTAATGTTCTATAATATGTGTGTTATCTTGTTGTGTAGGAGGTATTGCTCAGCACGGTTGAGGAGGTTATACAAGTCCTTAAAATTCACTCATGGCCGTGGTAAATACACTCGACGAGCCATACTTGAATCAACTGTCACCGATGTTAGGTATTTATCCTTCCGACCTGAAGATTTCTTTTTTTTTTTTTTGAGATGTGTTACTTGCGTACATAAATTCATGGCTTGGCTCAGTTGTTGCTTCCACCATAAGTGATTTTGTTGTACTCACATACCTTTAGCTGAGTTGATGTTATGTCTTTATTTGAATCAGGTTTCTTCATGTGGTTTTCTATATGGCTGAAAGAGCATGGAGCCATGCAATGGAAAAAAGACAGCTACCAGATGGGCCTAATGCACGGCAGAGGATATATTTAATTGGGAGGCTGAGGAAGGCAGTTAAATGGGCTACGCTTTTCTCAAGTTTGTGCTCTATTAAGACAGATTCCAGGACATCTCTGGAAGCTGAGGTATTTCAGTGAACCCAAATGTTGAAGTGTAGTCATAAATATACATCTAACCTATCTACTGCCTTGAATGGAAAAAAAGAGACTACCTCAGTTTTAGGCATTTAGCTTTGTTGTTTCGTCTAGAATATTTGTGTACTCTGTAAACGCACAACATTAGTCTTCATACTTCTTACTCTTTTGTAGGCATATGCTTCCTATATGAAAGGCACTATGTTGTTTGAGCAAGATCAAAACTGGGAAACTGCGTTGGCATGTTTCAAAAACGCCAGGTTTGCTTTGTTCAATATCCTCTTTTTGCAATTTGGTAGGTTTTGTTTCTGAAACTTATTTCCGTTGCAGAGCTGTTTATGAGGAACTCGGGAAATATGGTGATCTAGAGAACCAAATTCTTTGCCGGGAACGGGTTGAGGAGCTTGAGCCTAGTATACGATTCTGTCTACACAAAATTGGCAAATCAAACTTGCAGACATCTGAACTAGTTCAGATGGGTGAGATGGAAGGCCCTGCCTTGGATCTTTTCAAAGCAAAGATAGAGGTACGTATAAATATCAATTTCTGTCAGCCTCACCACCGAAGCAAGTAAAGAACTGTGTCTATATTTTTCAATAGTCCACATAATTGCTGAATTTTTGTTTTGTTAGTTTTTTTCCATTTGTTGTTGGGAACTTTGAGTTTGCTTTTGACCTGTGACCAACACATAGAAATACTAATTGTATACGATCTTGGGTACTCTTGAATGTCTTGCACTGGTTTAGTGGTGAACTATTTTCTCAGGTCTCTCTGACATTCTGGATTAATATGATGTATATTGTTCACTGTCGCGTAGGCTGCTATGGAAGAGGCCAGATCTCAACAAGCTGCATCTCTTACAGAGTTTAATTGGCTTGGCTACAGATTTCCAGTTTCCAACCCAAAATCTCGGGTTTCTATTTTAAAAGGTTCGACTAACTTTTTTCCTATCCGTTCTATTTGAACCACATTATTATGCTGACAAGTTATGTTTGATCTAGGAAAATTTTGACCTTTACCTTGTAGTTACTGTTGTGCGTTACCCTATTAATGTAACCTGCCTTTATGAACATTGAACATCTCTCTCCGGCTCTTACTCTTTGTTCCTTGTTCGTTCAGCCCAGGAACTTGAGAAGGAGCTACAGGGTCCAATAGCAGAATCGCTCCCTTCAGAGAAAAAGCTAACCATATTTGATAAATTATTCACTGCATATCATGATGCGAGGAACACCATACGCAGTGACTTGGTGAGTAAATTTACAAGAGATCCTCTGGTTTATTGATTGGGATCACCGAATAACCTTTGGGAGATTTTTGAAAGTGTAGACAAGTTTGTTAAAGATTCAGATCATCTGCTTTTTTTAGTGCGTTGTTGTTTCTTTGATTGATCTTACTAAGGAGCATACTGTTTTTAGGTAAGTGCAGGAAATGCTGAATCTGTTAAAGATGATCTGAATGGTCTGGACAAAGCTGTTGGAGCTGTGCTGGGACAAAGAACCATTGAAAGGAACCAGTTGTTGGTTAAAATAGCAAAGAGTAAACTGAACAGGAAACGTGATGATAAAAATGAAAAAGTTACTAAGCCTGAGGAGCTTGTTCGATTGTATGACCTTCTATTACAGGTTAACCACTGCTCACCTGTTTTTTTCTTTAGAATCGGATTTTGTTTGTTAAACCATCGAGGAGACCTGACATGTATTCCTTTTTCTCAGAATGTCGCTGATCTTTCTGATCTCATTAGCTCTGGAAGAGACAGGAAACCTGAAGAGATTGCCTTCGAAGAAGAGTGTCAGCGCAAAAGCTTAGCCTTTCGTGCTGAAAGGTTTGGTTCTTCTTTACCTTTCACTTGATTTTAGCATCTTTGGTTAGATTTGAGCTCCTCCAAGCCTTTTATCCAGCCCTTAATATTAGTACAATTTATTCATTAAATTAGGAATCTGATTCCTGGTCACTCATCGTCTTCACCTATAACCACTTATTATATTCTCTCCTGTCTCGAGATATTCACACAGTACTTTCCAATTGAGGTTTCATATACGCACTGATGCATTTAGTTTTCATCGTCCTTGATTAAGTTAGCTAATGATATATTCTGGAATCTCATTTCAGGTGCTTCTTCTTGGGAAAGTCATATAGTCTAGCAGGAAAAAGAGTTGAAGCATATGCCTTATATTGTCGTGCTCGGTCTCTTGCTGAAGATGCCCTGGACAAGTTTCAGAGCATAGCAAACAAAGATGAGGTATCCACTTATCATTTTATTTATTACCTCATACATGGTCATTGAATAGCAGTACTATACCTCCTCATATCGACCGTATAGGGATAATATGTTGATGGTCTATACATTTCATATCATAGATATTATATTCACGTAATTCTTTTTCCTAATAATTCTCAGGGAACAATCCAGGAACTGAAGACACTGAGCAAAGAATGCAGAGCTAATAGTTGCATAGAACATGCGACCGGGATAATGGAAGAAGAGAAGGGGCCAGAGAATCTGTCAAAGAAAATCTCAACTATATCACTAAACGATACAGCCACTAAGGTACAATCTCTCACTATATAGCACCACCTGTTTCCCCGTTCCTACATTGTTTAAAAAGCGGCTGAATTTTCACCAGAAGTTCATGCGTTGTGTTTCGTGAGATTGAGAGTTATTGTCTCATAATAATCAAATTGCACACTGATGTTTTTTGTCGTTTCCTTCTTATATGTTAAACCACCAGGTGGAGCAATACCTGTTAGATAAACTGGATGTGTATGAATCCGCAGTTGGAGATGCAAACACAAAAATGGCACCAAAGATTGAACGGTTCCCACCTGCGTTCCAATCTATACCTCGTAATCCAATTGTTCTAGACCTGGCCTATAATTGCATCGAGTTCCCGGTTCTTGAAGAAAAGATGAAGAAAGGCCGGAAAGGGTTACTTAGCCGTTTCTGGGGCTGAAGAAACTTTCTACCTCAGGTTAAAAGAATCTTCTCTGATTCAGTGTCCTTTTTTTTTCTTCAGCAGACTCTTAAACTTGCTCTTCAGGTTCTGAAAAACCAGCCAGATGAATCAGGTTTTTATTTATTTTTTCAGAGAATCACAATTTAGACCGAACCAGGATTACATTTTGCTCTTCATTTAGTGAAACTTCTAAAATTTTGGAAATATATAGACATTTTATTGTCAATCATACCAAAATCGTCAAAATCGGGGACAATTTCCTGCCGACGCCATTGACGAGTGAAGGGTGAACGGGAGTGGACGAAGATGCTGCCGACGGGAAGGAGAGCCCAATGGATCTAAGATCACCGACTCCTAAGCAGAATCGGTAAAGCTGATTGGAAAACGACGATATAAACATAAGCAAAACAAGTCACGTTCCAATCAGAGAGAAGTCCGGTACCCCCCGGAAGCCGCAGTCCGATCAGAAATCGGAAGAGACAAGTCGCCACAAGGGCGAAGCAAACCTATAAACAAACTATAAGACCGGAAAGGATCGGGAAAAGGATTCACCCTTCTGAAGGATTGAGATGTGTGAAGAAGGGGAATCGTCCGTCCCGAATGGAAAAGGTTTGAGAATCGCAATTTAGACCGAACGTTTTGCTCTTCCTTTAGTGAAACTTTTAAAATTTTGGAAATATATAAGACATTTTTTTTCTCTCTTTTTGTTATATAATGATATAAGAGACGTCACGTTCGTTGAGCTTTGGAGAAAGATTGAAAGCTTGATTCGGTTGAATCCCTTAACCGGTTAAACAATGCTGAACCTTATGTTCTAATTTACTTGAAGAATTGCTTGTATTATTTAAATTTATAAGCTTGATTATGATTCGTCAGTATTAGACTATTAGTTAGTGTTTACTAGTAATCATTTTTTTTTAGTTTCTGACACGTTCGTTTAGGATGTCCTCTCCTCTCGGGGAAGACAACTTACTTATGGATTTTCTGTTATAATTTAGAGTATTTTTGCAGTAAATTAAATACTCTCTCTCTCTCTCAATTTATTTACAAACTGGACTCTTCGATTCATGCCTCTTAATCATCCTTGCCTTACCATACAAATTAACTCGTCATTCTCCTTCATTTAATTAAAGTACCATAAAATTCTTTTCAGTCACTAGTCTTTTTAAGTTTCATCATACAGTATCTTATATTGTTCACATCATTTTGATGGATTTCTTTCTAAGAACACTGTTGAATAAACAGATAGCAATCATTATTTTATTAGTGTCCCTTTTAAATTTGATGTGATTTATAAAATGACAGACATGGAAGGTTTCAAAGCTTTTGTTTGTACACGATCGCCCACAACAACAACAACAGAGTATTTTCTTTTTGTTTTTTTTTTGTTTTCTCCATCGCACGATCTTTCCCTTATTTTCTGCCCATTTTCCCACTTGTCAACCAACCTTAATCCCCAAAAAAGACAACAACAAAAACTTTTTTTATTTTTCTGGTTTTTTGGCTGGAAAAAAAAGAACACCGTAATTAGCTCTGCCCGGTAATCGGAATTTCCTTTAGTTTTTTTCCAAGTGGAGGAAGACGACGAAGACGGAGGAGGAGGTTGCTTTTCCCGGTGGAAACATGCATTTCGCTAAGCTCGATGATTCCCCCATGTTCCGGCAACAGGTTTTTTTTATAGAAAAAACATATAATCCGTTTCGATCGTCTATGCTTCTTGGTTCTTCATCGATTCCATTGCTCAAGAGACAGATTCTCTCGTGTCATTCTATTTATGATCAAACCAAAATATTAAATTGGTTTCTGTGTCCTCAGGCTCAGATACATTGTGGATGAAACAATGTATCAACAACTTGTAAACTCATTTTCTTTGAATCCGATATAGATGGTTAAAGCCAATATCCAAACGATTATGAAATTCGCAATGTTGGTTGTAATGTGTTTGGTCTACATGTCAGTATCTAAGAGTTGACTTCGAATGAATAATCCTGCAAATTTGAGATGGTCTTTTTTCTGTAACTGTAAGCCCTCTGGTATTGTGTTGAATCTACACCAAATTTTAGTGATAAACTTAAGTCTTTTGTTGTGTTAACAGATGCAATCTATGGAAGAGAGTGCAGAGTTACTACGAATGCGATGCTTAAAGTTCTATAAAGGATGCAGAAAATACACGTACGCTCTCTCATTTGTTCAAGAGAAAACATTCTACATTCTGAGATTTCTTTGTGTTATTAGGGAGGGACTAGGAGAAGGGTATGATGCAGATATTGGCTTTGCAAATGCACTTGAATCTTTCGGAGGAGGCCATAATGATCCAATCTGTGTTGCTTTTGGAGGTAACCTTACTTGTTTCTTTGTTCTTTCATGCTCATTTTTATCTCAAGCAAATGTGTTAAATTTTTCTCAGGTCCTGTAATGACAAAATTCACAATTGCTCTACGAGAAATCGGGACATACAAGGAAGTTCTTCGTTCTCAGGTACTACTCATATTCAGTGCACTCTTTACAAGGGGATGGTCTGCAAGTATCTCTGTACTTGGTTGAACTAATCTCCTTGAGTTTTTTATGTTTTGGTTACTTCGGTTTAGTATATTGAAGAGATGCATAACTACCCTATGATGTCTTGTCAACACTTTTCAGGTAGAAAATATGTTGAATGACCGGTTGCTTCAGTTTGTGAATGTTGATGTCCAAGAAGTTAAGGTATACTTGTAGTAATACATACCACAAAAGATCAAGGAAAAATTACTCTGATTAATCCTTTCAGATTATTGCATTCTATGTTCAACATTTTTCTTTGAATTGCTTCCGACTTATATCCATCTTTAATTCTCTCACACAGGAAGCACGTAAACGTTTTGATAAAGCTACCATTATATACGACCAGGTGCGTTAAATGACTTCAAAACATGTCAACTTATGGGAAAGTTTTGGTTGTTATTACAAACACTCTGCCTGTTTGAAATATTAGATCTTCATTTATGTGTATCTGAATGGAACAGGCACGAGAGAAATATCTTTCATTAAGAAAGAGTACGCGATTGGATGTGGCTGCCACAATTGAGGAGGTATGTTCAAATCTTTATACTACTCACAAGTCAACCTTCATTTTTCTTTTGGAAAATAAACTAATTTTGGTAGAGAGACATTTCAGGACCTACATAACGCAAGAACGACGTTTGAGCAAGCCCGGTTTCATCTGGTAACCACTTTATAGTCCAATGCTATGATAGTCTCTTATGATAACCGTGCATAATGTATGCTTACTTCTTCCTGGCCAGGTTAGTGCACTCTCTAATGCGGAAGCTAAAAAGCGATTTGAGTTTTTGGAAGCAGTCAGTGGGACAATGGATGCTCATCTCCGTTTCTTCAAACAGGCAAGCTTTTTCTTAACAACACAAAACTTTTGTTACCTGGAACCAATGAGTTTGGTTTTACAAAGAAACCTATCATAGTACTTGATTTGCTTTCTCACAAGCTATCTAGCTCACCAGTGACTCTTTTCTTTCAGGGATATGAGCTACTGCATCAAATGGAACCTTTTATTAATCAGGTCTGATAGTACAAGAATCATATGTCTTTTGAATTTCTGAGATTTCTCTGTAGCACCCTTTCTTATCTAAGCGACAGCTCACGGAATATGTGTGTAATTGAAATCTTATTGTAGGTGTTGGCTTACGCACACCAGTCTAAAGAATGTGCAAACTATGAAATGGCGTCACTTAATGAAAGGATGCAGGAATACCAAAGGCAAGTTGATAGAGAAACTAGAAACTCAAATGGTTCTCCGACAGGGGATTGCATGAGACACAACTCAAGAAACTCACAAAAAGTCATCGAGGCTGTCATGCAATCTGCTGCAAAAGGAAAAGTAAGGGAATACCTTTTGTACTGAGGTTCACTCATACCTCATATATTTATGCTGTTTTGTCTTATATTTATCTGTTGACGTTACTTTCCTACAGGTTCAGACTATAAGACAAGGGTATCTGTCTAAACGTTCGTCAAACTTGAGAGGTGACTGGAAAAGAAGATTCTTTATCCTTGATAGCCGTGGGATGCTATACTATTACCGCAAGCCATGGAACTGGTCTTCAGTAAGTTGCTAAACTAAATCAATTGTGTTTCTGATCCGTCCTTGAGAAAACATATCTTATCAAATTTGTGATGTGTTGTATCTGTACTGAAGTTGAAACTCTATTTATCAGGGAAATGGAAGCCGGTCTGTTATTCATAGGAATATGACTTCAGAAAACAGTCCTGGTATCCTAAGTAGATGGCTGTCTTCTCATTATCACGGTGGTGTGCCCGATGAAAAACCAGTTGCACGTCACACTGTGAATCTGCTGACCTCAACGATTAAAGTTGATGCAGATCAGACAGATCTAAGATTCTGCTTTCGAATTATTTCGCCAACAAAAGTTTATACACTGCAGGTATATTAGGGAGAACAAAGTAGAACAAAGTAAAAACATCTTCTATTTCTTTACCTATGGAAACATACCAGAATTTCTCATTTTTATTGATGTAGGCAGAGAATGCGCAAGATCAGATGGACTGGATCGAGAAAATAACTGGAGTAATTGCTTCTTTGCTAAGTTTCCAGACACCTGAAAGAGCAATCATGGTAAGATCTTATATGCTACTACTGCTGAATCTTTCTTGTGATATGTTTTCACTTAATATAACATTACTCCTCACAACTGGATCAGCATCTCTCTACAATGGATGGAGATACTTTCTCTGCAAGTGATTCCGGTTCTTTAGCAGATCCATATGATATCGAGCAGGCAAATAGTGGAGAAACCACAATGGAGAATCACATGACAGGGCCAAACCGTTCGAGATTCTCAGGGTGCTTGCAGCAACATGATATGGCAAAGACTGAAAAGCCAATTGATGTCTTGACAAGAGTATTAGGGAATGAGAAATGTGCAGATTGTGGTGCTCCTGAACCTGATTGGGCCTCTTTGAATCTCGGAGTCCTCATATGTATTGAGTGTTCGGGTATACATCGTAACCTTGGTGTTCACATTTCAAAGGTAAGCCATTAAAATCGGACATTTTCTGTCTCTCAGTCTTGGTATGAACTATGAAGTATTCAATCCTATCTTGCAGGTCAGATCACTCACTCTTGATGTTAAAGTATGGGAACCATCGGTGTTGACGTTGTTCCAGTCGTTAGGTAACGTATATGTCAACTCAGTGTGGGAGGAGTTGTTGAACTCAGAGAGTAGATCTTCTAGTGCTAGTAGGTCTTCAGGGTAAGTGACTACGTATTCTAATCAGTTGTATCTGTGTGAAGACCAAACTACTTCTTACACTGTATTCAAACTTGTTCTGTTTATTAGCACTCCCAAGGCAGACCGACCAAGAAAGTTTCTTGCAAGGAAACCTGGTTATAATGATCCCATTTCTGTGAAAGAGTTGTTCATCCACGCAAAGGTATTATATCAGTCATGACTTAATAAGCAGAGTTTTTTAAGATCTCATGTCTGTCCATGGCTAATTGCAGTACTCAGAGAGGATTTTTGTCCGCAAAGCAATAGACAGTCAGCATTTCCAAACAGTATTCCAAGAGATTTGGGAGAATGTCCGTGCCAACGACAAGAAATCAGTTTACAAACACATTGTCTGCTCTGAAGCAGATGTGAATGCACTACGTGGACAAGCATCGTACACCGTGTCTTTACCCTTATCCAAGATGATGCAACTGGAAGCGAAGGAAGAAACCCTTGAAGCCAAATTCAAAAGCATTGAAGAAGAATTTCAAGAGAAACCAGAGGGATATTCTAAGTCAAGAGGGGACAGAGAGAGTATGGTCAGAGAAGAAACTTCAAACGACTGCTCTTTACTTCACCTTGCTTGTCTTTCCGCGGATATCGGTATGGTGGAATTATTGCTTCAGTATGGTGCAAAAATAAATGCAACAGACTCGAAAGGTCGGACTCCACTTCATCATTGTATCATCAGCAGGAGATACGCAATTGCAAGGTTGCTACTTATGAGGTAAACTTCATCTTAAGATTTCATTACTACTGGTCTTAAACTGGACAAACATTATAAGTCTCTGGTGCAATGATTCAATCACAGGGGAGGAGATCCAAATGCGGTGGATAAAGATAGTAACACGCCGGTCAAATATGCTTTAGAGACAGACCTCAATGACAGTGAACTAATTGCTTTATTAACAGACTCTAAAAGATGATAACCATTTGAATTGCTTATCACACAGAAAGCAGAATGGTATAGCACTAGAAGAGTGTTGCTTTACTGAACTCTTTTGGCCTTCCTCCGCCTTTTAGTTCGTTTTGTACTCATATTTTTGCCCGGCGATTTGTTCATGACGAGCGTAGAGAATACATGTAGATTTGCTTTGGTGGCTTGCTAGGTTGGTATACTGGTTTATACTCTGGTGTACATATGGTCTTTTTATGGGGTTGTATGTTCTGTAAGATTGAAACCTCTGTTTTTGGTTTCACAAATCTGTTTTTGTTGTTTGTGTAATGAAAAGACAAAGACACCATTGTGTGTGTTCTTCTGTTCAGCTGTCGGTTTGATTGGTAACCCTTCAACGCTGTCGTAAATCACAAATCATGAAAGCATAGCAAAAGCTATATTAATTTTTTCTCAATTTTTTATACAGTTTTTTTCCAACCGTTTATATTTACCTTTCTGCATTATTTTCTAACCGTTTACCGCTCCCGCTTACTATTACAATTATCGTTCCGTTTTTGTTCACCAATCGGACCCATTTTGTGGTTTTGCCCATCACAAAACATGTTTGAATCACCTAACATCAATATGATTAATCCAAATTTTATTTTCATTTGATTTCATCTGTATTTCCATCAGTGTATATTAATGAATAATGAACATTACATACTGTACCTTAATACGAGATTATGTTCCTGGAATTTGTCATTAATTCTTTTATCCCTAAAACTGTAACTGCAATGCTAATGACTACATTGTAACATTTAGGACATCAAATCTTTCATTGCCCATTATTGTTAGCCCTTTTGGGCCCAAATACTTACGGGCACGTAAACAACCTAGAACTCACCAAAATGTATATTCGATGGTTTAGAATTTTGGATAGTTTGTAGGTTTCGTTTGCATTTCCGGAGGATTATTTACGATTGATTTACGATTTCGTAGAAAAGAAATTACAAAGTGCTATGTTATTGTTTCTCGAGACTCGATTGAGACATGGAATTAAATAATAATATTGTGTAGGTCTCAAGAAAATGATTCATATGGAGAGGATATGGGAGAGATATGATGAAGATCCTATTCCACCCCACTAGAGTGAGAATTTCAAATGGTGCATGAATGTTTACCCAAAAACATAGTGTGTGAAATGCATAGTTTGACCAGGTTTCTTTCTTGTTTTGTTTTGACATGAGCCAAACAATCAAATCACCGTTGGAATAAGAAAAGTCTACGGACGTATGGGTTCCAATTAATTAATCTCTAACTTAAAAACACCAAGTTCGGAGAGGTGTTTTGCGATTTAATTCTATCAAAACGTGTTCTAGTTAATTAATCTAGGTAAAACGAGATGAAAAAGACCATAGGAAGCAATTACTCCGATTTCGTGTGCTGATTCAAGTTAAAAACATAACCATGAAATACAACAACATTAAAACCAATCACTTTTAAAGAAGCAGTAACGAAAGATTTAGTCTTCAAGGTTTATTATTGTATCTCAACCTTCTGATTTATCTTCTTCAATTGTTTAACCTTTATTTTTAATGCCCTTAATGTATTCGTGTCTTCCACTTTGTTTTAAACAAATCAATTATAACAAGTCGAGTGGGTTTTTCATTATATCCTAATAACTGAATCTTCTCCATCAACAGGCATTGTAATTGGACCATACGACTAATCTGTTTAAATATGTTAAAAATGGAATAGTTATTATGAAATTTGTGAGTTCAACGATCTTTCTAAAGTTATCTAAGTTTTGATATGCCAAATCGATGTATGTTATGTTGAATGTAAATGTGTTATTGGACTATGGAATTAGTCCTCATTTTAATGAAATATGGTGAATCTGTTTTAGATACAAAATTAAGTGTTAACGCTTCAGTCAAAGGTTAGCCAAAAAATAATTGCAAATTTGTTCTGAAATTCAATAATGTTATGTGGGTTAACAAGGAAAAATACGTATTAGATGTAAGTGTTAACGGCTTTTCGAGTATTTTTTACCCAAAAACATATTTATTCCAGGTTCATTAAAGTTTTGTTTTGACATTCACTCAAATTTGGATCAAATAACACCTTAAACAACCTCTTTAATCATTCAAACTACTAACTATAATAAAATGGGTAAATTTTTGTAACATTGGAGTGTAATATTAACCATTGGATAATTAGCGATTTTATAAACGTTCATCGATTCATGATTCATGAAACTTATAAACATCAAAAAGTTCTAAATCTTTAAATATATGATAAATAATGACACGTAATCATATTTAGTGTATGGTCGAGTTTTCAAATGCGAATTTCGTTCAAGTTTGGATCAATAACATTCCAATTATTCGAATTACAACTAAAATAGTTTTTTTGTTAACCGAAATCCCGGTCCGTGGAAAAGCATAATCCAAAGTATAACAACAATTTATAATAAACCAAGATAAAACTATTATTAAAAACCTGTTGAAGTTGGCATTTGACTGGGCCCACTATTATCGTAACAAAAAACTAATCCAAAAGTTGAAATATTTTACAAGATAAATAAATTGAACTTCTTCAAGTTGATTATGCGCATAAGATTGTGTTGGAAGCAAGGAAGCAGTGACTAAAGAAAACAGATTAATCAAGCACGACTAAAATCATATTAGAAGGAGTCATCGTCATTAGATACAATTAATTATGACCCATCGAGCCAAGTTAGCTCCATAAACTAGTGGATTCCATTTTAACAACCATTAATTTAATTGATAATATAAAATAATAGCTAGTGTGTTATATTGGGGTTAAATAAAACGATTAGAAGTATTTGTCTTTTAAAGTGATGTTTAGACAGAAATAGTATATCTTTGTTGAGAGAGAAGTTTTCCAAACTCTATTAGCAAAAAGTTACATTATGCAAAAGGATTACTTACCATGTCCAAACAAAAGAAGTACTAATAAACTTTTTATATCACAGGACTTTTTTCAATTTGAAAATTTACATTACATTAACATTTTATAAACAGAAAACCAGTATTAGTACTCTTGCCAAAAAGCTAGTATTCTACTCTAAGAAAAATATTCTAAGATAATACAAAATATAGTTGTGTTGACATATACTCTCTCCGTTTCATAAAGATACAATTTTTAAAGTTTTCACATATATTAAGAAAACAATTAATACTTAATCATAAATGCATCAATTTTTGTTACTCTACAGTTTCCAATATCTCTAAACCAATAGTAATTTAATAAATTTAATTAATCTTCTTAAAATTTTCAAAATATCATCATTAATTAATAAAATGTGCATAGAAAAGCTAAAAATTATATCTTTGTGAAACAAATTTTTTTTCTAAAACATGCATCTTTGTGAAACGGAGGGAGTAATACACCAATCCTAAAAAGTCACATGACGCATATATAGTATTTTTGAAGATGAAAATTTATAAAATTACTAACATATTTAGAAATGATAATAATTTTTATGATTATTAATATAGTGGAGTGCTCTACTAAATATTAAATAAATATTTTGAGATATAAAAAGATGTTTCTAAAATTTATGAAAAATTTACTACTGCCTTGTTCCATATTAATTTCCGATTTGTAAACATATTTTAAAATAGTTTAGAAAAAAAAAATTAAATGTTTAAAATGAAACTATACATATGAAAATTGTTTAATACATAATGGTTCTGATATTTTTTTTTTGTTCAAAGTTTAGAAAGGTGATATTTTACAATTTAGAATGGTTTACTAATCACAAGTAAATTTAATGTAAGAAAATTTTGAAGATTTTTTAACATTTTTAGAAATAATTTACAAATTTTCAGAAAATAGTTCTTAAAAATTCAGTTAGCATTTTAAAATTGGTATGGGCGTATGGCATACATAAAATGAGCTTACAACATTTTCATTTGGTTAAAAATAAAATTAAGTAAAATATATATTTTATATTAAATTTACCATTTATCAAAGTAATTTAGCATTCTCTTGCTTAGTGCATTCTTTTAATTGTCATCCTTAAATCTTACTACTAGTATTTTTATAAGTCTTGTTTGGAGTTATAAAATAGAATTAACTTTTATTTAAATTTAAACTCAAGCTCAAGTTTGTAGCAACGATTTTTAATACCATAAGCCGACAACATTGAAGCATTGTCGGTGGGGGAGAGTCCGTATTTAAGATTGTTACAGATAACTAAGAAGATTATTTTTGTCGTATTTTCTTCATAATTTGACCCGATCAATTAATTACAAATTTTATGAAACTATTCTTAATTAGACGACCAAAGCACGAGGACAAGAGCCTCGACAACACGTCACTCATGGGCAAATTGATAAAGTCCGGTTAATTGAAACACAACTAAAAAGAACAACTAATACACATCAAATTGCTACTTTCTTCCATCTCATAAAAAAATGTTTTAACATTTTTCACACATTAAAATTTTTTTATTATACCTTTATTTAATATATTATATATTTTTTCCTTTCTAATTAATAATATATAAAAATATAGATAAATTGGAATTTAATTTAGAAATCTATGTTAAAAATACAAACGGCATTTTTATCAAACAAAAATAAAATTTTAAAATGACATTTTTGTAAAACATAAGGAGTATTTTATTCTAATTTAGAAAGCAAACAAAAATAATAATTCCAACTTCTATAACCAAAACCTCGACACAATATATTTAAAATCATAAACTAATTAGTCGTTGAAAAATCTCTATAATATATATTGGGGACACAAACACGGTCCAAAATGTCCAGCACAAACGTTTTTATGCTGTCTCGACACATGGCATATGCTTAATATATGTTATCAACATGTTGATTGATTATAATGCTTAAGAGATAATCAAGTATGTTATCTCTAGTTGACTTGTTAGGAGAAGTTATCTTCTATGATGGAGCCATGCGATTAATTTAACATTTAGAAGATAATATTTTAAATGATCCCATGATCTTAAGAACATCTGACGTACATTGGCGGCTATCGTTATGTGATATATTTTTTTTTTTCAATAGGGTTTATTGAATATACCGAGGCCGTAAACACAAATGGACCGTAATCTATACAGTGAACAGAGCGACATTAGCAAACAAAAAACCCGAGTGTGCAGATAAAGACGAGCCAGCTAAAGCCTACGTATCCAACGCAGAAGATAAACGGACATGCAGCTCCACGCGCCGCCGAGAGAAAAACCGCCGTGAAATCGCCGGCAAACGCTGAGGAAAACAAAGCCGACCCCCACAACCCAATTCACTGCAATTGCCAAAGACCATTCACCGATCAAAGCTTTCAAAGCCACCACACGAGTCACCTGCATAAAAAGGAAAGTGGTTATGCCTTCGCCGGAATCCGCCAAGCTCCAGGAGACACCAGCGATGTATGGACTACAAGTCCATCAGAATCTACCATAAGTTTGTCCTCACAAGCGGTGGCACACCAGCGATATTAATCCTAGCAGAGAAGAAGATCGAAGACGAAACATAGAAAAAACAGGGACCGAATGGTGAGAAGAGAGAGGGGAAGCCGGATCGACAAGAGAACAGAAAACCAGAAAATTCGGTGAACTTCGATGAATCGGAAAGGTCAACCAACCAGAGCAATAAACACCTGAGTTTATTCCGGCGAGGATCGAAAGGATAATCGCCATAGCAAGTCAAAACAAGATCGATCAACGATCGGAAAAGCACAACAAAAGAAATAAACAAACCGCTAAAGCAAACTCGATTTCATCTTTGTGAAAGATGTAATCCGGGAACAAAGAGAATCGAGAGAAAAGTCTCTCTAGAACTAGAGAGAAAAAGCGGTGACTTTGTACAAAGTTTTTCGAACTTTCGTTATGTGATATATTAATGGGTTTTATTGTCTTTCAATAGAAATTTATGAGTTTTTGTTATTTGTATTTCGAGAAATCTTCTTTATAATGTTGTTATTATATAATGGTTTGAATCGTATGACTATATATTTGATCTGTTATAAAAGGTGTGGTAATTATACAAGTATGAAATAAAGTTTACCAAACATTAACCATAAACTCGTATCCTAGTAGCAAAGTGAGTGTTAACAATCTCTTTGCACTCAAGATTTAAATCTTGTTAGCTACCGAGAAATTAAGCTAAAGATATTACTAGCTTTCAAAAAAAATACGTGCAACTGTCATCTTAAATAGACACATCACGTTAATGGAGACTCATCTTAATAGAATTTGGATATCCTAAATTATATTTAAAAAAAAAGTTTACAAAACATCACTTTATGCTTTAAAAACGGATTACCAATCCAAACATCATATTTTTTTCATGGATTACTCAATCAACCATAACACTATACTTTAATTATTTAACTTAATAGAAAATTATTTTTTTCCCAAAACAATTAAACTAATTTCAATTCGTTGCAAACGATAATACATGTGATTAAAGATGCAGGTAGGTAAGGTGCTTTATATGGCTGGACCGTCTTAAAGTTCTTGTTGTGTGTTTTTTTCCAGCTTTAAGATGTGATTCTCACCTTTTTTTTCTGCGAGAAAGTTAGTAAAGTCATTAACAAAAAATTATAACTCAATAATATTATTCCTAATTAGTTCAATGAAAAATTGAAAAGTGATACACATATGGGAAAAAAACATATTATTAAATATGACGTCATCATATGTAGCCAAGCCTAGCCCGTTTCTTCATCTAAACGACTGTCACGCAACTTGCGTGACTAGACGTAACGGAACTCGATAGGAACAAACTTTATAATAAAACTAATTTATTTTTCAAAAATATAGGAAAACATTGAATAATTCATTCTGGCTTTTACCTGCGAGACCCACGTGCGAGGGAAAGGGGACTGCTCACCATGTGGCTGGTGTTCATTAGTTTCATGGATAACCGGGAAGTAACTCCAGCCTTACCCCCTCCCAAATGTAGAAACGACGCGAAAATAAACCGGTTTGACTAGCCTGGCTCGAGTCCCGCCAACCAGATGTCACGAGCCATTTTGTAACTGATGAGGACTAATCAAAGACCTCATTTATAATTAAATCGGATTGAATAAATTGGCTTGGAGTCTGAACACTAGTGGCCGTCAGCGCGTGTGTCGGTATGACGTGGCATGTCACGATGAATATCATAAACCAGGTTTTTTTCTTCCCAACAGGTGAAACATCCATTCGCCGAGACTAAATTATACAAGCAAACCGAAATCCAAAACAATAAAAATAATGAACAACCCGATTTTTTTTTAAAAAGGCGGAAGAAAAGACCGCCACATATTAACATCAGCGAGAAGTCGATATATAAACGCATGTGTCGCTCATCAAACGAACCACCAAGAGTCATAAAGCTAGCGTAGAGGAAAACAAAGTTGAACCTCGTCGGACTAACTCACCATAATTGCCAAAGATCCCTTACCGATCAAAACTTTCCATGACCACCATCCATATGCATCAAAAGAAAACCGGTTGCTAAAACTTCGCTGGAGACCACCAAAGCCATGGAGACACCGCTACCGTATATGTTCAAAGACCTAATAGGATCCACTTGACTCTTGTCCTCTAAAACATTGGCATGAAGACGATATTAATCCAGACAAATCGAATGAGCTAGAGCATATCAAAGCACAGAAAAACCAGGGATTGGATAGCGAAAGGAAGCGAGATCGAGGTCGCAAAGCGAATGAAATAGAAAAATCCCGAAGAGATCTAATAAATCGAAAAAGTAAGCTAGTCATAGAAAGCCCATAAGTTTGTTGGGAGTAGAATTCCGAGAAGATATAAACCCAAAACGAAATCCGATAAAAAAGATCGGGAAAGAAAACACATAAAAAAGAGAAACAAACCGGTGAATCAAACTCGAAATTCTCATCGTGAAAAATAAAGATTGTGAACGAAGAGAGAACGAGGAAAAACCTTTTTCTAAAACTAAAGAAAAAACGGCCTTATCAGTATAACGTTGTTTCTTTCATATACCCAGTTTTGATATTTAACCATAGCAAAATCACAACAAACTAATTTACATTAACAATTTTTATTTATCATTTATATTATTTTATTTTTAAATAATAGTGATTTTGTCTGCATATGGTTTTGTCCGTTTTAACCGATGAATTTTTTTTCTTCATTTTTGTGGATTAATAATCAAAGAACCTGAGTTTTAAAATTCCAGTTTTTAATGTATACTCATTAAACTTTTTTTTTTGCTTTTAAAATAACTATATTTCATAACGCTTACAAACTGCATAAATTTTACCCATAGAGTTTGATTGGTAATAAAAAAAATGGGAGAGAGTGGGATAAATAAAATGGGAAAGAGAGGGAAAGAAAAGGTGGAAAGGAAGAGATTTTGTTACTCTTCCATTTTGCAGCGGGAAAAAAATGAAATTTTTTATGTTTCTCGGCTGAATTGGGCTGAAAAACAATTACTCTACTTCTCATGTGATTGGTGAATAATAGGTGGGGGATCCAGCTGAATTATTTTCTCTCTCTATTTCCCTTTCTTTTATTCCTTACAAGTTACAACCAATCACATCCTATGTGTTCCAGTATTAACGAGTGTTTATAAAAAAAAACAATAGTTTAATAAATTAATTAATTAAGGGGACGAGGGAAAGTAGGGGTTGGTCTGTAGGTTAGGGTTCAAAGATGGGAGAGATTAGGAGAACGGAAGCATGGAGACGTGACCCATTCTTGAATTAGTGCTCCTTAATCAGGCGACACGTGTAGGTCCCATTTGTAATCACCTCACACTAGATTAAATTAAATAGTTGACAAAATAAATAAATTAAATAACTAGGTAGTACAAGAAAACCCAGTCCACCACTAATTAAATTATTATGTATTAATCTCACCCTTTTACGATGTAATTCAACAACATTTTGTTTATTTACTAATCAATAGTACTGTATAAAGGTTAATCCGAAAACATCTTATCATGGTTGGTAATGGACACAGTTAACAGTGTTAGGGAATGATTCCTTTTCTTTTTTGCCAAAAAAGACAACAACAATTATTATTTAGTAAATTGTTTTTCTTGCCATTTATACATTAGAATGTCACATGATACTCTTGTGCTGGATAGAAAAATATTCAAATTATGTATTTATAATTTCGATAATTGACGGATATGGTTTGACATATTTATTATTGATACCAAACAAGATTTCTTAACTTAAAAGGCAACAAAAATATAGAGCACATTTTGCTCGTTTTCCATCGACCCAATTTATCTAACTTTGCATCATGGACCGATTGATCATCAAGAATATAGAAACAAAATATATAAAATGCATGGCTATATATATACCATAGCTAGTAGTGTTAACATCCGTTCATATCAACTACACGAATTCAAATTAATAATTGTATTTTTCTAATCTAGTCTATTTTCGTCTGCCAACCTTTGTATTTAATATTGTACCGTGATAGTTTCAATTATAGGTATATGTCCGATAAATGGTCCAAAATTTTGTATAAAATAGTGTATTATTTTAGGGTAAAAAATACATTTGAAGTTCATACAAGGTTGATAGTTCACCTGGTTAAAACTGTGGGATATCTTATTTTCATTGGAAGAGGTGTATTAGCTGCAAAATATAATTTGTTTGTTGTGATTGAAATAAGACATGTTTAAAAAAGTACAATACGTTGAAGGGATATTATTTTGCTAATTATTTTTTTTCTCAGACCAAAAAAGTGTAGCAAAATAATTTATCTAGTAAATATTTGGATAAATATCCCTAAAGAAATATACGTAGAATATGTACGATACACTTAATATTTGTGTCATTTTTACTAGAAATAGTATTTTGAATATACTGTGTAAAATATGTCATTTTAGAAGCCCATTAAAAGTATATATGGCTTTAAATAATAACAACATCTAAAACATAATAAATTATATATAGATTAAATTATTTTATTTTAACATATATTTTTTTTTTGATTAATTTTTTTTTATTTTAACATATATAACAGTTCAAAATCGTTTTTTTTTAGTATTTGGTTCCAAATACATAATATATATACAATAAAAAGCAAAACGGTTTTGATCTTTTCGTATTAGTATTGGTGTGCCGGATCACAATTACCATTCAAAATCTACTTACATATATTTTCCTGCTAGTAAAATAAATTTTATTTATGTTATAATTTGACGATGACATCCAAAGTATGCGGCAAGAATGAAACATGTAAATCAATTTATCAACGAGCTGAACTGACATGCTTTAGAAAAGCTGTGTCTACTTTTGTGTGTCTTTGATTATAAAATTGACAAGTAATAAATTTCGTAGGCTTTCAACTATGGACTCAAAATAAATAAATAAATTATATATATTGTGATTGACTTTTCTAGCCTTTTAAAATATCAAAAATGGTGGAATACGTTTAAAGACTCAACATACTTAATTAAGGTAAGATAAGAAACGGATTAAAAGATTAGTAATAAATTAAACTAAAGGAAAAGAAAATAGTTTTTCTTTTTAACGGACAAAGATTCCTACTATGGTTGCTTTTAGACCACACACAAATGCTACAGTCTTCCTGGGTCCCACGCCTCTAGCAAGTGCGTTATCAACACGTGAATTTTCTCTCCCAGTTTCTCGTCCATTTTCTGTTTATCTTCGTCCCCTCGACATCTCGCGTGTACCAACTTGTTCATACAAACCCATTTTTTAAATCCAAACTTATCCTGAATTTTTTTTTCTGCTGCTAAAACATATCGGGTTCGATTGGTGAACAAAAACGGAACGATAAGATTAGCGATAAACAGAAATGAAAAGCAGTTAGATAATAGTGCAAAAAGGTAAGAACAAGCGGTTGGAGAAAGCGATAAGAAAAAATTGAGAGAAAAAAATTAATATTATATTTGCTAACGCTTTGATGATTGGTGAATATCAAAGCGGTAAACTCCTTACCGCAACGGTAAGGAGTTACCAATCAGAACCATGGTTGTTCTTGTTTTAAGGATATTGTTTCCGAATGAAGTGTTTCTCTCGGGCTTGCCTCCTTTAAAACATGGTTTACCATATTTTATTAAAATTTTGAATGGTTTTTTGCGATTTTAACGAATAAAATTAACTGCGAACTAAAATATTTTATTTTTAATGCGAATATATTCTATTTTTGACCAAATTATTTATTTTATTTCTCATAAAAATGGTCCATACTTGATTTGTAACGTTTTTTATTTTTTTATCTACACAATTGTTGACTAAAAATCACGAATGATAAAAAATAGATTTAACCATTTATAGATTAATCTGTCTTGACCGTAATTACCATTCAAAACTTCTATATATATAAAGAAGACTTTTCTCTCATCTCCTTAAGCCACTTCATCATCTCAATTTATTGTATGTTTTTTTATTTCATTTAATTTAAATCTATATATCTTATTAAAAAAATATGAAAGGTCATTCATATTATATATCAATATTTAATCAATATAATTTATCTTCATCCAAATTTATGATACATTATTTTTATTTTCACTTAATGCTTTAATAGGTAAGCTTTTTTTACTAGAATATACTTAAAATTATTTAATCTTAATTATACTAATTTATTAATATAATATATCAAAATCATAATAATCCAATAATAAAATTAATTTTAAATCAGCAATTTAAGAAAAAATAAGAAAAAAGAGGATATAAATTGATTAACAACAAACATCTAAAATAGAAAATAATTTATATATATCAATCGATCGTATTTATAAACACATATTACAGTCGACGTTAGAATCAAAATAGAATGCATATTGAGAACAAATATAACCAATTATTCTTTCTTGATAATTTATATTTATAGTAAGATAACCTACATGTCTCTTATAAGTTCTCTAATAAGAATAAATCAAAATATTCAAATTAGTATTTTTAACTAAAAAATTAATTAAATATTTCTAAATATCTCATCATTTTAATTTATTGCACAATATTTTTATTTCATTTATTTTAAATATATATCTTATTAAAATAAATAAGGTCATTTTCATATTATATATCATAAAACCAAAATTCAATCAAATTAATTTATCCTTATCTAAATTTAGGACACATTATTTTAATTTCACTTAATGCTTTAAATATGCAAACTTTATTACTAGAATATACTCAAAAAGTGTTTCTTATTGATTATACTAATTTATTAATATAAACAGAAAATTGTAAAAAAAAACAGAAATAGTAATAATCTAATAATAAAATTAATTTTAAATCAGAAATTTTAGGAAAAATAATAAGAATAAATGGAGATACAAAATGATTAAAAACAAACATCTAAAATAAAAAATAATCTTAATTATAATGATATATTAATATAAATTGAAGCAAAAAATAGTAATAATCCAATAATAAAATCAATTTTAAATCGGCGATCTTAGGATACAAATAATAAGAAGAAATAAGGATACAAATTGCATTAACAACAAACATCTAAAATAATATGTATATATCGATTGATTGTATTTATAATGACATATATTACACTCGATGTTAGAATCAAAATAGAATGTATAATGTGAACAAATATAACCAGTTAATCTTTCTTGAAAATTTTATATTTACGGTAAGATAACCTATAGTCTCTTATAAGAACAAATAAAAATATTCAAATTAGTATTTTTAACTAAAAAGTCAATTAAATATTTCTATTTTTTTTTAGAATTTATGATGTTGTTTCAGATTTTTTTTTTAAAATATTTTCTCCACTCAACAAATATTAGAATTCAATATATAATTTAAGATTTAAAAATAAAAATTGTTTATCTGTTTATATGCTCACCCGCCCTACGGACGGGTTAATTTCTAGTTCTACTATATTTTATGTTCAATCGATATTTTATTTTATGGCCACTGTTTATAAATTATTATGTATTCGATTTTTGTATTCTACTTTTTAAAATAAAAATAGACAATTATAAAATTAGGCTATACAATATAAACATAAAAATACTATAGTGTAAGATTTACCGTTTTCTTGTTCAAAAAAAAAAAAAGATTTACCGTTTCATTCTTATTCCCAATTAGACATCGGATCTATAGAATAATTAAACACCAATAATTACGAGATACTAAAAAAGAAAAAGCTTCTTTAGTTTCATTCATATTTGGCCAATATTTTTTTTTAGAAATAATAATTGATCCTATTAGCCACTTGACACTTGTATGGAGTGATTACAATTAACAACTCTCATCTATTGTATGACACCGAATCTAATCTTTGAGATATCTTATTAAAACATTGATATGAATGTTTTTCTTTCTATAGTAATTTTTTTTTTTTCTATAGTAATTTTGATTTCGAAAAGATAGCATTGTATACTGTACTAATCCAATATGTTTATGGTACTTGTTCAGCAATATTAGTATAAAACATTTTAGGTAATTGGAGTACTTGGAATATTTTATCGAGTTTTCTATTTTTGTTCAGCAACAAGATATTATACTTTAGTATATTTTCTTACATAGTTCCATTTCATATAATATTAACAATCCTTTTAATTTTGGTATTATATGACTTTTAATCTAATTAAGAGTTTGACCCAAAAAAAAATCTAATTAAGAAAACACAATTAGTTACGCTATAGAGATTCACGAGAAGAAAATTTTGATAAGCGCATGATAGCTTAAAGAGCGTGGGAAAAGACACCCAAAATATCTAGATAATGCTAAAATGCGCTTTTCTTTAATGCCACGTTGCCATTCAGTCCTCCCTACGTCCACCCAGACCTGCCTGTTCACAGCACGACAAAGCCACTTCCCAATAAAAACACAACACCTTTCTCATTAACGCTCTCTTTACACAAACTCCGTTATCTTTTTAAAACCAATTAATACAAGACGTGTGCTCACGACGTGTTGACGCCGTTAGTTCCCATAAGGTTAAGCATCTTTTATTTTAGGCATGGGCGTTCGGATTCGGTTCGGGTTTTTCGAGTTTTCGGGTTTTCGGGTTTAGAGATATAAACCCATTCAGGTATTCTAGAATTTCGGTTCGGGTTCGGTTCGGTTCCATTCAGGTTCGGTTCGGGTTCGGGTATCCGAAAAACATAAAACAAAAATAAAAATTAGTTATATTTAAATAAAATTCATTAAATTTTGATTAATATAACAAAACTCTTCATATATTTTGTTTATTTTTGATAATTTATTTATTTTAATCTAAAAATAACTAATATATTTAAGTTTATAATTGTAATTTTGGATAATTTTGTTATATTAAGTATTAATATAATTAATATTTTAGGTATATAATTGTAAGTCGGATATTTCGGGTACCTATTCGGTTCTCGGTTCGGGTCGGGTTCGGGTTCGGTTCTTCAGATATAGGAGTTTAGGACCCGTTCGGATATTTTGACGGTTCAGGTTCGGGTTCGGTTCTACTTTTTTGGTTCGGGTTCGGTTCGGTATTTCGGGTCCATTATGCCTAACCCTACTTTATTTCTTGCTAATCTATATTACTACCATCTAAATATTAATCTAGATGATAATTACACCAAGTTTCAACCGATGGTTCAATATTTTTCTTTTATTTTTGTCAAAACATATGGTTAATTTTCAACAACGTATTCTTCGAGCGAGTATGGAGCTGTTCGTTGGATCATTTGACATATCCATCCAGATGGTTCATTTAAATGATCCATCCAAATGATCCATCTGAATGTTGTTCGTTGTTTTTTCAATGTTTTTTTCGATGTTCATTTGAATGAATCATTTAGATGAACATGTGTTTGTTTGCTTATTTTTTTTGTAAACTTCAATTTCATCTAGATAAGTTTAATAAGAAAATGACTAAACTACTCTACTTTAAACTAATTATATTTTTAGTTTTAATCTTTACTATATTATTTTAAATACTAATCTAAAATATATTTACAACTAATTATTTTTTAAACTATTATTATATTGACATGAAAACACAATATTATAGATTTGGCGGGAAAATGTGATTTTGCGTTTTTTTAAAAAAAAATGATTTTTACGGTTTTAGCAGAAAAACACTATTTTATGATTTTTGCGGAAAAACGCGATTTTACGGTTTTGGGGAGAAAACACGATTTTTTGGTTGTGACGAAAAACACGATTTTCGGTTTTGGCGGAAAAAGCGATTTGGCGGTTTTTGCGGGAAAAAGCGATTTTGCGGTTTTGGCAGGAAAATGTGATTTTGCGGTTTTGGCGGGAAAAAGCGATTTTGCGGTTTTGGCGGGAAAAGCGATTTTGCGGTTATGGCGGAAAAATGCAATTTTGCGGTTTTGGCGGGAAAACGCGATTTTGCGGTTTTGACGGAAAAACGCGATTTTGCGGTTTTGGAGAGAAAACGCTATTTTGCGGTTTTGGAGAGAAAACGTTATTTTGCGTTTTTGGCGGGAAAACGCGATTTTGCGGTTTTAGCGGAAAAACGCGATTTGCAATTTTGGCGGGAAAACACGATTTCAGTTTTTGGCGGGAAAACACGATTTTACGGTTTTGGCAGGAAAACACGATTTTACGGTTTTGACGGAAAACACGATTTTATTTAGTTTATGTTCATTTACTCATTTAGAATTTGCATTCAAATGATCCATTTAAATAATTAGGGTATATTAGTAATTTGTTATTTTTGGATAAATCATCTCCATTCAAATGATCCAATTTGGTTCATCTAGATGAGTTTAAAAATTTTGCCTAAATTTTTAAAACTCATTCAGATGATCCATCTGGATGGAGATGAGATTCATCTGAATGGATGTCGTTTTTGTTACTAAACGAACATCAATTTTCATCTCCATCCAGATGGATCATCTGAATGGACAAACGAACAACACCTATGTTGTTTTTTATTGGTAACGATTCCAACAGATGATATATTTTAGGCTAAGACAAATACAAGACGGATTAGTCTGCGAGCAGATAGAATAATGCAAACAATGCAAACAGAAAAAATAAACAGTCCATTGCAGATTAAATATAGACTAGTTTTATAAACAAATAAATGCGGTCAACAGAATAAAAAAAACAAAATAGTCCACTGCGGACTAAATGTGGACTAGTTTTATAAACAAATAAATGCGGTCAATAATGGACTATTGTTGCGGACTAAATGTGGACTAGTTTTATGAACAAATAAATGCGGTCAACAGAACAAAAATAAAGCAGTCCAGTGCGAACTAAATGTAAACTAGTTTTATAAACAAATAAATGCGGTCAATAATGGACTATTATTGCGGACTAAATATGGACTAGTTTTATGAACAAATAAATGAGGTCAACAGAACAAAAAAATAAAGTAGTCCACTGCGGACTAAATGTGGACTAATTTTATAAATAAATAAATGCGGTCAACAATGGACTATTGTTGCGGAGACTAGTTTTATGAACAAATAAATGAGGTCAACATAACAAAAAATAAAGCTGTCCACTGCGGACTAAATATAAACTATTTTTATAAACAAATAAATGCGGTCAACAATGGACTATTGTTGCGGACTAAATATAGACTAGTTTTATGAACAAATAAATGAGGTCGATAGAACAAAAAAAATAAAGTAGTCCACTGCACACTAAATGTGGACTAATTTTATAAATAAATAAATGCGGTCAACAATGGATTATTGTTGCGGACTAAATGTGAACTAGTTTTATAAATAAATAAATGCGGTCAATAGTAAACTATTGTCTATTCTAAAAATAGTGTGGTTTGTATTTTAATTAGTCCACTGTAACCGTAAAAACCATTCGAGACCTTAGAAAAAAACTATATATATTAAGATAATAAATGAAATGGAGTAAAGAAAATAATTTCGTCACTTGTCTTTCGCTTTGTGAGGTCGCAGACCCTGGTCCCCCGTAAATGGTTACAACCGGAAATAGCCAGTGAAAGGGGAATGGTAACCGGTGAATGTCAGTTTAACGTATGGTTAGAAGTTCACCGCGGTTGAAGCGAAGTTTTGACTACTCTGGTTAAGCCTTTGGTCGCCTCAAACCCAGAAATCAAAGACAGGAAGAAAAAAAAGAGAGAGAGAGAGAAGAGAAAAAAGGAGTCTGGCTTCTCGTCGATGAACAAGCGTCTGTAACTCCGATAAGGCCATAATCGAGAAGACAAGGGAGGGAGAGAGCTAAATCGAGCGAAATTTGAGGTGAAATTGGTGAGTTTACTCGTTTGATTCTAGGGTTTATCTCTTCAGTAGCTGTATCTGGTAATGTAAAGGAGCTAAACGAGTGGTTATTGTGTTTGTGATAGAGATAGAGACGAAGAACGGAATCAAGTGCTGTAGCGAGACGAGTTTTGAGGTTTTTCTGGGAGATAAGAGGTGGATTTGGAGATTTTATTGTTGCTTAGAGGCTTCTTCGTTACCAGATGAAACAGATCTGAGCTTGAAGTATGGCGAGTTCGGATGTCTCTATGAAAGGAAATCGTGGAGGAGATAACTTTTCCTCCGCCGGTTACAGTGACCCAAAGGATACCAGAAATGGCTCTCTCGCCGGAGAGGGGCAAAAAAGTAATTCCAACCGAGAGCGTGTTGGTAAGTACTCCGTTTCTGAATTTTCTTATCGTGGTTTTGGTTACAGAGTGAGCTGATCTAATTTCTATCTTTTTCTTCTGTATAGTCGATCCTGAAGCTGCTCTCTACAGAGAGCTATGGCACGCTTGTGCTGGTCCGCTCGTGACGGTCCCTCGTCAAGACGACCGAGTCTTCTATTTCCCTCAGGGACATATCGAGCAGGTGAGATTTCATCTCTGAGTTTTTTTTTTGTTGAGATAATTTCTTGTTATATATTTTTTGTCGTTTTCTTGATGATTAGGTGGAGGCATCGACAAATCAGGCAGCAGAACAGCAGATGCCTCTCTATGATCTTCCATCGAAGCTTCTTTGTCGAGTTATTAATGTAAATTTAAAGGTAGGCTTCTCTCAATTCATTGGAAAGGTTTGGTTTCTGAGTCTTGATTTGAATTGTCTACTAACAATAGATTTGTCTGTGATTTTACAGGCAGAGGCAGACACCGACGAAGTTTATGCGCAGATTACTCTTCTTCCCGAGCCTAACGTATGTTTTGTTTTTCTAAAATTCATTAGCTTGATCTTATTCTATAGTTGATGAGTTCTATTTTTGTTTTTCTTACAGCAAGATGAAAATGCAATCGAGAAAGAGGCGCCTCCTCCTCCGCCCCCGAGGTTCCAGGTGCATTCCTTCTGCAAAACCCTGACTGCATCGGACACAAGTACACATGGTGGATTTTCTGTACTTAGGCGGCATGCAGAGGAATGTCTCCCAGCTCTGGTTGGTGTTTCATTTATCTATTGAACCTATTTTCCTGGGTTTTGTGCTATGATCGTTTTTAATTGACCCTTTGTTTATTCTCTCAGGATATGTCACGTCAACCTCCTTCTCAGGAGTTAGTTGCAAAAGATTTGCATGCAAATGAGTGGCGTTTTAGACATATTTTCCGAGGTATAGGAGTTTGTATGAAGTGTTATTAGTGTATATATTTCTGTTCCTTGAATCTTCATGTCAGCAAACTCCTGTGGTTGTTGATGTTTGTGATGATGTATACCAGGTCAACCACGAAGACATTTGCTTCAGAGTGGATGGAGCGTGTTTGTTAGTTCCAAGAGGCTGATTGCAGGCGATGCTTTTATATTTCTAAGGTTTGTGGATTTTTATGTTCATGATAGTCTTCACCTGAACTGTCTGTGTTTTCCTTTGATGTGAAATATCTAATTCTTCTGTAGGGGTGAGAACGGGGAATTACGTGTGGGTGTAAGGCGTGCAATGCGACAACAGGGAAATGTGCCATCTTCTGTTATATCGAGCCACAGCATGCATCTTGGAGTACTGGCCACCGCATGGCATGCCATTTCAACAGGAACCATGTTTACAGTCTACTATAAACCAAGGTTTGTTTTGTTTTATCTAACATGACAGCTTTCAGCCTTTGCTGTTTTTGTCTCATTGTTTGATGCCTGCGAGTGTTACTAATTGTTCATGCATTGTGGTTTTGTTTGCGACAGGACAAGTCCATCTGAGTTTATTGTTCCGTTTGAGCAGTATATGGAGTCTGTGAAGAATAACTACTCCATAGGCATGAGATTTAAAATGAGATTTGAAGGCGAAGAGGCTCCTGAGCAGAGGTAAAAATGTCTCCTGCTTTTTAATAGATAATACACAGTTTGTTTCGTTCAATGTATCCGAATGTCTCTTATCTGATTCCCTGTGAAAGGCGAAGCTTACAAATTGTATTGATTTATAAGGTTTACTGGCACAATTGTTGGGATTGAAGACTCTGAGCCCACGAGGTGGGCAAAATCAAAGTGGAGATCCCTCAAGGTATATGATCTAGTTCATAGAGAAGATCAAGACTATTGTTATCGTGAATTGAACGCTAAATTTTTAATTTTCTTTCAGGTAAGATGGGACGAGACTTCTAGTATTCCTCGCCCTGAAAGAGTTTCTCCGTGGAAGATAGAGCAAGCTCTTGCTCCTCCCGCTTTGAATCCTGTTCCGATGCCTAGGCCTAAGAGGCCCAGATCTAATATGGCTCCTTCATCTCCTGACCCTTCCATGCGTATAAGAGAAGGTAAAGTCTTTGTTGCAGTGCTTCTGACTATATTTGTGTATGTGAAAACTAAATCATACTCGTTAATTGTGGAAGACTAATTTATTGTCCACGTAACAGGCTCATCTAAGGCAAACATGGACCCTTTACCAGCAAGTGGACTTTCAAGGGTCTTGCAAGGTCAAGAATACCCGACCTTGAGAACAAAACATACTGAGAGTGTCGAGTGCGATGCTCCTGAGAATTCTGTTGTGTGGCAATCTTCAGCGGATGATGACAAGGTTGATGTGGTTTCGACTTCTAGAAGATATGAGAACTGGATGTCCTCAGGGAGACATGAACCAACTTACACTGATTTGCTTTCTGGCTTTGGGACGAACATAGATCCATCCCACAGTCATCAGATACCTTTTTATGACCATTCATCATCACCCTCTGTGGCTGCAAAGAAAATCATTAACGATCAGGAGGGTAAGTTTGATTATTTTGCTAACCAGTGGCAGATGATGCACTCTGGTCTTTCCCTGAAGTTACATGAATCTCCTAAGATCCCCGCAGCATCTGATGCCTCTTTCCAAGGACTTGGCAAATATGGCGAATATACGGTGCTTCGTACTCTGACGACTGAGACTACTGGTGGTAACTGGCCAATACGTCCCCGTGCTTTGAATTATTTTGAGGAAGCGGTTAATGCTCAGGCACAAGCGCAAGCACAGGCTAGGGAGCATGTAACAAAACGACCTGCAATGGTACAAGAGGAGACACCAAAGTCAAGAGACGGGAACTGCAGGCTTTTTGGCATTCCTCTGGTCAACAACATGAATGGCACCGATTCAACTATGTCTCAGAGAAACAACTTAAATGAGACTGCAGGGCTTACACAGATAGCATCTCCGAAGGTTCATGATCTTTCTGATCAGTCAAAAGGGTCAAAATCGACAAATGATCATCGTGAACAAGGAAGACCATTCCAGTCTAATCGTCCCCATCCGAAAGACGTTCATAGTAAATCAAACTCAAGTAGGAGTTGCACAAAGGTGAGTTTTATGCTATCATTACAAATAGTATGAGCTTGTAAGAAACCGTGAACCAGTTCTCGACTAATATACCACACATTGGTTTTATCTTGAAAAGGTTCACAAGCAGGGCATTGCACTTGGCCGGTCAGTGGATCTCTCGAAGTTCCAGAACTACGAGGAGTTAATAGCTGAATTGGATAATCTATTCGAGTTCAATGGAGAGTTGATGAGTCCTAAGAAGGATTGGCTGATAGTGTACACAGATGATGAGAACGATATGATGCTTGTTGGAGACGATCCTTGGCAGTAAGATTCTGCAATTTTTTTTCCTTCTTCTATACTTTAATGTATATCTTTGTTGATATTTTATTTACGCACAGGGAGTTTTGTTGCATGGTTCGTAAGATCTTCATATACACAAAAGAGGAAGTCAGGAAGATGAACCCGGGAACTCTAAGCTGTAGGAGCGAGGAAGAAGCAGTTGTTGGGGAAGGATCAGATGCAAAGGACGCCAAGTCTGCATCGAATCCTTCATTGTCCAGCGCCGGAAACTCTTAAACCGAACACACCCTTTTTCTACAAGCCGAGGTATGTATTTTTAACAGGACAGATCACGAGACAGACAAGGAGACAGAACCATAGAAATGATATTTGGTATGTTTGTCACGCAGGGGAGGATGAGGTAGGAACCCAAATCAGGAGGGGAGTTTGATGGTGTAGCCTGGAGAGCAGGGTTTTTAAGATATGGTATTGAAAAAAGAAAATGCAATTTTTGAAGTATTTTGTTGGGAACTTAGAATATTAGCATCTTCAACCACCCCTATTATCTAATAATAATAATCAGTATACATATTATAAAGTAAACAAAAAAGGTTACTGGTATTATATAGTAGAATATGGAAGGCTCTTTTAAGTAGAAATGATTATGGTATGGAGTTTGTAGATGGAGGGTGGTATCGGTTCTTGTTATATGTATTTCTTTCTTTTCTCTCTTTAAAAGATCTTGAAAGTCTATTATTGTTTATATAATTAATCTCAATGTACATAAGTTTTTTTTTTAAGATTTTGAATAGTACTGCATATACAAGTCTATCGCCCGTGACCAGCAAAACAAAAAACAATCACAAATCATAATTTGATAACGGTTAACCAATTGATCGATCATCAAAACCATATGTGGAACATCCAGCTATCGGCTGTCCGAAGTTATGGAACCAGAAGAAGTAGCTTTGGTATTGAGTATTCCATTTAGTCATCTACATAGATCGGATACTTTTCAGGAGCAAAGTGATATAACTATCTTCAGTGAGCCAAGCATTACGAGTCTTCTAGCTTTCTCGTGGAAGATAAAGTGTCCACCTAAGATACATCATTTCTTATGGCAAGCACTATCATGCTATTTACCGGTTATGAGGAATTTAAAGGGAAGGGGAATAAGATGTGATACTAAGTTTGCTAGATGCGGAGCCGAAGAAGAATCAATAAATCATGTATTATTTGAATGTCCCCCAAGTCCCTAACAATACAAGTTTGGACGCTTTCCCAGATACCAACAAATTCCGATTTTTTCCGTCGACATCCCTTTACACAAATATGGATTATTTATTTTAGAGAACACCATCGGATACTAAATGTGATATATATCCATGGTTAATATGGTATATTTGGAAAAGCAAAAATGACATGGTTTATAATCATTTTGATAAGAGCCCCCATGACACTTTAAGAATAGCAGAGACCGAATACACGATACGGGCAGAGGCGATAGATGCGGTACAAGAACCAAGGACAGGGTCAGAACGAGTTACCACCACTGACACATATTTGTTTAAAAATAGACAATGGTGTTTCGTAGATGGATCTTAGAAGGAAGGAGATCAGTACTCATGACAAGGGTGATATAGCTATTATGGGAATGAAGAAAATGTTTTGATGGGAGCGATGAACATTAGGACGAGTTTATCACCGTTACATTCAGAATTTGAAGCTCTTATCTGGGCTATGGTATGCATGAAACATCATCAATACACCCACATTGCATTTGCTACAGACTGTTCGGAATTGGTGAAGATAGTGTCGGAACCAGAAGAATGGTCAGCTTTCTCAATCCACCTAGAAGAGTTCGAACGAAGGAAGGAGCTCTTTACAAGCTTTGAACTCATTCACATACTGCTCGGAAAAAATTTGATAGCAGACAGATTAGTACGAAGTGCCCGTCTTAGGCTGTCATACTCAATCCATGTTGGACCGGAGTCACCATATTGGATTAGTGATAGATAGATTTTATTTAAGTATATTGTTGACAAAAAAAGAAAGAAAGAATAGTACTGCATATACATCTTCTCTAGTCACAAGTGTTTGTCTTGCTTTTGGTGTTGATTTTTATGGTTAAATATAAGTTAAAATGTTGCTCTCTGTTCTCATCAGTTAAGAAATTGTTTGTGTTTGGTACAGTAAATCTTATCCGGATACCGATTCAGGGAAAAAATGATGCAAGTGAGACACTGTATAAAACACAGGATCTCGAAAGTGTTACCATTACATGGGTTTTCATTATTTATTTAAAAACGAATAGAGTTATCAACTGGGTATATAAAATATAAATATAAGCTAAATCTATCAAATGCTTGATTGATTGTCTTGATATTCAGAAAACGTTGCGTGAAATCTGTTCACTTGTATCATTCGTTGAATTCATAATCACTGGCGAACAATGTTAAACCAATATCAATCACATAACTTGCATGAAGAAAATGAGACATCATCAGTTTGATTTTCCGTCGATGTGAAGGACACACAGTTGACCAAACACTAACCGATCATGAATTTCTAGCTCGCATTACATTGAACAAAAAAGCGCGTCTTCGTCACGCGCTTAACCCAAAAACTCTTTCTAAGTTTTTTTCCAGATCTTCTTTTCTGGGTCTCCTTTGCCGCTGGCGTCTCTCGCCGGTGTGCTTAGGAGACCCTCCGGTCTAATATAATCGTTCTTCATCGACGGCCGTGAGACATGGAGGTGACTACAGGTGCTCCTTTCTTCTTCTCCGAGACGCTGAATGGTGTTTCCTAGGAAGTAGAGTCGCGGCGGAAGCTCCATGGCAGTTGAGTTGCATCGTCAGATCTGGTGGTAGTGGACTCCGTTTGAGGACGGTGGAGGGACTATGTGCAGATTTGGCTCGGGAAATCGAAGCTTAGAGATGTGGCTCTGTTTCCTAGGAAGGTAGGGTTTGCGTTGTTTGTTAGAGGTGTCACTGTCAACGGTGGCGATTCCCTCCGGAGGATGGCGGTTCCTTTTGGCGGTGTCTCTGCTTGAAGCGGTGGTGGGACTCTGACCGGATCGAGGTTCAAGGTTGAGTGCGGCGGAGACGAGATGGGTGACGGTGAACCAGGTGTTTGGAGATCTATATGGTGAAGACGAGTGGGTTGTTCTCCTCCGTGTGAGTGACTATTGTGGCCGTGGGACAAATCTCTGAAAGTGGTTGGGTACCTCGAAAACCCGTCGTGGCGGATCTGTGCTCCGGTTGTGGACTAACCGGTGTCGTGGCGAAATCCGGCGAGGTGAATGAAATCCACCTGCTTGAGTCCATCGGAGATGAAGCTTTTTGCTTCCCGTCTTCTTCCCACCCTTTGTTCTTCCCTCTTTTGCTCCAACATTTTTTGTATTAGCCTAATCTTTGTTTCGTGTTAGTCTGCCAGAATTTTGCCCGGAAAGTCTTTGTGTTGTTGTGGCCGGCGCCCGATTCTTTAGTCGGGATGATTTTAATTAATAATATATATTATATTAAAAAAAAAATTGATGAAAAAAATGAGTTTCTAGCTCTTACAAAATGTACCTCGTTTAAGAGTACATGTACCTTTTTTTTTTGTCAACATTGGCTAAGGCCCAAAGGGCCGGGTCCAACAAACAATACAGGAAGTTCACAGATTTTAAGAGAATGGGCTTTATAGAATTAGTCAGCCCATACGGGTCCAAAAACAAGGATAAGAACGCGCAAGCACGTGGCAACCCAGGAGCGTACGCCGGCATGCAACCGCCGGGAAACAAATAACCCAGCCTGACTCGCCGGAAAACGCCAATTGACTCAAAATCTGAAGCGCTGAGGAAGACTTGCTGCCGATCTCGCTCATCCGCCGAAGATACCACTTGAAGAGAACCACCGGGAGAGAAAACCAACTTCAAAACCCATCAGAAAACGCGATGCCGAGGAAGCTCTGCCGCCGGCCAATCGACATACGTATCGGCCATTGAGTCCCAGCCATAAACGGGAATTAGCGACTGAGATATTACTCCAAGAGAATCGTGCCTCCGAGAAGGAAAGAGAAGAACACCGGACTTCAAGCAGGAGAAGAAGCAGGGATGGTGATCGGGAGAGCTCCGACACGCACGGCGGAGCAAGAGTTGGTCCGAGAGAAACGGACCATTAGCGGATTCAAATCCGCTTTATTCAATCCAAAACAAGCCGAACCAAGAGTAAAACGGAACACACACAGAGGATCGGCAAGAGATTGAAACCGACGGGGAAAAAAGATTGATGTTCTCGAGAGAAACATGTAATCAGAAAAAAAAACCCCGAGAAAACATAAACAAAGTCGCCGATCTCTATCGAAGCACCGCGCTTCTGAAAGATAAAGATGAGAGAAGAATGCGGTGATCGAAGAACGATCGAGAGAAAATTCTCTCTTTACAAGTAGAGAGAGAGCGCGACTCCTCTGACAATTTCGTTTAAAATATTTTGAGTACCTGTAGCTGTCCTAAGCAAAAGACCATGTCCCAATATTGTTATTTTTATTTTTATTTTTATTTTTAAATCATTCAACATAAAAATGTTATCGTTGCATTCTTCTCTTTATTATTCTGCACCATCGACACTTATCCTGCTGAGTCTGATACCGATATGGACACCTCAACCAGCCATGTCTATTATTATTAGTAATTTTTATAATTCCCAAAATTATAGTTTTTATTAACTGTGGGTGGGGTGCCCACCACTTGGACACACTATTTGAGGGAATAAACATGCATAAGAAGTTTCGTGAAGCATAATAAAACAATACGACGCCGCTTCTCGATCTTCCCGTTTTCTTCTTCTTCTTTAAACAAATACTATTCCTCGTTTAACTATTTTTCTTTCTTTCGGGGACGCTTTGCTTCCTTGTATGATGTTGCGGCCGTACGACAACAACGGTGATACGATGGTTACCGTTGAATCTCAGAAATCTGTTCCGACGCCGTTTCTCATCAAAACTTATAACCTCGTCGAAGATCCTTCCATGGACGACGTTATCTCCTGGAACGAAGATGGTTCCTCCTTCGTCGTCTGGAATCCAACAGATTTCGCTAGAGATTTGCTTCCCAAACACTTCAAACACAACAACTTCTCCAGCTTCGTCCGTCAGCTCAACACTTACGTACGTCTTAAATCAACCTTCGATTTCGTTTAGACCAGTGTATTACTTGTGTCTTCTTGTCGGTTCCGGATTTTAAGCCTTGTTTGGTTCTTAGGGATTCAAAAAAATTGTTCCGGATCAATGGGAGTTTTCCAACGAATTTTTCCGGAGAGGACAGAAACGTCTTCTCAGCGACATCCACCGTCGCAAATTTACGCCTCATCAACCAGCTGTTGCTCCGCCGCCTCAAGTGGTGTCGGAGAAAACCGTTGTGTCTCCGTCGAATTCAGGGGAGGATAAGGCCATGTCTCAGTCGTCGTTTTATTGTCAAACCGGAAATGGTGGTGTATCTGTTGAGCTATTGGAGGAGAACGAGAAGCTTCGGAGTCAGAACATGCAGCTTAACCGTGAGCTCACTCAGATGAAATCTCTCTGTGGTAATATCTTTACCCTCATGTCGAACTATGACGGAACTCCGACAGATGGAAGCTGTTCTCCGGGAGCTAGTAGCAGTCATGAAACGATGAAACCGGTGGAGATTTTACCGGCGGAAGTTGAGGAAGAAGCGAGTCATAGGCTGTTTGGTGTTTCGATAGGATTGAAACGGACAAGAAGTGAAGGAGTTGAGGTGGAGAGAGGAGAGAATTCTGGCGGAGGAGGGGAGAAGGAGGAGACGCCGTGGCTGAGACAATCTAATCGAGCCAATCAGAGAGTTTGTAATTAACGGCTTAGATCTATGTTGTGTAGTAGATATATGTGCGCCAAGTAGAGGATTAAAAGCTTTCAACAATCAGCACGTGTCTTCTCTGTTGTCAACAAGTTTCATCAAAATCTTGACTTTTTCGAATATTTTGTAATTTTTTTTTTTTTAATATTCATAAATATTATGCGAGTTTTCTTTTGGCATCAAATCATGCCAGTTCTGAATGTGAATGGTAAAAGTTTGCTTATATCCTTTGTGGTTGATATGAAACATATGGCTGGCGACATCGACATCACTCTAAATTAGCAATTATCGATTTAAAATTTGGTTGCTGATTTTAACGGCGATTTTGAGAAAAAAAAATCTAACAACAGTCGCAACGACTTTAAAACGAACAACACATCACTGGTTGCTAGCGAGTACGAAACAAACATGGCCTATCTCAATAGTGTTCATTTGTTTTTTTCGGTGATGTGCATTTGCTTGTTCTTGATGTGGATGTTATGATAAAGAGACAGACAAGTAAACACCGGAATGCATAACTCTCCAATATGTTCATCTTCTATAATTCATCTTTCATCAGATAATGAAGTTCTCTCTTGTAATTCTCATCCAATAAAAAGTTAAACAAACCAGTAATTCTTACACACAAAACATTTATATTGCAAATTGTGTCGCCCAGTGCTAGCTCGTTTTAACCATCATATTTAGCTCTGGGACTTTTAACCGAATCGAATTTTTCGAACTCGGTTCGGTTCAGTTAATTTTGTTCGGATAGTTTGGTGGTTTTTAAATTTATATTTGGTTTTCGATTCGGTTTGATTCGACGAACCGTTCGATTAACCGAAGTTTTTTTAAATAAATCAAAATAAACCGATTTTAACTAAATATATTAATTTTTTTGAACGAAACCGAAACAAAGAATCGAAGTCTCATGCCTAATCATATACCTAATAGTAATCCGAGCCTGAAGGTAGAGAAACAAGAAGAAACTACCGATTAACCGGTTAATAAATAATATAAATAGAAGACTAAATTAACCGGTTTTTTTTTTTTTGGGGACAAATTAACCGGTTGTTTATAAGGAGTAATAGTCTTAAATGCCACTTTCTTAGAAAAACTAATCACAAATGCCACCTTCTGGGAAAATTACAAATTTACCCTTAATGAATCTCAATAATGATTTGTCAGGCTTAAATAGCATTAAATCAGTATAGATTTGTAAAATACACGGTAGTTCAGGTGGTCGCGCGCGTCTCTGTGCGCGCGTCGCGTCCAGGGTTCGAATCCTCCTATTGCGGTACAACTGGTACAACTGGAGGATTATTATTATGTCAGTTGTACCAGTCCATCTTAGTACAACTGGTACATCTGTGAGGGCAGTTGTACTGGTACAACTGGTACATCTAGGAGGGCAGTTGTACCATACGGGTGATGAATTTTTCATTTAAAAAATCTCAGGGGTACAAATTAACCGGATGTTTATAAGACAAAAAACCTAACAAGTTAACCGGTTAATAAACCCGAAACAGTTGTCACTTGTTTTAGTTGTTCTTGCTCTGCTCTGCTCTCCGCCGCCTTGTCACTCAAAATTCCATCATCTTTGATTCCATCTCAGATAAATCTCGTGCATCTTCATCTGGTTTCGTTTCGATCTAAGATTTATTTCTTTCGCTTCTTCCTTTTCCAAGGTTTGTGTTCGATCTCATAGTACACTGATTGAGAAACTCCTAATTGTTGCCTCCTTTCGATTGATCGTATAGTCATCCACCTAGATCATCGAGCAAACCCATCACTTTTTCTCTTACATTCCAGATTAAAGTATGGAGCTTTCTCACCTAACCAACGTGAAGAGCAACAGACCTAAACACCCTCCAAAACGTTTTATCAAGAACCAAATCCCTGAATCAATCCTCACCAACCCATCTCTCAACGCTGCAATCTCTCTCCTCCCTTCAATCTACCACTTCGAAATCCACAAATCCGTCTGGCGTATCAAATCAACCAAAGCCAAACGCATCGCTCTACAGCTTCCAGAAGGTCTTCTCATGTACGCCCTCACACTCTCCGACATCTTCACATCCTTTGCAGAAGCCTCTCACTGTTTTGTCCTCGGTGATGTCACTTATGGAGCTTGTTGTGTCGATGATTTCTCAGCCTCTGCTCTTAATGCTGACCTGTTAATTCATTACGGACATAGCTGCTTAGTACCTATTGACTCTACAAAAATCCCTTGTCTTTATGTCTTTGTTGAGATTCAGATCGATGTTAAATGTCTGTTGAACACTATCCATCTTAATCTTGATGATGCTAAGAACATTATTCTTGCCGGTACGATTCAGTTTACTTCTGCTATTAGAGCTGTGAAACCTGAGTTAGAGAAGCAAGGGTTTAATGTTTTGATCCCTCAGTCTAAACCATTATCAGCTGGTGAAGTCTTGGGATGCACGGCACCCAAGGTTGATGGTGATAAAGACTCAGTCTTGGTGTTTGTAGCTGACGGTAGGTTTCATCTTGAAGCATTCATGATAGCTAATCCGAAGATAAAAGCTTTTCGGTACGATCCATATCTTGGGAAGCTGTTTTTGGAAGAGTATGATCATAAGGGAATGAGGGAGACGAGGAGGAGAGCTATTTTAAAGGCTAAGGATGCAAGAACTTGGGGGATTGTGTTGGGGACATTGGGAAGGCAAGGAAACACCAAGATTCTTGAGAGGTTAGAGATGAAGATGAAGGAGAAAGGGATAGATAGCACTGTTGTTTTAATGTCGGAACTTAGTCCGACAAGAGTGGCGTTGTTTGAAGACTCTGTTGATGCTTGGGTTCAAATAGCGTGTCCTAGGCTTTCTATTGATTGGGGTGAGGCTTTTGTTAAGCCGCTTCTTACAACTTTTGAGGCTGAGATTGCTTTAGGATTTATCAATGGTTGGTGGGAGAACAAAGTAGATTCTTCTCTATCTGGTTGTTGCAAAGAGGAGAAAGAAAGAAGCTGTGCGTGTAAGGATGATAAGAAGGATGATGATGAGGTATTGGATGGAGACTATCCGATGGATTATTATGCACAAGAAGGTGGAGAATGGAACTCATCTTATCTCAAGAAGTTATCTCGTCCTATTCGACGAAACCCTTTACCTTCTTCTATAGTTTAAAATGCTCTGAGAGTAGCAGATATTACCCACAAGTGAAATGGCAAATGGGTTTTGATGATGTTCCTTGGTGCTGTCAAGATTCTTCGGATGTGTGGTGAGGTCTTGAAGTGAATGAAACCAACTTGTCGACTGTTTGTGTGACTGAGAGAAGATGAAGAGCAAAGACTCATGCTCAGTTTTGATACAAACGGTGAGGATTAAACGACCGTTTTTGGAGAATCTACAACACTTATTACACTCCTTTACTGAGGTTTTTGTCTTTCAATATATCATTACAAGATGGTGACTGAAGTGAAACTATACGTCTGTCTGTAGTGAGAACTGATGATGTTTGTTGCAAATTGGAACCGGTTATGGTTTGGTTTCGAAGTTTTCCTTTAGGCTTGGTTTGATCCGGTCCTATGGTATGTGTTGTTTTCATGTTTTGTATGTTAAACTCGAAAGAACAAAAGAATACCATTTGATCGATTGGTACACTTGAAAACAGGGACATTCGGATACATGTTTGGGTTCAGTTCAGGTTTTCCGGATTTTTGAATCCAAAAATATAAAATCTATTCAGATATTTTAGAATTCCGGTTCGAGTTCTTAAAACAAAAATAAACATTGGTAACATTTAAATAAAAATATTAAATTTTGGAAAAAAAACAAAAATTTTGTGTATTCCGTTTATTTGAATATTTTAGTTATTTTGGTATAAAATTAATCAATATATTTAAATTTATAATTATAATTTAAATAATTTTATTATATTAAACCTAAATATAATTATATTTTTTGGGTATATAATTGTAGTTTGGATTTCAGATATTTAGGATATCCATTCGGTTTTCGATTCGGTTCCAATTTTTCTAAATATAGAAGTTTAAGATCCGTTCGAATATTTTATCGAATAAATTCAGATTCAATTTCTCTTTTTCGATTCAAATTCGGTTCTTCTATTCCGAATATTTTATTCATAGTGGCTTGGAAAGATAGCATGTTACTCAAAAAAGGTTTTATTTATAAAGCAATCTTTCTATTTTTCCAATTGGTCAAAAACAAACTTACAATACCGTTTTGATAAGGAAAACATTTAATTTAACTAATAGCTGGCTACAGTTATATCTGGCTCTCGGGATTAGTTTTCATCAAAATGAGCTCACTCCCTCTACACTTTTGAATCAAAAGCTTTTATTATACTTTTTCCTTTGGCTCTCTAACAAAAACAGTATCACAAAATAAAATGGCACTATTCTGAATCATCTCTTCTTGCTGCTGTTCTTCTTCCTTCCCTTAACTTGGCTCTCCAAAGCCTTAAGCCTCTTACTAACAGGACTCGACGAAGAGAGCCTCGGGTTTACTGTGGAAGGAGCTTCCGTCTGGTTCTGTGTATGGTCCTGTGTCATGGCTTTCATTTTCTTGAGAGCTGCGAAAAGGTCAAAGGACTGTTGTTGACCTGGAGGAGGTGGAGGTAGATCAGGTATCTTCAACATCTTCTTCACTTGAGGACGCTTAATCACTGTCATTTCATCACCACATTAAAAAACATTCATTGTTATTATGAATCTTGATATAACACAAACTCATTCACTCACTTACCAAGTCCATATGTAAGAGAGAACAGGTTGGATGTGATCCAGTAACAAAATATGGCCTGTGGAAAACTCATTGTCATTGGGACAGTGAGGAGAGCGAAACCCCGACAAACGTTTTTTACAGTGTTTGCCATTGGGTTTCCTTCCATGCCTTCTTGTGCATTACACTGGGAGGTGACAGATTTAAAGCTTAAGTTAGTAAGTCTGACAAATGTTGAAGATGTCAAACTGTTTAAAAGTTATGTACCTCAACGGTTATCAAGAATGTCAATGCTGTTATAACAGGTAAGATGTATAAGCTGTCTGGGGTGGTTAGATCGGTGAACCATAATGCACCTCCGGTTTGGAATGAAGGTACCTTCTCTGCCATATTTCGAATCTGTGGGAAGAGAAGTAACTGAATGAGACGAAAAGACTATATCAAACAGCATAGCCAAGACGCATCTTAAAGATGGAAAGGTCTTACAGCGAGGAAAAAGCAGATGAACAGAGGTCCCTGAATCAACATCCCTTTCATTGGGGTGAATGGAGTGACACCATATCTGTAGATCATAAACAGAGTGTATTGTTATGTGGACATATCTACCAATATACTCAACGCACATGATGCTCATCCAAAACAACAGACGGTACAACACTTGTTTTAGTAAATATATATGGGTTTGGATTCTGTCACAAACCTATCTCAGTTACTTTAAATCTAAAAGCAGCTTACTCTTTAAACAAATTCTTCATCTTTTTTTGACCTTCAGCCATCGTAACGTGGTCCATTCCCTGAACACATATAGGGAGAAAGGAAATGAAGAAAATCAAAAGAAAAATGAAGATAAGGAAATTCTAAGCTAAAGCTGTGTCAGTGGGGCAGGTAGTAAAAGTGAGGGGAGGAAGTGCATGATGTATGGCTGTGATAACAAACTTAACGTACCTTGTTTTGCATTTCCTCCCGGATGGACTCCAACCGCGGCCTCATCAGCTGCATGATCATAGAACAGACTAATGATGGATGCAGCATACGACAGAGCAAACAAAACCAAATATAAATGACATAGAGATATAAATAATAAGTTAACGTGCATAGAGATATGCTTTCCTTTTGTAAGTCAAATTTTGTTTCAGAACCCGAGTATGCAAAAACACAAAAACCAGTATTGACAACCAACATTTTTTTTCTTCCAGTGCCAGTACATATAACCTCTTTACTATGTCGAGTATAAACACAGAGAGATTTGCATGAAATATTACTGGTTATTAACCTAATGTGAAAGGGTATTTTTACTCTTATATCTGGCAACTACTACAGTACGATTCTAGCAGAGGGTCTAATAACAATAGCAATAAAAGATAGCCAGAAAAACTAACTGACACACATTCAGAGTTCAGACTTAGACAGGCTTACATTTACTCGATAACTCGAGATTCTTCTAACTCCTACTCTTACCAATCACAGGCTTAATGTGTGCAACTGTGCATTCTCAAGTGGTGATTGGTGAAGAAATTTTTTGGTAAGAAACGAATGGAAATGTGAATCAGAGTAAAGTTTGTTATGTCATCAGTCTCAGGAGACAGCACCTCTTATCAAAAAGGATCCTTAAAATCCTCTTAACCGAGGGTTTATGGTCATTTCACATGTTAAAACGCAAGCACACAAAATCAATTACCATTTGGAAACACAAAGGAAAATATCTCTCATGGATGGAACAAGAGAAAGGGGAAATGAATGCATCATCCTAAACGGTCTCCAAGTTGCAAATAAGGAGTAAACAGGAGACACATACCGATAACTTTGTTGTGTCTTTCATTTGTTTGATCAAAAGAGGAACTGTTGATGACCGGATCAAAATTGTTGCTACAACAATGGATGCCCACCTGTTAATAGCCAGATAGGATATGAGGAAATAACAATATCTTAATCTAAATGCAAACTAGCTGGTATGCTAACACTGAACTCCACGCAGATTGATCAAACTGAAACATGACACCAAAAAAAAGTTTCTTACCACTCAAAACCTGTGTATGAATGCACCATATCAATGCAATGCTGAAGGGCCGCTATAGGCAAGAAAGAGTCAGTAGCTGCAAGTGCAACTTCACTAACTGCAGCAGCAGCCTGAGCTGGCGCATCTTGCAATGTCGAGTCAGTTATGACTTCTGCGATGTCGGAAATCACACCAATCTTTTCTGAACCGACAGTTGACATATAGCGATAGAAAGCAAAAGCAGAGCCAGACGTAGGAACCAGAGGCACATGGGAGAAATCTGAGTTGATAGTGGATGATCTTTGGTGAAGGAAGCTATGGTAACTTCTTTGAGATGTGAATGAATCCCCTTCATGGTCATGATCACGAGTGATGATATGATAAGGTAGTTGATTCCGTCGATTGATAATTGTCGATCTTATAGATAAGGCTCGCCGGAAAGCCATTGTAGAATCTAAAACAAGATCCTGCAGTAGTAAGGAAAAAAGTTTAACAGCCGATGATTGTTGATTGGTGAAGATGTGGCTTTTCAGATCGAAAGAGCAAAGCTTTTGACATCGATCTTACTAAGAAGATTCTTAATTCCTATTTGAAGAAGAGATAGATGAGCTGGAAACAAAATAGGATTGGAAAGCAGAGAGATTTCGTAACAATAGAAAAACTAGGAACCGTACCCGGACGAACAGAGAATCTGCAGATATTGAACCTTGCAATGGAAGAAGAAGACGGTGACGGTGAGACGAGACGACTATGGATTGTGGCGAGGACGATGGTTTGGGTGCGCAAGTGTATGATGGAGGAAGTGAAATTTAGGGGTTTTAGTTAAACCGACCGGTTTTTATTTTGGGTTTGGTTTTAAACCGAACCGACATGGATCAGTCTAAATTCGGTTTTGATTTTTTTTTGGTTCACTTCGGATGGTTAATTTAGATCTAATAAAACTCAACCAAACTCGATCAAACTAAATATAATTTAGTTTATATTTGATTTGAATTTAATTTGATTTAGTTTAATTATTTGTTTTAGTTCAGTTTAATTATTAATAATTTGGTTATCAATGATATTAGCAATTTAGCATTTTTTGTTTTGTTTATATCTATGATAATTTTATGTTACAAAATTCACTAAAATATGAAATTTTAACCGATTAAATATAAAAAATTTTAAATAAAGTTGCGACGGAGGTCGATCCTCTTTTAAGTTGGAAGCTCATACAACTTAATAGGGGAAGAAGGAAGAAGAAGAAGACGGTGGACTTGAGTGATTGTGACAATAATGTTCCAAAAAAGCCAAGCAACAAGTAGCTATGAAGCTCCGACGATTACTAATTATAATGCTTGAGCGATATAATGATCGAGGTTTTGGAATTATGATGGTCTACGACGAAAAAAACATAAGTCGCTCTAAAAAGTCAATCAACCATATATTTTATCGGGTCTAAATCTCATGAATCTAAAATATTTCATAATAAAAACAACTTCCAAATTTTTTTACTCTAACAAAATACCGATATATCCGCACATGGTGTGGAGTGTGGACACCCCACCTAGTTTTAGCTATATAAGTAGTATTTTTGTTAGTTCGAATAGGTATTCGGTTTAGATTGGTTCGGTTTTTATTTCTTGGTTTTATGCACAGACTAAGTTAACTGATCAGAAGAAGCAAAAAGAACAAGCACAATACCTCATCAGTCATCACAACGTCTACGCTACCGTGAAATCTCCACCGGAGAAAAATCCAGCGATATACATCTCGTTAGATCAATTGATCAAACGGTGTAGAAACATAAGCAATGATCATCTCGCATAACATAACATAGTTTGTATATGTCGTCTCATAACATGGTAACATGATCTCATAACACTAATCAACAAAGATAAAGAACAGAGTTGTGTTCCTTCTTACGCAAGAAATTGAAATTTGTTAAAAACAGTGTAATTTACACGCATCCAGTGCTATAATACCTTTATCTCCTGGAAATTTCCCAAACTCAAACCAAAAAAGAAAAAACTAACCAAAGAGAAAACCATAAATCTAAACAAGAAACGAAGAACGCATCCTTGTTTTCTCACTCTGGTTCCGACTCAACCGATCAGAAACTCCTCCGTAGTAACCAGGGCTTCCAACATCCAAACTCTCCTCCGCAACCGCCGTGTAGTAATAATACTGTCCCTGAACAGATCTCTTGTATCCACTGGTCTCATTACAGACCGCAAGCCTCTGTTTCGGCGCGCTTTGTGACCGGACTTTAGCTTTGTAAGACTCCGTGTTAGCCATGTAATTAGGGTGGTAACCCGAGTAGTAATAGTTATTACATCCCCAAGAATACTCACTTCTTGTCGTGGTCGGTGTAAACGGAGTCCTTCTTCTCGAGCCACTAGACCCAACTTGAGGACTATTCTCTGTACTTCTCGGACAAAGCATAGACTGTTGTCTTTTCCTCGGAGACTCATTGTTTCTGTCTGAACGTAACGGTTTGGGATGATAACGTGGCTTCCAAGTATCCACTTCTAGGATCTTGTCTTCGTCTTCGTCGGCTTGCCAATCTAAGCGTTTGGAGCCGTGGACTTCAGCGTTTGAAACGCAGCGGGTGTGGAGAGAACGGGGAGACGAGGTGGAAGAAGAAGGGAAGAGTAGAGCGGTTGAGGAGTGGAAAGAAGCTGAAGAGTGAGAGGAACGAGAGGCTCGAGCACGAGCTTGAGATTGGAGACGAACGAGAGTTTGCATACGTCGAAACATATCTGCAGTTTGTTTTCTAACTATGTGTCCTCTCACTAGAGCTTGAAGCTTTACTAATGCCTTTAGTGCTCTTAGTGCCCTCCTCGCCTGGAAAAAAAAAAACAATTCCGACTATAAAATCAACAAGACAAGATAATCACGACATTAAGGATCATCTTAAGCAAATTAATTTGTTTAGCTGTAAATGACAATGCTAAACTCTAACTGAAACGCATAAATTGCGTTTGAACACACCCCATAATAATAGTTTTGTCTCATTATCAAATTATGAAACGGAACCGAACCGAACCGAAACCAAACCGAAAGCGAGCTGAAACTGAATCGAAAAAATAATTACATGTTGGATCTAAATCTATGAACCGAAACATCGGGAACCGAATGGTTCCTACCCGGAACTGAACCATGGTTCCTACCCGGAACTGAATACCAAAAGCTAGGTGACTCCTAAAATTTTAGGTAGAAATTGGCTCCACCAATGATTAAAAAGGGTTTGAGTTTGGTTGAAAGTGGAAAACAATATGAGGTGAGTTTAATGATTAGTTAAAGACATAATTATGGTTTTGCTAACTAATTTCTTAAACCCAAAGGATTAAAAAATAATAAGTAAAGGGATGGTATGTGGGTTAGTGAAATGATTCTATTTTGCTTTTAGTTTCCCAACCACTTCCACTTGTACCGATTTAGTAAATTACAGAGCCCCCACCATTTGCAAAAGTATGTCTCAAGGTCAAGATGTGCACACACACGAGTTCTTCTTATTTTCACATTGGTCGAGATTCGAGAACATTTTATTTATAAATTAAAAAAAAACAATTTTAGGAACTTGAAAAAGGGTTTAGAACATGGTTTAGAAAAATCAAAACTTTACAAGTAAAAAGAAAATAAAGTATCCAACTTTAAAAAGCTTTCCAATGAAAGAATTCATATTTAAAGTTCCTGAAAATAATCTAAAGTTGCTCCTAAAACAAAACAATTCATGTGTAATAGTCCCTCTTTTTCTTTATAGAAATAGTTTTACTATTTTTTTTTGTTTCAAAACGTAAGTTATTTCCATATTTCAATACATTTTTTTATTGGATATTATGTGATCAACTAATTTTTTTCCGAGTTTTTGTTAATAGACTGAATTATATTTTATTTATATATTAAATGATATTTTTGAAGATTTTTTTTTTTAATTTTGCCCTTTTAGTCAAAACAACTTACAATATAAAATAAGAGGAGTAGTAATCAATGTCATTTATTTCCATATTAAATTCATATAATCTAAAAAAATAGAACAAAGGGACCTCTTAAACACTATGGGTCCGATTGGTGAATAAAAACGTAACGGTAAGATTAGCGGTAAGCGGAAGCGATAAGCGGTTAGGGAATAGTGCAAAGTGGTAAGAACAAGCGGTTGGAAAAAGCGGTATGAAAAAGCTGAGAAAAAAAAATTAATATTATTTTTGCTAACGCTTTGATGATTGGTGACCATCAAAGCGGTAAACTCCTTACCGCTGCGGTAAGGAGTTACCAATCACACCCTATGCAAGTTTTATTTAAAAATTTCTGAAAAGCTAGATCCTTGATAAGAAACTATTTTGAGTGATAAAAATGTAATTAATAAGCTGGCCATATATTCATTAGAAGTATTCATAACCACTAAAATTAGTGTCGGCAGAGTGTATAAAGAAAGGTTCCAAATTTTCTTCGTTTCAAATTTGTTTGTCTTCTTCTTCATCCTCTTCTATAGTCTCTTTCTATGGGACCAATCCCAAGAACAAAAGAAAAAACAAATTTTGCCCATTGTTTCTATTTTCAAAAATTTCAGTTGAATAAACAAAAAAAAACTTCACAATAACTAAAAGAATTCAGTAATTTAGTTGATTAATTAAGGTAACAAGAGTTTCAGATATTCAAAATTTTGAAATTTATTTGAGAGAATTAGTTAAAAATTCAAACTTTCTCTATGGTGATAAGAAATTAACTAACCAGATAACCACGGAAAGCAGATTGAATCTTCACTGCCGCGCGATACCCCTGACCACACCGTCGATTATTCCCACCAGTTCCACTAGTGAGTCTCACGACTTCCGCAGCAGCATGAGCAGCAGCTAGAGCAGCTTCCGCCACCGCGGCGGTCGCAGCCGCCACAGCTATCGCATGTTTCTCGGCGTTTTCCTCATCTGCCGACGTCGTCGCCGGACATGAACGTCTCTTGCTGGAATTTGAAGATCTGGTGGTGAAGCTCCACTTTCGTCTGTCACTCGATGGAGCTGATTTATCCTTCTTCTTACTCCCGAAAAGTCTCCCGAAAAAGCCCATCGTTCATCGTCGGAATATCGCCGGAGATTTTGTGAGAGAGATTTCTCCGGTTACACTACACTTTCACTCAGTTGCTGAGCTTAATAAAAACGGTTTATATACTACTAGATTGTAGAGTACGATTCCACGCGCCTGATTACTCTACGATTCCACGCGCCTGATTTGTCACATTTCTAAAAGGCCTTTTTTATTTTTGTTACAGTTGTTAAAAGTCAATGGGCCTGACTAATGCCTACTAACCGTACCAAATCTGTGGTCTGTGTGATTCGGTTCAGACCATTAAATATTTAAGTCGTCATTTTGAAAAATCATTTATTTATTTTCCAATGTGCAAAATTATTAGATTTTATTTTAATAGAGTACACATTAAAAAATTATTGGGAGGACGTGTCATTCATTGAAGCCCATTATTCACTGTGCAATCTGCAGCTTTTTACTTACTTTTTTTTTTGTCGTCGGCTTTTTACTTACCTTTTCTCTTTTACTCCACTGACTGCCAAAAACTTGAAAAAACAGAAGAAAATTATTTGCAAGTTTGGTGTGGATAATTTCTTTTGGTCAGGCATATAATGTAACATTTGGTTGTTAACTTATTATTGTTTGTGGTGACATAACCAAATCTGAATAGTTACTGCGAATTTGTATTTGGATGTCCGCAAATAGTCTAAATCGCTTTTGTCTATTATTCACAGATTTTAGTCTGCAATAGTCTGGAAAAAAAAATAAAGAAAATCTGCTATGGACCAAATACAATCCAGTTTTTTGAACAAAAAAATAGTGGTACGCAGCAGACTGTGTCCGCACCCAAAAAAATGGTTTGGTCCGCAGCGGACTGACCACGATTACCATTTAAAACATGTGAATGATAAATAAAAGCGGTTTCGACCGCTCGCAGACTAACTCACCTTGACCGATACTACTATTCAAAGCCATAGTATATGAAAAATGTATTTGCGTAACAACTAAAGTTTTTCATTTGTTTCAAAAATATCAACAAATTTAAAAAAGAAACGCATTTTACGACAACAAAAATATATATAATTGATCATTTAAAAATAATTTTAAAAATGCTTTTGAATCCATTTGTAACCTCAAACTCTCTTGGACTTCAATTATCTGGAGCGTTCGTCCAACCTCTTGGTATTGGTTGAAACAAAAAGAGTGATTAATATCCAATTTTTATTAGGTTTATTTTTTTTTTTTTTTTTTTTTAAATTAGGTTTATGTTTCATACGTTAACTTGGGTGCAGCTTAAAGTAAGTCTATAAAAAGTAATATTCCAAAAATTAATACACTAGCTGACTAGCTGTGATAACGATCGTCTATAGTAGCAGCCTAGTAAATGCAAATAATGAGGTCGTATTCAGCAATCAGAACTAGTTCAGGTGCTATTTACAGAGTTGCTAGCATTCAAGCACATAATTAGCCAATGCTATGTTCACAACAAGAAGCTGGTTTTATTACACAAGGGTGGTTTTATAATCGGTTGGTAGAATGGTCGATAATAATTCTCAAATCTATAAATTAATGTTAAAAAGGTTTTTGTTTCTGTTTTTGAAGTGCATAATTAATAACTCGCATAGCTTTATTTATTACAGTAACATACCAAGCATGATTACATTTAAAAAAAAAAAAAGACAACATGAGGATATAATTTTTTTTCATTATTCTTTTATTTCTTCCATTTCCATGGCTCATCTTCCAAGTGACTGTGACCTTAACTAAGCATTTATACCTGCATTCACACAACAAACCCTCAGAGACAAAACCATTCAAATGAAGTACAAGTATATATATGTCAGGTTCGATCCTACTTAATCTACTTGAAACAATTAAGGCTAATCTATTTTACTCCAACAAAATTTGGAACTATTAATTTTAAGGTCGAGGCTCGCTGAATCTTAGGCCAAATATTTTTGTTGTTCTGGTCCATAAAAATTGTTTATATCCCGTATAAATTCATATTAATGATTTTTAAATAATCTATTATTTCCGTTCCGCAAAATATAAAAAATTGTTTCACAAAAATATAAATCGTGTTTCCAATATAAAACGTAGAGTTGTTTACTAATTTTATCAATACTAAATACTCCATTAAACTACATATTGTTTTTTGGTATTAGTGATTCACTTTTATTGAAAGATTAAAGATGATATTGTAAATTATTTTTTAAAGTGCAAAAATATTAAAACATGTATCTTTGTGGAGATAATAATTGTTTATAGATCTAGTGATTAAATAGATGTTGATACAAAGCTATAGTATCCTAACTCAACACCGTATGAGTTTTTTCAAGCTGGTCCTAGAACGGACCAAAGATTCAAATACATACCGCAATTGATAGCTGGAACGTTACACTGCGTAGGAAGAGAGGTGGCTGCACGTAGAGCGTTGCAAAGACAATCTTTGTTAGTAGATTGGAGGGCAGCGCAACACTCTGAACTCGGCTTGCCTGAACCAGGCAGAACCATTGCCCCACACACCTGCACATTTGCTAGATCGTTGCTACAATCTTGGGCTTGAACCACCAGTCCTGTCTCTATAGCAGTCATGGCTACAAACAGGACACAGAGAACAGCTGCCAGAGACTTGAACGATTCCATAGCTAAAACTATTTTATTGTATATTTGATATATTTGTTGTATGGTTTAAGATATCACAGTCACATATGTATATTTATATACTGTTCGAATGCGTATTATCGAGAGACGTTTTGCATGTCTACATGGTCTAGTTGGCTCATAAGCTTTACATGACATATGCTACAAACAAGAAAATATTAACTATTCAATTTAAGATTTTTTTAGTTTACAATTAAATCCACGCTTAGTGCAAGTTATTTTATTAAAGAGAGATAAATCAACATTGTTTTTTTTTTTTTTTAATATAATTCATGTAATTTGGATCAGAGGGACCATTGACTCCCATCAATAAGACCTTTGCATCATCCTCCACAAAGGAAAGTAAACTCCTACACTTAGGATCAACGCTTCATCCCACTTTCACCAACTAATTCTAGAGCCGAAAAAATTATGTGAATGTCTTGGTGGCCAACCCGAATCGAATCCAGATGCCGAAGCCTAATAGACATCCTTTATTAACTGGATCTAGATTGGTTAATCAACTTTGTATGACATACGGCTCTTGCGGAACGGCCCGTCATACAGTGGGTGTAGGCTCTGTTCGTTTCGGAGTTGCTGGTGATAGCGACATCGACTCTGAATATGTTCGTTTGACAGTTGCTGGCGACAACGACTGACACAATTCCAAACGTGTTCGTTTTACAGTCGTTGTCGACTGCCACATCGACTCCAAATTAGTGATTAGCGACTCAAAGTCCGGTCGCTCGTTGATTTTAACGGCGATTATACGATGATATTTTTTTTTTAAAAAAAATCAACTACATCCGCAGCGACTATAAAAACGAACAACACAATGACACTAACTGCGACAGTCTCAACGACTCTAAAACAAACAACACATCGACTGTTGTTATCGTTGGCGGCTACGAAACGAGACGACTGCGAAACGAACAGTACTACGTAATGCAGGTGTTCGTATATGGAAAATGAAAAGCATAGTTGGATTGAATATATGATTTAGTTAGATTGAATATCTTTTTTATCAATTGTTTTATGGAGATGTTTGATCTCTCAGCTTTGAATAAACGAGGCAAAAAGTTATAACTCTTTTCTGAAAAGTAAAAAGGTAAAATATTTGATTAATATTGATGAGTTCTTGAAGAACAGTCTTCTTTTCCAGAATTAGACAACACTTTCGAAAAAACCTCTTCATAAAAACAGAAGCTTGATCTAAAGTACAGTAACCACAGCAGTGGACAACATTGACGAACCTCATCATGAGATTCACATGCCTAAGATGGCTCTAGTCTTTAGTACTCATTCTATACAAAAAGACAACATTTTTGAACGACCAACTCCCAAAAGACCTCATGCCTTCCAAGGATATCCCATGCTTTCATCAACCTCATTGCTAAAAAAACCGTCATTGGCAAAGTTGAGAGAGGTGTTAGAAGAGACCATACCTCCCTGGTTTTGGCTCTGGTCTAACCCTTTAACGCCTCTGAATCTGTTAGAGGTGCTTGGTGTTTCCATTATAGTCCCATAATCTGTTCTGTTTCTTCCCATGTTGACGTTGAAATTCATGTTCTGACCAGAAAGTGACTGTTGTTGTTGACCGGAGCCTCCATTGCTGTATGTCATCTGTTGCCATAGTTGGTGAATCATCTGTTGTTCCAGCGTTTGGTTACTGCTACTACAGGAAGGTTGTTGTTGGTGGTATTGCTGAGCCGAGCTATTGTAACTAGAGCTTGGCATTTGCTGCTGAGGAGACAGATAAGATGGTCTCTGCACAAAACCAGCCAACAAAGGACTAGCTCCTTGATAACTCGGGGATGGACTCAGGTTTCTTGATGATTCTTGTTGGATTGTGGCGTTGGTTAGCTCTGCATTCGAATGATTCTGTTTCATTAGCATGGTCTGGTAGTTGGTAAGAGCCAAGGCGGCAGCTTGTGCAGAGCCGGGAAGAGATCCCTGACCGCTCGGTATGTTTATCCCCGAATTGCGCAAGGCCATTAGCTTGTTGAGACTGTTCCTATCAGGTGGAAGTCCTCGACCAGCATTTGCTACTTGTTCCATCTCCTGCATCTGCAACTTCCCAGTCCTCATTCGATATGGATAACTCTTCAAAGCCTCTGCAAACGCAGCAAGCTTTACATAAGCACAAAGAAAAAGAAACACAAATGCATATTGACGAATCACAAAATTTCCAGTACCTATTGGACCAACTTTTTGGTCACGGCAGAAGTCAATCATATCTTTCATGCTGCTGACAACCTCAGAGATCTGTAACAAAAAAAAATGTTAAGAGAAACCAAGAGGATGATGCAGACAAATTAGTTAAACAGACAGATACCTGCAAACACCGAACATATCGTTTGGAGAAGCCTAAGTCGTTGAGTGAATGTAACTCAAAGCTTTTCGCTAGTTGACGTCCAGCAGCCATGACCCTGGAGCAACAAGACTTGCTATCTATCAACACATCATAGAAAGAAACAAAGAAGAAAGAAAGGTAGAAGTTGTCTAGACTTATTGATTCACATGTTACTATTTGCTTGCAAATCCTGCTGATGGATCCCATCTGGTCCACTTTGATCGATTGTGCTCTGGCATTTCTCTGCAACCTGAAGCAACTGGTTCACCTGAAAGGAGATAAGACACAACATTCCAAAAATTTCAGGACCAGGCTTGTAAGATAGAGTTTCAAAGATTACAAGGTTACCTGTGGGGCTACAAGGCGACGAGGAAGTAGCTCTTCATGTCGACGAGTACAGAACTCCCATGAGAGAATCTAATGAAAAGTAGAACAATAAGCTAAGCTATACTCTAACACATAAAAGGAAGAAAAGTATTTTGAAATCAAAAGCTCTTTGAACCTTAAGATCTTGGGAGAATATAATCCGAAGATGGCCTTCACGAACAACACGGATATGTTCATACACACTCTCCTGAACTGCTTTTGCATATTCTAACATCATAATTCCATAAGCAAATCTACGTTCAGACGGTGCACTCAGATAAAGAAGCTCGTCAAGGACACCACTTGTAAATTTGATCTCGTTAAGCCTTGGCAAGACATCAAAAGTTGCTTCTGCAGAATTCATAAGAATAAGTTACCAAGAAAAGATGTTTGGTGGATAAGAACAATGTTGCTAACTCTGGAACTTACCAAATCCTCTTCCTGATTTAGAACCACAAAGATCACACTGCCATCCATCCTGCAAATAGCAAACTATGATACACTTGCAACCTCAAAATACATCTATATAAAGAAGCACAAACCGAGAACAAAAGAAAGAGTTGGGACGACAAACCGTGGCAACCTGAGGAGAAACACTAGTATCATAATGAGAGAGACACCATCTTTTCTTTGCACGAGGTGAATAATACTCTGTCACAAATTTCCTCCAATAAACAATACTGCCCTCCTACAAAATCAGTAACTGGTATCTGTCAAGAGCTTATTTCTAGTATACACAGAGAACAAAGATGCTGAGGACTACATGCATACTCACAGAAGGTCTTTGCCGCTGATGATATAGGTACTGCATTAACCTTCGAGCGCAGACGCTATTTTCATAAGGTCGTGGGCTACCAGATATTTGCAGCTGCATTCCTTGTTGTTGCAGCTGCTGTTGGTGCTGCAGCTGTAACTGTTGTTGTTGCTGCACCTGTTGCTGCTGCTGCAGCTGAACCCGCTGTAATGGTGGGAGGGACTGGAGATACTGTTGCTGTTGCCTCAGCTTTTGTTGCTGAAGCAAAAGTTGGAACTGTGGGTTTTGTCTTTGTTGTTGTTGTTGTTGCTGCATATCCTGTCTCTGAAGCCACTGATGTAACACCTGCTGATGCAGAGCATCATCCTGTTTTGAATCTAGTCGAGGTTTTTTCCGAGCTTGAGTTAAACTGTTTGGATCTTGAAAGCAAGATTCAGAAGCATGACGAGCCATGGAAACTGAGATTTGATTAGCTTGAGAGGTGGGAAGTGATGTAGCACTAGATCCTCCTGGCTGAACACTCGGATCATGATGAGAAGCCCTTTGCACAACTGTGGACCCATCAGCAACTGGTGACCCAGAAATATTGTTAGAGGAGAATGACAATGGGGATGCCGGTAAACCCATATAGGACTCGTTGCGCTGCAAATGAGTCCCTCCTCCTCCTCCAGAGAGTCCTGAGTTAGCATCTGTTAATATGGAACTAGCTCCTCCGCTTGGACCGGGGGTTGAGACGGTCATCATAGCCTGATTGTGTGTCTCACTAGAAACCATACTGAGGTTGTGATAACCACATCCAGGGGCAGAGTTGGATGAGTTTCCATAAGAGGAAGTGAAGTGAGAGTTGATGAAACTTTGGGATTCATCATCTCCTTGAAAGAAAATCCCAGAGGTTGAAGAAGATTGGGTTAATCCACCAGTCATCAAAGTAGGTCTCAAGCTAGCTTCTTCCTCTCAAAGGTCCCACCTTTTTAATGGATATATATCTACAAGAGAATATATTTTAACGATGAAATCAGATTAATAACATTGTCCGAATCTGGTGCTCCGACAGGAGAACAAACAGACATTAAACTCTAACTCTGTAATAAAAATCTTAAATTTAAACACAAGAGAAACTAAAACTGATTAAGCACATAGCTAAAGAATCATTTAAACCCTCCTAAAAACACAAACTTTCTCGCATTACCAAGCTCGCAAACCTTAACTGAGATCAAAACCCTAATTTTGAAAGTTCATTACAACACCCAGAAACTAACCTCACCAACCTCAAACACACACTACATATAATCCTGTGAACGAAAGCAGAGGCTACTAGCAATGGAGAAGAGACAATAATCATAGAAATTAACTAACAAATTTAGATAAAAATTAAAAATTAGGAAGAAGGAAGAAACAAACATACCAAGAACTGTGAAGTGGAGCTTCGATCAGCATACAACAAAAGTAAAATCACACCACTAGACGAAAGTATCAAACTTTATACCCAACCGAGTCGAAAAACACAGAAAGGAAGAGAATTTATAAAAGGGAATTGTTTGAAAAAAAAAATCTGCCTCGAAATTTCAAGCTGGAATTACTAAAATAAAAAGATTATTTTGTATTAGTGGAAATTTTATAGAGGGAGAAAAGAAAGCTGGAAACAGGCTCTCTAATGGAAATCGCAGAGCCGAAACTCACCGGATGAGCCGGTGACCGTCACCGTAATGGTTACTTGTACTTTTTTATTACCCGTTGCTCAATACCGACACGTGTTTGCCTTTAGATCTTGTGATTGCGTGGCCAAATTATGACACGATGGTTTTCTTATCGTTCGATTAAGAGGTGCAATCCTCTACGACGCATGTAGATTCAATTACATAATTTTTTTCTGTGATTATCTTCTTCTTTTGTGTGGGTCTAATAAGTTAATAATTATGCCAATGAGCTGTAAATGAGTGGGCTACGACAATATCCACTTTGCTTGCTTCGAATTTTTATAGAACAATAAATAAATAAAATCAAGCCCTGGCCTTTTACAATCCCTTTACTGGGCTTAACTCATAAAGCCCATTTATTAATTAATAAATAATCACTTAGGCCCATTATTAACTAACAACAAAGTACCACAAACAAACAACAATTACAACACTCCCAACACTACTACTCATGTCTTTTTTTTTGATAAACCCTATCCACTTTCCGGTTAGCTTCGAGAGGAACGCACCGAAGTGCTAAAAGATTGGATTGAATTACCACACCATCTTGTCCGAGTTTGGAATGCTTTTTGACTATTGCCAGGGGTAGCTAGATCGTTACTGGACTACCATGTTAACTGCTTCCCACATAATCATGTACTGTCAACACACTCCCAAATCTCTTCTTACCACTAGACCAGAATCATGTGGGCAAAGACTCATGTTCTTGAACAAGGTCAAACTCAAACCTAAGAGCATGTTTAGTGGAGGTTTAGGAGGGGTTCTTAGGGGGGTTCTTAGGGAAAATAGTAATAAAATATTAGAAAGGAGGAGAGAGAGAGAGAGAGGGGTTCTTAGCTAAGAGCTTTTAAGACCCCGGTTCGCCACGTGGCGCAACCCGGTTGGTCAAATTTTTTTTTTTTTTTTACTTTTCCTGCAACTAAAAAAAAAAAAAAAAAACATTAAAAAATTATGATAAGAACCCCAAAAGGGGGTTCACTAGTAAACATGCTCTAAGTATCCAACACCAGCAGTGTCTTTTTTTTTGTTTTCTACAACAGTGTCTTGTTTAGGAGAGGTTCAAAGAAAAGCTCGCGTGTGCTTTTACAACAGTGTCTTGGTATGGATCGGTAGAAACTTGGCGAGAGGACGTAACGCACCGACGAAAGTTCGAGACAATGTGGATCTGCGAGATAGACAATTAAAGGTTACAGAGTTTGTCGGAGCTGAGAAATGACGTGTAATACAAGTTACTGTTTCAGTTGCTTCAAAAGATTACCTGTACTTTCGAAATGTAGAACACGACTTAACAAATGAAAAACCAAAGATACATGTGGCCGTGTGGTGGGACACTCATTTCGTTATTATCACAAATAAATATGCGGGGTCTCAACATAACATATTATATACAAGTATTTAATATTTATATATTAATTTATGTATGTGTCTTTGATGACTGATAATGAGACATACCAACTATCACATTAGTTGTCACTCGTTTATTCACTTTTTGATTTTTGTAAATTTATCACAGACATAAATTTTTGTTTTAATTCCTGTCCAGAAGCAGAGAGCTAGATAGAAAATTAATTTATAGAAAACAAAAATATATTTATTTCCCTTTGTTCACTCCTTTCTTTATTATTCTTCTTCTTGAATCTTGATTTGTGTTCAGAAATCAAGTTCATCTCATCATTTGATCACTCTTCTCTCTCTCTCTCTCTCTAGATTTTTCTTTTTCTGTTCATGTAAAATTCTTCAACTTTGGAATTTCCGATCAGAAAAAATGATGAAAATGACAATTGGAACAACCGCCGCCGGCGACGGTGAATGGGAGCTCCGACCAGGAGGAATGGTTGTACAGAGACGAACGGATGATGATAGCTCCAACGTACCACGTGTCATTCGGGTTCGGGTCAAATACGGGTCGGTCCATCACGAGATCAGTATCAACTCTCAATCTACTTTCGGTAACCCAAACAAAAAAAAACAAATAATATTTTCTTCCAAATTATCATTTTTTAATTTGATTTTTTGTTGAATTTTTTAACAGGGGAATTAAAGAAAAGATTGTCTGTTCCGACAGGAGTTCATCATCAAGACATGAAGATTCTATACAAAGAAAAAGAAAGAGATTCAAAAATGTTTCTTGATCTGTCTGGTGTCAAACATGGTTCGAAACTGATTCTCAAACAAGATCCGATTTCTCAGGAGAAACGTTTTCTTGAGATGAGGAAAATTGCAGCTAAAGAGAAAGTCAATAAAGAAATATCCGACATTAGCTTCCAAGCCGATAGACTCGCCGGAAAAGTATAACAGAATTTTAAATTTCCCGCAAGATTAATTATTAATATCTCTTAATATGATATTAATAATTTTGTTTTTTGGATTTTAGTTGTCGGCGTTTGATGCAGTGATTGGTAAAGGAGTGAAAGTTGAAGAGGAGAAACTGGAGAATTTGCTGGAGATGTTGATGAATCAGTTGGTGAAGCTCGATGCCATTTTAGGTGATGGAGACATTAAATTAAAGAAGAAAATGCAGGTAACTTATTAATTAATTAACCAGCGTTGTTAGTCTACTCCATAAAAATTGGCTAATAGTCTTCCACTAACTTGGGTTCAATTTGGAGGGTTCGATACCATTCGTAGACGTTTTTAGTAACAAGAAAATCCAGTTTTTATGTGCTTTATGGAATTAGTTTTTGGGTGACATCCTTTGAAATCCCCACAGTTATAAATCCTAGTGGAGCTTCCTGGTTAAAAGAAAATGTTATGGTTTTTTTTTTTTTTTGTTAATATGTTTCATTTATTAGGTCAAGCTCTAATATCAACTCGTTTTGACTTACATGGAAGAAAGAATAACATATTCTCGTGCTCGCATTTTTTTGGTTGCATGTTATGGTTGTTATGTAATTTTAATTTGATATTTTGTTATGGTTTGATCTAAAATGTTGGTAAGGAGGAAAGATTACAGAAGTATGTCGAGGCAGTCGACGTATTGAAGATCAAGAACTCATTGCAACCGCAAACGCAGCTGAAACCTCAAGCAAAACCGCAGCTAAAACCGCAAATACAGCCACAACATAAGGAACCAGATCTAGCGACATTTGTGGAAGAAACGTCGAGAAAGTGCACGGCTTCCTCGCCAGGTCCTCTGGTTATCATAAGCACGAGATGGGAAACGTTTGATTCCAACTCCACCTCTGCAGCTGAGGCTGAGGCCAAAACGGTTAAACCACTCCATCCAAAATGTAAATGGGAATTATTTGATTAAGCTCTATATACATATACTATTTAATATTAGATATGTTTTTCAGACTTTTGTAGTATATATGGACTTTCTTCTCTCTAATTATGTATGTTTTGTGGTTGACCTTTTAGGTTATGTACCCTATCAAATTTTATTCTTGTCGTGGGTCATAGGCTTATATTCTTAAGGATAGCTTCAACGAATAGTGATTTTCATCAATCAGTGTGAGAGTGTTTTAAGTTATGTTTTTAACATTTGACCACCTAAAAAAACTGCGGATAAAACAGAATGCACATATAAATTGTAGTTTTAAAGTCTAGAAAGCCGATGAGATACTACATGTCTAATAAAAAAAAGTTATATGATAATATTAGATATATTATCTTGTCATGTGTTTCGTAAACTCATGATTTTTTTTTTATTGAGAATGTGGGGAATCGCAAAGAAATCCAAGCAAGTGTTGAACAAAATGCTAATGAACTGCCACACCAGTAAGAGTAGTAACTGTGGTGGTGTTGTAACAATGACAGTTCAAATGCGAAACGGGTCCATGACAAGACAATCTATGTTATATAGATAAGGACAAACCGTTGTCTCTGGTTTTTTCGTATGCCACTTTTGCTATTGATATTCAATGTGTAGTGGTAATTTGTGTTTTTAGTGAAAAAAACCTTCAACAAAAAATTGATTGGAGAAAAGTTCTTCAATTGAAGATTTAATGTTTAAATCCCTCAAATTTAGTTTTGTTAATAAGTTAAACAAGGGGATGCATTGAGATGGGACTCACTCTTACCTCCACAGTGGAGCAGGCGCTAAATGGACGGCAAAGAAAGAGAAACCATCGCAACCCGACACTAAATGCCATTGAAGATGAGCTGCAGAATTTCCGAAACAGAGGCTGCTCAACGAATAAGGATGTTTGGTTATAGAAAGCAAAAAGCGACATGTTCAAACCGAGTTTCAACTCCAAAGAAACTTGGCTGCAGACCATGACCATTCACCCGAGGATAGATTGGTATAATATCATCTGGTTCAAAGGAGCCACTCCAAAGTTTTCAGTCCTAGCTTGGTTGGCAGTACAAGATAGACTTGCAAAAGGAAGCCGAATCCAAAGATGGAACCCTGCAGTAGATGCGACTTGTATATTCTGTACAACTCACATAGATACAAAGGAGCCATCTATTTTTTTGATTGTGTTTACACAAAGGACGTTTGGAGGAAAACTGCAGGGACTTGTTTGGCTCGAGTCACAGCTCGAATTGGGATATCATTATCACCCATCTAGCTCAAATTCAAAGGGACAAAGTTCAGTGGTTTCTCTGCCGATACGCACTACAAGTCACAATCCACACACTCTAGAGAAAGGAATTCGAGGAAGCATGGAGAAAATCCTATACCTTCAGCCACAATCATCTGCAATATTGACAAAAATATCAGGAACCATATCTCTTCTCTGCGCAGCATGGGATACAAGAAGCTTGAAGGAGCAATGGAGGAGCTGTTTAAAAAATGGGATTAAAAGATTTTGTACAAATCTACTAAAGTTGCATTCATTGTAAACGTATTTTTTGGGTTGAATAAATTTAACATTCATTCAAAAAAAAAACCATACGTTAATTTTGTGTCGTCAAAAACCAAACAAAACCGTTAACTTTCCTTAAAACAGAAGGTTTAACACATTAAAGGAACTAAACTTGAGAGGTTTTAAACGTTAAATATTTAGTTGATGAGTTTTTATCCGATCCATCTTTTGTTGAAATGTTTTTTCACTAAATATCGTATTTTAAACCATAAACACTTTGTTTAGTTTTGGGTTTTAATTTTTTTTTTTTGTATTTTTGGTTGTTTTTGGAGAGTTTTTTTTACCGGTTTTAGACTTTCCTTAAAACGGTAGGGCTATGTTTTTTTAAAACGCTAGGGCTATGTTCCGTATAAATTCGGATTTTTTGTATATATTTTTTTTTTTGAATAAATGTAAAATTTATTCAATCAAAATGCATTTTACATCAAGTGTTACTCATGTTTTTCTTTTAAAAAAATCTATGAAAACTGACTATAAATCAAAGAATTTTAGAATAAAAATTATGGTTATCCTGGCGGAGCTTGAGATCTGGTTGCAAACCAGACTTGTAACCCATCTTCAAAGTCTTTTGATCCTTCCTCCTCTTAATGTAGCAATATTGTTTCTTACAGCATTATCAATGAAGTTATGAATCTGATTTTTCTCCAGTGACTTTTCACCATGCTTGCGAGAGTTTCTCTCTCTCCATATAGTGTGACTGTTGTTTGAAGAGTATACCGTATCAGCAAGCGAATTGTACTGGGGAGAATTGATCCCGAAACTATACCAATAATTTCATCCCAATCAAAAAACAAACAGGAAACAAATTTACTAGTATTCTCAATTTCATTTCAAGTTATAACGAAGTCTATCTCTAGATAACAAAACTCTAAAATTTGGTCAGGTTATGTAGTCTTAGCTGCTAGCATCGTTGATTTAAAGATTCATTACCCGGCCCGAGTTCAAACCGCATAATATATACTGTTGGGGGGAAAATATTGACCACTTGTTAAGCATTAGCTAATTCCAGCTTCATTAAAACAAATATTTTTATTGGAACCAAATATTCAAATGTTCATAGTTCTTCACTACGGCCAATAAAACATATAAATCAAATAAACAAATAGCCCACATTTTGGATATGATTACAAAAACAACATATCCAAAATTTAAGTCTTAAAGAGAACCATATCGAACTTATTACAAAAATACTTAAATGTAAATGCTCAAGTAAACTAAATTGGGAGAACTTCTTTAATTCATGTCAGGATCGAGCAATTAAATTGTTCAAGAAGTCTTCACCATCAAAATCCTATAAAAATATACAAACACAAAACAGTAAATAATCTGATATAATAAGTTGGGTATACAGTAATTCAAACGTAACATTTCATAGATTAAGTATTATATATATATAAAAACTGGAATTACTTCCCTTAAATAGAAAAAATGAAAAAATACATTTTATAAAATCATTTTATCAAATATAAACGTATTTTAGACATAGATGACTGAATCGTTTTAGGTGATTAGATTCATATTTTATTACAAAACATATTTTTTTGCGGGTTATAAAGTTCAAGTAAAACTAAAATAATTAGGTTTCAAGCTATTATATTAAAAAGTAACTTCTTACCTGATCCAATGAAAATGGGAGTTCCATCAAATCAGCAACATCATGTTCCTATGCAATCGGTGTTCAAATATTAATGATTTTTCATATCATATCTAAGGTACAAAAATGAATTTCTCTGTAACAGAAACCAGAGTTATAAACCTGATTTGCAATGTTCATGTCCTGATCAGTAGAAAAATACATTTCCGGATTAGCAACAAGATACTTCAATATATCTTCATCATTGTTACCCTTCAAACAAATCATTCATTGTGTCTATATGGTTAAGGAATTTTCAATCCATATCTATATATACAAATTTTAACGAACATAAAAGTAAAAAATAAAATAAAATTTGAGCAAAAAAAAAAAAAAAAAAAAAAACTAGTAAAACAAACATGACTTACGTCACTAATGTCTTCAAGAGGATATGTAGTGAGCGCCTCAAGATTTTCACCAGTCACATTACCTTGATGCTGCTCATAATCATGCACATATATATATATATATATATATATATATATATATATATATGAATCAAAATATAACCTTCAGATAAGTAAAAAGAAAACTAAACTGATATCAGTTATTAATTAGCTTACCTGATTCTGATCAAATTGCGAGTTAAGTGTATCACAAAAACCCTCGTTGGTGCCATGATGATCGTTAAATGTTCTTGGATTCTCTAGTGCAGGAACTACACCACTAGTTGGAGCAATCAAGTTGTTATGTGACTGATCCTTATTGTCTAAGAACGATGACAATGCTGAAGGTAACATCGACGTTGAACTTCCATGGTTAATCATGTTATTGTTATTGAAATCCCAAATCATGCAACCTAAATTTTCACCAAAAGTTTCATTACCATGACCAGTACCATGAGCTCTTATCCCACCAACAGAACCAGTAGCTTGAGTTCTTATTACACCAAGAGAGTCATTACCGTCACCATGAACTGTGATTTCATCAAGAGAGCCATCACCATTACTAGTACCATGAACTCTAACTCCACCAAAATATTCATAACCATTACCATTCCCATGGACTCTTATTCCACCAAGAGACTCATGACCATTACCATGAACTCTTATTCTATCTAGAGAGCCATTACCACTACCATGAGCTCTTATCCCACCAACAGAACCAGTACACTGAGCTCTTATTCCATCAAGAGAGTCATTACCGTTACAGTTACCATGAACTGTGATTTCATCAAGAGAGCCATCACCATTACCAGTACCATGAACACTAACTCCACCAAAAGAGCCATAGACATTACCATTCTCATGAACTCTTATTCCACCAAGAGACCCATTACCATGAACTCTTATTCCATCAAAAGAGCCATTACCAAAACCATGAGCTCTTATCCCACCAATAGAACTAGGACCTTGAGTTCTTGTTCCACCAAGAGACCCATTACCATGAACTCTTATTCCATCAAGAGAGCCATTACCAAAACCATGAGCTCTTATCCCACCAATAGAACTAGGACCTTGAACTCTTGCTCCACCAAGAGAGTGATTACCATTGCTATTAACTCTTATTCCATCAAGTCCAACCAAATCTTCATTTTCATCCTTTCTGATCCCAAAGTAATTACTACACGAAGTACTAGTACTAAAATTAGGGCTCATACCCAAAACATTTCTTGTTGAACCATATTTTCCAAAACTAGGAGCTTGAGATGTTCCGGAAATGCTTCTCCATTCCCCTTCTAGAGGCAACATACCATTCGAAAACCCAAGCCTATCTCTACTAGAAAACAAGTTGGATTCAGTTTGGCTCAAATCAGAGATAGGTCTATGGTTCATGTTGTTGATAGAGTCATGTAAACCATCATTGTTGTTCATCATGGTGCTATATTGACCAAGACCAGACCCAATTTGGGGATTGAAAATATTGTTGTTGTGTAGCCTTGTGTTGTAGTTGTAAGAGTGTTGTTGGTTGATGTAGCCTGCTGAGGTAAATTTGGAGTTCCTAGCAGCTTTTCTCATAACTTTCCGGTACTTCTGTGCAATGTAATTAGTTAAATTATATGTTTTATAAAAGTATATGTATACTCAATATAAGCTGAAAATGTATTATATATACATGTATAAATTACTTTAATTTCTCCTTATAATTTTTTCTTGGCTCCATATTCATAATCTGTTAATTTTATGTGAATATATCACGTATTTGATCTAACAATAACATATTGATATAATTTGCTTTGAAATGTGATTAAATGAAACATGATCCTAAAAGTAGTTTGATAGAAGATCGAACCTGTAGTTTGCTGCCTATGTGTTTTCTTGTTAGGAAATTCATGTTCATGAATTCCAAAATCTTCTTAGGCTTAGCCTCTTCAAAATTATATCAAACACGAAGCAAAAGATAGAATATTAGTATATATATATCCAAATACTTTGAAATGCAATGTAGAAAACAAGAATTGTATATATTTATTTTTTACAGTCTAGTATAACTATATATGATTTATGCATTTACAACTTGACGTGTGCTCATTACGTAATTAAAAAAAAAAAAAGACATTTAGTATTCATTTACAAAAACACGAGCGATCATGTAAAAAACTAATCTAACACATGAACATCAAATAATTAATATCAACTAATGTATATGATGACTTGCAGAAACAATTACGACGAATTTCTACCAAACAACATAAGATTTTTTTCATGTGTATTTTAATTTTATTATGTTTATAAAAACTGATTTATGGAGATCTTTTAACCAAAAAAAAAAGATTTAATACATGATTTTAGAATTCTGTTTATAACTGTAGAACCACTCAATACAATAAAATAATTATTATTTTCCCATGATAAAGAACATCTCAGTGAACACAACTAATAATGAAAACAAATCTAACATGTGAAAATATAAGTTAAAAAAACTCTATCTACTTACTATGAAGACCAATGTGTTCAATGGCCTTGTTAAATTCATCCTCAAGAGATCCTTTCCATTTGAGTTTAGACTTCTTCGTGGCCTGTGGTTGAGAATCACCATTAGATGGATTGCTGGTTGAATCTGCATCTCCATCAGATGGATTGCTAGTTGAATTTATTATCTGGATTTCGTTTGAATTATCTGTATCGTTTTTACATGTATAGTTAAAATATCGTAATACATATAATAACATAACATATCTAGAATCAAACTTTATAAAGACTGCTAGAAGGAGATACAATAAGATTGTTAGTATTAATTGTTCACATCATATTCATCAGTAATTGATTCGAAATTACCATTAATATTGTCGTTTAAAGCTCCATAGGATGAAGTTTCTTGCTCAATTTCATTGTTCATGTCTGCTTAAATCAATGTAATAATCTATCAAAAACAGAAAAGAAATCGATTAGGAACTTGTCGGTATCAATTGAGACTCTAAGAAAAAGAGTCAAGAACAGATAAATCAACATCAATGTTTCAACACTGACCTGGGATTCTTGGGTAATTAGTTTTTTTTCTTTGCATAATTTTCTTATTGCATTATCATGTTTATATATATATGTAACACGTATATATTTTTAAAAAAGGTTACATTTGTTTACCTTTTTCTACCCATTGAATACATTATTACTTAGCTGTCATTAACTTATGTATTCTTTATAAAGTGTTATATAAAGACAAAAATTAATATATTTTCTCATATTTAGCTAGTAACCGTTTTGTAAAACCAGTTTCCTTTTTATATAGGAATAAATATTTATCATTTTAGGTTTGGAAAATATTCACTAAATAACAAAATACAGGTAAGTATGAGCTATGCAGTTTAATAATATTCATCAAAAATAGTCACTACCAAAATTTCTCCTATTTTCTCTCATCACTCATAACTTTATCTTTTTACTAATATAGGGAAATGATATTAATTACCTAAAAGAATTACAGCCAATAGTTATCCTGTTTTCTTTTTTGTCATCGGTCAACACTTTTTTCATTATTATATGGATGCATGTATAACTATTTTTTTTTAAAGAAAAGAAAACCAAAAAATAAAGAAAGTAAGAATAATTAACGTATTAATAAGTGGAAAGAAAAACCCATACCAATTGCTGACGAATCATTTGCTGTCATTACTGTAGTTTCCCCCAAAATGATTTATCAACAAACTAAACAACGAAAATATGAGATATATGTGTACGTTTGAATATATACACACGTGTATACATGTATTTGAATTGGACGAGTTTTTGTAAGAAATGCCAAAAATCTTGTTTCGTCAAAATTATTTCATAAATAATTGAATAAATTATGTTGTTTACGATTTCAAAAACCAGACCATAAATATGACTAAACTACATTTCATAAAACATATGATAACTTATGTTGGTAAGTTATATGAGTAATTATATTATATATGCCCACATGGCTATGGTATGGTCTGATGGTTGAGTAGACTTAGAAATGTGTTTATGCCAGTTCATCTTAATTCAATTCTTTTTAAATACAAAAACACAACATGCTGAAAGTTTGGATTTAAGCTTAATTTGGCTTAAATAATTTATCTGATAATCTGATAATAGGTGATCTGACTATCTCTGACATTATTTGTAAAGCATTTCAAATTTGGGATAGACAACATGATAGACAGTCCACTCTACAGCATTTAGATGTGTTTTTACCAAGATTGATCGGATCAGCCGATAGACATATAAAAAAATTATATTTATGCTTGATATATGTCTTTTATGTTTAGGTTAGTTAGATAAATATTATTCTCATAATAACGATGATAACTTCTATAGCTAGGGGTTTTAATATGTTGGGGATAACATAGAGAAAAAGGGTCATCATCCGCAACCAGAACTGTGATGTTTACATGAATGTGTTTGGTGATAATTATAAGTTAGATCAAGTTGCATTTGCACTTTTCTATGTGAGAGCAACTTTGGTTTGATACAATATGATATATTGATATAGATGGTCTACTTTTTTTAACACACTATCCATTGTATATGTGTAGAGTTGGAGTTTAAACAAACAAACAAAAAACTTGCTCGTAAAAATAACGAGTGGAACCATGGTAAGGATTATAATTGTGAAATAATTAGCCTTAGTATATCTTTTCTTTTTAATAGTTAATTTCGGGTTAAAATATTTAAGAAGGGAAAAAACTTAGAAACAAGAAAATGCCATGAAAAAAAAAAAAGAGAAAGTATCTGATTAATCATATATATATATATATATATATAAAGAGTTTTGACAGAAAATCAGACTAAAAGATATATACACTGACAAAAGCAGGTCACTACAACAAATAAGGTCTATAGCATCACTTATAAAATGTCAAAAAAATAATTGATGATAGTTAAAATCATTTATTGAAAATTGACATTAAATATATGATTTTAAATCATTTACAATAACTGATAGTATATTAAAATGATTAACATCATTTAAAATAAAACTAATACAAATCAATATTAATTTACATCATTTTTTAAGAACTAACACAAATATCTATATTTATATCAGTTGCCCAAATGAAACATTTGCTCAATTTTATTTGAATCACTTAACTAAAAGATATAAAATTAGCATCAATAATAAATGATAGAACATATGTGGTTTAACATTATTTATGATTATTGATACTTGCTTAACATTAGTTCACTCAAAATGATACAAATCTATAGTAATTTATGTTTGTCCCACATCAACTAGAACAAGAGGAAAGAGCACAAGCTTTTTCTATATAATGGAATATCATGTCTTCCATCTATGTAGAAAAAATAGTTATATTTTTGACAAACAAAAGAAATAATTTTTATTTAAAACATGTCTAAGTTGTCAAAAATAAATATTTAGTAGATATTTATTCTATAAAGGCTTATATAAGGTTAATCTAGATTAAAAAAAATCACATTTAGGAAAAGTAAAAAAATTAGGTTAATCTAATATATTAATTTATATCAAATATACAAACGACAAATAAATTATCATACATTTATTAAAAATGACACTGATTTTGGTATCACTTATTTATAATTGACATAACTATTATATCTATTAACACAAATGATATAAATATTTAAAATCAATTGTTAGAACTGAAACTAATGTTTATATCATTTATTTTGATTGATGCGAATTTTAACATCACTTATAGCAAGTGATAGAAATTAACGTCACTTAAACGAAATGATGAGAATAGTTGTATCAATCGGTTTTAAATGATGCAAAGTATTAGAGTCATCACTTCCAGATTCATTTATATTAGTGATGCAAATGAATTTACATCAATCAAAAAGTGATGTTAATAAATAAAATAAATGATGTAATACGTTCTATTTCTTGTAGTGGGTGAAGCCGTTAATCGTGGACGTGGATTTTTGTAGAATAAACGTAGTATTATCTGTAATATTATTTTTGTAATAGTTCTTATAATCTATATCAACGTTTAAAATAAATAATATATATATATACACACAAAATCTAGACTAAACTAAGAAAAATTGGATGATATTTACTAATAAGTTTCAAGATGACTTGAGAATCTTATTGTTTGAGAATCTTATTTTTCAATGAATCTTTTAATTTCATATTTAGGATTGGTTTTTTTTCTTGTCACTGTTTTAGGATTGGTTATCATCCAGATTTTCTTTACATTTTTATTAGATTTATTAAATATATATTAAATTATCATTTGGGTTTTACTCACTGATGTCTAACTCTTGATAGAAGCTATGTCTAATTGTTAATCGATGTCATGGTAATTGTTTTTTAAACTAAAAATTAAATAGAACTCTTTTTTTTGTACATTGAGAAAAAATGAAAAAGGTTTTTATAAGTCATCATAATATGAACAAAAGCAACAAACTGGTGATCCTAAAAGGTCGATTCCTCATCGACGGTAAAACTCTCCGGCCGAAGAGCCTTGAGAGAGAGAAAAAAAAAACCAGAAAAAAAAAACACAAAAGATTAAGATCGAAAGACCCCCAAAACGCTAACAAGATTCACCACAGAAGAACAAAAACATTTGCTAACTTCTGCGAAAACACACCTAAAACAACTTTATGAACACCGGAGAAACTCGCCGGAAAAAAAAAAGATAAAAAAGTCTTGAATCATTTTCTCCATCACTTTGTTTTCTTGAGGAGAACAGTGGTTCTGAAAACGGCGTCGTCACGGACAAAACTCCACCATAGATAAGAGAGAGGGATGCATGCAGCTCGCCAAAGAGCATGAGCATCAACATAGCCTTTGTACGGTGGGAAATCAAGCATTCTAAGACACATTGCGAGTATGCTCGACACAAAGAAAGCTCTTAGCTTCCACTTTGATGGATGCGACGTTAAACCCGCCCATATTCCCCACACCACTAGCTCTACTCCTCCTATTCCGAAGATAACTTTCCGGTGAAGCCCTGTAAAAATTATAGAGACAGAGTGATATACATTAGTCATATTCATTTGGCAGTCGCTGGCGAAAGTTTTTGCGTCTGACGCTAATTAAATCAGCGGTAAAATTTTTACATTGCGACTAGACACTGGCGGCAGCCTAACTAACACCGATACATGTATGGATACAAAAAACGGATATGGAAATGGGGATGGAAAACAACAAAATATAAATTTTATAGATACAGGTATGGCGAAGATACGTTAATAAACATATATAAAATATACATACACATACATATAAGTATAAAGAAAATTATACTTAAATCTCAACATAACTAATTAAAGGGTGTTTTAGCTTTACATAAAACACTAGTTTTGAAACTTAACCATTTAAAAACATTTTAAAATCTCATTTTTTGTTTTCGATAATTTTTTTCTATCTCATCTTTTTAGAGAAGTTTTCGAGCTGTCCCAAGTTTCTCCGTCCCTGAAACGTTTCTAGTACGGGGAGGGCATACATTTAGAAGTACTCGTACATCATACGCAGCAGCAAGACAAACAAACAATAAATTGCCGTAACCGCAGGCAGTAGGCAAATGAACAACCATATTTTCTCCAAAAAAAGCTGCATTTCGTTCTGAATCATAAGTAGATCATACCTTCATCAAGGTTGTAGAAATTGAGGTAAAGAATATGAGTTGCTACAACAGCAAGAACAGGAGCAATAACCATGACTTTGGCAGACTTATCATGTATACTGAAAGACCTGATTATAGCTAGAACAAGCGTGAATCCGGCTAACACTGTAGCTGAAGAGTAATCTAGCCTCTCTGTCAACTCAACATCTCTATATACCAATGTTTGAAGCCAAAAAAACAAGAAATTATTTACTTAATCAAGTCGGTTTAGAAACTGAAACATGAAGATAGATGAATGTACCTGCTGTGACAGACACCACTCCAGAAGAGTGCATTCATTACAATGATGGCATAGATATGTAACAATCCATTGTACTCGTAGTAAGTTTTCCGGTTTGGTTGGAGTGGTAAGTTGTAGTAAACGAGGATGAAATATGAGACCCATCCATGGAACTGTATTGCAAGGTCTAGAGTAGAGAAAGCAACGGAGACAGGTTCCTGAAGATGTAGTAAAGATATACATGAGTAGCCTTGGGACTTTTAACCGAACCGAATCGAAAATTTTAATATATTTCGGTTCGGTTAGTTTTGTTCGGTTAGTTCGGTGGTTTTGAAAACTACATTCGGTTTCGATTCGGTTAACCAGTTTTTTTTATAAACCAAAATAAACCAATTTTAACCAAAATATATTAAAATTTTCGAACGAAACCGAACCGAACCAACCGAATATACCCAAAATTAACCGAAATTACCCGAACCGAACCAATCCGAATAACCGAATAACCCAAAACTAACCGAATAAACCTAAGTAACCGAAATTAACCGGTTTTCGAAAATTCCGGTTAGTTTCAGCAAAAAAATCAATAACTGTACCGAACCAACCGAATTTTCGAACGAAACCGAGCCGAACCGAACCAACCGAATATACCCAAAATTAACCGAATTAACCGAAATTACCTGAACCGAACCGATCCAAATAACCAAATATACCCAAAATTAACCAAATAAACCGAAATAACCAAACTAACTGAGGCAAAAAAAATCAATAACTAAAAAAAACGAAAAACCGAACCGAAACCGAACTGAAGAACCGAAGTCTCAGACCTATACATTAGGAATAAAACAAAACTGCCAAAGTATGTTTCTTGAAGCTGAGACTAGCTTACCTGAATTCCATAGACATGTTTGAGTGGCCATTTACCGAAATACTTGGTAGGTTTCTCTCCGTTTCTTTTTCTTTCTTCTTCTCTTGTCATCATGCATTCGTATTGGCAATCACTTTGGCAGTCCCATTGTTTCCATCGCAAGTAAAGTGGTTCTTGCATGTACCATGGACCGTCAATGGCTTTTCCATCAGCTGAAAATTTACACTGGTGGAAGCATGTATCCCCTACGCAGCCAGTTTTCTGACATTGATCAACACAAGACCTGGAAACCAATCAATGAGAAAGAAGGTTATGAGCAAACAGAGTAATCTTAGACAATGCCATCCTGGTTAACTTGTCAAACTATAACGTCGCCATATAAGTTATTTAACATTTCCAGGACACATGCATGAGACGTTATTACAACAAAGCCTCTATATTAGGCAACATCAACCGGTCCATAGCTCAAACATTTTTTTTTTTTTAATAACCAGATAATCTGGTTCAACGGACACTATGAGCTCCGAACCAGATCGTTGGGTCGTTTCCCTAGCTGGTTCTCGGGTCAACGGGCCATGAAATCCGATTAATCCCGAAGCCATGGGAAACCATGTAAATACACATGATTGGTGCCTAGCACAATTGTGACTAAGTTTATAGGAAGGTTCGAACCAAGGGGAGAGCGCTGCTAACACATTCCACGGTGTCATCTACCACTAAACCACACATGTGTTGGCCCATAGCTCAAACATTGGTAATAAGTTCTAGTCTTTTTTTCATTTCTTACCCTCTTCCCATTAAGCTCAGGACTGATTAAGCTGTCACATGACCTACAAAGCAAAGAACAACATAGAGAGAGAGAGAGAAGCGTCCACTAAACAAAAAAGGAAACACTGAAGTCCTCAATACAACTTGCAGTCAGACCCAAGTCCCTTTCTAGTTTTTGGTCTTTTGTAATCTTTCCAACAAAAACAATGACCCTACAGTTAAGTAGGTTGTGTAAACACACACACAGATTTCATCTTCTAACGTGTTCCAACTCTCACCACAGGTACTTGCAAATTAATCTGATAAAGTCAACCGCATAATCCTTTCCCCCCCACCATCTCCTATGTCACTCCTATTTTTGTGGCTCCAATCCCTCTTAATTCAAACCCTTTGAAAATCATATCTACCTAACACAGCAAAATCTGATTTTTCTTGTCCTAAAAGGATCAAATTCCACAAAACAGAAAGAGGAGTTATTACAGCTTTAAAATTCTTGTATGAAGCCCCAGAATTTCATAATTACTAGCAATAAATGAATCTTAACGGTCGACTCTGTCTCACGGTAATCCAGAAAACCTTAGCCGGGACATTACTAATTTAGAAAGGAACTACAAACGAACTCAAATATGAAAGCAGAGAAGAATCAATCATACAATTAGAAATTGAATCTTTTTTTTTTTGTCACTGAATTAGAAATTGAATCTAAGAATACAAAACAAGGTTCTTGGGGAAGACTTACTTGTAAAGAGGATCAGCATCTCCTTCACTAGCTTCCAGTATCAATACAAGACAGGAGACAACAGCAACAACAATAAGCAGAACCCATCGCAAATTTCGCGCCATCCGATTATCAAACGAAAGAGAATAGAGAAAGAACAAAACAAAAGTAGCGAGAAGAAGTAAGAGAAAAGGATGAAGCTTTCTTCTTTGGGATTGTTTTTTTATCTAAAGAGACGAGTTGGTCGGTGGATGATCGGAGAAATTGAATTGGGTTCGGTGTGGCAGCTTCTGCTTCTTGTCCATCAAATCGCGGAGACAGGTGGATGCATAGTGAGAGAGAGAGAAGAAGAAAGAAGATCTCGTAGGAGAAATCCCGTGAGCGGTGAAAGAGGAGGGAGGAGAAAGCTTTTGGCGAACGAGAGAGAGACGCGTGGAGCACTGTAATAAGAGAGACAAGATCACTGTAATAAAAAGAGATTGTAGACGTGACAGCACGGTGTTTAACAGCCTCACGTTCAAGTAATGCGCGTGTGAAAGAGAAGAATTGGTCCCGAAATTTTGGGAGGAAAAAAGATTAGTTTAGTTGATGATTAACTGTTTTTTGTAATTATTAATGAATAATTAATTTGTCTTAACACTAACTACACTACACATTAAGGGCATCTCCAACCCATTAAGGGATTCTCTGTAAACTCTGTATTTTTAAACATGCTCATCTTGCTAGGAGACATGAACAAGAGACCAGGTGACGACAGAGTATGCAGAGCTATCCCTTGGATTGTGTGGCACATCTGGAAGGCTAGGAACTCTTTGGTTTTCGAACAAACTTCCATCAGTTCAACGACAATCTTGGAGAAGGCATTGGAGGATTCTGATATATGGTTTCGGGTGAATTCAAGTGCTCCTGGTGAACCTCGAACTAATTCATCTTCCCAATTGATTCGAAAATGGTGTAAACCATCAGTCGGGAAACTGAAATGCAATGTAGGCGCCTCTTGGTCCCCAAACAGTTTGAACTGTGGTGCCTCATGGATGAGACGTTCTTAGATCCACTCCTAGGGTGGATCTCTATATCCACCACTCTCCCCTGCACCAATCATAATTCCACGTGAATGTTAAAATTAAAAAAAAAAGTAAAAAAGTGTTAGAAAAAAAAGAAAACGGCAACACAATAAATGCTGTCTAACAATTAACTGTTTCTATTTTTTTTAGAGATTAGGGTTTATGGTATATGGTTTAAGCTTTTTGGTTTTAGGGTTTAGGGATTAAGCTCTTTGGATTAGGGTTTAGGGTTTAGGGATTAGGGTTTAATTTTTTATTTTTTTTAATTTACATGTTAGGTTTAGGGATTAGGGTTTATGGTATAGGGTTTAAGCTTTTTGGGTTTAGGGTTTATGGATTAGGGTTTAAGCTCTTTGGATTAGGGTTTAGGGTTTAGGGATTAAACCCTAATCCATAAACCCTAAACCCAAAAAGCTTAAACCCTATACCATAAACCCTAATCCCTAAACCTAACATGTAAATTTAAAAAAATAAAAAACTAAACCCTAATCCCTAAACCCTAAAACCTAATTCAAAGAGCTTAAACCCTAATCCCTAAACCCTAAACCTAAAGAGCTTAAACCCTATACCATAAACCCTAATCTCTAAAAAAAATAGAAACAATTAATTGTTAGACATCATTTATTGTGTTGCCGTTTTCTTTTTTTTTAACACTTTTTTACTTTTTTTTTTAATTTTAACATTCTTGTGACGTGGAATTATGATTGGTGCAGGGGAGAGTGGTGGATATAGAGATCCACCCTAGGAGTGGACCTAAGAACGTCTCCTCATGGATTATCCGCGACCATAATGGTGCTGTCTTGTTCCATAGCCGCAGATCGTACTATCCAGTTACCTCTGATGGTGAAAGTCAACTATTAGCATTCTATTGGGCAGTGGAGAGTGTGAAACATCTACGCCTCCCAAACATGATTTTTGAATCAGACCTTCCACTGGCCAGGGAGATACTTTCTAATGCTCACTTTTTTCCAGGATTCTTGCATTTGTCATCCCCGATTCTCGACAACTTGTCTTGGTTCCAAAGCTTTAGTTGCGAGCACATCGCTAGTGAAAGGAATGGGATAGCTTGGTTAATAGCTAACAGTGTTACTGCTGATATCAGACTACAGCAATCTTATGTTGCTCGGGGAAGTCCTAATTGGCTCCGTTCCAGGATTGCTGCAGAGGCGGAGTAAGTATGACCTTTATGGTTGGTCTGAGCTCCTCTTTAAGACATAGACTTGTCTTCTTCTTCTTTTAGTTTCGGCTGTCGAAACTCTCAGAGTACCTTCTGGTATTCGTATGTTGCTCTTTGTAGTCAAACTCCTTTTTCTTTCTCTAGCTTCGCTTGTGTAACCTCTGTTGAGGAAAACATTTTTCACCCTGTTTTGGGAACTTGGAATGAATGATTATCAGTGTTAAAAAAAAAAAGAGAAAAATGAGCTTCAACCCACCTCTATATCTTGCTCTAAAATAGAGATTGCTATTTTTTCTTCTATATATAAAGGAAGAAATAGCATTCCTCTATAATAGAGTCAAACTTTTTTGTTTACATAATTCCCCTTTAACTTTTATATTTGACAATTATAACCAAAATAAATATAAAAAACATTATTTCATTATTGCTTTTATACATATATACAATTTCTTTGTTGCTTTTTCAAATATTTTATATTTTTATAAAAGTTTTGTAAAATAAAAAAGAATAAAAGGGGTTAATTTGCAACTTTTAAAAACAAAATGTATTATTAGTAAAATAAAAAAAAGAATATTAGAGAAAATATTTCTTTTTAGAGGAAAATATAGAAGAATACATTGGAGCAAAACCTACCTCCTCTATAATAGAGGCAAATATAGAGAAATACATTAGAGATGGTCTAAGGACTGTCCAAATAGATAATGATTATAAAGTCAAACAAATCGGCGGTTTTTAGATTTTAAGCATCAACTGATATGACACACACACAAAATCATTATTATTATCCTAGAAGAAATGAAAATTTTCTGAAACATAGACATGATATATTATGTTACATTTTGTAGTTAGTTCTTTATGAGTACGAGGAAGATTTTATTCCATTTTCCGAAATTCGTATCTTTTCTGAACGAATTTATATGAGTTTTAAATTTCTTAACAACCAGTTTACTCCAAAGGGTCCCAGGTAATTGAAACCTTAAATCAATCTTGGAAAAGATCAACAAACAAAACAGAAATAAGATGAAAATTTGGAATTAAGTACAGTAGTAATATTAAATTTAATCTAGTGAAAAACAAATTAATCTAGTGGCATGAAATTTGAAGTTATTTATTTGTTTTTGCTTTTTGAGGATTAAATTTCCGTTTAAAATAAGTGTTTTATATTTTCAATGTAAATTTTAAAATAAATTTTCAGTTTTATCCTTGTTATTTAGTTATTAATAAATGTAAAAATATTATATAATGTAACTAATTAACCATAAAACATAAATTTTGATTATATTTTTAATATATGTGAAAAATTAGACGATATTTATATTAAACGAAGAGAGTATTAAAAACAACAGTCTTCTTATATATGCTCAGATTTTTTATATGTTGATGTATATCTTTTTAGAGCATAAAAGTCTCCAGACTTTTCTTGACACTTCACCTGCAGTATACAATCAAATTCCACTAAAAATAAAATCAATAGCAACGTCGGTCAAATAAATCATATAAAATATAGTATAGCATTTTGGTTGATCACATTTCACAAACAAACAAGTGTGAGATATGTGTGTGTTTGTTAATTTCACATTTACTTCTTCAAGCTGTAATTTGTTTTTATATGCTCACTTTCATTAATTTCCCCTTGTTTTAAGGCCACCCTATCAATGTTTCCTCATCGTCAAAAATATGTGGCTAGTTCCTCATGCTCATACTTCACATCGCAATTGTATATCTTTATGAATAATGGTATGGTGTCTTTAATTGAGTAATGGGCTGAAATGAAAATTATATACGCGGGCCCAACAAAGAGACTATTGGGCAATTTAATCTCAATCACTTTTTGGGCTTGATCTATCTATGAAGTGTACAACTGGAACTTTTTTTGGTTCTGGTTTAAGTTAGCTTTTGTTCATGTTGGTCTTGGACACAATGCACACAATTGCACATTCATCGCTTTTACCAGTTAGTGAATTAAGTTTCTTAGTTAAGCTCTTAATATGATATATCAGCCTTTTCTGGTTTAGGTTTTGTTTCCGGTTTAATTTATTGATCGTGGTTAGTCAAGTTAACTAAAGAAAACTTATAACAAATGGAAATATAGTTGAGCTGTAACTTGTAAGATGTAACTAAAATACTAACTACTTATTAATTGGAATTTGGCTGTATGGATAATATAGAAAAATCAAATATGTGATATGATATTAAATTCTTGAATATTTCATTTCCTACAAATAATATTATAAAGATTTGCGTTTGCGCGACAAACACCTTGACACACACCAAAAGGAAGACTTGACCAGAAGCCCCCTTTTATTTGGTCATGCAAAACATGTTTTCAAGTGCGAGGCTCTCTCCACTATCCCGCATCCACTCAAACTCAAACACACAATTATGCTTTATATATTGCAAAAGCTTTAGAAAATACTATTATGTACACTTTAAGATTTCCTTATTAATGATCCATAAAAAAAACATGTGTCAATCTATCAATCAAACTAGCAATCTTAAAATTACTAGAATCTAATCTTAGATAATCGACCAAATCTAAAACCATCCACGGCCGGGCTAGTCTATCTCATAAAATTTTTTTTATTTTATTTCTAAAGCTGGCAATATTGAAACTTTTTAATGTATTGTATGCAGACTATTAATCTTTTTGACATCCTTACATGTAAAACAAATGTTTTACAGGTCATCAGACTTTATGTAATGATACTGTTAGTCTCTTAAAACAATTACTAGATTTTGATCCGCCAATCGACGGGTATAATTTTGTGTGTATAAATATTATATCTGTAAATGATAATATGTTTTTATAATATATTATTAATATAAATTTAGATGTTTGAGATATGTTGAACATATATATAGATTTTATATAGTTTATTATTTTTTTTTGTAAATGATAATATTCCACGCTAAGGATGGACAATTATTTTTATAGCATTTAGATTTATATTTGTCAAAGTAATCTATCTTATTTTTAAAACACATATCCTATCTATTGTTGTTGTTAAAGATTTGAACATTTTTTATCTTTATGCAATAGTAAGTATAATATATGAATCGTATGTGTAATATGGTGGTGAATATATATTATTAATCGAAATATAAGTAATTTGTTAAGTATATTGTTATTTTATGTTTGGAATGTCTTTTTAGACTTGCAATATTTTTATAAAAACTTATAAAATTTATCTTTATTAGTTTTATACTTTATTGTAAAAATGAATTTTAATTTATTTGGAAATAACAACTTCTATTTTTCAACAACTTTTTAGTTTCTAAATTATCAGTTTATGGGCTGAAATTGTATTTGATTTATACAAATGTATATTATTAAGAATATTATGACAAAATATTAAAAATATGATGGTTCTCTTTTACCCGTGAACGGGTATAATATATATTTATAAATACTAATATATTCTATTTTATATATATATTCATAAGTAGATGTGGAGGTTTGAGATTTGTTGACAATTTGATTGCCTAGGTGATATTATTATTATATAGTTTATATTTGTTTTGTAATATTAGTAGATAGTAAAATTATAAAAACGTTATTATTATATTATTAATTTATATGTTAACAACATAAAACGAACAATAAAGATGTTTATTTTTCAAAAGAAAAGACATGAAGCAAAAACTAATATTTTAAATAATGCTATTAGAAATTTTTGAAAGGTTTGATAAGATTTTCTATATTTGATAAATAAAAGGAAATTTTTTCATTTTTCCTTCTAAAAATATATATTTTTGATATGTCAATAAAAAGAAAATACCTTCATGATACCCTATGATGTTATTAGGCATCCACATTAACGATCATAAAACCGAAACTTTTTTGTGTTCAACCGGAATTGCCAAAATAAAAAGAATAGTGGTAATAGAAACCACTGTTGAAGTTCAATATAATTGTTTCTAATAAATACCCGGAAGGCCCAAATTCTTCATTTTAGGTAATTGTAAGTTAACGTTTTGCTACAACTATTTATAGATCTTTAGAATTGTCAAAGTTAGTCAATATTATAATCAAACAAATGTTAATCAAATTATTAGATTTATTTCTTAAAATTATTTGTAAGTTCTGTATATGTTTTTAAAACTATAATTTTAGTAAACTCTATATGATAACATTTTTGTTATTATGCTATTTCGCCAAAGACAATAGTAGTAGCGGAGGACTCAGCGGATCGGTATACTCTATATGATAATATTTTTGTTATTATAACTTGTTTTTCGTTAAAATGGAAACTTATATGAATTGAAAATATTTTGTATATATTTTTGTTTACATTTAGTTTAGATTTATTTTTAAAATTTTATTTTACCGTTTAGATCTTTATCTAGGTATTCAATAATATTTTGGAAGATTTTGTGTTTAATTTTTTTATAATTTATTTCCTATTTAATCGGAAAGAAAATAGTTGTTTTGACATTGATTATAGTTTTTGTTAAAAATTTTAGAAAAATAAGAAAATAAGTGTTTTAGTATTTATCTACGTTCATTTTAGAATAAATGTAAAGATTTTTTTAGAATAAATGGAAAAACGTTTATAGTCTTAATGAATTTTTTAAATTAATAAATAAATTAAAAGATATATCTTGTAATTAACCAGAATTTAATGGTATATTAATTTTGTGCTTCTATTTTAATAGTATAAATGTATTATGTTATAATTAGATTTTTTCAATAATATAAATTAAATATTATATATATTAAATAAATATTTAAAATTCTAATTTTATTAATATATTTTGTTATATAATATTTACACTAAAACTAGTTAAACATTATAATTTAATTATAATAAAATGAAGTTTCCGGTAACCTGTTCACCAAAAATAAAAAGCCACCCACCGCCATATCCAAAATCTTCATCCTCACAACCTTTAATTTAATGGTTTCAATTTAATTATTTTATATATACTTCTTCAATGGTGGATTTGAAGAGGTAGAACCGCAAATTTTGAACCAAATTCTCAGTTCTAACTAATGCTAATGATATTTTGACAACAATTAAAACACATATTAACATATATTATTTAATACAAATATATTAATTAGTTAAAATTAATTTAAATAAACTATATGTTTTGTGTGTTTTAGTTTTTTTTCTTCTCTTTTTGGTCTTTTTTAATTGCTTAACATGATATAATTCACAAAAACTGAGAATATATTAAAAATATAATAATAACTATTTATACTGAATATGTTATGTAGATTTATTAACTATTTTAGTGACAAAAAAAAGAAAAGATTTATTGTTTATATATTTTGTATCTTTAAAATTAATGATGATAAATTTAATGGCAAAAAATTAAGAATAAAACTGTTAAAAATATTATATTTTGTTTAAGTTAATGTTTCAAAAATTATTAGTTGTAATTAATTTCTAAAACCAGCTTGATTTATTTTATTTTGAACATTTAGTAAATTTGGGTCAAAAATAAATGATTGGGTCAAAATTTTCTATATGGGTAAAAAATAATTAAAATAGATTTGCTTTTTTTTTTTGCTTTTAACTAATATAAAGAAAACTAAAATATTCTCTATTATTATTAAGAAAAAATAGTTTATTTGAAGGTGGAGATTGTTTTTTATTTTGGAAATGTAATAATTTTTTGTTTAACTAATTAAAATAAAAATACGCAGGGAAAATTATATTTTTATTTATTAATATGTAAATCATGTTTATGATATTAATATTTAAAAAGTTTAATATTAATTAAATACTAATAATTGTATCTTAAATACTTTTTGATTTTGATTTTGTTAGTTTATTTTTATTTCTATAAAATATTTGTAGATTAAATACTTCCAAAATTATATCTAATTTCGAATTAATTAATTTTTAAAAATAAATATATTATGATTAGCCAAAATATCTCAACCATAAATATCTTTATTTTTATTTAATATTTTCAAAATTATTTAGCATTAAAATTAATAAAGAATTTAAATAGCTTGCTTGTAATTAAAGTGAAAATTCTGTTTTAATATTATAGATGGAAGCATTATTCTGGCTAAGTCTATCCATTAGCCAAATATAATGGGTTGTTGGAAATTGTAAATAAAATTTTCTAAAATTTTTATAAAAAGAGCCCAACCATTTAAAACACAGACTATTTTCAATTATTGCCACTTTTATAATGTACGTATCGTGCGCCAATATGCGCATAAGAAATACTTAATGGATGAGCTGAGACTTTCCGCCGTTGTGGAAAATATAAGCCTCTAGAATTGGGACTTGCTTTTGTAGTATATGGACCGATCTGACTTTGTCAAATTTCAATTTTAGCCGTTGGTCCTCGCTCCTATCGAGTACTCATTTACCGCACGCCATCAAATGATAAAGATCCCCATGATTTTTCATCGTCAATTCTTTCTAATCTCAGCCATACCTTCTCCCATAACACCACCACCATATTTCTCAATCCAATTGTACATGAACACGATATATACTAATCTAGTAATCTAACTTAAATGAAAAGCATTAAAGATATTTAAAAAATAATGAATTCGATGATGTGTTTTCACATTTTGACGCCACCTTGACAAGAGGTTTTTTCTGCTAACCTCGAAAAGATTATATATCCTCTATCGTATTTTTTATGTCAATTATCGCATTTATTTGTTTATATTATTGTTTTGGATTAAAATCCACCATCTGATATGTGTGCATATTTGGCTAAGAAGTTTATTTTTCACTTTTATTTTGCAAGGTTTTTACAACGTTCTTCTTACGTTATTGCTGAAAGTATTAAGATTAGGAATAACATGACTTTGTCACGCATTTATCACTATATGGATAATTCAATAACATGCGATGTATAGGAGAAATACATATTTCTTCGAACAACATTTTTTATAATAGTTTATTTATTCAAACTATCATAACGTATTAGGTCACTCCCAACTTTAATGATTCCACAAAATTAAAATCTAACATACAAAACAAAAATATATAGTTGAACAATTTGGAGTACTAAATTTATGACTGGTATATACACGACAGGACAACCGATACGATGACAATTGGTTCGATATTTTAAAATCCAAATAAGAATAATAGTCGAATTCGAAACACACGTTGACAAAAACCAAAATATTGAAACACTGGTGAACCACTTGTTTTAAATGAATAGAGAATATTGAAAGTCATGCATAACAATATCTGAGAGGTTAATTAAGTAATCAAAAAGGTAGTTGAACGTTGGCTTTTGTTGAAGTAATATAACTTACGTGACATTCAATGGCGGCTACTTTTGAAGGCTACGTTTCTGATCTCTTAACCTAACTCTCCGTTTTTCCCTCGTTAATAATAGAGTAATACTTGGGTTCACCCCTAGAGGTGAACCCTTTTGTTCACTTCCACCTTTTTTAACCAATCAAATAATTCCACATAATTTAATATTAAAAATAATTAAAATTTTAAAAATGTATTAAAAATAAAAAAAAATAAAAACGAAAAGAAAAAAAAAGAAAATATATATTATTTCGGACAAAACTTAAAAATAATTTTTTTTATAAAAATACTAAAACCTAAATCTTAATCTCTAAACCCTAAATTCTAAACCCTAAACGATAATTTGAACCTAAAATATTAAAATTAAAATTAAAACTAAATCCTAATCCTTAAATCCACAATGTAAATCTTAAAAAAGAAAAAACTAAACCCTAATCCCTAAACCCTAAACTCTAATCCAAAGAGCTTAAACCCTAATCCATAAACCCTAAACCCAAAGAACTTAAACCCTATACCATAAACCCTAATCCCTAAACCCAACATGTAAATTTTAAAAAATAAAAAACTAAACCCTAAACCATAAACCCTAATCCAAAGAGCTTAAACCCTAATCCATAAACCCTAAACCCAAAGAGCTTAAACCCTATACCATAAACCCTAATCCCTAAACCCAACATGTAAATTTTAAAAAATAAAAAACTAAACCCTAATCCCTAAACCCTAATCCAAAGAACTTAAACCTTAAACCCTATACCATAAACCCTAATCCCTAAACCTTAAATCTCAAAGATTTACATTCAAAGGGTCTTTAAAATATTTGAATGTCTTTAATTCCTTAATTTTAATTTTATAATTTTATTTAAAAATAATATTACATGGCATATTTTTATTGGTTAAAAAAGAAAAGGTGAACAAATGGGTTCACCTCTAGGGGTGAACCTAAGTATTTTTCTTAATAATACGTATGGTCAGCCCTTGGCTTCATGAAACTACGATTTTAGACGCCAAAGAATAAAATAAATTTAAGGGTATTATGGTTATAAGTTCATTTGGTATATGCGGTTAACAAACATCATTTTGTTGTGTTTTAGGTGACGTATAATTTCGGGCCGACCCTACTAATACAATACCCTACCATATTAAAAAGAAGTTGGAATACACAAATACAGTTCCAATAACCAACAAAACCCATGGCTCGCTTAGTTACAACAAGATCCATGATATTTAAAGGTCTAATTTTTGTTTTAAATTAAAATCAGTTTTACATTAATATATATATATATATATGTGTATATAATAATTGATTTTTATATTTCATAATTAAATATATGGAAAAAATCAAAATAGTTTATAAAATATTGGTGTTAAAAAAAAGTATAAAATATTAGATCAGTTTTTTAAACAAAAATGAAATTCTAAACTTTTATTAAAAAGCACAAAAAATTGTTTTGCCCAGAGATCCCGTAAAACTTTCCGACAAAACCTCAAAGTTTTGTTATAAGGATTATATGGGTCGTGAGGTCGTTGGACTCCAAGACTGCCGTCGAAGCTTTTTGGCACTTCATGCAGAAATGGATGATCTTATTTAGGTGGTTTCATGTCTTTTCGAGAAACGAATCCTACGGATCCAATTTGAATTGGATTGTGCAACACTTGTAGATATGATAGAAGACTTGAGAGATTTGCCAAATTTTGCATCGAAGTTAGAAGCCTTGTTCCTTTTAAAACAAAGTTTTGATTTTTTCAATATTCAACACATCTCCAAAGTTTAAACACTCAAGCGGACTTTTTAACTAAGGAAACCCGGTCTGATGGCATAATATTTTTTTAACATAAATCAAATTATCCCGACTGATGAAACTTTCTGAAGATTTTTTGATGGCGGATTAAATTTGGTTTAAGTTTAGTTAGATAAAAGACAAAAAAAAAAGAACCAACAAAACCTCAACATAATGGTTTGTTAAACTCATGATAAACATTATTTATCATCAAAGAGAAAAGATAACACAATACCCCTCTTGCCATAAACCGAAAACAACATAAGAGTTAAGAAGAGGAGAAAACCCTTTCACCTACAAAGAGCTTATGTAACCACAAGAGATGTTTATTAGCCACGTATGAGTTAACCAACTCATGAGAAGTCTCTAAGATATTAGTATATTTATCCAATACCGATACATAGTATCTTTTTTTTGGTCAACTACCCATACATAGTATGTAATTTGTAATCTTTCGTATCTTTATTTTTTATTATCCTATTTTCATTTTTCTTATTTTATTAGACAATTATCATAACCTGTTAAAACTGTAAATCGCCATCTGTCCCTTTTTAATTAATAAGTTTGTTTTTTAGCAATAATATATTCAATATTATCACCAACAGTTTTGGCTGATATAGACACAAATCTATACTTAATAAATACATATAATGACTCAGAGGAATAATAGTTAAGAAAAGTGGCTAAAAGGTAAAATCTCCTTTAGTGAGTCACGACCGTTGACCTGCACCACAATAGAGACCAAGTCTCTAAGAACATGAACAACAAGGGATCTTAAAGCACCCATAGCCGTGTTATCGGCGTGGATTTCTTAATTTTTTTTTTTTTTTTTTAAATTTGTCGAAAAAAAAAATTAGAAAAAAAATCGACCAATAGCATCGCGCCACGTGACGTGAACAGCGTAAATAGTTAAGAACCCCTACCCTTAAGAACCCCCAATGTTCATGGTCTTAGGATGGGGTTCTTAAAAAAAATTATAAAATATTATAGATTCCACCACAATAGTTAAAAATCCCAGCTCCAAAAATCCTTAACTAAGGATCGATCTTTGCACTGTTCATGCCAAGTGGCGATATTCTATTCGTTTCTTTTTTTTTCAATTTTTTATTTTTACTTTCTTGAAATTTTTTTTTTTTTTTTTTAAAACCCGTCTTGGGATCGATGGATGTACATAGTCTAACCCAACCAACACAACACAGAACCCCCTTAACCGAAAAGACGATATTACCCTCACCTCATTCACCAATATAAATACACACTCGACCGCATGTAAAAAAATATTCATTCCCAAAACGTGAGAAAATTCGAAGAGTTTCATAAAAAAAGAAGTTAAAAAGACATGAGAGGTTCAAGAACAGCATCTTCAGACATAAGTGCTTGGTGTTCTGCTGTTGTGTTGTTATCTTTAATACTTTTGTTATCTGTTCGTGAGAACAATGCTTCTGGTTCAGTCAGAGGGTCTCAATTCTCAGAGAAACCTTGTGAGGAGATTTACGTCGTCGGAGAAGGAGAAACGCTTCATACCATCGGTGATAAATGCGGTGACCCGTTTATAGTGGAGCGTAACCCGCATATCCATGACCCGGATGATGTCTTTCCGGGTCTTGTTCTCAGGATCGCACCTTTTTACTTCTCCAGAAAAGTGTAAGAAATATATGAAGTAAAAAAGAGTTTTTTCTTATGGTTTAATTTTGTTTGTAGCATACTTTTTTCATCTGTAAAGTATGTTTGTATTTATGTATATATTAAAGGAATTCTGAAATAAAATACAGAGATTTTCAAAGAAACAGAGCTAAAACAGAGTATACCATGAGTTTGCTTATTCATGTTTTGAGGACTTACATATGTTCATTTAGAAATGTTTTGGGTGGAAATGATAATTAGTGATTATTACCGGGCTTTGGATTGAAAATTTCAATTAAAAAGTAACTGATCAAAGCAAATAACGAAACGCCAACTTAGAAAAAGGTCAACGACTTTGTATTACCGCAAATTTACAAAATTAGTGACAAACTGACGTAAAGTAAAAAGGAGTTATGTTATTATAAAATCTAAACTTATGCCCTTGTAAACTATTCTTCCACTTGCATAAGCAGAATTCTCGTGTTTAAATATATAATGAATTTATGCTTATAAAATCTTGGACGAACAAAATGAATTTAATTGATTTACATTCTTATAATGAAATGTGGTGATAATACGTTTATTGACCAAAAACATATGAGAAGCATAATATCAGAGGGTTTGTAACATATTGCAAAATGGATAAAATTAGTAAAATGTTCCTTGCCAAAAGTTTAAAAAAAAAAAACAAGGAAGAAGCAAGAATATACCAAGATGATTGAGATGTTAATCATACTTGAGCCAAGTTTGCATCATGTAGTTTAAGTTTTGACGTTTTTTTGTGTGGTGGTGAGTTGATGTCACTTGTCACTGTGTTATCTGCTCTTTCTTTCCCTCCGGAGCGTGTTGATAGTTACTTGAGCAATGAGCAACCAGCCGGCGCTGAGTTTTTGGACAAATACCATATTTTAATCTTCATTTTTAATGTATCAAATTAACAAGAAGAGTGCGACTTTCGGTTAATCGAAGTTGTGTTCTAGCTCAACTATAAACGGATCCATGATGAGTTGTTCATATCTTCATCTTCAAAGCTCCATGATTTGTCTCTCATGCGACAACCCACATAAGGAAAGTCTTCCAAGTCCGTTCCTAATTAAGCTCTTAAAAAAGAAAATTTGTTTTGCATTCAATACAAAACTGCCGGAATTGTATCTAACTTAAATTCTAGGCAGTAATATTTCTTTTCGAGTTTTGATTAAAGACTAATAACGACATATATAGACAAAATATGTCGTCATCTCGAAATTAGCTTCTAATCTCAACACAAAATTTTCACAATAAAAGTTGAAAACAACATTATTACTGTTCATGTCGACATTGTCTCTTCAATAATTACACATATTCCCATCTTTACGGCCTAATATTTCTAACCTATCAAACAAAATTCAATTATCTCGAGAAACCTCTGTGAACAAAAATCTTTTATAAATAAGCAGCCTGAGTTGTTTACTGTTACAAACCTCACAAAGGAAGAGAAGAAAAAGAAAAACCCTAACGTTTTTTTTTTTTTTTGAAAGAATGTTAAATTTATTCATATTAAAAAAAAAACTTTGTTACAAAGAATGCATCATTGTTTTAATCTGTACTCTGAGAAAAGAACTTCCTAATTAAGCTCTAGAGGCAAACCAGATGCCCATTGCTCCATCCACGTGTTTGAAACCAAAGAACCTGAGAGAAGTGATCTTGTTTCTGATGTTTTTGTCAATCAAGCTGGTGAGAGACATTGCAGTCATAGCCTTCTCGCCATGTAGTCTTTGATTTCTCTCCCGCCAAATTGCATAAACCGTGGCCTGCAGGACATAGCGATGGAGAAATGAGTGTGTCTTGTTCGGGTGTGGCGCAACCAGAATTTCCATAATCCGCTGCCAGCAAGTTGTGTAGCTAACATCAAAGAGGCCTGCAGCGAGTGCTTTCCACACTTCACCAGTATAAGGGCATTGAAAAAGAGGTGGTCGCGAGATTCGAGAGCACCATTGCAGAGCTTACAGGACGGATCTGCTCCTCTGTTCCAAGATAGAATTCTGTTACCTGTAGCTAAACGATCATGAGCAGCGAGCCAAGCTATGAAGGAGTATTTGGGAGTGCCTGAGGTAAACCAAATACCCTTCCACCAATTGACTTGAGGCTGACATGTTCTGTAGAGCCGTACTGTATCCCGTGTGTTGAATTGCGGTTTGAATGTATCTGTTTTGCTTCTCCATAGCCACTGATCATCTTCTCCAGAAAGACCCTTGATACGTAACTTATGGATCTCGTTTTCAATGTTGTTGAGCAAGTCTGACCGATGTGATCTTCTCCTTCTGCGGCATTGTATGACACTCTCCACAGTAGCATTCAATTTGATTCCTAGGTCAATGCAACCTCTTTGTCCCGTGAGATGTATAAGTCTGCCCATAGAACACCAGTCATCGTACCAGAATGATGTACGAGAACCATTATGAACATTCACCTTTATAAAAGCCGCAGCAGCATCTCTATACTTCAGAATTTTTTTCCACATCCAGCTCCCCAAGGTGCTGCTCTGTTTAACTGACCATAGAGAACCCTTTCTGATCAAATACTTTTGAATCCATTGTACCCACAACGATGAATGACATGAGTGAATTCTCCAGATAAGCTTTAAGCAACTAACGTGGTTTGCCTCAGCTAATGATTTCAATCCCAAGCCACCTTCTTCTCTCGGTTTGCATACATCCTTCCAAGCTATCTTAGCTTTCTTTGTGTTAAGGTCAGGACCAGACCAAAGAAAAGCTGCACAGAGCTTGTCGATCTCAATGCATTTACTAGGCAGACGGTAGGCTGATATCCAAAAATTGGTTAAGACTGTGAATAACCGAGCCTATCAATTGGAGCCTCCCTGCAAAGGAAAGGTTTCTAGCTGTCCAAGAACTTATACGAGACTTGATCTTTGAGATCAGGGGATCGTAATCATGTACTGACATCCTTCTGGACATTAGAGGAAGTCCCAAGTATCTCACAGGTAGAGCGCCAGAGTCAAACGTGAATTGGTCCAAGATAGCTTCTTGATCGAATTCTGTAATACCAGCAAGATAGAGAGTCGACTTCTCCAAACTGATTTTGAGGCACCGAGCAAATTCTTTGAATACCTCTAAAGTGCCTTTAATAGTTCTTTTCTTCCCATCCCCAAAAACAAGGAGATCATCGGCAAAACATAGATGAGTTAGATTCAAACCTTGGCAAGAAGGGTGATATCCAATTCTCTTTTCCACAGCCGCTTTATCTAAAAACCCTAACGTTCTACAGAAGCCAAAGATGAGTTGCTTCCAAAAAACCCTAATTTCAGCTTTCGTTTTCTTTTTGGTTATTCTACCTCTTCTAGTCTCAGCCACGGAGGAAGAAAACGAATGCGGTGGCCCAAATGGAAAAGCTGTCTCTGCTGCGGAGAAGGCAACGGTTCTCAGGGGCCGGTCCTGAGATTTTGGATGCCATAAACATTTTAGTGTAAGTGCTATTAAAAAAAAATTCTTAACAATTTAGGGGCTATAAGTTTATTGTATATTAGCTTCGAAAAATTTGAGGCTGAGACCAATGTTTCGTCCGGCTGTGCGCCCGCCCTGACGGTTCTTAAATACAAGATCGGAGCGTTCTTCTCCATCTTACTCGCCGGAGTATTCAGAGTCTGTTCACCTATCTTCAGCCTCAAGTCAGAAAGCTTTTTTTTTCCATGTTCGTGAAGGCATTGGCCGCCGGAGTAATCTTAGCCACCGGTTTTGTCCACATTCTTCCAGATGCCACTGAGAGTCTCACGAGTCCATGCATTGGAGAAGAGCCACCATGGGGAGATTTTCCGATGACGGGACTCGTTGCCATGGCTGCGGCGATTTTGACCATGTTGATTGAGTCTTTTGCTTCAGGGTATATGAACAGATCTCGGTTGGAGAAGGAAGCTAAAACCTTGCCGGTGAGTACCGGTGGAGATAAGGAGGAGCATTCTCATATTGGCTCTGCTCATACTCATGCCTCACAAGGACATTCTCATGGCTCTCTTCTGGTTCCCCAAGATGAACTGATGAAAAAGATTGTAACTCAGGTAAGTAAACTCACAAAAACCCTAATTGCCAAAATATTACTACTCAATAAATTAATATCCAAATTAATAGGACTTCCGGTTAAAAGATAAGTATTTGATATTTTGCTAAATTAATAAAATATTACGGTTTCAACTATATTAATTTATATAGATTTTACTATATTCATTGATATCTAAAAGACAAAACCTTGTTGCCAAAATCCAAACTTCTCTTAAAAATAAATTATCCATTTTTAGACGAACAAATTTGAGTAGTATTGATCGCATGTTCTTGTCTTTTTCTTGTGGCATACGTTAGATATTGGAATTAGGGATTGAGATTCACTCATTGATAATAGGAATATCTCTGGGAGTATCTCCGAGTGTAAGCACAATAAAGCCTCTCATGGCTGCAATAACTTTCCATCAACTGTTTGAAGGTTTTGGTCTTGGTGGTTGCATCTCTGAGGTAATCTTAAAATCTATCTTTCAATCAACTGCCTGATAGTTATCAAACAACTTAACATCGTGTTCTTGTGCAGGCAAAGATTTGTGTTAAGAAAAATTAGATTATGGTGTTGTTCTTCTCACTCATGGCACCAGCAGGGCGGAATCGGTATTGGAGTCGCAGAGGTTTACAACGAGAATAGCCCGATGACACTAAAAGTGTCAGGTTTTCTTAACGCTGCAGCCGCCAGAATTTTGATTTAAATGACCCTTGTTGATTTGGTAGCACCATTATTCGTGAACCACAAAGCTCAGAGTAGTATATATGAAGATACAGTTAGCTTGTAGCTTTTCTCTTATTCTTGGTGCTGGTTTGATGTCTCTTCTAGCTGTTTGGGCTTGAAGTTATTTAGGCTTGCAAAATACAAATATTCTAGTTTCTTTGGTCTTGAGTATTTTTTTTAGAGAAATCAATTACATTTTGATTCAGATTTGAATATAATGATATATCACTCAATTTCTTACAAGATGTTATCAGCTCTTGATGTTATGAGGAATAGAATGTATATCGAAAGCCCTAAGCCTAGGATGTCTCATGGCGTAGAATGCAAGGATCATGACAACTACGTGGGAGACAAAGCAAATCACTCCACAACCTGCCAAAAACGCAAGAATGAGATTTGGATGACTTTGTAATGAGTCAAAATGACTGATCACATAATGACTTTGGCTCTTCATAAAAGCATAAAATCAAGAGGCCACATTCTTGTCAAAAACGATCCGTTTTCATCTTCTGGATATTCATAGGAATAGTCCTTCAAAAAGGATATGCCATCATTAGTTTTTTTGATTCCAATACTTTCACAATCATCATCATTCTACAGATTTATTATCTCCAGTCAAATATATTTAGCCATGTTTTTTTTTTTTTCAAATCATTCTACTACTCGCCGCATAAGAAACTATGAATATGTTACATGTGTGTGTTGACAAAAACAAAAAAATGTTACATGTGTGTGTGTGTGTGTGTATACATATGAAAATTAATATGCTTCAGTAGTAGAGACATACCTTCGAACCTGGATGGGTTATGACAAAAAAAACAAACATCATTGAATGGCTTCATTATGAAGCACAATAAGGGGGGACATGAGAAGCAGCAAAGCATCATCAAAAGGTAACACTTCGAAAAAGGAAAATGGGGATGGATATCCATGGAATAACCCATCAAAGCATCTCTTCTTTTCTCTCTATCACTCAAATGTCAAAAAGTGATCACCATCTTTTTTATTAACACTTATATAGATATATGTATATATACTAAGCTCATGAGCCCATGATTAACCAACCAACCTTGTCTCATAGCAAACAAAGAAGAAGCCACAATGGAGGAGGAGAGACTTAATAATAAGCGGAGCAGTAATAGGGCATCTTTCTATTGGCATGTGACTGTGCTTTTATGTTCTTGGCTATTTGGCTCAGTCACTTGCCAAAGGAGAGTTGCCCTGTAACTTCTTCCGCTTAAACACAATCTGCAAACCTGTCTCGACATGTCCAAGAACTGATGAGATTGATACATGTAACGAGTAAGTTTTTCATTTTCCTTCTGCTTCTCATAATCTTTGATTAGTGAGGTTTTCAAACATATAACCATATGTGAATCAGGATTTATTGTACAGATGGTTGGCATCTCCAGCTACAAAATTGCGTCTCCTCCCAATTTTAGTTTCATTAACATTTTAGTTGCACATTGAATCTTTGACATCAACTTTCCATTCATTAATGATCTTAAACCATTAATATTCTCACATATGAATAAACAATAATAGTCATATTCAAGAAATCAAATTTCAATCATGATTGCTTGGAGAATGGAGACTCAAATGCCTGAAGTAAATGATCAGGAAAACTAGTTCAAATCTGCAAGGATAAAGACACATTCAATGCAATGCATAATCAATAGACTTACCCAGAAGGCCATAAATCTATCTAAATGGGCCTTTGGGCTTGATTCATTGAAAAGTTCAACGATATCCATACTGTAGTTTACTTCGAAACCCGTTTGCATTCAGGTTTTACCGAAACATATATTTTTTTTAGTCGGCAAACAGTTTATTGATTGCCCATTGGACTAGATAAGAATTACAATAATTGGGCTTATAACAAACAAACGGGATCGGTGGCCCAATAACGATCGAGTCAGCTCGAGTGCGACCGCTGATTGCCACGTGTCTTCGACTCTCGGACACGCGTCGAATACACTATGTTTTCGTCATGCGCTACATCGCCGGAGAAGGCGCGGCTCGCCGACGACGAAGAATAGCCGGGATAAGGTAACTTGCTTTGCCGATCAATTTTTAGAGGAACAATGCTCCGGAGATGAAAATCAAGCTCTAAAATTTCTTCAATCATCAAACCACCGTGTCTTCAAGGGAGAAATCAACGTTCAAAGGTCCACTATACTGACCTATTATGTCGTTCGGAGCAAGACCGGTTCCAGCGATGCACGCCGCGACTCATGCAGTGGAGACCCGAACCCTAACTTACCCTTACCAACTAGCATATATAGATGGATGAAGAGTCTTCAGCACCAGCGAGAATTGTCCACCACCAAAAATAGATCGTAAACGGACGAAAACGTCCGGATCTAAAACCTAGTCCGACAAAATCGCCGGAAGCAAAATTCGAGTGAATCCCATCGTATAATACAATCCAAAATCAGGGATATCACCGAAGAGAAGAGGCGGAAATCCGCAGCAAAAAGAAAGGATAATATTACAACAAAAGCAACCCACCGTCGGACCGGCAGATCGCCGGAACCGACGGCGGAACGAAGTTAAGTTGGTCGGTGGTTGTAGAGAGAAGGCAGAGAGAAGTTGAAGAGAGAGAAAAAGTTTTACCTTGATTGCTTGTCCGGTTGATACCGAAACAGATATTTAATTTACAAAAAAGTACTATTAGATAGATTTTTATTTTCTGGTTTAGTTCGAGTTTTTGGCTTTTAATTTTTCAGATATAAAACATGACTCCAATTAAAACCCTATTAAAATATAATTAGGCCTTTGGATCAATAGATTGAATTTGATTTGAATAAATCCGTTTATCCGGATTGAATACAAGGAGGTTCTAGGCAGTAGATCTGTTTGTTTTTTGATACATGGTTCATACCAGATTAAATTAATCCTTTTTTTGTTAGAACAGATCCTTCCCAGCCGCCTTTAATAATGTAGCCTATTTGATTACTCTAAGGATCTCTGGTTAATCAGAATTGTTCTATACTTTTATAAACTAGAACAGAAAAAATATTCATGGATCAAGGGATAAGAATATACTAGTCTTTCCACGGATCAAATGGTAACAAAGAAGTTTTTGAGGGCGTGAACGAGTGTTCTCACAACACATTGGAGCGGGATAGACTGGAGGAAGAAGATTGGAGGAAAACAAATGTGCGTGAAGAGCTGAAGCGAATTTGATGTTGTCTGTGACTGGCGCTAAATCTTAGCCATCACATTCTCAGTATGTCAAGTGGACGGTTCTAGTGTTTTTAGTTGGAAAGTGATGATCAAAGATGAAATGATCCAAGTAAGATTGAAGGGTTCTAGGCGTTGCTTGCCCCCATTACATACAGAACTAGAATCACTTCTTTATGAAATGACATACAGAGCTCGTTTTATTGACAAAGCTGTGCGCAATAAGTTGACAGTAATAAGAGTAATAAGAGAAGGAGGAGGGAAAGACCTAGTGGAGGGAATGGGAACATGGCTGCGTGCCCAAGCTCATGCTCAAAATTAGATTCATTCTTTAGTCTCTATTTTTGTAGGAAGTATCCTCAGCAAAGTTTCAAACACATTTAGATGCAGCAAATGTAAAAAGCCTTTTTTGTTTTGAATATAATTTTACATTCATTCAAAAAAAAAATGAGATGTTTGATCGCAATGCCACTGACCAGCGTAAATGCATGTTGGTTATGATAGATAATCCAATAGACTGGCCAGCATTTTTGTAGAACTAGAAGAATTAAGATCTTTTAGGATATATTTTTCCTCTTTTAGTTTATGTACATTCGTCAGAATTATAATATTTGTGCAGATTACCTTACGAAAAGTGTGTTTTTAACATGATAGTTTTGTTTTTTATATATAAGTTCTTCAGCTTCCGAGTAGATTTCCTAGAAAAAAAAAACATTTTCTCCAAAAGCTTAATAATATGGTGTTTAATTGTAAAAAAAAAAAAAACAGGCAAAATATCAAAACTATATAAAGCATAGCTAAACTTAAGGAAGCTTGTCTTGTGGCTAGTTCGAGGTGGCTCACGTTCCTTCAGCAAGTTTGGATCCTTTGACGGTATCTCCACGCGGAGGTTTTGGTGAGTGGTTCAGCGGTGTTGCTTTCGGCATTTATGGTGGTGTGGCGTTGGAGCCGTCTTCCATCGGTATAGCCGGGGTTTCCGGCAGTGCTTGTTTTCTGTTTTTGTTGCGGCAGTGAGCTTGTGTCTAAGTTTTGGCTTTGGTTGGTTTTGGGATTAGACTGGTAGTGATGGTGAGACGGATCCGTTCTAGAGATGTAGAGGCGTTCGATCATGAATGGTAATTGGAGGTAACTCTTTGACGGTTCGTTTGGGCTCTCTTGTCGACAACTGTCGTAAGTTAGTCCGTTATGGATTTTAGAGATCCCGTTAGTTTTTGGAGACGCTGTAGGTATCTCGCTCCAGAGGTTTGAGGGTTGACCTTAGGATAATGCTCGTGGAACTAGGATGTGGACTCTAATTCTTCGGAACTATGACAAAAGTGGAATAGTCTACGTCTTGACATCTGAGTGATGCTCTCTCTATTGGTTATGTGTCTGTTGTAAGTTTTCGTTAGGGCCTTTATTTTAACCTTTCTTATATGTTGTATTCAATTGTGGCGTTGTTTCTAGTAGATTTATTTTTGTTTATTCTGTCTTTTTGTAATATCTATATTTCTGTCAAAAATTCGAGAATGATAAGAAATTTTAATATTTTACAAAAAAAAACTGAAGAAAAATACAAGAAGCAGACATAATTATGATTTAGTGCTCCAAATGTGTAATTTGGTCAAGAACAGTTATCGAACAGGTGATACCAATAAGTGCCAGACACGTGAGAAAGCACTGACATTGTACGATGATGTCGATGAGCTTATTGATACTGTTTCTTTTTGGCGTGCTCCTCCTTTCGGTACTGTTTTTCCTCTCTTATTGTCCTAAGATTAAATAATAATATAGAGGGGAAAATTGTACTAATTTTCTTAAACCATACCATAACAATTGAGATAGTGACAAGTCGCACTCTCTAGTTCCTATGTTTTCTATATCCTGTTAATGACACTGTTCATTAGGAACTTGTCACAAAGCTATTCCTCACACAGTGATCATACCATGGTCAAGAATCTCATTTTCATTTCATATTTAATAAGAATATTTCAAAGTATTATGCGTTTCTATGTAATACATGTAATTTTCAAGTTAATGTCTAAGTTTCTTATATTTACTTTCCAAAGACATCGCCAATTATAAGATTTTAATTTTGTATATCTAAAAATAAAAAAAAATTATGTGAATTAAAAAAATTTAGAGATTTTTGTTTCAATCTAGTTCGACGGAAACAATCGAATTAGGTCGTTAGAAAACTATGATCGACCTAGAATATCTACCAAAAATCTCTAAAAAACTCTCCAAATTTGTGTAAAAATGATTGTATTGATGTATACGAACATAATGTCTTTTTATACAAATATCAATGTCAGCATAAAAATCATATTTTATATTCATTAAAAATCTATTTTCCTTGCGTTATGATTTTTTTTTTTTATCTTTATCTTCTGTGATCATCGTTATCTTCATAAGCATCACAATTATCATTCTTTTGCTGACTATATTTCTATTTTAGGTCTATCTTATTCTCCTAACAGTCTTTTAGGAAATGTGTTAAACCTATTTCCAACATTTTCTTAAAAAACATCATGAAAATTTTATACAATATTAATATCATATCAGTCACCTTTTTAACAACTACAATATTACTCCTTCCGTTTGATTGTGTGTCGATATGACGAACATAATGGCCTTTTATACAAATACCAATTAATGTCGGCATAAAATCATATTTCCTATTCATTAAAATCTGTTTTCCTTTCATAGCATTTTGATTTTCTTTTTATCTTTATCTTCTATGGTTGGTGTTAACTTCATAAGCATCATAATTATCATTTCCTTTGTCGACTATGTATCTATATTTCTATTTTAGGTCTATCTTATTCTCCAAACGTTTTTTTTTTGGAAATGTGTCAAACCTATCTCCAACATTTCTTTAAAAGATATCATGAAAATATTATACGGTATTAATATCATATCAGTCACCTTTTTAACAACTACAATATTACTTCTTCCGTTTCATAATAAATATCGTTCTAACATTTTTTCACATAACTTAAGAAACATATTAAATATTCTATTATATACCTTTGTCAACTATCTTGTTTTTCATTGGTTAATACTAATGTTAAAATACACAATATATGTTAAAAGTTGCATTGAAAATCTAAAACGACAATTAATTTGAAACGAAAAAACAACTATAAAACGACACTTAATATATAATAACAAATTTAATTAGTTCAACTATAACTTTTAATTTCTGCTTACATAAATTTGAATTATTTGAAGAAAAACTGGTTGTTTTTTCAGACAGGTGAAAGAAAAACAAGAATTATCATGTCTCTTTCTTTTTTTTGGCATCCAATTATTCTGCCATGTGGTGGGGAGAAGATATGGACAGAAAATGGAAATATTCTCTACATAATTGATAATTTTAATATTATAATACAATAAAAATAAGGATAACATCATTTTATTGTGACCCATACCAAAATAAAATAAGTAAAACATTGATAAACTTGCCCTTTCCTTCCCTCACAGATCATTCTAGGGTTCCTAAAAATTCCCAATTGCCTTTTTCTCTTTCCATTTTTGTTGAATCTCATCTCTTTGTTCTCTTCCTCAACTTTGATCTCTCCTTTTAATTTATCCTCATATTTTAAAAACTAATCATTTCCTGAGAAATATTTTACTTGAAATTAAATTTTTCTTCACTCTCTTCTTCATTTTCTCGGCCGACACTTCCTCTCTCCGGTGAGATCCTTTTCTCCCTCTCTCAATCTCTCTCTTTTATGACTGTGGTTATGTTAACTGGTCACTGACTGGATTAGGGTTCCAATATTTACAGATCTTGTGCCTGCAGGACCTAAAAAGAAAAAGTCAAAAGAAGAAAGAATGGTGAGAGGAAAGATAGAGATGAAGAAAATAGAAAACGCTACTAGTAGACAAGTGACTTTCTCAAAAAGAAGAAATGGTTTGTTGAAGAAAGCTTATGAGCTCTCAGTACTCTGCGATGCTCAAGTCTCTCTTATTGTCTTTTCTCAGAGAGGAAGGCTTTACGAATTTTCCAACACTGAGTATGTACTCTTCTTGAATTTCTTCTTTTATTATTTAATTTACTTACTATTTATGTACTTTTTATTTGGTTAATTAGGCTTTTAGGTTATGTGTATATGTGTCTGGTCTGAATTTTTCTGAATCGTAATTGACTAAAGCTACTATCTTAGATTTTGTTACTTGATGAGATTCGATCCTTGTCTGAATCCTAAAGATTTCTTTCTTCTTTTCTCCTAATAATATAATTTGATTTTTCTATATTTATATATAATAATCATTTGATGAGAAATCTAGACAAACACTCATCTTTTTCTGATCTGTCTGAACTTTCATCTAAACTATATGGTGTGTATGTGTGAGTTTGTGTGTGTGTGTCTAGGGTTTCCAAATTTTTCTTGAAAGTATGAACAGAAAACAACATTGGAAGTAGCTCTAAATGGGATTTAGAATTCAGGTGATTATTTAGTGTGATCCGTACCAACTTGCACATTTTTTTACCGATTTATATATTCATAATATAAATAAGTTTTACTTTTTATTGCCCCTAGTTAGGTTGTGTACTATCGTTTTGGTTATGTCTTTATTGGGGTTTCACTTTTGTAGTCATACAGCTAGTTATGTGTGCTCTTCTTCATTGATTCAGGTGTGCAGTGTATACATATTTCCTTGTCTATATATCTATAGCATGTATTTCTTGGGCTTAATTATACATCTAAGAAGAATCCAATCAAATCTTGTGCTATAATAGATCCAAGTAGATATATAATGTCGTGGTTATTGTTTTTCTCTATGCTAGCGTATGTTTCAAATAGATCACTAGTTCTAGATTCAATTATTTGATCTTGGGCAAAATTACAAAATGGATTTTAATAAATGGAGATATTATAAGAAAAGACATGATGAATTCCTATGGTTTGGGTTTAATAGTTACCTATAGAGATTTATTTACCTTCTAGCAGTCAAAAGACATTGTAGTACAACTTGATAGATGGGGGGTGTTAGGTGAATCTTTACTTCAAATAAACTACAGTTAAATATTTTGTTGCTAGAAGATGGACGTCTTATTTTAAAATCTCAGATATAATAGATTTAATTAGATATTATGCAAGGAAAACGAGATATATAGATACGTGAATTCTAATTTGTCTATGTTTGATCATCAGCATGCTGAAAACGATCGAACGTTACCGCAAGTACACAAAAGATCATGAGACCAGCAACCACGACTCAGAAATTTACGTTCAGGTTTGTTACCAACTTTTTTTTTATTGTTAAGATATATAAATTTTTTATTATTTTTACATGATATCTTTTGGCTGATGTCCTAGAGATTTACATGATTTGGTGATGTTGATCATTTTTGTTTCTCATGGCGTACCAAACCAAATCTTGAGAGATATATCATCACTACGTACAATATATACAATTGATGCAAATTTTAAATGTTTATATGTTCAAGTGTATATAGGATCGGTGGTCACATAGATTGTTCAACAGTTTACATTGGCCGTATATACAAAGATATAGTATTTATGTTTTTTACTTCTTTTGCGTCCTATGGTTTCATTTTGTCGGCGTTATGTAGCAAATGAAGCAAGAAGCAAGCCACATGATCACAAAGATTGAGAGCCTTGAGTCTCACAAGCGGTACCTATCATGTCTTGGCCTTTCTTATTTCTATATTGTTGCCACCTTTTTGATTGTTTGTTTGGACTTGTAATGCAATTTTATTTGCATTTACGTTTACATTATAAAGGTATTTTTCTTTCCGTAATAAACACATTGTCTTAACATTATAAACATTGACATCAAATGCAAACAGAAATGTATTTTACTATGCCAGTTACAATCTGCAGTGGATGGATCCAAGAAAAAAAAATATTTTGGATATCAAATAAAAGAACCAGCTAAAATGAAGTTTTAACAAAATCATGCAGTCATACACTCCCTTTTGCGTGTTTATAGGACGTTGTTGGGTCAAGGACTTGCTTCTTGTTCTCTAGAAGAGCTTCAAGAAATTGATAGTCAACTCCAAAGAAGTTTGGGCAAGGTCCGAGCAAGAAAGGTATAATATCATCACTATCTTTGGTATATATGATGATGCTAAAATGCGAATAAGTATACATGCTCAGATTAACATATTTTCCCATTATTAAAGAGGTAGTGGTCTGGTGGTAACACAAGGGGTTGGTTCCCTTTTACCCTAGGTTCAAATCTCTTTTAGTACGAAACGATAGTTTTTAAATCGGATTATATAAAAACTTACTTCGAACTTATGGGAGATTATAGACCTAAGATCCGAAATATCCATAGTATTCAATAAAAACCATATTTTCCCATCTGAACAGTTAAGTTATTGTCCTCATTTAGATATATACAAACTTGCGGATTTTTTTCCAGTGATTTAGCTATAGATCTCAATAAGTTTACTAACATCGAAACAGACTTATGTGTAATTTCTAGATTAGTGTTTTATCATGGAAATGAAAATAGTTGGAATGTTTATAGGCTCAATTGTTCAAGGAGCAGCTGGAGAAGCTAAAAGCAAAGGTACAATACCATATGTTATGTTAATAATGTGTGTGTGTATAGTTTTGTTTATTAATTAGGATTGTATATATAAATGGTGAGAGAGAATGTGGCTTCGTTTCAGGAGAAACAATTGTTAGACGAGAACGTCCGGTTACATCAAAAGGTAAATTCATCTCTTTTCATATATATATTTAGACATACTGTATACTGATACTAGTCCAAGTTAAAATTACATATATTATGAACTGCTAATGTTTTCAGATGCTGAAAATATGATTTAAAGACCTCTAATTTTTCCTCAAGTTGAATTATATGATGAAGTATATTTTTTAGTTTTAAGAGTTTCAAAGAAAAGTGAGACTTTTCGCTTTTTTGGCCTACAATTTATTCGAATGTAGAAAAATAAAACAGGTTATTTGAATAGCGATTTCATTTCATATGGCTATTTACTATAGATAAATGTATAGGGTGCGATTTTTGTGGGGTTGAATAGACTGGAATCTATGTTATGAACAGAATGCTATAAATCCATGGAGAGGGACGATTGATCAACAAGAGAAATTCAGAGTTGTGGATCTGAATTTGTAAGTAGAAACCGATTTATTCATCGGTTTGCCAGAGAAACACTGCAAATAATCAGCATTATATTATATGTTCTTTAGTATCCAAACACCAATCGGATCTTCAGATAACTGAAATTGGTGTTTGATGAAGCAAATTGTAAGAAATGTATATCCGCAATATTTAATAGAAAACAAAATCAATAATAATATATCTTTTTAATAATAAAGGATTTCCAGTGAAGTTTTTTTTCGAATTAAATTTTTGAATGAAGTTTAAAAGTTATCAAATTGATGACAAAAAGAAAAAGAATCCATAACCAAGAACAATGAAATCCAAAATAATTTAAAACCTTTTAATTAAGAATCCATCTACTAATAACCTCTCCTTAGCTTCAATTTCATATATGTTATAAATTGTATTGTTTATAGAAAATAATAAACAAATTAAGCTGAACCAAACCAAAACTTAGATTGCACACTACGAATTGTAAACAAATCATGCTTCAAAATAATCATTACTCATTTACATTATTAATTTTATTCAGTACAAGATAAAAATGTCGAATTAAGGTTTTTGGTATGCCTAGGCGTTCGGGTATCCGTTCGGATTCGGTTTGGGTCTTTCGGATTTTCGGGTTTTCAGTTCTAAGCATATAAGACTCATTCGGATATTTTATAATTTTGGTTCAGATTCGGTTCACTTCTATTCGGGTTCGGTTCAGGTCCGGGTATCCGTAAAATCATAAAACAAAATTTAAAATTGGTTAATTTGAACAAAAAAATTGTTAAATTTAGAGAAATATAGCAATAAATTTTGTATATTTTATTTATTTTGAGTATTTTAATTGTTTTGGTGTAAAACTAACCAATATATTTAGGTTTATAATTATAATTTTAGATAGTTATCTTATATTAAGTCTAAATATAATTAATATTTTGGATATATAATTGTAGTTTGGGTATTTTGGGTACCCATTCGGTTTTCGGTTTGGATCGGGTTCGATTCCGGTTCTTCAGATATAGAGGTTTAGGACTCATTCGGATATTTTATCGGTTCGAGTTCGGATTCGATTTTTCTTTTTCTGTCCAGGTTCTGTTCGGTATTTCGGTTCCGGGTTTTTTGCCCAGACCTAGTTTTTAGCATCGATAGTAGAATCTCACTTTTCGTTAGGGAGACGTTTTAAACTTCATATGTGTCATTAGTTAGAGCAAAAGCATATGTTCATCAAGTTCTGGGCTTTGAGACCAATAAGGGCCCAGTGGACTAAATTATTCTTTTCTTGCCGGATCTGCTGATTCACAACCAACAACCCACCCGGCTTTGTTGCAGATGCTACTTGTCAGATACATATAGGTAATAGGCAATGTTTTTAAACCTGACCCGGACATACAATCGGACTGTCTTCCGAGTCATCAGAACACTGAACCAACCGCAGAACGACCGATCATAAATCAATGACATTTGTATATATAAACATATTCCTAAAACTATTCAATTTTTTCAAAAATAATTTATAAAAATATATAAACCATTTGCATTCTTCTAACTATTACCTAACTTGTTAATAAAATATAAATTTAGAAATATGAAATGAAATCAACAATTTAAATAAAACATACGATTCATAAAGAAAAAACAAAAGTTTGTAAAATTGAAAAATGAAATGTTTCACCATAAAAACTTCTAATAACTACTAGAACTTTATATTTTATCATAATCAAACATTTTATTTGATTTAAAAGGTACAAAAAGTTTATTGTTCGGGTCGATCGGTTCGACCGATCTTTTGGGTAATAAATAAACCATGAATTTTTCTATTTTTTTTTAGTTTTTAACTCAATAGTTTTTACGTATAACCCGACCTAAAATATATGCGGGATCACCGAAAAGGTCCGACTGCGGGTCCCGATTGAATTTCAAAACATTACATATAAGGTTATGTTACCTTAATTATATATTAATACTCTAATGTATAGGAGATAAATGCATCAGCCGATCAGCTCACGGTTAGCTACTTATTCTGCTGTTTTTGAATTTTGAAATTCACTAACTTCGATCGTTGCTTCTGTTAAAATATTTTATTGATCAGATACTTAATAAAGTTATCATGAGTTTAGTCAGGTAGCAGAAGAGTTCTTAATTATGTCTAACTATTATATGTTTTTCCTACACCATATATCTACTTTAATTAATATTCATTTAGTGGCGCAACTTAAAATAAGAAAGTTCTAACATATTAAATTCTCTTGATTTCTAGTGCCGCATAGTTTATATATGGAAAAAATTTAACTGGCGCAAAGATGTTTTGTTCTACAAAACAATGGTGTTTAACGTTGTTCAGTTATAAAGAATCCGGCATTATATGATGTTCGGCGGTATGTCAAATCTTCAAATAATGAGCACATAGAACTCATTTTTGTATAAAACATCTGAATGGAACCAATGTTTTGAAACCCGACCCGGACCCGCGATCGGACCGGTAAACCCGGTGACCCGGCAGACATTCCGGGTCGGGTCATATGCAAAAACCGTTGAGTTAAAAACCCAAAAAAAATCCAAAAAAATCCGTGGTTTATTTGCGACCCTGTGGATCGGTTGAACCGGTTGACCCGGATAATAAACATTTTTGAACTTTTTAAATCAAAGAGAGTGTTTGATTGTGATAAATATAGGGTTTTAGTAGTTAAAACATTATTAGACGTTCTTCTGGCGAAACGTTTCATCTTTCAGCCTCACAAACCTTCGTATTTCTTTTTTTTTTGAATCGTTGCATGGTGTTTGACTTAAATTATTGATTTTATATCAAATTTCTTAATTCATATTTTGTTAACAATTTAGCTAATAGTTAGAATAATGCAAATGATGTATATTTTATACATTATTTTTAAAAAGATTAAATAATTTTAGGAATATATGTTTATATATAGTTATATATATAAATCTCATTTATTTATGACGTGCAGTTGACCCGCGGTCGATCCACGGTTGACCCGATGACCCGATGACCCGGAAGACAGTCCGGTTCGATATCCGGGTCGGGTTTAAAAACATTGAATGGAACCCATTTTATATAAAGCTCTAAAAATTTTATATCTTAATTTTAGAAAGGATAATTTTTATATCTTAATTTTAGAAAGGATATATGTTTTTTAATATAACATATGATAAAAAAAAAAATCACTGTTTACTTCTTTTTTACAGTACACAACATATTTATCGATTAAAAATTATATATTAATTAAGTCATGCATCATAGTATTATAATTCAGGTTGACAAGAATAGTTGTGTAACATCTATCGATTTTTTTTTTTTTTTGATAAAATCTATCGAAATATTTATTAAGTTCTTTAACAGAAACAAATATTTGATGTACATAGTATGCTTTCCAACTTAACACTTTTTTTTAGTTTTCTTTAAAGCCCTTTCGGTTTTCTTTTGGAATTTTATAACCCTAAATGTAATATGCACTTATAATAATAAATTAGAGTAAAACCAAGTAATGAAATTGGAACTAAAAGTAAAATTACTCTCTTTTCTTAAAAAGGTCGTCTAAACTGCATTCCCCTTCCTAATAATACGAGAAGAAGTAGAACACATATAAGAGAAAGGTACAATTTATTGTAATCCGAAACTATCATTAAAATTGATGTAAATTTATTCGGATTGAAGAAATTTATGTCGAGCCTGCGTTGTGGGTCGAGATATCCTTTCCGCCCCGGTCGTTCATCCGATTTTTCGATTGTCTTGACGAAACTAATTCGGTGGATTCCAACTGCCAATACACAAGAATGTCTTTTCAGAAGGCAAAATATTTCTTGAATTTTGGATGTTTGCCTCCTTTCTTGAATGTCATTTTCCACCCATGCAACGTATTCGAGTAGTGTGCCATCGCTTTTGTGTAGTAAGCTATTTCGATTTTTTCGTGAATATTAGGATGCCATGTGAAATCTTGCTGCCAAAAAGACGACAAAAAAAAATTAAAGCTAGAAACACTTTCAAATTTTTTACAATGTTAAACATGTGTTAGCTGACCGCAAAACATCGGAAAAATTGATCATGCGTCTCAAGCGGAATTGAATTGTAGTCTTCATAAGCCTTATCGAGAAAATGTTTGTACATCTTCAACATTGATTTCGTAATCATGTTATTACTATATTGAAACCTATATAGAAACGCAAAAGAAGATTATATATACGAACATATTTCTGCTATACATTATAAGAACTTACCAAGTCCCGTTAACGCCGTCCGATTGTGCTACCAAGTCTTTCACGGACATCTCCAGAACAGACGGGGAATTTTGTGACGAAGTTGGTGGTGCTGAATAACCGGACGTGGTACTAGCCGACGGTCGCACATTTTCCCATGCATTATTTGGTATTGGTCCCATTGAATCAAGAAACCGACTATACCTACAAATTAGAAGCAGAACAAATTTTTGATATAAGAGCATAACAAACATTGAAGAACACAGTGGCTATTTAATATAATAGAAGCAAATTTAACATAAATGTATGAATCTAAGGTTTTAAAGCTAAACCCTAAACACATCCAAATCCATAAAAAAAGCTTACATTGTGGAAGGAGATCGGCAGTTAAGAGGGAGAGAAAGAGCTATATGCAGGTGAGAGGAAGACACCGGATAATAAGGGTCTCCGGAGATGAACGGCGGAGTGGAAGAGTCGGCTATGGAGGATTGAGAAAAAGTTATGCGTACTGGGGAAAGAAGGTGAGAGATATGTTTTCTTGAATGAATAAAGAAAATGTAATTAAAAAACAAAATCTGGTTAGTGTTCTATCAGGAAGTAATAATTAAGGTGGGATAGACAAAACAAATTGTGTAAAATATTAGATAAAATATTAGCACTTGCCCGAAAAATACATGCTATCAGAAATCGGTCAGTTATTTTTTGACCTCTTACTAACCGGTTAGTGTAATAACTATTAAACCACTCAATTGTTAAAAAAAAAAATTATAAGTACTTAAACATACATATTTAAAACACACGTAACACTTCTAATCAATTGAAAGCACATAATTTATTATGATAAATCCGAAATTTAGTGACGGAGAGAGGGAGTTAAAAAAACTGTATTAAAAAGGTTTTTTCATTATGTCAAAATTTTACACGTTTCTCCAAAATTTTTTGATTAGTTGCGCGGTTTTTTTACTCTTCACAATTTTTTCACTTTTTTAATCACTTATAACTAGATTATATTATTAATTAATCTTAATATTTATGATATGCATGTAATTTACTTTTTTAGATTATGAATGAGTAAAACTTTTTGTTCTTACTTAGTAGATTTAGGATTTTTAACTTTGCTAGATTTTTTTATAAAAATAGTATAGCTATTTTTAGATATAGATTCATTATAAAATCACAAACAACTATTTTTATCTTCGTAACCAAAAGAGTTCAAAACAAAATGGAACAAAAGGAAAGTAAACAAAACTTTGATTTGAGCAAGCCGTATCACGAAGAAGGACAACCGAACATTCGAAAATTTGATCTGAATAAGCTGTATCGCGACGAAGGACAGCTGATCAATGGACAACTTGATCTGAACAAGATAAATTACCTCGTAGGAAAACTTCAACCCAACAGAGAAATTGAAGAAACAATATTAGATATACTGAAAATTAATTAAAATACGATTTGTACAAAATTAATTTTCAGTATATCTAATATTGTTTCTTCAATTTCTCTGTTGGGATGAAGTTTTCCTACGAGATAATTTATCTTGTTCAAATCTAGTTATTCACTGATCAGCTGTCCTTTGTCGCAATAAAACTTATTCAGATCAAATTTTCAAATGTCCGGTTGTCCTTCTTCGTGATACGGCTTGCTCAGATCAAAGTTTTGTTTAATTTCTTTTTGTTCCATTTTTTAAAAAATCTTTTGGTTAAGAAGATAAAGATAGTTGCATGTGCTTTTATATCTATATCTAAAAATAGCTATACTATTTTTTTTTAAATCTAGCAAAGTCAAAAATCCTAAATCTACTAAGTAGGAACAAAAGGTTTTACTCATTCATAATCTAAAAAAGTAAATTATATTTGTATCATAAATCTTAAGATTAAATAGTAATATCATCTAGTTATAAGTGATAAAAATGAGAAAATTGCGAAGAGTAAAAAAACCGCGAAACTAATAAATAAAAAATTAGCTGGTAAAATTTTGATATAATAAAAAACCCTTTTAATACAGTTTTTTTTAATTTTTCTCTGTCATTGAAGAGTGTGGTCCTATGATTCAGCGCCTTCGGATTATTCATCAGATTCAGAGTAGTTAGATTTTTGCTACTATATTTTGGATTTATCATAACTAATTTGTATTTGAAACAAGCATTCCATTTAGTACTTTTGCAATTATATTTTATAAATACGTTAAGTTTTTTTTATAATATGACAACATAATGATATGCATAATAGATTATGTGTTTTTAATTGATTACAAATGTTATGTGTGTTTAAATAGTTATAATTTTTTTTTAAAACAATTGAGTGATTTAATAGTTATTACACTAACCGGTCAAAGTCAGTCAACCAGACACATGACCCGGCCCAAACTGACCTAAGCAAGTTTAATTTAATTAAACCAATTTAAGTTGATTTAAACCAAATAACTAGGTTAACCCAAATAAATTGCTTTAACTTAATTAAACCAAACTTAACTTAAGTACCGGCTAACCATAATAATATGATTTTTTTTTGACGTCTAACCATAATAATATGATTAACCCAAATAAATAAATTTAAATTAAAAAAAAAAACAAAAAATAGGAGGTTACGAGATCATGGGCGGATCATGACGGTTAAGAACGCAACTTCATGCGTTAACCACAGATCGTGCGACGGCGAGCGAGGATGATGGCGTGAGGGTACGGCACCTATGGATCAAGGCAAGGAAGCTCTCCGGTGGTGCTCTCTGATCTCTGGTGGATGCGGCTACGCTAGACATCGAACGGAAGTGATGAGATGATAGATTTAGGGTTAAAGTTACTTGCTATACAAGAAACACAAATAGATTGTACTTAGCTTCTCGGTTTGGTCCGGTGGTGGAGGATCTCGGGCTCCTGCGGTGGGGACTGCATCTCCGGTGATTCTCAGGCCATGGCAGTGAGGATTAGTGGACGGTGGTGATGAAGGCGGTGGCTCCAACTTTGTTCTCCGCACTTACTCTCGGATCTGATGTGCTGCGACAACAAGGAGAGGCTGGTGATGTGCAGTGACGACGGTGACGACGGTGGATCCTTCTGGTGGTGAGATACTGTGGTGTTGTGTGATGACGGCGAGTGAACCGTTCTTCATGAGTGAAGAGAACGAGTCCGAGAAAGACGACACATGAAGAAAACGTGAAGATGAAGAGATGAGCTGAGGATAGGAGAAGGTATATGAAGATGCGGCGAAGACATGGAGCAATGACGACAACAATTAGGTTTTGAGGAAGAGGGAAGTATATACATTCATACATGCATATACGGCAACGTTTCATTTCATCGCACATGATTTGGGCTTTGGTGGGCCACATAAGAGAATTAAAATGAAAGGCTGGACTTGATCAAATTTTTAGGTCGTTACCATATAATCTTCTTTTGCGTTTCTATATAGGTTTCAATACAGTAATAACTGGATTACAAAAATCAATGTTGAAGATGTTTTCGATAAGGCTTACGAATACTACAATTCAATTTCGTTTGAAACGCGGGATCAATTTCCGATGTTTTGCGGTCAATTAACACATGTTTAACATTGTAAAAAAAATTAAAATATTTTTAGCTTTAATTTATTTTATTTTTGTCATCTTTTTGGCAGCAAGATTTCACATGGCATCATAGCATTCACGAGAAAGTTGAAATAGCTTACTATACAAAAGCGATGGAACACTACTCGAATATGTTGCATAGGTGGAAGATGGCATTCAAGAAAGGAGGCAAACATCCCAAATTCAATAAATATGATGCCTTTTAGAAAGACATTCTTGTGTATTGGCAATTGGAATCCACCGAATTAGTTTCGTCAAGACAATCGAAAAAACGGATGAGCAACCAGGGCGGGAAGGGTATATCTCGACAAACAACGCAGACTCGACATCAATTCCTTCAATCCGAGCTAATTTGGTAACGTTCTTACTCATATAAGGTACAATTTGGTAACCTTCATAATTTCCGACGAACTACCGAATTTGCTCGGATTGAAGGAATTGATCTTAGATAACCAAGATCGAGAGTAATTCATCCCACGAATAAATTATTTGAAAATCCTTCATTAGTTTAACACTACAATAAAAAACATACCCCGAAATAATTTATCAACAAATATTTTATCAATTATAATGGATTAAAATATGTCACTAATCGTCGGTAATTATTGTTTTTCCGTATCAATAGTGTTGCGGCGAATTTCCGTTATTAAAAATTTACAGAATAAATTTCGAAAGTAAATATGTAAAACATCCCCAATTAGACTGTTTTGTCAGCTAAATTAGACTATGTTATGTAATTTATTTAATATTTTCATAGATTTACCAAGAAAAACATTTAATCCCCACAACTGGGCAAACAATTAATATTTGCAAGAAAAGATGCAAAGATGTTAACTATTTTATAAGAACATCATTTACTAGATTTTGGTCAACCCTATCAATATCTTAATTTATTATATATATAAATGGTTAGCAAAGATAGATCATCTTATTAAAAATCCTCTCCCCATGTGACCCTGCTCTTTTTTTTTTTTTTTTTGTCAACTCCATGTGACCCTGCTCTTAACTTATATCTTTTGCTGCTTATTTTGAATTTCCCGCCCAACGGTCGACCGTTTAGGTGGACAATCGACACACAAGCTATGACAAGTATAATAAGTTCATATGAGACTATAATTTATATATACACAAACAAATATATAAATAACAAGACATTTATATGTGTATATTAATATTGATGATAGATGTAAAGTTCTGGATATTTCAAAATGTTAGTGGTGTCGTCGTTTTAATCTTAATTCTTGTTAATAATTAATCTGAAATTTGTTTTTTTCTTTAACTTTTTCGTAATCTGAAATTTTACATCCGTCAATTATAGACGATAAGAAGATTAAATCTTCGTTAACTAATATGAATATATATGATGAAGTAATAAACAATAAAAATGTTATATTGCTATGGTTGGATCTATTTAATTATCTTTAATTTAGTTTCTTAGTTGGGTAGTAAGATTATTTTTCAATGGTGAAAAATTTGTGTTGATAATATGGGTTTTGTAACTGTCATACGAATTCAATAATGAGTAACAAAAAACTATAGTCTATGCATTATAATTTGCATGAGTGGTGTCTTCATTACGACAGATGTAGCTTTAATCTTCACGTAAATGTCTCTCGGGTCCATGCAACATCTATCTTTCGCATTGTCTTTTTACTACTTTACAAGGTTCTCTTCTCCTTTTGCACTTTTCTTTTCTTTTCCTTCTTTTAATATAGTTATTTTGGAGGTTAATAAATAAAAAAATAGTTATCTTGGACAATATATCGTCAGAATGATTTAAGTTCTCTGAGGTGCACAAACTCTCATGACATGATAACAAAGATACATGAGATTCCTCTCGAAATATACGTACGTTTTTTTGTACTCATCGTCAACGTCATAATCGTCATAGGCTTTTGAAAATTGGTTGCTTCATGGCTGGATGTTTTTTTTATTTTTAATTACTCTTTTGGTTTTACCAGATATGGGTTCAATAGGTTTAACAAATTCAGAAACATGTTCTCAAAAAGAAAAAAAGACACATGAGGTCGAACAAAAAATGAGAGAAGTAACAAAAACAATGACACATAAACATATATGAAATATAGGGTCCGACTGATTAAAAAAAAACAGAACATTTATATTAGCGGTTAGCGAATGCGATAAGCGGTTGAATAGTGTAAAACAGTAACTGAAAGCTGTTAACAAAAACTGTTAGCGAAAGCGATAACAAAAGACCGTGAATAATCATTTTTATTGCGCTGTTTAAAAAGAATGTGAGTAACCATTTTTATTGTATATTGTCACATCACTATAACTATAGTGTCATATTTCTTACGGAGGGAATAATATTTTTCTGCAAAAAGTGTGAGCTATGTCACATCGTCAGAGAAACTTTTAACTGTTGTTTGCTCCGATTTTTCTTTTCTTTGTTTTCAACAAAAATAATAATAGTAAGCTGTAAGTTTTTATCTATATTGCCATATTCTGCGTTTTTTAGCGAAGTTGATTGTCAGTACGGCTTCACGTCCTCTACACGAGGTTTCATTGCTCCGCTTAAAAACAGTCCAATTCCAAATTGTTGGATTTGTAATTTTGTTATCCAAGTTGGAGGAGTTTGCGTTCAAATTCATTTCATTTGGGATCCGGGAATAGTGAGCGACGAGAAACATAGACAAGTGGATGGTTGTGTGAAATTGTCAACAACGACTCACAACAAAAAATCAAATCTTTTGATTTCAACAAAGAAACAAATTTTAGAGACAAGATTCATTATAAAGACCTTGATACGGAAGTGTTGGTATCAATGTGTCCTCTTTTCAGAATTTCATTGCGATACATCAAGTTTCAAGATGTATTTTGTTAAAAGAATGTTCAGCAAAAAGATGCTGCATACAAATCACATCAGAGAAAAATCAAATATGAAGTTGGACAATAACCGATATTATGATCAGTTAGCGAGTAAGACTACTCTTCGGAAAGCTTTGTCAATCTCCCTTCTGCTGAATTTTCTCAGTTTATGGTTCATACCTATGTGTATGTAATAAATGTATTGATGTAATTTTGTATATGTCTTTGTTTTTGTAATCAAACAATGATTTTATTGATTAATGAAATTATGATTTAGTCGGAAGAAAAAAATAATAGTAAGCGGGACTAAAGGTAGATTCCAAACCGGTAATTATATATATATATATATATATATATATATATATATATATATATATATATATATATATATCTCTTTTTTTGCTACAATGTAAATATCATTTACAAAAATGGAATACAGACTTTACAACTAGGCTAGGAAACACTTACAATTTTTACACCCCCGGCAAAAATAAACAAAAAACAAAGATGTAATCCAAAACAGAAACCAATTATAGGCTTAAAAGACTATAGGATCAAAAAGACACTAACGAATTAAAAAATTTATTCATAAAAAGTCATTTGAGACATTAAGTGCAACAAAGTCTAGGAAGATATAGCTTTCTATACAATTGGATTCTTATTAATTGCCCATTCCTCTCAAGAGATCAAGCTTGTTTTTTATATTCTTGTCAATGATCTTCTTTAACTTTTGAATAGTTTTAGTGTATAATGTTCATTTAAAATCATGTAAACTTGCAAACACAAATTTCAAAATAAGACATAAAGCTAACTTGACAAAGACCAAAATTCAAGCAACAAAAAGTTTATATTGTCGCAAGAGGCCCTTAGAATAGTATAAGCTTCTTTAGGATGCGTGTATAGTAGTATTTTTCAAACCTATACGATGCTATCTTATATTATTTCAAACATTACTTCCAGGGCCGTGGCTATGTTATAATTTTTGAAACATTCACCTACCGCCAATAATTTTATTTAAAATTTAAGAAGCCAAATTTCTAACTATTTTAATTTATTTTATATGGTTTTCTATATTATGTTTGACAATTTTTTCTACTAGACTAAAAATCCACAAAAGTCTCAATTTTTACATTGATTATCTAAATAAATGTCTTATTTGTTTTTCTTTTCATTCACATTATTTTATCATTTTTTTTACCAATTTCTTCTTTGATAGTTTGTAAAATCTAATTTATTTTATAGATTTTTAAAAACATAATTTATATAATATGAAATTTAATATGGGATTTTCATATCTACCACTTTTATTAAAAATCACTTTTATCAAAAATTTATTAAGTTAATTATTTGTAAACTTTTACGAATTTCTTTGCTTAATTTTTAATAGTATGTTACTTTAATATTAAACGACATACATTTTGTGTATTATATTTATTATATTTTTATACGTTAAACAATAATTTGTATTTTGTTTACGGCCTTTAAATCTCTAGCCACGGCTCTGATTACTTCCCTTGATTGAATGTGTTTTCTCAATGTCATCAAACTTATATTGAAACATTTATATTTTAATTTGTTACATAATAATAACAAAATATTCAAAACACTCATGAATATTACTCTCTCCGTTTCACAAAGAGTGTCATTCTAACATTTTTCACATGGATTAAGAAACATATTAAAAATTCTCTTATACCCCTAAAAACTAAATTGACTTTTGATATTCTTATTTTTCATTGGTTGATACTAAGGTTAAAGTAGGTAAATTATGTCAAAAATTGCATTGGAAATCTAAAACGACACTTATTTTAAAACGAAAAAATAATTTTACAGCGACACTTATTGTGAAACGGAGGGAGTACTATTTATTCTACGATATCATATGCAAAAACACCCATGGGATGTTGGAATAGACGGGGGACAAAAACATCTGAAATTGACAGATCCATCTAAGAGGCACCATACCGGACCACACCACTCCGCATTTGAAAAAAAAAAACATTATTTTGTTTTTAGTTAATTTATAATAATGCCCTAACCCAAAGTATTTGAAAATTTATATAAATTAAAATAAAACTGCGTGATCTATACAAAAGAAAAACCAATAAATGGCCGCCATGTGGAATAACTTTTATCCACGTGGATGCGTCATTCTCCTATCGCAACACGAAGAAGCCGAGTCGTGGTGGGTCCCCACATTTGAAAGGTATCTCGTCACGTGAACTCCCCACGTGCCACTTACATCATCGTTTCTCTTAACCGGCGCCGTTTTGATCCACGTGTCATAATAATCCGTCGTCGTTTCCATCACGAGGCTTTCCAAGATTCCTCTCTCGAGCTCCGTGACGATTCCTTCGCCTTCCTCTTCAAACACCGTCGCCGTCTCCGGGAAATCTCCAGCGACCAGAGAATCAATATCTTCGAGAACCAAACACTCCGCTAAAGGAAACTTCTCGATTCTCCAACTCAATTCGTTGACCAGCTCCGATCCTTTCAAGTTCCTCCGAGATTGAATCGGGTAACGACAAACCCACGGTTTCAAATTGATGTGCGGCTTTAAGATATCGGCGAGGATCTCATCTACTAAATGGAACAGTAGTTTTCTATTGCATCGAAGAGCTAGCTCTTCCGGTCTGCTCGATGTAATAGCGAAATGCTCGAGAAAGTAGAAGATTGATGGATCGAGTGGGTGTGAAGGAGAGAACCATTTAGCGTATGAAATTGGTGTGTCTCTGTCGATTCCAGTTCGTCTCAGAGTTCTTGTTATGTACTCTAACTCTCCGCCGGCGATTTGTGCAATGTGTGTTTGTGATTGGCTCTGAAAACTAGGAAGCTCTGATGATGCTCTGTTTTTAGATGATTGGCTCTGTAAATCAGAATAAAACATTAAACTTTGGAAACATTAAATGTCTAGAAAGGATGTGGAAGCATTGATTACCGATTTGTGAGGTGGTGAATCTTTCTTATTGATGGTGTGAAGAGAGGGAACACTAGTGAAGCTGATGAGACCATTAATAGTTTTCTTGATGGAAGACTTGTCTTGAATAAGAAGAAGACCATTGTTGTTGTTGTTACTTGTTGCTGGTGATCGAACAAACGGCTCCTCCTGCATTGTTTGTGGCGGCTTCACTAATCTCGACTTGAAAGTCTTTAGCTTCTTGCATTTCTTTGCAGGCTTGCTCTGTTTTTTGTCTTGCTCTGTTCTCTGTGGCTCTTCTTGCACTGTCTTTGCAGTCTTGCTCTGTTTTTTGTCTTGCTCTGTTCCCTGTGGCTCTTCTTGCACTGTTGGTAATCTGGACTTGTCTTGAACCTTCACTATCGGATCCAGAATCTTGGGAGCAACTTTATTTGTCGTTGTTTTGGTTTTAGGAATTCCCATTAATCCGAGTCTTGGAGATGATGATGATGATGATGAAGCTTTCTTGGGCTCATCATGAATCTCTCTTGATTGTTGTTCTTTGTTTGTGATATCAGTTCCCACTCTTCTTCTCCGGCTAACGTTCTCCTTCAACTGCATCACTATCTGCTTAGCGTAATCTCGTGGACTCCGATTCTCTTTATCGTCATGTATCTTCATCTCTTTAACCCTCACATTGTTGACACCAGGTTCTCTTCCAGACAACACGTTGATGTTATCTCTGAGATGAAGTGAAGAACGTTGGTGTTCGTAACAGTTAACGTCAACGGATCTCCTGCCGAGTGAAATCCTGGGTGTCTCAGGAAGAGATCGTGTTCCTCCGTCGATAGAGTTTCTTTGTCTGTGTTTGTTGGTGTGAGAAGAAGATGGAGTAGGAGATGATCTGTAATTGTCTGGAACAAGATCAAGACCCATGAGTCTAGCCACCAAAGTTGGTGTCTTTACACTCGGAGAATAAGATTCAGTGGCTGCAAGAGATGATGATGATGATGATGGTCTTGCTTGTGGTTTGGTCTTGATTTTAATACCCATCTGCAATTTATGAAAAAGGAAGAAACTTTTCAGGAACCCAAGAAGATAACAAAACAGAGTTTTTTTTTTTTTTTTTTAAGTTTTAAACACTAACAGAGATATTTAGATTTCCATCTTTTCTGGTTGGTGAAAATGAAGTCTCCTCCTTCTCCTCCGTTGATTCCAAGCTGTTTCTTGCCGCATCACCGGCTGTATTTGATTTTAATAGAGAGTTAAGTAATGTATGTAGAGACTGAGAAGTGAAATAAAGGTGGTACCTTTGGGAAGATGAAGGTGGTGGTGGTTAATGGGAAACTGTAAATGGTGTGAATCGAAAATGTTAAACACGGCACTCATGCATCCCGCCGCCGTTGTAGTATTGCCGGCGGGGGATGGAGACGGTGGCGGTGTTTTGATGTCTTTCTTTGACTTGCTTGAGGATTTCTTCTTCCCTCCTCCGCCGCTTCCTCCGCCGAGCCAAGACCAGTCTCTTCCCATGTTTTCTTATTCCGGTTTAAGGATTTGGTTCTGTGTTGTCTGTTTGTTGAATTGGTCTTTGTGACTTGAGGAAGAAGGAGACATATGGAGTGGGGGAAATGTTTTTTATATAAAGGATTAAGATTATAAAAAGTATATGCTATATAGAGTGAGAGAAAGTGGATCCACGAAACCGTATAAATAAATAATAATACATCTCTATTTGTAGGATGCCAAAAAAAAAACATATCTATTTGTGTACATTTCGATAGGGTTGGTGGCTTTCCTTTTCCCCAGCTATTTTTATCGTAGGCATTTTAATTGGAAGAAGTTTGTCAAATGTATAATCAATGAATATTTTGAACAGAAGATGAAGAAATGGTTATTTGTAAGAGTAATTAAAATGAGAATAATGTTTTTTGGTTAGAAAATGGTATGTAGGGTTGGGGTGGGGGGCTGCTGGTTTTGGCTACATATACGCTCTCGGTATTGTCTGTTTTATCGTTATCGTTATTGGTTCATAAATATCGTTATCGATCATAAATAGGAGATTATTTATTCAAAAGCACGAATCCCATCTGCCTCAAAGAGTAAGGTTTGCAAGCAAATAGAGAGCCCCTACCAGTTTGAATCGTTGCGAGCCAGGATGGGAGGGGAGAGGCTCAGATGACTTACTATCATAGCTGAACCCTATCGTTGAATTGTGCTGTTGAATCGGAAAAAAAAAACGAAAATAGTTTTGTCATCGTTATTTTTGGTAGAATCAAAACAGAATATAAGAATATGTCACTCGTTATCGCTATCACTATCACATGTTACTGTCGTGATCAAACAAACAAGACCATAATCTACAATAACTTGCATATTTTGGAGCATAATTCATTTCTTCTAATGTACCATATTTTCTACAATTATTTCATCACTGTCAAAATATATATAGAGATTAGTTAAGTCCTATAATCGATCTGGCATGGATATAATAATAAAGTGTGTTTTTTTTACAATAACTTGCATATTTTGGAGCATAATTCATTTCTTTTAATGTACCATATTTTTTACAATTATTTCTTCAGTCAAGTATTCTGTCAAAATATACATAGAGATTAGTTTTTTTTTTGACCTTACATAGAGATTAGTTAAGTTCTATAATCGATCTGGCATGGAGATAATAATAAAGTTTTTTTTTTACAATAACTTGCATATTTTGGAGTTCTTCTAATGTACCATATTTTCTACAATTATTTCATCAGTCAAGTATTCTGTCAAAATATATATAGAGATTAGTTAAGTCCTATAATCGAGGAGATAATAAAAAGTGTTTTTTTTTACAATAACTTGCATATTTTGGAGCATAATTCATTTCTTCTAATGTACCATATTTTCTACAATTATTTCATCAGTCAAGTATTATGTCAAAAATATATGTAGAGATTAGTTAAGTCATATAATCGATCTGGCATGAAGATAATAATAAAGTGTTTTTTTACAATAACTTGCATATTTTGGAGCATAATTCATTTCTTCTAATGTACCATATTTTCTACAATTATTTCATCAGTCAAGTATTCTGTCAAAATGTATATAGAGATTAGTTAAGTCCTATAATCGATCTGGCATGGAGATAATAATAAAATGTTTTTTTTTGTTGAAACATAAAAATGAGATGATAAATACAAAGATATAATAAAGTCTTATTCATGTTAATATATTTTAGATTTGTGTAAGACTCTCCACTATAACACTACAAATATATATATATATATATATATATATATATAATGTAAGAAATCCTCAAAATTAGCAATTCTAAAACCTACTGTAAAGCTCAAACTACAATAAGATTCGGACACAAACTCCATGGCGGTATTACCGAACAATGAGGGGATCTTCAATCGTGACTCTTTATGTTTCAAACATTGACGTCTTGATGATCGATCATCCTCCTTTCAAATTTTATCCTAAACTTTTATTTGACTTCCATTCTCCCACTTTAATACTACTACGAGTACTATCTAGAAACCATTAATAAACAAGTACGATATAATCGTTCTCCCAATTTACAGTTTGTTTACATAATACTCCATCTGTTTCATAATATGTGTCGTTTTCAAGTTGTTTTTTTTTCGTTTCAAAATAAGTGTCATTTTAGATTTTCAATACAATTTTTAACATAAATTACATACTTTAACTTCAATATTAACCAATGACAAAAAAAAATATCAAAGTCAAATTATTTATTAAGGGTATAATAGAAACTTTAATTTGTTTATTAATTTGTGTGAAATATGTCTGATACTTATTATAAAACGGAGGGAGTACTGAGTAGTAATAATTGTAAAATGCTATTATTAGTGACCGTAATGACCAATAATCTCTGGCCGTCACTTTTTTTTTTATAATCATGAAGATCTCAAAAGTTTTTTAGGTCTAAAAACTAATCTTACGAAGTTTTGTATCCGGATACACATATAAATTTTTTTGTTCCAAATTTAAAACGTGATTAGGTGGTCAGAAAAATTCAAAACTGGGTGACGGAAAGATACTAACACTAACACTGCATTTACCTCTAATTCTGGTCATCACTCTCGTATGCTTATTAATAAAAAAATCAATAATAACTTTAATTAGTTTGACGTAAATAACTTGCGAATGTACATGTTGACAATATCGTACTGGTTCAACTCATACGGATACGTATAAAACTGTTCTTCCTTAGATTGTATGTATATACAGTAACATAATTTTAGCTAGCCGTGAAAGTTCAAACAAATTCAACCCATATATATCACACATATCACATATGTATAATTAAAAATGATACCATTGTGTACAATATAAATTCATAAATGAAAGGAAGACTGGACCATATAACATGATTATATTTAAGTGAATGTGGCCAATACATGTCACATGAAAATTTTAGGGTATAGTCATAGTACAATCCAATTTAAAAGTTGTCATTATAATTTAAACAAAACTAAAAACAAACAAGATATAAAGGACGATTTTTTAATAAGATGTGCTTAAAACAAACAAAATGGAGAAGAGAGGAAAGAGCCAAAGTGATGTATATTGTCTCTCCAGTCTCATGCTAATTAAGAAAGATCTCAGTTTACATTTCTGGACTCTTCTTCTGTATGCATGATCAATGCAACTTCCTTCAACTTTGCTATCACATGTAAGGGACCACAGACACCGATATATGGACCATTTTATGATATGTTTTTCTTTTTGTCAAGATTCGAAGTAGTAGTTGTAATCACAATTCAAATCATTTATATATTGATTCTTTAATTATCTTATAAATCTAACATGATGGGTTTAATATTTAATATTTATCTAAAATTGTTGGTATATTCAGTCTTAATCATAGAGTTAATTATTCAAATACACGATCACTTTAAAGTTGTTAACAGATGTACAAGATTACATTTATTTACAATTTTAACTGGTTTTAACTTTTATAATATATTATTAGTTTAATGAAATACTAATTTATAGAAAGATTAATTAGATCAATAATTTAACTTGAAATCACAAAATTTCTTTATTTACCGATGTATTAATTTATCAAAAAATATTTTATAGATATCATCGAACAGTAATTCGCACCACTTATTAGTCAAAATCACAAATCATTAGTTTGTTGAATGTTGTTTTATTGTGTACATTTTGAAACTAGTTTAGGTTTTGATTTAGGTTTTGAATAGTAAATGTGGTTAGGACGGACCAAATAAAATGCAGACTAAAACATTTTATTTTTGGAGTGGACAAATTCACTGCAGACCAAATTTATTTCTTCACAAAAGTGGTTAGCATTTGGTCTGCAGCACTTCCTTGATTATTTTCTATCCGCAAAAGATTTAACCAAAAATCCAAATGGTAAAAAAAACAGTCTTAACTATTTACGAACTAATCCATTCTATCGGCAGTTATAATTCAAAACCTTAGGAAACCTTGTTTAAAAAAACAAACAAAACATGCAATGATTGTTTTGATACCGTATTTATAATTAAATGCCGAGTAGGTGAGTGGAAACTTTGGTAAGATTTTTTAAAAACATGATTATTATAAATGTTGCTATATATGTATATATAAACTGATCTTTATCTTGATGATTTCGAGAGTCCAAAGTCCAATGGGATAGTACTAAAATATGTCATAGCGAAAATAAAAGTTAAGTAGAATTAATTGTTGTTGTATCATTTTCTTCCGTATGGCAACATTAATGTCCTAAATTAACCACTTGCTGATATAAGAGCATGCACATCAGCAAAACCCCTTTAGGGGTTCTTAAACTTTTTTTATTAATATCTTTTTTTTGTTTTACAGATGAAAAAAAAAAAATTAAAAAGTTAAAAAAAAAAAAAATAAAGTAACCAATGTTCAAACGCCACATCATCTTCTACAGTGAAGATACAGGTTCTAAAGTACCTAATCTAAGAATCGATCCTTGTTATTTTGACAATAATTCATTTATTTTTAATACAACTTCCTAAGAAACTGTGCCAATTTCTCTCTAAGATCCTTTCAATGGACATGCTCTAAGGAGTAGGTCCATATTCTAATAATGAAACATAATAACTCTTGGCAAATTAAATATATTTCATGTAAATGTGCACTGTGAACCTATAAGTAAACAAGTGTGCCCACAAGTTGTTTCTTCCAAATCTATACCTAAATTTTTATTTCAAAACGTGGTTAGATCGACATGAGTACAATTCAAAAAAGCTCAGTTATAAATTATAATTGATTATAGTTTGCTATTAATCCTGACGATCCAAAATTGGTTTATCAATATTTGTTATTAATCTCGAGAATCCGAAATTGGTTTATCAATATTTACACAAATATATCAAGATTAATAGCAAAAAATCATAAAACGAACATATTAAAAAAAAATTCACATAATCATAAACAATATATAAAAAATATGAATCAACTTATATATTGTCAATTGCTTTTGCATTGAATTCAACCAATGTAACTTAATATTTTGTTTCATGTTTGCATTACTAAAAATTAGCCCGACATTGGTACAACTCAAAACCGTTCCAATGTATTCAGTATATATTAGATATGATCATTTTTACTTGGATCCAAAGATCTGATCTAGAATCAATCCGCAAAACTTGGTTTGAGTCGGATCCGGGTTCTAGGAAATTAACTTGCTAGATATATTGGTTGATGACCCATGGGTATTGGATTGGATCCGAGTCTTATCTGAGACCCGTTCGGATACTCGATAAAATTTGTTATTATATACTAAGTACCTCATAAAACATGTTAGTAACCGGCCCATAGACATGATATAACCTTTATGATCCAATATAACCTAAAAGAACCTAATAGAATATGTAGTTTAAAGATATTTATATAGGGTTTTCAGGCATTTTTGTAGATTTTTCAAGTATTTTATAGATTTTCTATTTTTTATATTCGAAACTATATGAAAATACCTGAAACAAATGATACCCAAAAAAATTAAAATTTATAAGGAGGGTGTATTGAACTGGGTATTTATAATGATTTGAGTTTTAATAAGAATTTAGATGATTTTAATAGTTTTGGATGATTTTAAAGAAGTTATGATTTTCTATTAAAATCCCTTACGATCCCACCTAAAACCATGAGATTTGGATCTTTTAATTTTTAACTAAAAAGGTCTTATGAAATCTCTGCAGACATTAAAATCCCAATACTTAAAACATTTTCAATAACAGTGGATTTGATATGATTTTAACAAATTGTTGCTTGAATAACAGAGAATTGTAAATGATTTTGAGTAATTTTAAATAAATCTCACGTTCAATAACACTGGATTTGGAAAAACATTTTAAATTCATTAGTTGAATAATATGGAATTTTAAGAAAACCTCAAACTCTCTTAGAATTCATAGTTCAATACACCCCCTAGGTATACCATTGATAGGTCTGAACTGATCCGGATCCGAATGGATCCAACCTGAACCTGATTCAAAAATTGCCGAATTTTTAAATAGATCTTAATATCTATATATGTTAAATCCGGTATAAGTAAGAACCCGATACGAATCCAGGCCACAAACTTGAATGTCCAGACCTAGTGTATATATTTTAGTTCTTTGAAAGATACATAACTTCTGGCAGCAATCAACTTTTTTTCCCTAGCGATTTTTAAGAGAGCAGGATAAAACCACATGTAGTGGTCTTTAATTAGGCCCGGCTGCTCCAAAAATACAATTTACAGCTTCCGTTATTCTCGACCCAAGTTGGTCCACTAGATAAATATAAAGCCCAAGTCCATGGTTTATAATAATGCAGGTCCAAACTTTTGGAAAAGCTTTTCTTTTTTTTTGTCCAAGTAGAAAAACTTTCAACTTTCATTTCATTTTTTGTTTGTTGCAACTTTTCTTTTAATGAAACTAAGTATTACATAGTTAAAAAAATAAGAAACTAATATATAAAATGTTAGAGTTAATCTATTCATTATCAAATAGTTTTGTGTTAAAACCAAAAAAAAATTCGAATTTAACATGGTATCATAGTCATTCGATGTTGGACTATACGTAGATATTGTTCCCAGAATTGCCTATGCATAATCGTGATGAGGGGTGTTAATAAAATTAAGTCCCGCATCAATAATAAACTAATATATAAGAGGTTAAGACCAAGCCACTCATTGATTTTGTATTAAAAACTTATAAGAAACCTGATTTTTTTTTTAAGTGTAGTAGTTTATATAAGCCCTTTCAATGTCAATTTTATAAAATAATTTATAATATAACAAAAAATAAACAAAATTCCAAATTCTGCCAAATGTCACTCTTCATCCCCACTCCTATATATGTCTCCTCAACAACTTCATAAAACGACCCAAGAGTCGAGAGAAAGCTTTCAAAGTACAAAAATTCCACCATAATCGTATAGATAAACCGCAATATGTATCCCATCACAAATCTTCCTCACATAGGTTTCGATGCAAAATTCATAAATCAACAACCAAACAACATACCATCCGAATACATATGGCCCGACCAAGAGAAACCCTCCACCGACATCAAAGAGCTTCAAGTCCCTATCATCGACATCTCCGGTTTTCTCTCCGGCCAAGACATCCATGTCTCAGCTTCTAGGCTCGTGTCCGAAGCTGCTAAGCTTCACGGCTTCTTCCTCGTCACAAACCACGGGGTCCACGAGGGGATCTTGGCACGTGCCTACAAATGCATGGACACGTTTTTTAACTTGCCGGCTTTTGAGAAACAGAAGGCCAAGAGGAAATGTGGTGAGATCTCCGGTTACGCCGATAGCTTTGCCGGGAGATTCTACTCGGAGCTTCCATGGAAGGAAACGTTGACGTTTAAGTTCTCTGCTGATGAGGAGAAGCTCAAGAACGGCACCGAAACCGTTAAGGATTACATTTCTAAGACAATGGGAGATGGAAATGAAGAGTTTGGGTAAATATATATTAACCATCTAAAACAATAAATAATAATAATAATAATAATAATAATAATAATAATAATAATAATAATAATAATAATAATAATAATAATAATAATAATAATAATAATAATATACGTTTTAACTAACTTATGGCAGTTTGATGAATTCTTCCAAGAAATTAAGAAACCTTGCTTCGAATTTTCTAACTATATATAGTCTTAATAATGGTTGTCGACAATGTATGTTTTAAATGATAAATTGTCGGTTTTCTTAAGGGGTTAATAGTCTTGTCCGATTGGTTCGGAATCTTTATCAAAAAGACAACAAATAAATAAGTAATAATGTATAAAATCTATCATTAATGGCATAAATTAAATTAGATAAGTATCGTATCTACCATAAATTATTTTAAATGTTATAACGTTTGCTCCCTCGGGGGTTTTTTTTTTTAATTAAGCATACAATAATATAATAACAAAAATTATTATTGAGACTTCATGAATATATATATATATCATTGATCCAGTTAAGAATATTTTTTTATTATTATTCCCATGCAGAACGGTGTTTCAAGAATACTCAGAGGCGATGAACACTCTTTCGCTAAAGATCATAGAGTTTCTGGGAATAAGTCTTGGGATCGAAAGAAGCTATTTGAGAGAGTTTTACCAAGATAATGATTCGATACTTAGGCTTAATTACTATCCGCCGTGCAAGCAGCCAAATCTTACATTAGGGACAGGTCCTCACAACGATCCAACCTCTTTAACCATTCTTGATCAAGACCAAGTCGGTGGTCTTCAGGTTTTCGTAGAGAACCAGTGGAGATCCATCGCTCCTAAGCCTCGATCTTTCGTGGTTAACATCGGCGATACCTTCATGGTATATTTTCTTTACATACAGAACACATGGATTTTGACATTTTGTATATACAACCAAAATTCATATTTAAGCTTGATTGATTCATACAAATTTCATTATGATGAAAGTGTTTTTATGTACCATGAGTCTCGAGCAAACACTATTAGGTTGTTCGTTTGCCTACCATCGCCGGCTGGCGGCAGATTCTTGTTCGTTTGTCTATCATTGGTGATTAGCGGTTGACGGCGTATTCTTGTTCGTTTATCTGTCACTGACGCCGGCGTCAACTGTCATCATCTAATCGCATCACAAATTTCTGACGCTGATTTTTTCGGCGTCAGATATAGGAGTTTGCGGTTAACGCTAGCGGCTGACGTCGTCATCAACAACATATAAACAAACAAAAACTTGGCACCATCGGCCAAACGCCAACCGCTGCAACTAACCGCTGACGACATGCAAACGAACATGACTTATCTCTTGTGTTTGAGATGTGGGTCGCTTTATGGTGGAATCATTACATATATGCATAAACATATATTAAATAGTATCAAGAAGACATTTATAGAGTTATTATATATATACATATGAAATCTTTTTCCTGAGGCTTATCATGCAAGAAACTTTGTAAAAATAGGATATTGAATTTTGTTTTTAATTTCAAGTTTGTATATGTATATAGGCGTTGACGAATGGAATATACAAAAGTTGCTTGCACCGGGCGGTGGTGAACAGCAAAAGGGAAAGGAAGTCAATAGCATTTTTCTTATGTCCACGAATGGACAAAGTGGTGAAACCACCAAAGGAGATACTAGAAGTATCCGGCCAAAGACTATACCCAAATTTTACATGGTCAATGTTTCTTGAGTTCACCCAGAAGCAGTATAGATCCGACATGAACACTCTTCAAGAGTTCTCAGACTGGCTTAGGAGCAAAGAAGTTATTGACAGCAAACTTGCCGGGCAAAGTTAGAAAGACAGAGTACTGAGAGGTGCTAGAAAACAAACTAGGGTTTGGTTTCACTAGGGGCTGTTTTAATGGAGGTTTCAGTTAATGTTTCCGAGAGCTTCAGATATTTTATCTATATAGACGTAGTAACCAAAACACCAACTGCCTTAAGTAACAAGAATCAATTAAACAGATAGAATTGATCTTGTGTGGTCTTATTGTGTATTCCTGGGCAACTTTCCGATAAATTTTTTTTTATGGAATAATCGGATTATAAGAACATCAATGCATCATTGTGAACATTGTATTAGATTGTACTCATATATCAAAATTGAAGTTTATTTGAATGAGAAATGTTCATCCAAAGTTTGCAACATGTTTTAAAACTTTGAGATAATTATGGTCAAAAGAGAAACTCATATTAACTATATGCGCGCGCACCGAGACAAGTCGAGACTGACTCGGGATTGGGTTTAGATGTGGTTTAAGAGTAGATGGATTTTGGCCCAATAACCTATTTTGGATCAAGTTTTATTTTGTAATTAATCACTACAAATATCTAAACTTGGTCAACAAGTCAATTTGACTATTCAGTTGGACAATTAATTTATAAAATTAATTTCTTATTTTTTTAACGCAAATACAGATTATGAGAACTATTACAAGGACAATTTTACAGATAATACTATCTCCGTTATACGAGAATCATCAACGATCACGATCAACGGTTCCACCTGTTCCTGAAAATTTTCTTATAAGCTTGCCTCCATTAATCTTGTAAAATTTGCGCCTTCGGAGATTCGAACCCAGTACCTGCCGGTGTAGAGCTTTAACTACTTGACCATTAGACCACAACTGCTTCCACAATTAATTTCTTACTTTATGACAATAATAAAGTTCCCACTAATGCTATTTGGGAGGTTATGTACGTTGGAAAAAAACAAATGACTATATAATAAAACTATTGTGCCTCATTCATCATATCAATTAATCATGAATTTATGCACAATTCCCTACAAATATATTTTTTTTATTCTTTCATTTTCTTGAGTACAACACAAAACAAAGGTTGATAAGCTTATGGATTCAGGTGATGTGAATCATAAGAAATATGCAGTTGTATTATGGGATTCGTCACGTTACGAGACATTTTTAGAATTAGGAAAAAGATCAAATCTTACCTCTACAAATCCGTTTTTTTCAAACGCTTGTATCATTGTCATCTTAATATTATGATAATCAAGTATATTTTATTTCACAAATATCAGTTTGTCCTATTATAGAATATGCGTTCCTACAGGTCTGAGCTTTCAAAGTTTTAATTCAGGGAGATATAGGTCTTGAATTTTTTTCCGAACTGATTTAACATGAAGTTTTAGTTTGAGTTGCATCTGGTGTTATATCACAATTATTTGGAGAAATAGCTCGTTAATATTAGAATATATGTCTATAATTTTATTTTGTTTTCTCCAAAACCTATCGATGAATATATAATAGTAATGGAGTGAATTGGTTTCAAGCGTACGTGGTGCCATTAAAAGGTTTATGGTTAAAAATAACATCTTAAACAAAATGCTCACAAAGTTTCAAGTTCAAAACATCATATTGGAGACATAGATGATGCACACAATGTTGACAAAAAAAAAATATGATGCACACAACTAGCTTGTCGACTGATATATCAAACCATATAGATATTATTAGGAGATTGTCTCTTGTCGTCTCTTGAAGATGAGATTTCGACAGTAGTTGCCATTAATAATTTGGAGATATATTGTTATAATAACCAAAGACAAGAGAGTACAGAAGCAATTAAATAGATAAATACACGAATTGGCCGATCTTAATTTGTATATGACCGACTATTTGTCTTTGAGGTTGAAGACAAGAGAACAATATAGAAAACAATAGAATGGCCCATCTAAATAGTTTTCTATGTGATTCCAATGATGATTCCGCTATCGACTGTCGACAGTCGACACATCACACAATAATTACCTAGACAAATTATTCCATAACTCACATAACAAAAATTATTAAAAGCTTAACTCGGAACATTTAACTTAATCATAAAAAACATTAATTTCAACTCTTTTCCAATGGTATCTATAGTGGCTTAAGAACACCCTCATCGAAGGGTAATTGTAAAAGGAAGAGAGAGGCAAAGAAGGGGTTTTTGTTTGAGAGCCTCAACAAAAAATATATGAGATACTTCATTTACACTTGGCACTTCTTTATTAGTTTAATTTATTTTTGTAATTTAAAATTTAATCATTTATCAAAATTTAGAATAAATTAATAATGTTATATATGTAAGATATTCTTCATGAGTATCTATTAATGTAGGTGTTCTAAGAACATTTCTAATGTAAAACTGTATTTTTTTTTACTCCAAAATAGAATGATTCTAAAATATTTTTACTCAAAAATAAAATGATTCCAAAATGCAGTTAAGTTTTTTTAAACTCTATTTCATTTTGGAATAAAAAATGGAGTAATAAACAAAAAAATGTAGTAATCCTATTTTTATTCCATTTTGTAGTTAAAAATGGAATAAAGTTGAAGAAAACTTTACTATAAACTGTATTTTGAAGTAAAAAAATGGAGTAGAATTAGAGATGGTCTAAATGTTAGAAAAAGTTAATTAAACACACATAAAATATATTTATTTTTGTCTCTGAATCTATGTTAGATTCGGCATAGAGTAGGGGCATGGGGCTGTGCCAAGTAACGAGACAATGTGTTTTTTGTTTTCTTGTATTGTGTTTCCATTTAGCTAGTGTTATATTATAACAGTTTCATGAATAAAGTACTAAGATGAAAAGATATTTTTTTTTACAGAAATGTGTTTGTAAAGATTTTTTACTTTCTACAATTCACACACCATAGATTCAAAGACACAATCAAAAGTATGTGTAATTCCGCCCCGCGTAAATCCCATTTAATTTCCAATTTTTTGTCAATTCGCTAGATCCGGGTCAACCGCACATACAACACATAACGAGTTTCCGAACAAAGGTAATAATACATTAATAGCTTACGTGGACAATGGACTAATAAAAGACTAGATTACAAAACTTGCTCAATGAAACAGAGCAGATGTGACAGTTCTCCTTTTGTCCAAAGGGTATGTATGGCTCTGTAGATGTCGTCTCTCCTTTGGAATCGAACAAGATAGGAGAGAAATTGAACTCCGGTAGAAAATCTGTGCGAGTAAAATTACATTTGCAATTTTATCGAGTTAATGTGGTTCAACCAAGAAATGGAAAATATAAGTAAAAAATCTATAAATTAATAATATTAGGACACTAATATTTTATTAGTTTAAAGAGTTATTAATTTATAATAAAAAATTGAGTTAAAAACGTAATTTAAAATCAGAAAATATATTTATTTATCGTGATTATTAATTTATCGAATATTAGTTTATAGAGGTTTTACTGTACATACAACTTAGTCATGAGCATAAAAACTGAAACCAAAGAACCGAACCGAACCGAAAAACCGAATCGAATGACCCATGTATACTACCAAATTATCCAATAGATCTCAATTTCAGTATTTATAAGTATCTGAAACCGAACCAAACCAAATTCCAATGGATATCCATATATAACCGAAAATAAAATTGAATTTTTACATGTCCAATAATACATAAATTAAACTCATGCCCAATTGACCCACTTAACCCAAAATGAAAACTCAATTCCCTATTTTATCCGAAATAGCTAGGGATGTGCTTGCATTGCAAGTTTCTGCTATTGCATCAGAGAGTGTATTTAACACTAGTGATCGTGTTCTAGACCCTTACTAGAGTTGTCTAACTCACAATACGCTAAAGGTGTTGATGTGCACAAAACAATGGCTCAAGTGTGAGATTCATATGGATGAGAATAGAGTGGTCATTAATTCTGATTTGCTAGCAGACATTGAATTACAAGACACGTTTCAGAAAGTACTTTATATTCTTCAAATTATATATTCAATCATTGACTTAAATAAAGTTGTTAGCTTCTCTTTTATATCATTTTAGAGTTTGGCTTGTGAGAGAGTCAAATAAGATACAAGTAATCTTCTATACTCTTCTCTTTTCTAGTTCGATGTTGTTTGGTTTGTAACTTTTGCTATTTATGACATAGGAGGACTACAATAGAGGATTAGGATTCATGGACTAGAAGAAGCTTGTAGTCTCTCTTTCTTCCCTTTAGACTTTCTTTAATATCGGAGAAAACTTTGTTGAACTTCATTGGTTTGTTGAACTTTTTGGACCATGTTAGTTTAAGGTTTGTACTTTTAGACTTAAGATTAAGATTTTGTATTTTGTAATTAGGAATCACAAAAAACGAAAAACTATAGGAACTGAACCAAACCGAATTATTTGCGGTTCCTTTATAAATCCTAAGTGCCTGGAACCAAAGAACCGAAAAACCTTAGGAACCGAACTGAACACCCCTAACTAAAACTAATTCAAAACTGATACTTTAAAAAAAAACTAATTAAAGTAAATATCATTTTTTATTTGTGTTATTTTTCCTGCTTTCAAGTTCCAACTTTCCTCTTGATATATATATTAGTATGATTTGTTCGCATCATGTGAGAGCACAACCATTAATAAATATATTTTTTAAAGTCATCAATTTAATTTAGCAATAATAATACTATTAAAAATATTTATATCATATTAATTATAATTATATTTATCCTATTAGTAAAATTTTATACTTAGCTAATAAAACAAAAAATATTATTTAAAATAATATATATATATATATATATATATAAATATCTAATTCTACTTTGTAAACATATTTTCATATTAGTTATAATAAATTATAATTATATATAAATATATATATATAAAAAAACATCAATATACCTATTAATTATCATTTATATTTATCTAAATTCAAAATTCATATAAATAATATGAATTTACTATATAAAATCTTATTATCTATAATAATCATATTTATCAATATTTAAATATTTTATTTTAAAAATAGTTTTGTATTTATCATTTTGGTTTTTTATTTTTTTATATGAGCTTGTATTTATCTTTAAAATAAAACAAAATAAAATACTTTTTAAACTAATATAATAAATAATAAAATTATCAATAAAACTAAGGTTAACAAAGTAAAAAACATAGTTTTATTAAGGGTAATCAAGTAATCAACCGCTTTGAGAATGAATATAAAGTCAAAAGCACTTCTCAATTAATATAAAGATATACGGTTGATTTTGTTAGTTTCGCTAGGAACTTCGACCAAAAAAAAAAGTTTCGCTATGAACACACCAAGGTGCTACATAGTGGATTTTTTCTGGAGGACCACCATATTGCTTATCACGAGTTTGTAATGTTTTCCGACTAATGTAAAATATAGTCGGATTGTCTGTTACCGGACTACCATATAAACTATCTGAGACAAAACTCAAACCCAGAGTTCCCACATGAAATTTGATATTGTTTATAAAAGAAATTTGAATCGAAGGAACGATGTTAACGCATTCTCAAATCTCTCATACCACTGGCCACACCCATGTTGGCCATATAGCTTTTGTGATCTCTAAAGATAACTTTGATTTTCAAACACACTAAAAAAACGTCTCGTTAATCGATCACTCATGTGTCGTGGCCTTGTGGGGTTTATACACTAACATTTTTTAACGTCTACTATAATACATTATCACTCATTGAGCTTTGTCTGATTTCGTTTAAAAGAAAAAAAAAGATACAAATTAAAAAAAGGATAAAGAATGGGCAAATCGCATAAATAGCACAAAAAACATTACTTGTCAAAAATATAGCACCAAGGAAGAAAAATCATAAAAATAGCACAAAAACATGTTTTGTCACTAAATTAGCTCTAACCCTAAACCTTAAATACTAAACCCTAAACCCTAAATACTAAACCTTAACCTTGAATAATAAACCCTAAACCCTAAATACTAAACCCTAAATCCTAAATAATAAACCTTAAACCCTAAATAATAAACTTTAAACCCTAAATTATATAATGCTATAAAAGTCTTTGTAATTAAAATAATGCTAAAAATGTGAATTATTTCCCTTGATGCTATATTTATGATAAAGTATGTTTTTTGTGCTATTTTATGCCTTTTCTCATAAAGAATTGCATTGAAGGTGGTTAACTATGGCCCCATCATTAAGCTCTTGCTTTCTAAAGAGAGGCCCGCGCCACATGCATCTCTTCTATCTTCTTACTCACATATTTTTTTTGTCTTCACTCTTTCTTTTAAATACTTACGAGACACCAATTTATGTATGTCTATTTAGTGTTTCTTTGTCCTACTCCCCGCTTTCCCATTGGGAATAATATCACTACAAAAAACAAGACAAAAACAAACTATATTTGATATTATGAGAGAGTCCAAATAAGGAAGTAACATATATGCATGGACCAGTAGTATAGTCTAGATCATGCGTCGCTCTCGCTCTCACAAATGCACAATACTAGATCCTCCATATCACATGGCTGGTAAAAGATCATGCTTAGTTAAACTGAAAATTGAATAATCATATAGTCTGATCATCAAATATACCTATTACGTATTTACCTTGATAAAACATACCACGCAGTATTTCTTGGAAGATAAAAAATTTCAGCCCAGATGCGCGAAGATTAGTTCGGTATGGGACATATGTTGGATGACGATTCTCCTCTTAGTAAGGGGGGTAGACCTTGCATCACCACGTACAGAGTTTTTGGAGGAAGTTATATTGATTTAAAGAAGTTCACACACACGCCGTCGTCGTCGTCGGGGCTCGTGGCTGTTTCGTTTGATTTTTGTCCACATGGTTGTGGTCTAATAGTAAAGAAAAACTTCGGTTCGATCTTTCCTAAATACAAAAATCACAGTTATGTGAGAAGACTGAGTTTGAGTCTAGATTGACCCAAACCGTTTATATAATAGTCTAATACAAGACGATTTGGCTATCCCCTGGTATTAGTCGGAAGCACCCTATACTCAGGAATAGACACTGTGATGGTCTCTCAGGAAAAAGTCCACTCTATAACACCTCAATACATTCCTACCGGGGTTGATCGGATTAGCCGATAGGATATAAAAAAGAGAGTTCATGTGATACTCTAGTCTCTAGGGGTCGTTGACGTGTTTTAGACCGGATATCGTATGGAATATCCACGCGATGCTCGGATTAGTAACATGTCGAACAGACATAAAGATAGTAAAGCCTCTGAAATAACATGGAGTTGTCCAAACGCTCATAATGGAACAATATGGTAGAATGCGAGATTGTATAACCTATATAATTAATTAGCTCATTATAACGGGCAAATGGTCTCCAAGGGAACATCCGTTCGTCCTCCAAGTGTGGAACATTGGAACATGAATGATGGACTTAAATACAAAATGGATTAGTGTAGGTTAATGCAACTCAAGTGGAGAAAAGAAAAGATCAACCACAAAAATACCACAATGTCATTGCAAGTGAATAAAAACAAGAGACTTTTCTTGATTCACAAGTCGGTAACGCGTCTCTTTCATTTGTCGGGAAGCTGCAGAAAATTCAATTGCCAAAACTAATTTGAAGTTTGACAATTACTCCCTCTCTTCCTAATTGATTGATGTTTTAAGATTTTCACACATATTAAGAAGACAAATTAAAACATGTTCATAAATGCATCGTTTTTTGTTATTTACGGTTTTCTATATTTCTAAACCAATAACAATTTAATAAATTTTATTATCTCTCTTGAAGTTTACAATTCATCATCATTAATGGATAAAAAAATGCATAGAAAACATCAATCTTTATGAAACAAAAATAAAATCTAAAAAATCAATCTTTTAGGAACGAAGGGAGTATATATCAAGAAAACATAAAAAGATAGCAAAGCGTTAAACAACTACTAATAATACTCAACCCGTTTTTTAATATAAGAAGTTTTAGTAAAAACACATATATTAAAAAAAATTAGTTTTTTTGTTTTTAAACAAGAAACTAGTTTTTCGAGATTTCCAAGAAACTTCCCTCATTTCTACTTTTCAAATTTTTAGAGAGTACTATAATTAAGAAAGCATAGATAGCAAAGTGTTTCAAATTTGGGACGTCCATAGAAATGTTTAGTTGGGCGCTCTCTCGAACCTGAGTTCGCCCTAGCCGCTTGTTACAGATCCGCCGTTTACGGCGAGCCACCGACGATGCCGGCCTTCTCTGCTGGTGTTGGGTGTGATGGCTCGCTGTCCTTTTCTGTCTTTTCCGGTTTCCTCGGCATAGCTCGGAGCTCTCGTGCTGCTTCTCCTCTACTCAAACGGCAACAGATGAAGCTTTTCTTTCCTCCGGTGGCTCGTGTTTTGGTGGTTTTCTGGACAGATGAGTCGCCTGCTGACTCTTTTGCTCCGGTGGTCGTGTGCGGCCGGATTGGTGGTCTCCTCCGGTCTCAGAGCTTCGCTCGTGCTCTGCCTCCTCTCGTCTCTTGGGATGGGTCTTCGTCGAAGCGAGTGTGGGTTCTTGTTCGGATGGTTTCTTGTGCGAGGCTTGTTGGCTTATCCGCTTTGCTCTTAGTCTGGTTTTTGATTGGTAGTTAGGGTTCTTCGATTAGAATCCTGGTAGGATTTGATTTTATCGTTGTAGATCTAGATTAAGTTTTTTTCATGGTCTAGAAGTGGTTCTGTATTTTGAGGTGGATTGCGGCGATTTGGTTGGATTGTGCCGGTTGTTGGTGGTCTGGAGATTTTTGCTTGTTGGGAGTTTGCTTAGCTACTGGCTCTTTGATGTTTCGGTTCTGGTTCGGAGAGATGGAATCTGTGGCGAGTCTGGCGCCAGATGTACAGATCGAGGATCTGTTGACGGTGCGGTGTAGCTGCTTGGTGCGGTACAGGTGCTTTCACTGACGTCTCTGCAGGTTTTTTCTTCATCTTTGCTGTTGCTGAATATCGTGTCAGGTGTGCTTGTTGCTCGGTTGTGTCGCTTGTGCGATTGATGGCCTTCTTGGGCTTGTGCGTTTTCCTCTTCTCCCGTGCTTGGTTTTATGGTGCTCCCTCCGTGTCTTCAGATTGCCGTCTCGGTTTTGGGTATATTCCAAATTGTTCTTTACTGGAACTGATGGTGGTGTTTTCGGTGACGATCTTTAGCAACGGTGATCCGTCTAATGATTTTCGGTAGGTTTTTGGCTTCTTTTCGGTGATTGGAGATGGCTTGAGGCAGTGTTTCCTTGTTCAGCAGTTTCTTCTGGCTGATCATCTCTTATATGTTCTTCGGATTGGTTGGCAACCTTATCGGTGCGGTCGGTTCTACCTTTGCTTTCTAGCAACCCGGCTGATTTGATCTTTCCGAACATCTTCTTTATTTCTCCTGTTGAGAATTTACCGTCATTTCCTTTATATTTTTGAGAAGTATTAGCTTCCCTATGTTGCCTATCTTTTGGGTTTTAGATGCATGTTGTTTAGGCTTCAGTTGCCTGTCAGTTGGGCTTTAGGTGCCTGGTTTTGGGCTTTAGTTTCCTATATTTAGGATCATGTATTGTATTTCAGTTTCGAATCTTTCGATATATATAATTCCAGATGACAAAAAAAAGATAGCAAAGTGTTTCGAAACTACTCAATCACAGACCAATTTCAAGATATACTAAACAAAAACAAAAATTAGAAAACTGCAAATCAATTTTATCATCATTATTCCTCAATGAAGAAGTTTAAAGTGATGAATTAATAACTTTATCATCATTATCATCCAAATTACACAAAATTGATAGGGGACACAAAAGAGATTCCCCCTAAAGTTGTTCATAGAAGAAAGCACACATAATAAAGTAGAAATTGCCAGAGCAAGAAAACAATAATGAAATTATAGGAGTTTTGAATAATGGTATGTGTTGGGTTAGAGTTTTCACCACCTCTGGCCTCTGCCACCACCACCACCACGGCCAAATCTACCACCGCCACCACCTCCACGGCCAAACCTATTTCCACCTTGGCTACCACCACGACCAAATCTTCTTTGCATTGGTTCTCGCTCTTGAAGTTTAGGCAACTCCTTAACAATCTCCAAACTCACACTACCAGCATTCTTTTGTCCAGCTGCAATGAACTGGTCTACATCGGTTTGTACAACATCGAAAACCGCACCTTGTCCATCTGCTGTTAGAGTCATTCCTTCAATTGAATTAACCTTGTCTTCTGGTAAGATTCTCCTTAGTATACCAAATACAAATCTGCAGAACCACAATCATCTTAATATCTTCTCTTGAATGTTAGCAAAGATGACATAAGCAAAGAAAAGAGAGAGGAACTTACGATGGAGTGTACATGGGTTTCCCTGATTCAAGAAGTAGTGTGACATGGTTCTCCATTGATGTTAGAAGTGACCTTTTCTTAATCTCAGTGAAGCCCTGCAATAAAATAACCATTCAAAACTCTTTCGTACGTTGCTTTAAGACAACAACAAAAGTGTGAGACCAACCGCTGCCTTTGCAAGAGCTTTTGCAAGGAGTACTTCAGCTGATACACCGGAACTTTCTAACAGTTCCTTGGCAGCCGCCATAAACGCAGGAACCACACTGCATTTGACATATTATTGGTTAAATTTTGACGTCTAAGATCTTAAAAGACAGATGTGTAAGTGTGTAAACGTGATACCTGTCACAGACTTGTGTAATTTTCTCAGCAGCTTCCATACCAACAGCTTTGGCAATATCATTAGGTTGTGGTGCAGAAACGTGTTCAAACTTTATACCAGCTTGTTTTTCAATCTTTGATACGCCAGACTTTCTAGAATCGTATAGCATAACTGCAACTCCAGTGTTGCCTGCAACATAAATACAATACAGATCATGACAACATCAAGCAAACCTAACGATATGAATTAGCTGCGCTAAATTTAAAGCCGCAGTTCAAATAATGTATGTGCTTTACCAGCTCTTCCTGTTCGGCCTGAACGATGAATATAATCTTCAACATCACGTGGAGGCTCACACTTCAACAGAATAAAACAGTATGTTAGAACACCAACGAAGCATCAAACAAGAATGACTAGAGCTTGCGGGGCCGGGCTGCCACTAACCTGGATAATTAACTGCACGTCATTGATATCTAGACCACGAGCAGCAACATTTGTAGCAACCAGTGTCGAGAACTTGCCCTTTCTAAATCCAGCAAGAGTAACCTACAATCACAAGATTCATAATTAGCAAGCTGATGCTGCTTCTCCACTTAACTTTTCCAATGAACCAAATTTGAAATGAAAATATAATAACCTACCTCACGTTGTGATTGTTGTATGTCACCATGCAAAGGCCTAGCCCCGGGTAACAAACCAGAAAGCTCAGAAGCTTGATCTTTAGTCTCAGTGAAAATGATGGTGTTACCCCCACTGAATTTGTGAAAGAATAATAATTGTATAAGAAACTTGACAACTAAATCTCAGGAGAAAATGATTATGGAAATACTACACGGTACCTGCTATATAAACTGATAATATCAGGAATCAAACGAGACATGGCTTGCTTACTGCAGGGAAGAGCAATGTGTCTAACACTATTACTGGCCTTCATTTTATCATTACCAACAAGATCAATAGTCTTCTTATCTGGTTTAAGAAACCTAGCAGCGATCTGGTAGCAGCAAGAAAGATATCAGGCATACAAATATAGAAAAAGGAACAGTGCCGCAAATTCAAATGTTTGAGATGAAAGGGACGAACGTTTTGAACCCATGATGGCAAGGTAGCACTGAAGAGAAGCGTCTGGACTTTTTTGGGATCCTCCACTTTCCCTGAAGATTAGAGATATAAAATATCAATATACCAATAGTTCGTCGCTTCATATCAAGATAAACAAAAACTACATTACATACCTAATATAAGTTCAACATCGTCAACGAATCCCATTCTCAACATTTCATCAGCTTCATCAAGAACACGGAATTGTAGATAGCTCAGCTCAAGGTTTTGCCTTTCAATATGATCCTGCAATGAATATCAATTCAAGGTCAAGAGAGAACACAACCAAAACGAAAAGAACAAGCGACATACCTTGATACGACCAGGGGTCCCAACTACAATGTCAACACCCCTCTTAAGTTTATACTCCTGAGGTTGGTACGGATCACCTCCATATACACAGCAAGAAGTTAACCCAACAGCTCCTCCATATGTTTCAAAGTCAGCAAACACCTACAAAGGAAGACCATACCATCAATAAAACCTAAAGAAGCACACAACAAACTATCTCCAAAACTTTGTCATAACATCTCAAAATCCTTACCTGCTTGGCCAATTCTCTGGTTGGTAAAAGTACCAAAACACTTGGTGGCCTACCGTATCCATTCTTCCTTTTGCTCTTCGCAGGTCCATTGATCAATGATTCCAATATAGGTAACACAAATGCCAATGTTTTACCCTACACAACAACACATATGATCAGCAAAGCTTCACTCCTAACAAGCAATATATTCACAATATCGAGTCTGATAGAACGATTCAACACAGAGACCAATACTAATTGCAAAATCAAAATCAACCAATACCTGACCAGTACGAGCCCTTCCAACCAAATCAGCACCATCGAGAACCATATCAAAAGTCGTCGCCTGAATCGGGAAAAGAGCTTCGATACCCTTCTCCTTCAGCTTCTCCCTCAACGGATCCGAAATCCGAAACTTTGAAACGGCGTTAGGGTTATCGATTTTGACATCTTCAACATCCAGCTTCACTTTCTTGCTGCTCTTCTTCTCCGCCTTGGAATTCTCCGGCTCCACCAGCTCAGAGCCTGAATCATCTACCTCCGTAGCCTTGCGTTTCTTCTCCTTCTTCTTACTTTTCTTCTTCTCAGGCTCTTCTCCGTCCGAATCGGAGAGTTTCAGCTTCTTCTCCTTCTTGGAGACCTGGTCTGGGGTTGTGGTTTCCAAGGCTATCTTCTTCTTCATCTTCTTCTCCTCTTTCATGTCGGATGAAGCTAATGAAGGCATTAGGTTAATCGGAGGCGATGGATAGAATCTCTCCTGCTTTTGAGAGATTGAGAGGCTGGGAAAAGCAGGGAGAGACAAAGAGTAGGAGGGAACTGAGGGTTTGGCTACCTTTTATATGTTTGGAGATATTTTAGAGGCTACATCAAAACCCTAATAAAAATTGAAACTCAAGTGTTGGTCTAACTGCCGTTTTTTTATTCGGAAGAGAGAATGCGTGTCGGCTTTCAATTGTCAATTACTAGTTTTACCTTTCTATTTAAATGGTAGTTTTTTGTCAACTTTAATATGGTATTTTTCTTATTTTTCTGATAAAAACATATACAGAAATTAAGTGACAGAAATAAGCTTTTTGCCATCAGAATTATATTGATTGATTAAATAGGATGAAATACAAAGTTAAAATACATAAAACGACATAATAAAGTATAATATATGAAAATTAAGCCTAAAAAGTTGAACCGGCGGAATAATTAGAAATCTCCAAAAACGAAAACCAATGAGACAATTATTTTCCGTAAAAATAAAATAGAAGCAAAACCTAAAATTAAAACAAATATAATTCGATGTAAACCCAAAACTTAGTAATAACAAACCAAATCTGTAAATTTTGACACTAATGAATAACTCTGAACGAGATATATATATCTACCGCCCAGGGGCCATTGAATAAAAACATCAATTTCTAGTAATGCACTAAAAAACATATCTCATTCCCAATAAATTAAGATTTTATAATCCGATAAGAAAGAACTGCAATTAATTATACAAATTCTTCTAGATATAATCGTAAAAAGCTTGAAAAAAACTAAACTGGATTGGAAAAAGATGTATTTTACTCTATTTTAATATTAATTTAAAAAGATCAAATATGCATCTCACAAATTTTTTTAACAAACATCTCAAAAAGTTGATATAACAATTTGTTTACTGATCATTACTCTGAAATATTTCTTTAATATAGTGGAATATGTTCAGGTTTTAATTATGGTTTTATATGATACAACAAGATCTCCACCTGGCTTTAAACAAATCTCAAAACAAAATCAATTTGATTTCTTACTCATTTTAACAAATATATTTTGTTGATGAATTTCACCAAAACGTTAATGAATATTACATTATATGTATAAATCTACACACTTTGCAAATTAGCAGTAGTAACTTCATCATAGCTTTATAGTCTCATTACACAGATCTGAGTGATATCTCTAGACCCCATGAACAGTACACATTTATTCTGCATATAAGTCCTAATATGTTCACACAAAACCAGAAGGTCCATAAACAAGCTTACAAAAGGAATGTTGAACCGCCGACAATAAACCCCAGCAGTATGACCACAATCCTTCCAAGACCAATGGATAGGCCACTAGATTCCGAGGCGCTGTTGCAGTAATTAAAACCATACCACATACTGTCAGGGACGTGCGTGTTATACGGGAAGGTGACCGCTTTGGAACCATGGCTATATATCTTTACAGTCTCAGGGTATCCAACCATCGGGACCAGACCTGTAGAGATACACATAGCATATTTGGTAAGTGCATGGTCCGTTTATCTCAAATGTGTCTGATGAACATTGCTCGAAAGTCTTTGTAGATGGATCGTCAAGCCTTGGTGCGTATATCTGTTTCAATTCCAAGAAAACAAAACCAGAGCTGTGAGTTCCATAGAACCAAAGCGAAGTAACAGATACAATAATAGATTCGATACTAGTTTTAACCAAAAAACAATCCATTGAAATCTATGCCAAAGATGTGTCTATTCATCTCAACTGCTTGAAGAAGAGAACCTCAGACACCAGAGCTAAACCATAGATATTGAGAACAAAGAACGAATATCTTCTAGTCATTAGCAGAATTCGACACCAACAGCTCAACCGCGATATTGAGAACGAAGAACGAATATCTTCTAGAAAATTTGCAGAATTCAACGAACAGAATGCGTATTCAATGACTAACTAGCATCAAGAACTGACTAACTAGCATCAAGAATTTTCATTCAAAAGAAAACTAGCATCAAGAACTGACTTGGTCATGCTAGAAATCAAATGAAACCAATGATCTAGCTGCTACAAACAGAACAATCTATGAAAATCCACTGTAATCTCAATCAAGAAGAATGAATCAGATGCAAGCGTCAAGCAATTGTGTGACACTATCTTTGTATTGGGAATTCGGATGAAACATTCAAATTTGAACCCTAGGCCTAATTGATAAACCAAGTCTTCGAATCAAAAGTCTTTACCAAATCAAAATCAAAATCTCACTCAGCGGGAAACCTAACCTGGTTTCCATATCCATCGCCAAAAGCGATGCTAATTTGGTCACGGGTGTACTTCGATGACGAACAGCTCGTCGAGATGATCACTGAGTAAGAACAACTACTCCCCAATTTCTGCATCCTCATACAATGAAAACCGTAAGCTTATCGGGAAAATCGTTAGACAGGAATACGAGAAAACCTTCCCGGCGAAGTTCACAACGAGAACGAACCTGGATGAGGCTGACATTAAAAGATTCAGCGACGTGAGGCTCCAATACTTTCGATTCGGAAACAGAGAAGAAGATTGAGAAGATGAAGCAGTTGAGAGCGAAGAGACGTATTGACACCATTTTCGTGGTGCTTCTCGAAATCGCTCGCAGAGACGAAAGTAAAGGGAAATCGTAACAGTAAACGAGAAAGAAGGTAACGAACCGGATTAGACCGGGTAAAATTCAAACTAATTCCATTTCGGTTTGAAGTTTTTGACGAACCGAATTAATTGGTAACGCTCAGTCACTCACATTATCACGAGCCACGTCTCATGTCATGATGGGTTAGGTTGAGGAGTATTATAAATGTAACAATAACTTATTTTTTGTTGTAGGAAATTGATTAGAGATCAGACAAATATCTATATGTGGCACTGCTTCTCTCAAAAATCACGCATCTACTACCATTACTAACAAGACACGCATCTCAATTTCCGGTCTTGCCTTTCGGGTTATGAATTGATTGTGATGTGTGATGTGTGATGTGTGATGTGTATATATACTCGTATGTTTGATTTGAAAAAGGAAAAAAATACGAATGTGTTTCGTGTATTGCGCTTGTTGAAATAATTTTTTGAATTATTTGAAATACTTAATGAGTGTTTTCGAATTTTCATATTTGTTTGATTTTTTTTTTTGGGAATTTTTATTTCAAAATTTTCTGATTTTTTTTAGAATTTTTCTGAATAATTTTAGAATTTTAGATTTTTTTTAAAAAGTTGTTTTTTCTAACGGAATTACTGTTCACTATTAATTAAAAAAAATCAAAAATATTATTTAAAAATAATTATTTGAAATATTGAAAAATTTTGAATTATTTGAAATATTTAATGAGTTTTTTTCGAATTTTCAATTTTTTGAATTTTTGGATTTTTATTTCAAAATTTTTGGATTGGAATTTTTTTGAATAATTTAGAATTTTATGAATTTTTTTATTTAAATTATTTTTCTAACGGAATTACCGTTCACTGTTAACAGTTCCGTTAGGATTTTAAAGTAGTGAAGAAGAAAGTCATATTAAAGGTTTAATTTGTTTACTTTATCGTATCGAAGATTTAATTTGATCACGTAATAATCTTGAGGTTTAAAGTAGAAGTGGATATCAGATTGAATGTTTTCTATGAGATTCTCCCAAAACAAAACTTAAAATACTATCATTTTTTCGTGTCAGTCTTTTTGGGTAGATAGTTGTTTAAGCGTGTTATATATATTTGCATAACACAAGATTCAGCTGGTTTCGATGGTTTATTGCGGCTTCGTTTTAGGCTTTGAATAGTAACAACGGTCAAGGCGGATTAGTCTACGAGTGGTTAAGACCATTTTTGTTTACCATTCATAATAACTGGTTTACAAAGTGCGGACAGAAAAAAATAAAAGCAGTCCGCTGCGTACTAAATGCGGATCAATTTTATGAACAAATAAGTGCAGTCCGCAAATAAAACGGTTTGGTCCGCATTTAAATTAATCCATTGTAACCGTTGTTACCATTCGAACCCTTAGAAGTGTAGTTATGTCTGGTTGCATTTTCTACTCTTTTTCATTTTCTCCTTTCTAGAAAAGTGCATTGGTGTTTTCGTTTGAAAGATGCTTGTCTCGAAAGTATTATACCGCCGGTTTTAACTTCCATTAAAATTTTAAGACATCGGTTGCCATCTTCTTTCGGACTTCGATGTTTCTTTTTCTATCTGTTATTGTATTGATAGCCTGATTTATCTTTACATCTAAAATTTTAGGTTTGTTCCAGCTTGGTTTTTACTTTGTAACAATCTTTGGTTCAATGCAATGATCCTTCACAAGGAAAAAAAAAACAAGATTCAACAAGAAAGGCCCAATAAATAACATGCAAAACACTGACGATGTAGGTTTCATATATATTGATTACTACTTAGGAACACCATACATTAACCAATCAACGTCTCAACAATCTCCAACTACTACAAACAAAAACAAAGTTATTAAACCATACTCATTAGTCACTAAAATCAACTCTTAACTCCAAACTCAAACCACCACAGCTGCTAACGCAATCAGAATCACAGCAGACACAACAACCGAACTCTCACCACCTCCACGTCCAGAGGCAGCAGATGGTGGTGCAGGCGGTGGCGGTGGTGGGATAGAAGGTGTGTCGGGAGGAAAATAAGGTGACTGTGGCGGTGGGACGGTAGGTAAATCCGGCGAAGGTGGTGGCAAACCGGTGTTGTTGCAATAGTTGTGGCCGTACCAAATGTTCTCAGGGACGTTTTCGTTGAAACCAAATTTCACGGATTTGGAACCTTCCTCGTAGATCTCGACTGTCTTTGGGATCCAACCGTCGGGACCGGTACGGTAGATGTAGACGGAACAGATAGTGTCGAGACACTGACCTTTGACTTGGAATGTGTCTGATGAACATTTCTTGAAACCTCCTCCATCACTTAACGGTTCGTCTAGTCTCGGTGCAACCACCTTATATGTAAAAAACGTCGATAAATATACATGTTTATAAACAAACAAAAAACCCTAGTTTCCACCTTATGTGTAAAAGAGTTGTTGTAATAAAAACCTTGTTGCCGTTCGCGTCACCCAAAGCGAGAGTGATATGATCCCTTGACCAATCAGGGGAGAAACAGCTCGTGGTGACAATCACAGTGTAAGGGCAGCTTTCTTCTTCTTCATTATGAAGAACAGAGGAGATTAATGGCTGATCAGAGAGGGAGAGGATAGGATTCGTGAAGGAGATCACAAGGAGGAGGAGGATGGATGAGAGAGAGAAGAGGTCCATGGTCTTCTTCAGAGAGATGAGAGTTAAAAGAGACCTTGAGAAGTTGTGTTATATAGAAGAGACTGGTGATACCTTCTTAAGTACACTTGGCACACAACACAACCCACTAACATACAAGCCTAGATGGAGCAAGAAAAATATCTTCCCTCAGGAAACGTGATAGTTGTGTTGGTGGACTTTTTCAGTATTACGAATTAAGTGGTGGTATAAATATCTTGAGAATTTAATAGAATTTTGATATGTATTTTATTAAACTAATACGTATTGTTTCGAATGAGAACAAGATATTATTCATTCTTAAAATACAAAATGCAAAAAAAAAAATCAAATAAGGAATTTAAAATATGGTTACATTTTTTTTTTTGAATGAATGTTAAATTTATTCAAACTAAAAATATCGTTGTTACAATAGATGCTACTTGTTTATAATGATACACATTTTTGAGCTTCCATGGATCACATATTTACATATTTACTACACCAACTCACTATCATTGTTAAGGTCATGTTCTTTGGGTGAACGTCTCTCCCGTTCATTTTAGCCAATATTGTTTTTCCGTTACCTACCACATTTGATACCATAATTTAGATGAGTATTGGATCATGCGTGACTCTTGAGGTATCTTAACCAATGCCCGTACCACCAAAAGCAGTGATTCCAACAATTTTAGCAACGTCCGAAAAAGTTTTAGTGGCCCAACATTCTGGTTTATGAGCGAGATAATAAGGTTTTGAATAGAGCTAACATTCTACGTTACATATACACATACATACATTTTGCACCTACTATTTTAGAATCATTGTGGACTCTAAACTCTAAATATTCTTGATTTTTCTTGTTCTATACTTTTGGTATCTCTCCACATAGAAAACTAAGTGAAATTGATTGTTATAATGTCGTCTTCACATTAACAAAAAACATAACAGAGATGAACAATTTAAACCGTAACAATGGATCCATCTTCTTTTCTTGTTACACATTCATTTTCTTGGGGACTCATCAAAGTGTCACGAGTCTTACGCTATTATAAAACCTAACCCCAAAATCAAGTTCTACTTCTTCTACCTACCTCATCTTCTATCATAGTGCAATCTTATTAAATTAATTGCGAAGATGTGAGCCTCTTATTCATTTTTTTTCCCACTTCCCACCTACCTAATTAGCCCAAAGATTACAGGTATATAAAATATTCAAAGGTATACAAACTATCAACATCATAACATCTAAATAAATAGTTAAAAACTCAAAAAGAAACTATACTCATTTACTCCAATATAAATGGGAACTCCACACATAGAACAACTCTGACTACTCACCAACTTATTTCATCTCTCAACAAAAATCTTAAATTTACAGTGTAATCATAACTTTAATGGAGCTAAAAACTTCCAAAAACCCTTATTAATAAATAAATAATCATCTCCATTTGTACCAATTCTCTTGCTCCTTGAATCTCCTAAAAACTCCATCTATAGCCACATCGAATGCATCTTTAAAAGTCTCTAATCCATTCGGAGACTTCGCATACACCAAATTCGGTATCAAATCTATCACTCTTTCTCTCATCCTCCTCACATCTTCTTTACTATACCGTTCCAACACTTCCTTTATAGACGTCGTCCCGTTTTTCACCTCATTCCGGTCTATAAAAACCGAGTAACTACCCGGTTCACTCGGTAAAAACCACTGATACTGCATGTAAGCGCTTCTCCGCCAAAAGAAAACCGGAATCGAACCGGCTATCATACAATCGAAAATCGACCGCCGCGTGAAGCTATCTCCTCGAGGCTGAAGGCAAAAATCAGAGCCGAGAAACGTCTCCAAGATCGCCGACGAACCGTTCGAACATTTTCCTCCGGTGCAATCCACCGTCCGGCAAGCTCCACTCGACTCCTCGCAGTGACGGAGAAGCAATCCCCTGAAATCATTCTCAACCCCGGCACGTGGGGCTCCGGCGAAACAGAAAAGCGTCTCACGACGGCGATTCCGTACAAAATCCTGCCAATTTAAAACGTCGGAGTCTGAACGAGGGTGGAATCCAGTGGGGTAAGGTACACCGACGTCGAAATGGTCCCAAGAGTTTCGCTCTATAAGAAGACGTGTGATGTTGCGCATCCCTGGGATGTAGATACAGTTAGATCCCCAATCGTCGTCGTTAGACCGGCGAAAATCCCATGTGATGCGACCCATGGTAATGAAATGATCCCAGCCGTTGGATCTATTCCAATACGGTTGAGCCCGGACCCACTCAGTCATCATTTTACAATGACGGTCACGATCAGATGCTGCGTAATTAGACCATAGGTATTGACCGACGGCGAGTCCAGCGTAGAACGGGATGTAGAACGCCGTCGCGGATTCCGGATCTAAAGTCCGGCAACGGTGGTTAAGAATCCGGTTATGGAAGATGATCTCGGAGACGAATTGATCGGTCCAGAACCATGACGGAACCAAATCGTCAGGGATCACGCCTTTTAACGACGTCGCTTGTTGGCCGAGCCCGTCGTTGGAAAGCGCGTCGCAGCGAGAGCTCCACGGGTTGAGATTGTCGCACTGTTGGAGAATCACTTCGTTGAAGATCTTCGGCATGTCGTAGACGAAGACCCGACCCGAATCGCATTGAACAGAGTCGTCTGATTCGGGTCGGATTCTGGTTGGGAGAGGTAAGTTTGTGACGGCGGGGGAAGGGAAGTTTTCAGGGGAGCGACGGTGGGGGAAAGAGATGGATCGGAGAGTGAGGAAGAGGATGAGCTGGAGAGAGAGGAGAGAGATGATTAGCCATGTGCAGTGGCTCCGGGTGGCGGAGATGTAGGAAGAGCGGTTAACGGCGGAGTTAAGAGAGTTGAAGGAGGTTTTCCGATCGATGGTGGTGGTGGTGGTTGTGTCTGGGGTTCTGGATTTCTTGAGGAGACGTTCAGGACTGGTGGGATTTGAGACAGGAAGCATAGTTATAGAATTAACGGTGGGGAGAGGCGAGAGATTCCGTCGCCGGAAATATTGGGGAGCTTAATTCTCCGGTGGTTGTTGTTGTGTGGTTCTCGTTAATGGCGTAAAGCTAACTCTCGATAGAGTGAGAAGAGAGAGAGCTTAAAGAGTGCTCGATAAACGGGGAGATTCTGTTTCTTTTACTTTTTATATTTTTTTTCCTGTAATAAAATGGAAACTATATTTAATTGGTTTCTGTTGCTACCAAACTATCTGACGGTTCATGATTTTCTCCTTCAAACTTTCTCGAGTGTGTAACTCATCCTACACCGTCGGTGTATAATGTTACTAATTTTCCATAAGTTGACCATGATCAAATCATAATTGTTACGTATATAAACGTGATTACCAATCGTTAATTTAAGATTTTGAATGGTAGTTGGAGTCGATGTATTAGTCAGTAAATGATCACAATCATTTTTTGTATATTCATGATATTTAATATGAATGTGAGGACCAAAAAAAACAAAAAATATTTACTATTTTATGAAAAATATATTTAATCCACATCAAATTATAATCTGTTAAAAAAAATAGTTTAATTCAGCTGGTTTAATCTACTATGGCTGTAATTATCATTCAAAATCTGTTTAAAAACAAACCAATAAAACATATAGTAATGATTTTAGTAAGAATAGAGGTACGAAGTGATCTATTTTTATTGTTAGATTGGGTCTAAATAGATAAATTACTTTTTTGGGAACAATACCAACTTTTAAAAAGATAGGGGTCCTGATTAGTACGCTGAAAATATTAATTATCTCAAGAGGTTGGAGACATTACGGAGTTGAAAGAAATAGACACGTGCCTGTGATATTGACCGTCTGTGCCGGCAACCGACAAGGGAAGACCACAAGAAGCCGGTGGATAGTGAACACTTGTAACTCACTCTTATAGACAACGTGTCATTAGAGAAACAGAAACTATTATTCTAGATTTTTTTTAATTATCCAGAGTTTGTGTCAGAAACTAACTATTATTTTCCTCTCAACATTTCCTTCTGAACAAAAAGGAAAAAAATCAGATTAGAATCTCAAATTAAAATATTGCCTTAAAAATTCCACCAATAATTTTGATATTACTACTAGATATTTGTGTATAAAATAAAAATTTAATATGGTAATAGACCATTAAATTAAGGAAGTTGCATAATAAAATAATAAAAGCGTTACAACTTGCGAAACGGAAAGAAGATAGTGCATACAAGACATGTGGTGAAGGTGAACATTTAAGGTTACAGACAAAACTACGACGAGTTACAAAGGCCGGAGATGCAACGAAACGGTGACGTTTACGTGTAGCTGACAGATTAGACTGAACTGTATCGATGTTGAAAGAATTAACTAAGCGTCATGTGAGCTTTGTGGCCATGCTTCTTTAATCCACGAGTCATGCCGCATGACGTGTTACATACTCCAGCTTCTTGCCGACAAAATTTGTTTTTATTGATTGATGATGACAATTAATTTCTTTGTAATTACTTGGATTCAAAAACTTATTTTTTAAACCGGATAAGACCGGGTATAATGAAAACCCAATTGCACATAGTGAACTAAATTCAACTCGGTTCGGTTCAGTATTGGTCTACTTCTTTTGGAAAACATTTGTGTGCTTGTTTTCATGTATATATCAAGATCAGCTTTAGATTTCGTTTGGTGTAATACTTAACAAATAGCGTCAAGCGTTTAATTGTGGTCAAAGCCTAAGAGCATTTCCAATGAACTATTCTGTTTTTTTTTTTAAATAGAGTCACTCTCCAAAATGGAGTTGAGTTTTACTGCAACTATATTCCATTTTGGAATAAAAAATGGAGTGATGACTTATATCATTTTCAATGAAACTGCATTTTCCACTCAAAAATAGAGTTTTGGAGTAAATATTCTTCAATGAAAGTTGAAACTGCATTTTTCACTCCAAGATGGAGTAAAAATGGGATTACTATAAATATGGAGTATTACACCATTTTTAAGTCATCACTCTATTTTTTATTCCAAAATGGAGTATGGTTGGTGTAAAACTCAACTCCAAGTGATTCCATTTTGGAATAAAAAATAGAGTAGCTCATTGGAGATGCCTTAAAAATGGTGTGTTACTCCATATTTGAAGTAATCTTATTTTTTACTCAATTTTGGAATGAAAAATATAGTCCCATTAAAAAGATTTACTCTAAAATTTTATTTTAGAGTGGAAAATGCAATCCCACTAGATGGAAATGTCTAATAGTATTTATTATTACCTTGCCGGTCAAGCTTTCACGAAAGTGAAGAAACTATTAAAATGAGCGAGATTTGAGTGAACGTTTCAAAACCATGCAAATTGCTGTGAAAAGTACGTATAAGAATTAAATATTATAGTGAACCGAACGAGATTTGAGTGAACCGGAAAATAATATATACAAAAAGTACGTATAATAATTAAGTATTATAGTCTGACATAGTGACATGTATAACTTAGTTAAGTGCGTATAACATATACAAATGTAACAATGAAGTCGCATGGAAACACAGTTTCAGATAAGTTGACAAAAAAAAAGAGAGAAAAATTTGATAAATCATGAAAGTGTCGGCGTCAGTAAACGCGTTGATTAGTGTGATCATTACTTATTTATCTTGGCTTCCACTGGAACCATAGAGCGACTGGTAGCCCTAGGTAGAGTTGAACGTGAACCGTCTTAATTTCAGAGGGATGGATGGCAAAATGGTTATAAAAACAGAAAGCTTACAATCGTTTTGTAATAAATTACTGGTTAGAATTTTATTTAATTATCACTTTAAATCATTACAAAGTCGCAAAAGAGTGCTTAACAACCAAAAAGTGTGATAAAAAGGTGGATTAATTTAAATTTTAAGTAACAAAACCTTAATAATGGTTGCTCTTGTACCAAGGACAGTGGTGAAGCACTAACGAGAAGTGAAAAGAAGATAACGATGGGAATACTAAAATAATGTACATCCCATAGTGATGTAGCGGAAGCTTCTAGGGATAGAACTAGATCCGTTGATTTTAAGAATACCCGGAAACTAGGGTTTGAGAATACTCTTCTCAGTGCTTTATCAAAAGCTCTTTAGGAAAACTCCTTTTATTAATCAAATCATAAACTGAATACAAATGGAGGTCTAAACGGCTTATTTATAGTAAACACTAAAACCCTAAAACCTTAAAAGATAAACACCAAAATATAAATATAATTAAAATACAATAAATAATCATTATCTAAATAGAATATCAAATAATAAGATATTTGGAATATCCAAATATTCTCCTGCATCATTCTCTCCGGGTTGGAGAAGATTCGTCCTCGAATCTTGAACCGGTTCTTTGTTGTAGAGTAAATCTTTTTAAATCTACAATCTTGAATCTTCACCAAATCTATACCAACCGAAATCTGCACAAAATCTGCACAGGTCAGATATCGCACGAACTTTGCACGGGCTGGATCTTCTTTGAAATCTTCACAGACTGGATCTGGAGAACCCGGATTTTGCACGGAGACCCCAAAAAACGAATTCGCACCAATCTGTTTCTTCACAGAATCTGCAGAACACGAAATTTGCACGCAGACATCACAGTTTGAAACCGCGCCCGGATTTTGCACGGAGCCAAAATCTGAACAAATCCGTCTGCGTCCGGATTTTGCACGTTTCTGATTCTCAAAAAAATCTTCTTTGAAGATGAAGTCGACATGTACGATATCATCTTCATAAACGTCGTAGATGGGATCACCATAGATCTCTTTGTAGATCTCATGGTTTTCTTCTCTCTCGACAAAAGGATAAAAGCAATCACTCACCATGACATCCAGAATCAAGCTTTGATTAAGAAACCAAAGCACCAGCTCTGATACCAAACTGATGTAGCGGAAGCTAGGGTTAGAAGTCGTGAGAAGATTCACAAGAAGCTTCTAACGAAAACAAGAGTTCTTAAACGAAAACAAGAATCGAACAAGAACGAAGGCTCGAGTACTCTTCGAAGTGCTATGAATAACTCTGTAAATTGCAATTGCATAAATAATATCAAAGGTGAGTTTTACAAAGCCCTAAGCGATGCTTATAAAGGAAGCAATCGAAAACCATAAAGATATCTAAATCCTAACTACTAACAAACTTGTGATTATCTAATTAATTAAAATAACACCAAACACCAAATAAAGGAGTATAACGTTTAACGTGCGTTATACGACGAGCCCACAAAGCCCAGTAGCATCTCATACGCTACATCAGGTTCCCTCCGGCGACGAAGGATTCGACCACGAATCTGGAGTGTCATTATCGCCATGGAAGCGTGAGAGATGCTTGATGTTAAACACGTCCGACGTACGAAGATGTGGTGGCAGCTTGACACGGTAGACGTTGGGGTTAATCCGTTCGAGCACCTCCACCGGCCCAATCTTCTTTGACCGGAGCTTGTTGTAATCCCGAAGTGGCAGTCGTTCCTTAGTCAAGAAGACCCACACTAACTCACCAGGCTCTAACAGAAGCTCCCTGCGTTTTGAATCTGCCGCGTTCTTGTACATCAGGGCAGATTGCTCCAAGTTTGCTTGAGCTCGTTGATGGACGTCCTGAAGCTGAGTGATGAGGTCAATAGCTTCACCGTGATGCCGAGTGTGATCAGGAGATGTCGCAAGATCCAACGGACACCTAGGAATTAATCCATACACAACCCGAAAAGGGCAGAAGCCTAAACTCCGATTCAAGGCGTGGTTATGAGCAAACTCGGCTTGACATAACTTAGTGTCCCACGCCTTTATGTTATCTCCCACCAAACAACGAAGAAGGTTACCTAGTGAGCGGTTAGTCACCTCCGTTTGACCATCAGTCTGAGGATGGTAAGCTGAGCTCATGTCCAAAGAGGTACCCAAAAGCTTCCAAAGAGATCTCCAGAAATGGCTGAGAAACCGAGTATCTCTGTCAGACACGATTGAGGAAGGCAAACCATGTAAGCGGTACACTTCGCGGAAGAAAAGAGTTGCTACACTAACAGCATCTGTAGTCTTCTTGCACGCGATAAAGTGCACCATCTTAGAGAATCTATCCACAACTACGAAGATAGAATCATGGCCTCGTTGAGTACGTGGTAATCCAAGCACAAAGTCCATACTCAAGTTTGTCCATGGTTGCGTTGGGACCGGAAGCGGCAAATACAGACCTGCATTAGAGGATTTGCCTTTGCCGTGTTGACAGGTGCGGCATCGTTCGACGAAGCGAACTACATCCCTCCTTACCGTCGGCCAGAAGTATGACGATGTAACCAAATGCAGAGTTCTATCGCGTCCGATATGCCCTTCATTGTGTAGCTCATGAACAATCTGTAAACGCAGGCTACAGTCAGGTATGCAAAGACAATTGCCTTTGAACAAGAAGCCATCGTGGACTGTATAATCGCGAGATGAGCCGGCTTTAGCCTCCTCAAAAATTCGAGCAAAGAAAGGATTCGCCGTGTACAAATCCGCCAAAGCTTCAAAACCAATAACCTCCGAGTGCATGGTCGTCATCAACGTGTGGCGCCTGCTTAATGCGTCGGCGACACGATTAGTCTTCCCGGATTGATGTCGTATTGAGAACGTGAATTGTTGCATGTAAGAAATCCAGCCTGCGTGTCTGGCAGAGACCTTTGATTGACTGTCGAGGTGCCTTAAAGCGTCATGATCCGTGAAGAGAATGAATTCCCTGTGAACCAAGTAATGACGCCAGTGCTTTATTGCTTGAACGATGGCGTAAAATTCCACATCGTAGGTACTATATCGACCACGCGCTCCTGCGAGCTTCTCGCTAAAGAAGGCTATGGGGCGACCCAGTTGGCTCAAGACTGCACCAATGCCCAGTTTCGACGCGTCGCAGTGAAGTTCGAATGTAGCGGAGAAGTCGGGTAGCACTAATATCGGAGCCGACGTGAGCTTTTCCTTAATAAGCTCGAAGGCTCGTGTTGCTTCCGGTGTCTAGTCAAACTTCCCCTCACGCATACAACTAGTAATAGGAGCCATAATCGAGCTGAAATGACTTACAAAGCGTCTGTAGAAAGAGGCTAACCCATGGAAACTGCGTACGTCAGAAATCGTTTTCGGAATGGGCCAAGATCTGATTGCTTCGATTTTGGACATGTCTACGTTGATGTAGATTTGAAGATAGATTTGGACTAGAAAGCGGGGTCCGAGAAGGGTTAACTCCCGGATAAGTCTGTGACAGTCTGCGATCAGAAGTCAGAGAAGGGGATCAAGCCTTCCGGTTTCTGGATCAGTCATTAGGATCGGATATTCAGTGGATTGAGAAAATCATCAGATGTGGACGCAGATTCGATTATACTCGCATCTGTCGATGACAAATTCTGAAGATTCCGAAAGCACCTAATGCTGGTGATTTAACCTAACCGGGTCCAATCTTCCAAGTTAGAGATTCTTCAATTTATCTTCGGTTTCAGATTTTACTTTAGGTTTCGTATTGTGGTAAGCCCGGTTTATCTACCGGTTTGGTCGAATTAATATATTAATAAACGATAATTAAAAATAAATAAATAATAATGAACTTTAACTGCGTGTGGCTTGGCATCACAATGATATATATTGGATATATTTGCTATAGCTTTCGATTTGTTCTTCATGTATCTGTGCAATACAGCACGTAAGCAGATATATTCATACATGATACATGAATCATGTAACATGATGGAGTTTCTGAAAATTATTCACCGAAAGACATGGAGAACGTAAAGTTTGCAAACTCAAAAACACCATCTATCTTACAAAAAGACTTGCATGGGCACTGAACAAAGAGTCCAATGGGCCATTATCAATTATAATGTTCAAACTTGAATGTCCATTTGTTACAAGTTTTGGGCCTATAATTCATCTGGTTACTGAGATGGAGGAACAAATTTGCAAACATACAAGACAAAACACACAAAAATAAGAAATTCACAAAATAGTAAATAAATTCAAATCTAATTTAAAACGGTTTTAACTATGGTTCAATTATTTGTTTGTAAAAATAGTAAACTAAACAGAAACCTAGATTGGGAAACCTCTAGTGGACACTGGACAAGTGCTTTAGAACTAGTTTCAAGTTCAACGGCTGGGATCAGATGGTGCATTCCCCACAGTAAGTTCCCCTAGGGATGATGCAAAGCCAGTCCCAAATCAGTTACTACTTACTGATAACACCATCGTCTCAGCCTTTGTCTCAGCTTTTTTTATTAATGAAAGCATACATTTCTTGGCCAGTCACATCATGCCACGTGTTCACTATCCTGTGCTCCCATTGGCTTTCTCATCGTAGGCTTATTCTGTTAATAGATATATCTAAAAGACTATAAGCAACCTTTTATATAATTTCATTGTTTCTCTTTGGTAATTATTTTTGATTTAATGAAACAAAAAATGTAATTAAGCAATTGTTTTTGAAGACACAAGCCAATTGATTATTTTGTGTATTGATTATTAAAGAAAAATGGATATAAGTTATCTCGGTAATTATATCCTCTTTTTCTATTTACCAATTTTACCAATTTGTTTTTTAAAAAATGAAGTGGAATGTGAACCAATTTTACCTCATTTGTTTTTTACTTTTTTGTTGTTGTCATCCTCAACTACCTCTTTTATAAAAGTAAAGATAACATCAATAAGGTATGGCCACGTTATAGACGTATGACTAGTAATTGTATCTACAAAATGGAAGCCTACGAGCTTTATGAGAATATAAACTCGTTATCTCTTACAACTTGTGATAGAGAGCGGAAGCTTAGATAACAAGTGAGATCATGAGAACTCCAGGAGAACTCGCAAACAGACTTGGGTTTAGACGTAATCGAAGAGATTCGATGACGGCTAGAGTTTGAGAGTCCTCCTCTAAGGGTTTTGCACAAGAAAGCTCTTTCGAAACTTGAGTTTCTATTAATTTATCAAAATAATGTCTACTTTACAAAGACTCTATAACATTCCTATTTATAATAAACGAAAGACTCTACTTAATGAAAAGAACCCTAAAACATCAAAAAGGCCAAAGTAATTAAGATAACTTGTCGAACACAAAAGCCCATGGTGTTCGACTTAAAAGCCTTAAAACTAAAGGATGCGCTGCATCAGGTCTCTCCGGGTGAGAAAGATTCGTCCACGAATCCAGCTCGTTGTTGTTGGTGTGAAATCGACACAAGTGCCTATGGTTAAAGAAATTGTGTGTGGCCAAATCCGATAGTAGCTGCACTTCATAAGTGATTTGAATTGATACACCAAGGTATTCTCACTGGTCTGATTCTGTGCGATTTCATCTTCTTATATGCAGAGTATATCATTGCAATGTCTGCAAATAGATAAACTTCAGACTTATTAAACTGAGGAGGCATAAGATCCCTTGTTATGACCAACCACACTAGATCACGGAGCTCAAAACAAACTTCATGGCACTGAACAACAGTTCCGGCATTGTACTGCAAAATAATAATCTCTAAATTCTTCTTATCATGACGGTGAACTAGCTGGAAATACTCAACAGTGTCACAAACAACATGACATACATTGAAGCTCAAATTCCGGTGAGAAGCTTGTAGTTGAATAAACTCCGTAAGACCCAACGTTGCACCCATTGCACCCCAGCTCAGGATATTATCACTCGTTGGACATCGAAGCATATTCTCTAACGCTTCATTTGTGATCTCGCTTTGTCTGTCTTGCTGAGATTGAAAACACTCCGCCGAAGACACGCCTTGAGAGACAGTTGCCAACAACTTATAATCTGGTTCTAAAGACACATTATAAGAATTAGGTTGTGGCATCCTGTTAGAAGATGACTCAACACATAACAGGCTACTTGATTCGTAAGCAAAATCGCTCCAACAACTAAATCTTGTGAATGTGCAAGTAGATTCCAATAATGGGTTACGAAATATTCCAATTTCCCACTTAAAATCTCCACTGTAATCTGTTGTGAACTCCAAGATGATCCCGTCGTCTGAAAGGTCCACCAATGGTGAAATGAAACCCATGAACACTGAGCCACTAACGCCGAAGTCATGTTTATATTTCAACAAAGAAAGAATGTCAAGGGGAAACAAAGGAAGTATCTGAAGGCCGTGTGAAATATGATCCTCTAAAACGTCACCAACATCAAGGATTATGTCGTGAGAACCCTCTACATCCAGAAGATCAGACCAAGGAAGAAAGAGAATAACAAACATGTTATTCATACGGCAAGGTTTTGTTTGATACAATGGCATCAAACAAATATGATTTACCAAAAGGTGAACCTCCTTGTTTCTATTTTGATTATCGAATAGTTCCTTAACGTCGTTCTCATTTTCAGACAACACAAAATCCCCCCATAAACGCCATGGTGTGACCTCCTTTTGTGCATGAGAAGCTCGAAATGATAACGTATCTTGCAACGAAATCCCATGAAGGAACACCAACTGCACCATTGTGAACATGTGAGCTGGAGATAGAAAGATTGTATGTGCCCACGGTGGCCACACATACCTTGGAATCACTGTACCAGCTAGAGCACATGAAATGAAAGAGCAAAATGGATACACAAGACGCTGAGCGCAAGCAACAAAATGAAAACTATGTTGAAGCTTTACTAGCACCTTGTAAATGTCTGGTAAAACAACCACATAAAACACCATTATACTCGTGAAAAAATCCCATTTGACGTTGATCGTATGCTTTCCTCTGATCACAAAAAGACTTTCATGAAAGAAGAGAGTAAATGGTTGATGAATGTGTAAATTCTCCATTTTTGCCACTACTTGAAAGATGAGTACAACATCTGCAGATTGTCGGAAAGAGTGCAGAAGAACCCAAAGATGAATAAGAGGTGATTTCACAAACGGAAGAATCTGCTTAACAATCTGAACCGTTGTAGTGGAGCAGTTAACCCTTTGGGCATGTGTGCTAGCATCATTTTCGTCCATTACGTCTCCATGAACAGAAATCCACGTTCTCAATGTTAGAGAATGCTGATGTGTTACCAGGTCAGATAAAGAGGAACCACTCATGCACATGTCGTGAAATGATCCCAGCATTACGCTCTTATCAAATGGAAGAAGCATAAACACATGTCTCTGCGGCAAACAAAGGCTCACTAGTATCTTGGTTGTAGCAATCTCTTTGAAACACACTATCTCTTCCGTGAAACACAAGTAGTGAGGAAACAACCATGGATTTGATGGAATCATAGAAATATGGAGCTTTATGAACAGCTGCAATATTTTTCTTTCCTCACAAGTTTCCTTCGTTAGTGCTTCGAAAGTGTCGACGAAGAAACCAACAAATTCGATGGACATATACACATTTGTGATCATTCGTGAGAATAGCACAACAATTATGCAATTTTCAACACATGAATCCACCATATACCTTTTGCTTGTATGAAAAATACCAAAGGAGAAAAAAATTCCAAAACAAGAAACGGTGCATACTTGTGTGTCATAGACATCACGAACATGATCATAGAAAGGTAATATTGTATCTTTTTTCCCAAAAGCACAATTCACTGGCTCCGTCTTTAAGCTGCATACATGGATATATGCATTCTTTTGCTTTGTCTTGTAGCTCAGAGTACAACCATATCTTGTTATCTTACATTGCCGTAGAGTAACAGTACCCCCTGTGCTTGCAACCACCTCATAAATATCCAACGTTGGATCACCAAAGATGTGTTTATCAATCTCGTATCCTTGGAGAAACAAACATGGACCACGATATCCACAAACTCTGATGTTGACGACATGACCAACATAGGTCTGCTCGAAGAGACATTCACTTTGAAGAAACAAACATTTGCAGCGACCTGGATCTGGCGGCTCGTTGTGGACTTGCTGATGCTGATTCGCAACACACCCACTAGTGCCTTGATTTATCTTATAAATATACGCATCTCCGTTTCTCTCGTTGATTTTGTTCACCAATTGAACATATCTTGTTGGTGCAACGTTTATATCGTCTATTCCTTGTAAGTTGACGAGATCTATGCTTGTTTTTTGGTATTCGTCATAGTTTGGATCTTCATCATCCCCAATATCAAAGATAGCATCATCATCCCTAATATTAAAGATTGGATCGTCATAGTAAATAGGTTTCGCATCACATGAGTTGTGAATGGAAGAATCACAAATCGGTTCATCGTCATAGCTATCAAAAACCGGTTCACCGTAGAGATCCGTGTAACGTTCTCCTTGATCTAGAAAAAACGAACTAACATCGTGATCACAACTTGATGGCTTATCGTGGATCTGCTGATGAGCATCGTCGCACATCAAGGTCTTATCGTCAATGATATCCTTGAAATCTTCTTCTAAATCGTAGACATGTGAGGGGTGGTTATCATATGCCTTCGTCTCCGCTAATTTATGAATCGACTCACAGATTTTCGCTTGGAATTTCTGTTGGATCGAAAATAGCTCGTTACGAAGCTCAATCCACTCTTCCTTAGAAGCTACATGAAGATATTGGTGATGGTAACCGTCGGTGGTGATGTTTTTAGCCATCCTTGTCATCATCGTTTAAAATTGAGACACGTGAAGGAACATTTTGTCTCTGATACCAACTGATAGAGAACGGAAGCTTAGATAACAAGTGAGATCACGAGAACTCGCAAACAGACTTGGGTTTAGACGTAATCGAAGAGATTCGATGACGGCTAGAGTTTGAGAGTCCTCCTCTCAGGGCTTTGCACAAGAAAGCTCTTTCGAAACTTGAGTTTCTATTAATTTATCAAAATAATGTCTACTTTACAAAGACTCTATAACATTCCTATTTATAATAAACGAAAGACTCTACTTAATGAAAAGAACCCTAAAACATTAAAAAGGCCAAAGTAATTAAGATAACTTGTCGAACACAAAAGCCCATGGTGTTCGACTTAAAAGCCTTAAAACTAAAGGATGCGCTGCATCAACTTGTCAAGTAAAAAAAGCATATGGTTATGTGCTCATAAATTACTATTTGCACATTCGATAAATTAATAACATGAAATAAATATAACAGGTTAAAAAGTTTCTATGAACACTAAAAGTATGGTCTTCTCACATATAGCTGCTGAACCCATGCACCTTTAGAGCCTAGAAACGCTCATAGCTTAACCTACACCAGTCTTCAATTAGTACTTGCTATTGTTTTGGGTTTAGTTTTGTATTCTTTGATTAACTCTTGGTGTATACAAAATTTTCTCCAACATTTACTATAGAACAACGAATAAAACTAGAATGATTTCTTTTCGGTTAAACGTAAAATATGCATTAAGAGCGTTGAGTAACCAATATAGATTCAAATACGAGAGACTAATACTAGTTGCTACTTATGTTTTTTCATCATAAAATAATAAGGGTTTTCATTTGCAAATTTTCTGTGGTTCTCTGATTATCGGGAGATGATATTGTTCAACATCAAAACCATTTCTAAATAAAATTTAAGCTATGAATAGTAATATTGGAAAAACTGCTTTCAATTGTATTTTTTAAAGCTATCAATAACATAATTTATTCTGTTGTAATTGCCATTTTATATATAAAAAATTAGTTACATTTTTCAAAGTAAAATAGAAACCACATATGTACCACAAATACATTTCATCTGCACATACTGCATTTAAACTGTATTACACTCTAAAATTATATCATAAATATTCACAAATACGTAGTTACCATTCTAATATTTAATTGAATGTAAAAAAGGAAAAGAAAATAATATAAATGCCTATTTTGAAAAAAAACAATTTAATATTGTATAGTATAGTCTCCTATATGTTTTTTAAAAAAATACAAAAAAGATTCAAAAGCTTGACCGATAGGGAGATTTAGACAGTGTAGTACCACTGTACAAGAAAAAGGACCGTAGCTTAAAGATCCAAATCATTGCAGGAAAAGATACGGTCGGACCAATTTAAATCTATTCTAAGAAGACAAACCCTTGTACCAAAACTATTTCCAATACATTTCTATGAAACACAAAACTAGTAAAATAAATTGTTTTTATTTCTGAACTTCCAATAAATCTATGGTATAAGGTTAATTTTCAACATGGAATGCAATTCAGCATATTACTTTTCATTTTAATCATATTTATCGCAATGTACGATTCCACCAATTTTTTCGGCCCCAATCGTACAACTTTTATTGTGAAATCAATCCTAAAAAACCATCATGTGACATGGTCTCTATACAATAGTAAAAAAATCACATCAATATGAGGCTTTTGTTTACTGATCAGCTAGAAACGGACTGTCGATAATAAGGATAACCACAAATCTCAAACCGGTCCAACCGGTTCCCCAACCGGTTCACAAGAAAAAGCATAGTCTAGTTTCTCTACATCGCGTCTCACGCTTTTAACCATACACGCGAATTATCCACCGTTCGATCAGACACGCATTATCAAAAGATTCAAAACAGTGGAATGTTCGTTTCTCTCCCTGCATTGGAAAACGGCGTCTTCAACAGACGTCTGGTCATGTCGCCGTCAAATTATCAAACCTTTCAATATTCCTAACGCCGTTAATTCTCCGTTAAATCACAAACGTTGATAAATCAGTGTGATTATGTACTTACTACTAATGTGAAGTAGAGTGGCTAATATTTTCCATGGTGACATTATTTATCATAGTTAATGTTGGATCATATATACTCTCTCAGTCTGACAGATTTGTCGTGGTCTTCTTAGTTTCTCTCTCATGAGCGCTCAGATCTCTTTATATTGACTGTACATCACCTCACTATATTTCACTCTCTCTCTTCCTTAACATCTTTGGCTCTGCATTTCGTGCAGTTCACGCTAATCTCCCGTGCTGGTTCCCTTCCCTCTCTCCAACAATGGCAGAAAGAGCCTGAACTTTCGTTTTTTATGTTTCGTTTCTTGTTTGCTTTGTTGTTTTGAAGCATCTCTTTGGTTCCTAACTAGAAAAAAAACTTCAACGAGTTCTTGGCTTATTACCATAAAAGGAAAGAAAGAAGAGCATCAAAAGATGCAGCGGATGGGATTGTGCTTAGTAATGGTGGCTTTTATGCTTCTTCTTGGTGTTGCTTCTCCTATGAACGATGAAGGTTTCCAACTCTTTATGTTGTTTCTTCCTATTGCATTTGTTAAAAAATTGATCTTTTGGTGATTTTGTCTCAAAAAGCTCTCTCCTTTTTTGGATTGGTTGTCCAGAAACTAGGTTCAAATCTGTCTTTAGTCACTGAGAAGAAGTTCTATCAAACATTTGGTTTCCCCGAGAAAGAAGAGTTAAAGCTGAAAGCTTTTTGCTACCCAATACTTAGCTCTGGCTTGTTCATCAAAAAATGCAATCTTTCCTCTCTTTTTTTCCAAGAAATATGATCATGATTGAGTATGTTCCAGGACCATGGAAAGATTGTGTTTTTTCAAAGCTCTCTGTTTCCCAAAACAAAGCATTCAAATCCCTAGTTTAAGTCTTAGATAAAGCTGTGAAATGTGAAGGAATCCCTAGTTTATCTAATCGTTTTATGCTTATTTAACTATTTGACTGAGGTTTTATGATTTAAATATGCTAACTTGAATCTAGTTTTTAACTAAAAAGAATGTTTTAATCCACAGCGAAAGCTTTGATGGCGATAAAAGGCTCATTCAGCAACTTAGTGAACTTGCTTCTGGATTGGGACAATGTTCAGAATAGTGACTTCTGTTCTTGGAGAGGTGTCTTCTGCGACAACGTTAGCTTCTCCGTTGTCTCTTTGTAAGAAAATTTTGTACTGTTAAATGTCTCTCTTTTAGTTTCTTATTATGTCCAAGTCTTAATAGCTTTCTGGTAACTTTCAAGGAATTTATCGAATCTGAACCTTGGAGGGGAGATATCTCCAGCTGTTGGAGATCTAAGGAATTTACAATCAATGTAATTGTGTTTTTATTCAATGTGAATTTGCTTGTTCTTAAGTGGTGGGTTGTGTTAATTTAAGGGCTTTTATCCACTGGCAGAGACTTGCAAGGGAACAAATTGGCTGGTCAAATTCCAGATGAGATTGGAAACTGTGCTTCTCTTGTTTATCTGTAAGTCTTTCTTTAAAAACATATTTTTAGAGTTTTCAAATTCTTAAGTCTTACAATTGTGTTTTATATTCTCTTTTATACAGGAATTTCTCTGATAATCTGTTATATGGAGACATACCCTTCTCAATCTCTAAACTCAAGCAGCTGGACACTCTGTATGTGTTATACTGTTCACATTTGTGTGTTCTTGTACATTTATTTCCCTTGTGGATTTATGTGAACCTTTCAACTTGTTGATATTTCAGGAACCTAAAGAACAATCAGCTCACAGGCCCAATACCCGTAACCTTAACACAGATTCCTAACCTTAAGAAACTGTGAGTTCTGTTGTTTGGAAACTGATCTTAAACATATAAACTTTTTGGTCTTATCATTATGTTGCAGTGATCTTGCAGGGAACAATTTAACAGGCGAGATACCAAGGTTACTTTATTGGAATGAAGTTCTACAGTACCTGTAAGCCCTCCAATTTCTAAAATTTACACCATAAAAGAAGTTTTCTCCTAATGCTTGCTGTCTTTTCAGTGGTCTACGTGGGAATATGTTGACTGGAACATTGTCCTCTGATATGTGTCAGCTAACCGGTTTGTTGTTCTTGTAAGTGGACCATATACTCTTGTAAGTGGTCTTTTTTTTTTTTTCTCAAAATCTTCTGAGTTTTAACTTGTGTTTTGTTGATCAAGTGATGTGAGAGGCAATAATCTAACTGGAACTATCCCTGAGAGTATTGGAAATTGCACAAGCTTTGAGATCCTGTATGTCCCATCTTCTCATTTAGATATTATATTTCCCGTATAGAACTTTTGTGGACTCATTGTCTTTGTTATTACAGGGACATATCTTATAATCAGATAACTGGAGAGATTCCCTATAATATTGGTTTTCTCCAAGTCGCTACTCTGTGAGTATTGAGACTCTTCAACCTTAGTTTGATACTTTGATTGTTGAATATAAAATTGTGCATTATTTCTTCTTGAAGGTCACTACAAGGAAACAGATTGACCGGTAAAATTCCAATAGTTATTGGTCTAATGCAGGCTCTTGCTGTTTTGTAAGTTCAGTTCATTAGGAAAAGTAAAACCAGTTTTTATTAGGCTCATCTGACCTTGTAAAACCTATTCAAATATCCAGGGATTTGAGTGACAATGAGCTAGTTGGTCCTATCCCACCGATACTAGGCAATCTCTCTTTCACAACGAAGCTGTGAGTCTCCTTTGTATAAACCACAATATGCTTCATAGTTCATATGCTCAGCTCATGTCTTCTTGTTGGAATAGGTACCTTCATGGCAACAAACTCACTGGTCCTATCCCATCTGAGCTTGGGAACATGTCACACCTCAGCTATTTGTAAGCTTGTTCTAAACTTCAAATCTTTTACATAGCTATTGCATTCCATATACTTATTTTGTTGGTTTTACAATCCGGGTCTGGCAGGCAACTAAACGATAACAATCTAGTGGGAGCTATCCCACCTGAGCTTGGGAAGCTGGACCAATTGTTTGAACTGTGAGTTGTTGGTTTCATTTGTTGTTGTAACATTACATTCAGTCCTTAAATGTTCCATGTTTTCAACTTGTCAGGAATCTTGCCAACAACCGTTTGGTTGGACCGATACCATCTAACATCAGTTCATGTGTAGCCTTGAATCATTTGTAAGCTATGAGATTGAATCTTTCTGAGTATATAGCTTTCTCACCTTCTTATTCACAAACCTGAATTCCTGCTTTTACTTGATTTCAGCAATGTTCATGGGAACCTTTTGAATGGATCCATACCATTGGCGTTCCACAAACTTACGAGCTTGACTTATCTGTGAGCTTCATTCTATACAATGCAGTAACACTAGTAAACATTTTAGTGACTGTTTAATCCTGTGAATGCAGAAATCTTTCATCAAACAATTTCAAGGGTGAAATACCAGTTGAGCTTGGACATATAATCAATCTTGACAAACTGTATGTCTTCTCAACTTTATTACATCCTTTGGTTATTTGTTTAGTTTAGATTTACAACAACTATTCATACACTTTTATCTGCAGTGATCTGTCTGGTAATAATTTCTCAGGGTCTATACCATTGACACTTGGTGATCTAGAACACCTTCTTATATTGTAAGTCTCCAACCCCTGAAGTTGCAAACTTGTGAGGTTTATAGGTCTAACTTTGCTTGATTAAACAGAAATCTCAGCCGAAATCATCTCAATGGACAACTGCCTGCAGAGTTTGGGAACCTTAGAGACATTCAGATGATGTAAGGCTCAAAGCTGCTTCTATCAAAATCCAGAACAATCTATTTTACCTGACTCGTCTGTTTTTCCTGCAGTGATGTATCATTCAATCTGCTCTCCGGTGTTATTCCTACAGAACTTGGCCTCTTGCAGGACTTAAACTCTTTGTAAGTCAACCATATGATGTTCTCTTTTGCATTGAATACAGAAAAACAATGTTAATGTTTACGTTTTGTGCAGAATATTGAATAACAACAATCTTCATGGGAAAATTCCGGACCAGCTTACAAATTGCTTCACTCTTACCAATCTGTAAGCTCTATTGTTAGAGATGTTCACTTACCAATAATCTAACAAAGGTTTCTTCTTTAAATGTTTAGGAATGTTTCCTTCAACAATCTCTCCGGGATAATCCCACTAATGAAAAACTTCTCACGTTTTGCTCCAGCCAGGTATGAAGCTACTCTCAGTAGTCTGTCATTATGATCAACACTCATAATCGTTTGATGTAAATCTGATTCACTTTCTTTGTATAGCTTCTTAGGAAATCCTTATCTTTGTGGAAATTGGGTTGGATCTTTTTGTGGTCCTTCTTTGCCTACATCCCATGGTATCTACTCAAACTATTCTTTAAGCAAAGTTTACGTGTATTAGGACATAATGTTCTTTGCAGTATTCTCCAAGACTGTTGGTATGGGACTCACTCAGCTTTCATTTCTTGTTCTTTGCAGTATTCTCCAAGACTGTTGTGATCTGCATTGTTATCGGTTTCATCACTCTCCTATGCATGATCTTCATAGCTATTTACAAATCTAAGCAGCAGAAGAGAATCCTAAAAGACTCCTCAAAACAAGCTGAAGGTAATGATGCTGGCTTCATAGTTTCTCTTGAATCTTGATCCATCTCCTTATGTTAATACTTCTCTGCTCTGAACCCCTCAGGCTCAACCAAGCTTGTGATTCTCCACATGGACATGGCCATTCACACATTCGACGATATAATGAGAGTAACAGAGAATTTTAATGAAAAGTTCATTATTGGATACGGTGCTTCTAGCACTGTGTACAAGTGTACTTTAAAAACATCCCGACCTATTGCCATTAAGCGACTCTACAATCAGTATCAGCACAACTTGCGTGAGTTTCAGACAGAACTCGAGACCATAGGGAGTATAAGACACAGAAATATTGTCTGCTTGCATGGATATGCCTTGTCTTCTGTTGGAAACCTTCTGTTCTATGATTACATGGAAAATGGATCTCTTTGGGACCTTCTTCATGGTAATATCATAAAACCTTTTTGTTCAATTACTTAAAGAATGTTATGCACATGAATCTTGAACTTGTTTTTTTAAGTAGGTCCATTGAAGAAGGTGAAGCTTGATTGGGAGACAAGGTTGAAGATAGCTGTTGGAGCTGCACAAGGACTAGCCTATCTTCACCATGATTGTACTCCTAGGATCATTCACCGCGACATCAAGTCATCAAACATACTTCTTGATGAGACTTTTGAAGCACGTTTATCGGACTTTGGGATTGCTAAGAGCATACCAACTAGCAAAACACATGCTTCAACTTATGTTTTGGGGACAATTGGTTATATAGACCCAGAGTATGCTTGCACTTCACGTCTCAATGAGAAATCTGATATCTACAGCTTTGGGATTGTTCTTCTTGAGCTTCTTACTGGGAAGAAAGCAGTGGATAATGAAGCTAACTTACATCAACTGGTATATGAATCATTGAAACACTTCTTAGATATAGTTTTGTATGGTCTTGAACCTTTGTTTTTGTTGCAGATCTTGTCAAAGGCTGATGATAATACTGTGATGGAAGCTGTTGATCCAGAGGTTACTGTGACTTGTATGGACTTAGGACATATCAGGAAGACATTTAAGCTAGCTCTTTTATGCACAAAGAGAAACCCTTTAGAGAGACCGACAATGCTTGAAGTCTCTAGGGTTCTGCTCTCTCTTCTTCCATCTCTGCAAGTGGCCAAGAAACTGCCTACAGGCTATGGAGTTAAGGACCAGCAAAAGCAGCAGCAAGAGAGGAGTGAAGTTAAGAATCTTGAGGAAGAAGGATCACAATGGTTTGATCAGTTCAATGAAGTTATAACCAAAAGTAGCGTATAAAACATGTTCACGAGTTTGTTAAAGTCTTTAGTGTTCTGATATAATGGCTAACATATGATGTCCCCACAACAAAGAATCAATGAAATCAGTTTCTCTATGCATATATCTAAACAAGTATACACGTTTCTATATATATAGACATAGGAATGAGTTTGTATAAACATGATAACAACATCTTCAAGGTGAAGCTTAAGCACTGATTAAGCCCCCTGCCACTTCCTGTGAATCGAGTTTCCGGCATAGATCAATGCTCCTGTTCAGATTATGATATCAATGGTGTCTGATATCTATTATGGACTGTTCTTTTTTTTTGAGCTATTGGAGCTTTGAACAGATTAAAGTAGATTGTTTTTTAAGTTACCTGTTAATATCTGTCCTGCAGGAGCTCTGAGTTCCATATTTGATGAGTTCTTCTTTGCTTGATCTCTGTAAAAAAAATGAAACTTTAGAGTTGTGTAGTATGTATACTTGTTCATTAGTTCTTAGAAAAAACTGCATTATTACCTTTGAGTCTAGAGGGAAAATATTAGATTCACACACTTGGTGATTTATCTTTCTGCTGTGATTTCCTTTGACTATCCTACCTTTTGAGGAATCAATGGGTTTTAGTCTGCAGAGAATGTATGTGAGAACGGTTTTCGAAAAGTCGAGTTTAGCAGCTAAACTAGACTAGGCTTTACAAGAAAGCTAGACTCATGGGGTTTCAGATCAGATCTATGCACTAACATTTTGGAGTTAGTAGCATCATTCTCTTGTATGGCATCAGTCTTAGCCTGCAATGTGAGACATCATTCAAGTATTGTGTGAACATAGAGGCCAAGAAGTTAGAAACTGGTGAAGAGAACATTTGAAAGATGGCTTTAGATTTGAGACTTACATTTGAAGAGCGTTCCTTTGCTCTCAGTGATGTTCTTAAACCAAATGCCTAATGCAGAAAATTCTGTTAACTCATGTGGGAGGATAAAAACTTTAGAAGATAAGTTATACCTGAAGATCTTGAGTCCGTGGTGCTGAAGAAGATTGAAGTTTAATCTGCAAAGGAATCCAAAACATTAGTTTTGTTTTCTAACTACAGCTTCTGAGAATGTGGTAATAAAGAAACCAAGAGAGTGAACAAGTGTACATTTTTCTTTGTAGTATTTCTTTTAGATGAACAGATTCTTGATTTCACATTCTGCTCGATTTCTGTGTTAACCTTAGACCTGAAACTCTCCAGAGACAAAGAGTCTTGAGGATAACAAAAAGCATCAGAATATGTTATAAAGAAAGCCTAGAGTACCTGTGTCTTTCAGACCTCTCTGCAGTTCTGAGATTTGGTTCTTTTGGAACAGTGAGTTTGGGTCTTCTGTTGGAGTTAACTTGAGCCACCTTGAAACGTAAACAAACTCATTGAACCTACAAAGATTTCTAGTACTAGCAAATACAGATATATATGTACAATAACACAAACCTTAGCTTCCAGTTTTTGCCTTATGGTGTCTTGGTTTTGCAACTTAGAGGCTAAGATTGGAGATAAGTTATCACCAAACTTTTCTAATGACCTCTGACATCTGAAACACCAAAAACCATTTGTTTAAGCCAAAAGTAAAGCTGTCAAATCGGTTATCCACGTCCATATATACATGTCTAGTATTATCCATTTTGATTGTGGACAAACAGTGACCGGCTGTGTCCATTAAATGTTCATCATTAAATGTTCATGTCCATTTACGACCATCTCTAAATGGACCGTCTATAGTTGTTAATGGATAATTTTTTATTCAAACATCTTTCAGATATGAATCTATCTGATTCAGAAGAGAAGAGCTTGCATCAGTATCTCAATTTCAAAAAAGAAGATTTAGGAGAAGTCGAGACCAACGAAAACAAAAAGAGAAAAAAAATTCAAATCGATTTTGACCTTCAAAATTTAAGTGTTTTAGACTCTAAACGTGTCCGGTCCATTTTTCGATGTACAAAACCCATTTTAACCAGTATAAAATATGGGTATGCCTACGACCGGTCTATAATGCATTAGACACGGATGGTCATGGAGAGACCACCTATTTTGAGTCAGCTATAGCCAAAAGAAAGAAAAATAAAAAAAAGAATGGTTTCCTCACTTGTTTACCTTGTGAGAAGCTGAACAGAGTAGATGTCCAATGGTTTGTTCTGCCTTGCAAGCAAAGAAGCCGTAGGTCTTGTTAAAGTTGACCTACTACTTAATTTGGTGTTTGATTTGGGTTTTGTCTTGGAGACACCTTTAACCGTTTGGTTATAATATATGAACCCTGAACAACAAGCAAACACAGGTCTCAGAATTGCATTGATGCATAAACCCTAATATTTCAGTTCTGAAAGAAGAATCATCTTCATTACCATTGTATTTATCTTTTCGATTCAAACCGGTATCCAAAGATTCTATGACAGGTTTTGAGATCTCGACAGGCTTAGTTTCTGAGATGGTGTTTGTAATTTGCTTAAGTGGCTCAAATTTCCAGTTGAACTTCGGGTTAAAAGCTGGAAAAAAATAATAATCAGACAACAAAAAGACAAATATTTGTAATAAAGATAAATATTTGTAATAATCAGACAAGAAAAAGCAAGTACAAATCTTTGTAATAAACAGAGTCTTTGCGTGTGTCTTACGCGAGGGAGGATAGTTTCCAGCGGATTCGAACCAGAACTCTATTTCTTCTTTCTCAGAATCAAGCTCTGGTCTGGAGAAATCGTAGAATCGAGGTGCATCAAATTCGAAATCAATGTCGAATTCTTCCAAAAATAAACCTTCTCCAGATAATTCCGGAACCATGGTTGAGCCTGAGAGGAAGGAATCGGAGTGGGAGAGACTCACATTCAACCGAATTACAATAGAATCGGAGATGTTTCTTCTCCCCTCCCTCTCTCCTCGAATGAATTTTCAGGGGAAAAAAAATTCTCCAGAAAAATTGGGAGAGAGAGAGGAAGAAGAAGGTAACGGCCCTAATTTAGTTTGGCGCGGATGTTAAATGACGGTTAATATTTCTCTTATGTACATACAGCTCACATTTGTTTTCTGAACTTTAATTTGGTTCTATAGTTTCGAAATTTACACAAAGTAGACCCCATATTTTAATAAATTGTTTCTCACACCATCAATTTTTTTTCATATTCCTTGGATTCTTAAAGTTCGGCAAAATTTATTCGGTAACATCTCGGTTTATGATATATTCAAAAATGTTTAGAAAACTTGATTTGGCGATCTATGTCACCAAATTGTATTTATTTTTTTGGTCATTTATCTGTAGAGAATTATATTGTTAAACGTGTTTGAGCTAGTTGAATAATGGATGGTCTACCAAGAAGTGATTCGCGGTATTATAATTACAAAGCACATGAAAATATTGTGTAGTAAATGCATGGACTATTAAACAAGTATTCTAAGTCTCTCGGACTAACAATCCGGCCATCAGACAAGTGTGGACCCACAAACCGAGAGAGTTGATTTAAGGGTGAAAATTTGAAATCAAAAGATAAGGGGAAAGTTTGAACAAAAAAAAGATAAGGGGAAGAAAACAATTATACGAAAGATGCGTTCTCCCAACGAACCTTTCTCTTGCCTGAATTTATTTTTCTTTCACACGACATACCTGTAAAAAATTTTTGACTGAATATTCTCTTTTTGTTTCCTAAATTCTATCCGATTTTTCTTCTTCTTCTTCTAGAAATAACCAACGACTGTGTCGTTCAATCCAGGTAAAAGACTCCTCCTTAAAAAACTGAGAAATTGAAATATCCATAATCTGTTATCATTTGAGAAAATAGTCGGAGAAGAAAAAACAATATCTTTTTACATTTTGAGGGGAAAAAAAACCACATTCATAGGATTGAATAAGATAGCTAAATGCGGAAGAATTCTTGAATGTATATGATTTTGTTATTTTTTGGCAGAGTTTGGAGATAATAATGTCCAAAACTCAAATCGAATCAATCTGTGCACCTCTTCTTCAAGAACTTGAGGTTTGTCTGATAGCTTCAGCTTCAAGAAAAAGTTTTTTTTTTTAATACAAACCTAATGTGATTTCTGTTTCTGATACAGATTTTATGGGACGAGGTAGGAGAAACTGAAACCGAAAGAGAGAAGATATTGATTGAGATCGAAGACGAATGCAGAAAAGTCTATACTCGAAAAATCGAAAAGGTTAAAGAAGAGAGGATTCAACTAAGACAAGACATTGTTGATTCAGAAGCAAGATTTATTGCTATATGTTCTGTAATGAAAGAGCCATCGAGTCTCGGAAGACAACAATATCAATCAGATCAATGTGGAATAAGTTTGAAAGAAGAGTTAAGAAAGATTCTTCAGAAACTCGAAGAAATGGAAAAGAGAAAATCAGAGAGGAAGATTCAGTTTATTCAAGTTCTTGAAGATATTAAGTGTGTAAGAGATGAGATTCATGGAGAATCTGATGAGACTTGTTCATCTGATTTTTCGGTTTACGAATCGGATTTATCTCTTAGAAAGCTTGAAGAGTTACATAGAGAGCTTTACACACTTCAAGAACAGAAGGTTTCCCTGCACTTCACAAATTGCTTTTAACTTTGAATTAAATTCTTGATCAAAAGATTAATACTTTGTGGTGTTTTTGGCTCAGAGAAACCGGATGAAACAGATTCAAGATCATCTAAGAACTCTGGAATCGCTTTGTTCGGTTCTCGGTTTGAATTTTCGAGAAACTGTTACCAAGATTCATCCAAGTTTAGTAGAATGTGAAGGTTCAAGAAGTATAAGTAATGAAACACTTGACAAGTTAGCTTCATCAGTAAATAAATGGCATGAGATAAAGATACAGAGAATGCAAGAAGTCAGTTAAAATGTTTTCCAAACTTTTTTTAGTATCTTAAAGAATTTTCTCTTTGTTTTTATAACATAACCCATTTTAATGATTGCAGCTTCAAGATCTTGTGACAACAATGCTTGAGTTCTGGAATTTAATGGATACACCAGCAGAAGAACAGCAAAAGTTCATGAATGTTTCATGTAATATAGCTGCTACTGTTTCTGAAATAACAGAACCCAATAGTCTTTCCACAGATTTGCTTGAAGAGGTACCTTATAAACTATTTTCTAATCTTTCTGAGATGATTTTTTAGCTGATCGATCGATTAATGCTAAAAGGTTAAAGCTGAGCTATGTCGGTTAGAGGAGTTGAAATGGAGCAAAATGAAAGAACTTGTTTTAAAGAAGAGGTCAGAACTTGAAGAGATATGCAGAAGAACACACATTGTTCTTGAAGAACAAGATATCGCGGTGGAGAATGTAATTAAAAACATTGAATCAGGAGATGTGAACCCTGAAAGTATACTGGAACATATCGAGTATCGGGCTGGGAAAGTGAAAGAGGAAGCTTTAGACAGAAAAGAGATTCTTGAAAAAGCTGAGAAATGGTTGAATGCTTGTGAGGAAGAGAATTGGCTTGAAGAGTACAATCAGGTCTGTCTTGTTTTTTTTTTATAAAGATTAGTCGGTTTAGCCAACTAACTTTTTGGTTGGAGAGCCCATGTGAAGCCCCAGTCGACCCGATCGGTCTTGTTTTTGTTTATAATGATCTGGTCTTTTTTTACATTTTGTGGTTAGTTATGGATTTTACGATTTGTATAGGATGAAAACCGATACAACGCTGGAAAAGGATCTCATTTAATCCTCAAACGCGCAGAGAAAGCTCGAGCACTTGTCAATAAACTTCCAGGTTTTGATTCATATAGATGATCCCAAGAAAGTTTATCATTGTGAATCTTAAACTAACTGAAGATATATTCATTCTTCTTAGCTATGGTTGAAGCATTAGTTTCCAAGATTACAATTTGGGAATCAGAGAAAGAAGCTGACTTTCTGTTTGATGGTGTATGATCTATCTATCCACTCTTCTTCTTTGTTCTCTTTGCATACTTGATTGATCTTTTTGATCCGATTTTCTTCATTCAGATTCGTCTACTATCGATGCTCGAAGAATATACAGAACTCAGAGAAGAGAAAGAACAAGAACGTCGCAGGAAAAGGGTATATAGCTAAGCTAACACTCTTTTGCATTTCACCAGAAACACCAAAACAATGCTTGTTGGATTTTTGTAGGATCTGAAGAAACTTCAAGGTCAAGTAACATCAGAGCAAGACAAAGGAACTCCGATGAAGTCTCTAAACGTGAAAAAGAGTCTTAAAGTATCAACTAACAAGAGATTTGCATCATCTCCTCAAACTCCTCGAACTGGTTCACCTCACTCAGCAAGATCTGTTACACCTCTATCACGTCATGGCTGAAAAGATGAAGCTGTAATTGTTTCTTTCTTAAAAGAATCTGTAGGAGTATTTTGATTTGAGGAACAAGAAGACACATCAACTCTGTTCTTAACAACAACATTTTTACAGACATATAAACAAGAGATCAGGAAAGAGAGTCTTGTCTAGTAACTAAGTCATCACTTCTATTAAACTTTCTAATTCAGTAAGAGAGTCTCACAAAAAGAAAAGAATCTTAATGATTACTTGATCATTTGTATTCTGTTAAACTTGATCCAAGTGTGTACATACACTGATTGTGTTGTGGAAATAAAGTTTGACTTTGACCGACCAAATGTACTTGCTGCAAAAAATCAATGTCACATTTCCTCATGAGTACTTGGTGAAACTTAGGTCCCAAATTCCCAATGATAACATCGTATTTGCTAAGACCGTTTTAGAGCGATGCATTTTAAATACAATACATGTGAAAAATATATTTGTAGAATAAGTATAGTTTTTCATTTGTTTTAAATTTCTTTTTTTAAATTATAAAAAATACTAGTTATAAAAATTATATGATTGATAATTTAAAATCGATTTTGGAAAAACACATTTGAAAAACGTTATATTCATGGTCTTATTCTATAAACTTCATCTATAAACTTTGACGTTTACTTAATCTTACTACAATTGCATGAGTGAATCTGAAGATATTATCTTGAAAATTAATTTGCTCTTAGTAAATTTTTCAAAGCCAAATTATTTGGTCAACCTTACTTCAAAAGTGATTAAACTTGATAAAGACAATGGCGATTGTCAGAGTTGGTATTCTTTCTTATTTCCTTTTCACTTTAATTTTTTTTTATAGTTTGGTAATATTCAAATAGATATTTTTAAATTTCCAAGACGGACGTGGATCTTTCTCTAAACCAAAATCAATACTTTTTGATTTTTGTAATTATTATAACAATTTTAAACTAATTAAATCCTTAATATTCGTATTAAAATAATACAACTGTCGACTTAATATTTTTCATATATTTTATTTCTCTTCCCTGAAATTTTCCATTGTATTTATTTATTTAAGTTCCTGTTTTTCTTTGCAAAAACCCTAAATTCAGTCGTCTTAACTTATGAAAAAATTGGGGATATATATTTTCATGTAATTTTTGGGGGATTTTTACTTGTTAATTTACGGAGAGATTGAGAGGCTAATCTCCACTCAGAAAGCTCTTGCATTTTTCAGTGGATTTTTGTAGGACCTGAAGAAACTTCAAGGTCAAGTAACATCAGAGCAAGACAAAGGAACTCCGATGAAGTGTCTAAACGTTAAAAAGAGTCTTAAAGTATCAACTAACAAGAGATTTGCATCATCTCCTCAAACTCCTCGAACTGGTTCACCTCACTCAGCAAGATCTGTTACACCTCTATCACGTCATGGCTGAAAAGATGAAGCTGTAATTGTTTCTTTCTTAAAAGAATCTGTAGGAGTATTTTGATTTGAGGAACAAGAAGACACATCAACTCTGTTCTTAACGACAACATTTTTACAGACATATAAACAAGAGATCAGAAAGAGAGACTTGGCTAGTAACTAAGTCATCACTTCTGTTAAAGTTTCTAATTCAGTAAGAGAGTCTCACAAAAAGATAGGAGTCTGAATGATTACTGGATCATTTGTATTGTGTTAAACTTGATCCAAATGTGTACATACACTGATTGTGTTGTGGAAATAAAGTTTGACGTTGACAGACCAAATGTACTTGCTGCAAAAAAAATCAATGTCTGATTTCCTCATGAGTACTTGGTGAAACTTAGGTCCCAATGATAACATTTGCCTGTTTTAGAGTGCAATGTATTTTAAATACAGTGTAGGGAGAAAATGTATTTGCGTAACAAGTGTGATTTTTTATTTGTTTTTTAAAATGTTAAAAAATAATTATAATAAATTATATTTGCTTTGAAAATGTTAAAAATTGTAGAAAAATGATAATCATAAAATTTATGTAATCGATAATTTAAAATCGGTTTTGGAAAAAACGCATTTGAGAAACCTTACTAACATTCATGGCCTTAATCTATAAACTTCATCTATAAACTTTGCGTGTACTTAATCTTACTACAATTGCATGAGTGAATCTAAAGATTTTGAATATTAATTTGGTCTTATAACATTTTCAAAGGGATATTAACTGGTCAACGTTACTTCAAAAGTGAATGGAGATTGTCAGAGTTGGTATATTTTTTTCCATTTCACTTTATTTTTTTCCATAGTTTTTGTATTTTTAATTAGATATTTTTAAATTTCCAAGACGGACGTGGATCTTTCCCTAAACCAAAATCAATACTTTTGATTTTTGTAATTACTATATCTATTTTAAATTAATTAAATCCTTAATATTCGAATTAAATAATACAACTGTCTACATGATATTTTTTTATATATTTTATTTCTTTTCCTGAAATTTTCCATTGTATTTATTTATTTAAGTTCCTTTTTTCTTTACAAAAACCCTAAATTCAGTCGTCTTCTTATGAAAAAATTGGGGGATAATTGTATGTAATTTTTGGGGGGGATTTTTACTTGATAATTTCCGGTGAGATTGAGGGGCTAATCTCCACTGAGAAAGATCTTGCATTTTATCTGCTACAGTGTTGGTTTCAGCTCCAAAACAGCAAAACTTATTGAAAAGTAAGAAACCAAATCTAAAAAACTGTTAACCAAATTTTTTTCCTGCTTTGATCTTTGATCCTTTTGAGCTGCTCTGTTCTTAGTTAATTTTAACTGCAAAAAAAAGACAGGAAAACAAAGGAAACCTTTTTGGGAATTTGTGGCTATAAAAATGGAGGAGAAAGGTGGAATCAGTTCAAGTGGAGTCATCACAGTCAAAGGAGATGAAGCTTTAGCGTCGTCAAGAACAGAGTTTCAACAAAACCCTAACTTTCTCCAATTCGTAGGACCAACGACGGTGGTGTCTCCTTCCCCTCCTCCGCCTCCAACCACCGTGATTCCTGGCTCAGCCGCTGCATCTCAGCCGCCGCCGATCTCCAGCGGAGGGTCAGATCCGGCGAAGAAGAAGAGAGGAAGGCCGAGGAAATTCCTTCCAGATGGAAGTTTGAACCCTAGGTTCTCATCGAAACCAGCTCTCTCTCCGACTCCAATCTCATCTTCGATTCCATTCTCTGGTGATTATAATCATCATTGGAAACGAGGAAAAGGTCAGCAACAGCAGCAGCAATCTGTTGATTTCATCAAGAAAGCTCATAGATTTGAGTATGAAACCAGCCCAGGTAATCTCTTTTTTGGGTGCATAGGTTTCAGTGGATCCGATCTGGGTTATATGTTGATGTGATTTTTATGTGGATTTTTGAGATGGTCGGAAGTGGGACCAACATAACATAACTGGTTTGTCTGAGTACACTTTTGTCTGAAGAAGGTCTGTACAAACAGACCAGTTAGAGACACAGAAAGAGAATCTGATGATGCTGACTGAACAAACAGAAAAATAAAAAGTCAGATTTTTTAGTGTCTAGTTGTGTTAATAGCCCTTTTAGTCGGATGTCGCTTACTTGGTTTATGTTCGAGGCCGGTCTTGACTCTGTGAATAAAAAGGGATTTTGATGTTCTTGAAAGTTTAAACATTAGAGTTTACTAATTACATGATTGGGTCAAAGTCAACAGAACTCTGTTTTATCTATTGCAGCTCCTCCTCCTCCTGGACTCTCATGCTATGTGGGTGCAAATTTTACAACACATCAGTTTATTGTCAATGCCGGTGAGGTAATAAAGTCCCCCAAAACAGGATTTTTTTTCTTGATAATGTAATTGTCTGTCATTGTTTTGAGGATGTTTTCTTTATTATTAGGATGTAATGATGAAAGTTATGCCATATTCGCAAGGATCTCGAGCTATTTGCATTCTTTCTGCAACTGGTTCCATCTCTAATGTCACACTTTGTCAACCAACAACTTCAGGCGGCACTCTTACATATGAGGTACGTATAACCTAATGAACATGAATCATATTTCGTTATTTTCTTGGTTCTTGATTGGGTTTTTTGGCTGTTATAGGGTCGATTTGAGATACTTTCGCTCTCGGGTTCTTTTATGCCTACTGAAAACGGAGGAACTAAAGGTCGGTCTGGCGGTATGAGCATTTCTTTATCCGGACCAAATGGTAAAATCATCGGTGGTGGCCTTGCTGGTATGCTCATAGCAGCCGGTCCTGTCCAGGTAACATAATCTTGATTTTCTTTTGGTCATCTATGCTTCTTAATCTAACTCAAGATAGGTCGGACATTTCGGTTTCATTGTGGTATTCCGAAATCCGACAGGTTATAACATACAAGTGAAAACTCTCGACCTTGTGCTCTATGAAAAAAAAAACATATTTACATATGAAAAAAACATATCTACAAATTCAGAGTATAGATAAGTCTCAGAAATCTCCTCAAAAGTATACCAATTTGTGACAGGTGATAATGGGAAGTTTCATTGTGATGCATCAAGCAGAACAAACGCAGAAGAAGAAACCTCGAATCATCGAGGCTTCTCCTCCACCACAACCACCACAACAACAACCTCCGGGTTTCACCATAACCACCGTGAATTCTACTTCTCCCGCGGTGGAGGAGCCAAAACAACAAACCCACGGTGGTGGTGGTATAGTGAGGCCAATGGCTCAAATGCCTTCTTCTTTCCACAACGACAATTCAGCAATGAACAATTTCACAACGAGCTATCATGGATACGGGAATATGAACACTGGTGGTACTAATAAAGAAGATGATGACTATGACGATGGTGGTGAAGATGATTCCGGCGATACGAGGAGCCTATCTAATACTGGTTGAGCAATTGTCGGATTTTTTCTTGTGTAGAAAGTAAAGGACCTTTAAGGGCAAAAATGATTCAGCTAATCTTTTCTTTGCTTTGCTTTGCTTTTTTAGAGCTTTGGTTTAGATGAGTTTTTTTTTTCTTTGTTTCGTGTGTGTGTTTTGTGGTCGGTTTAGATTAGTTATGTTGAAATCATCGATCAAACCATGTTTAATGGTTGTGGTTATTGGGATTAAAATTTACTATTTTGCATATGAAATGGTTATAACTAATCCCAGATTCCTTTTCTGTGGTTCTAAATAGGCTGCGGTTTTAGTTATTGGGATCGGTTTGGTTCGGTTTCTTCAGTTCTTCAATTAGTTCCAAAAAAAATCTAAAATTTAATCGAATACAAAATTAGTTCGATTATCGGTTATTAAATTCAAAATTAACCGATTGTTGTTTTTTCTTAAACTTGGTTAAATTTAGATATTTTTATTTATTCAAATAATTCGTTTTTGGACAGAAATTGTAATGTATTTTGACTAAAACGGTTTATTTTGGTTTATAAAAAACGGTTATCCAATATGTTCGGTCGAAATGAATCGAATTGAACCGATAACCGAAACTAATTTTCAAACTTACCAAAATAACCGAACTAAATAACCGATCTAACTGAACCAGATAACCGAACTAATCGAAGAACTGAAAAAACCGGTTCGGTTATCAACAATTACATTTCTAATCTTGGAGTAAATCTAACAAAACAATCATTTACTTGCATTTGTAACAACCAACGGAATACAGGGACTAAATCATAAATACAAAAAGAAAATTGATCTCTCCGACTCTCTCTGCCAATTCTAAAACCCTTTCACTTAGCCGCAGTCGCTGTTGGCGGCCCTCCGTTGGTCTTCATCGTAACTCCCTAACGCCATTGATTCCGATTCATCGGAGATTCGACTTCACCTATCCTCAGGTTTCTAGAAATGTCATCCCTATTTGTATATCTTCTTCTAAGTTTGTCTATTGGTTAGTTACTATCTTCATTTTGTTTCAGCGTTCGATTGATCTGTAACTGGAGAATCACTAGATATGTTTAACCTAAGTAGAATCATCCCTCGTCTATCCTCGATTTCCCTTAACCCTGGGACAAGATCGTCTAAGTTTCTGATCGGAAATCGAGCATTTTCCGGAGGCGGAGATAACGGTTGGGATATCGCAACGGGAGGATCGTTCAATGGCGGTGATCTTGATTGGGATAATAAATCTATGTGGTCCACTGGTTTAAGCAAAGAGCATTTCGATGGTGTCTCCGTTGGCCGTCAGAATGATTCCGGTGATGTAATGAGCAAATTAGGTCCTAAAGAAGTCGCTATGGTTAACGAAATGAATGAGTATGATGATATGATTAAAGAGATTGAGAAAGATAATAAGCATAGCAAGGGTTTTGTTGATGGGATTAAACAGAGGATGATGGAGATGAGTGTTTTGTTGAAGCAAGTTAAGGAGCCTGGAGCTAGAGGAGCTTATCTTAAGGACTCTGAGAAGACTGAGATGTATAGGTTGCATAAAGAGAATCCTGAGGTGTATACTGTTGAGAGGCTTGCTAAGGATTATAGGATTATGAGGCAGCGTGTTCATGCTATTCTTTTTCTTAAAGAAGATGAAGAAGAAGAGGAGAGAAAACTTGGTCGTCCTTTGGATGATTCTGTTGAGCGTTTGCTTGATGAGTACCCTGAGTAAGTTCTTAACATGGATACAAACTTGAGGTGTCAGTATTGTTAGTGAAAGATCAAGATACAAACTTGGATAGGTTGTTGAATGTGTACCTCGTGCAGGTTCTTTGTTTCGCATGACCGGGAATTTCATGTGGCCTCACTCAATTACAAGCCTGACTTCAAGGTGATGCCAGAAGGATGGGATGGTACAATCAAAGATATGGATGAAGTCCATTATGAGATCTCAAAGAAAGAAGATGACATACTTTATGAAGAATTCGTCCGGAGGTTTGAGTTCAACAAAATGAAAGTAAGTCCCTTCCATTTATCCCGCTTGAATATGCATTGACTTAGTAAACCAAACTACATTAGGTGGATTGAGTGACCTGCTTGCAACTTAGAAAGAAAAGCTTATTTGTAGAAAAACAAACTTCATGGTGTTCCTGGTGCTTGGTTGATTGAGATATCTAGTTGCTGAGAGCCTGAGACTAGATGCAAGTTTGGATTTGGAACCCTCTGGTTAATGATGGTATTGAAAGGCAAAGCTAGTTTCTTTTCTTGATAATTCTCTTAGAATGAACGAAAGTAATGATGGTATTGCTACTCTGCTTGTGGGTTAGTTTACATTTGATAGAACCATGTTTTTTTATGAATACCTAATATCAGCTTTCTAGTGTGTTATTGTCAAGCTGTTAAACGTCCTTTGATGGTTTCTCCTTGATGATAATAAAAATATGCATCATCTCTTTTGGTCTCTTAAACCAGTGGAGAGGAGAAGTGAAGTGCCACAAGTACAGCAGACGACGTTCAGATGATGGATGGAAAATCACGGTTGAGAAATTGGGTCCTCAGGGCAAACGTGGAAATGGAGGTGGCTGGAAGTTTGTGAGTCTTCCAGATGGATCGAGCCGGCCTCTCAACGAAGTCGAGAAGGTGTATGTTAAGCGTGAAGCCCCACGTCGCCGTCGTAAGATCCTCCCTTGATTTTACAAGAACCAGAATCCATCAATGGTAATATCAAGATGGGAATGTTATATCTCCTGTGTTATCTTGAAGAGTGTCAGAAGTTGAAACTAGTTTGATTCTGTTTGATCTTAAGTTGAATGGTAAGATGAGTAGCTTTTGTTTTTGGTTTTAGCTCTTGCTTTATCAGTGGCCCAACCTATGAGGTTTAAATAATCTGAAGACCCAAACATTTTAGAATTGGTTCAGTTAATGGCCCGAACATTTTAGAATCATAATCATTAAATTCTTAAATGTGCTGTTTTATGTTTCAAAATTATATTTAAAATTTCTAATAAAATACCAAAAAAATGTATAAGAAGGTTCTTATTACTTTATTAGTGAAACAGTAGATTCAAAATTATTTAGAAAATGATTTCAAATGTTTTTGTAGCATTTTCTTTTCTTTTTTGTTGTGGGGTTTTCTGCAAATAAATCTGTTTAACCCATCATCCGTTTTAAATACAAGTCAATCATCAAATTCACAGTCAAACTGCTATATAATATATCTATGTATCGATAATATATCTATGTATCGATAACGTGACATTGTTAATTTACTTTTACAAATTTAAAACAAGTCTAGGATAAAATAAAACAATAACAAGATCTAAAATTCATGTTCTTTTTTGTCAAATTCATGTTGTTTTTAAAAGGGATAAACAACATGTGTTTGGGTGACATTACCGTAATGGTGTGTTTGGGTGGCATTACCGTAATGATATGGAGCCCATTCCGGACAATCTTTTGCAGGATTTCTCTGCTTCGAAGACTCTTGTTTCTTATGTTCTAACAGCCGAAGCATGGGCATTGCTCTATCTTCTCCAGCATGCCCTTTCATCAAGCGTCCTCTCCCTCCAAATTCGATATGATTCGCAAACTTTGGTCCGAATTCTCTCTACGTCTGAGCAGCATAATGACTTCTTCAAGATATAAGATCAATTATCCTGCACTTTTCATCTATCTGTTTTAATTTTATTCCTAGAGACCTAAATGAAAAAGCTGATGGAATAGCCAAAAATGCTCTGCAATCTCTTGTAATGACTGGTTGAGTTTTTAATTTCAATTAATGGTTTGACAAAAAAAAAATAACATGTGTTTGAATTTGGTCTAGTGTAATTTAAATGAATGAAAATTATGATTTTCAAAATAAATTGTGTTTGTTTTACTTTTTTAGTATTTTAACTTTTAGGTTCACTTAAAATATATAATGACAAATAAATTAAATAGACAAAGAGCCACCCATAATATTAAAAGAACCCTAATAAAAGATGATGTCTCCTGGAATGGTCGAAGCAGAATCTGTAGCCACTCACTCTTCTCTATTGTTGTCTCCTCCTCAATGTTGTCACAGTCCCACGTTCGGTTTATTTTTATTTTAAATTTGTTGAATATTCAAGTTTCTTATCCCTATCTTTTCATTGGTTACTGACCATGCAAAATATTATATTTCTTATCCCAATCTTTATCCCAATCTTTTAATTAATATTGGTCGACAATAAAAATCTATTAAGATTTTTCTGAGAGACTAAGATATGTCAGGATGATAATCCAAGACGATTGAGCATTCATGTCTTATGTCTACTGTTTTAAAATGTAGGGTAAAATCCTCTATAATTATTGCAGTGCATGCACATTGAACTCCAATTATACGTACGCAGTACATGTATTGTTATCCAACTTTAAATACCTAATTATTTCACTATCTTCATATTCCAAATGTATTTTGAACGTCGTACCAGAAAATATATGTATTATTAGAAGTTCTCTAAATATTTATATTGCATTATGCTAAGAATAAATGGCTTTAGATTTGATACATTTTATATGATCACATCACCAATTGAACAACATATACAATGGATCCAATCTGACTTGAACAAAAAACAGGGTTATATATATTATAATACATGATTATATATTTTTCCCGAAAATCCGGAAATTTGAACCGAACGCAAATGGATATTCAAACTCATACCTAAACTTCAGAAACCATTGATTTAACTAAAACTAGGTTTGATCAGACTTTGGCTAAACTATATATATAAACTATTTTTTTAGCCATTTAGGCTATCCATGGTCTACAACCAAATTTTTTTCTTCAAATTAAGCTATGTTTCCTTATGTTTTGGTAAATTTTGATATTTCCTTTATTTTCTATTTGCCATCTACAATTCAAATGAACCAGTACAGACTTTTTATAGTTGCACTTGGATCACAATATTTCACACTAAGTTAAAATTTGAACAAGATCAAAATCTTTTCTGACCTTGGACCAGTTTGGTCTGGCCAAATTAAACTCCAATACTCTTATCTTGATAAGGTATAAAGCAATAATAATGACAGATGCATGAAACTAGCTAGTTGAAGTGGAAGAATACATTACACATTGAAATTTCTTCATCAATTGTAAGAACATGTCTCAATAAAACCCAAAACTATTCAAACATTTTCTTCTGAATCATATCTATCAGCATGGGACACTGTGGCTCTTTGTGCCCTTTGGATTCAACGCATCCTTCACGACATTTTTTGTAACTGCATCTCATTAGTAGCAATCAAAAGTTTGGAATATATATTTCAAAGTACATAAAATATCTTTTTTATCAAATATATATCCACTAATATTTGATTATGAATGGTTGCTACAACAATACAAATTGTAATTAACCAAGTGCTTGTGGAGAGGTGGTTCCCTTTCGTTGGTGAGGGTCGCCATGTTGGTTAAGGCTAGGGATCGACCCCCATGCAAATATTGGATCACACATTTACAACACTTGGCCACCGGAGTATTTATCCGATCGTTCCGGGTTCCAAGATTAGTCGGACCTCACACCCGATGACCCAAAAACCAGCTAGGAAGTAACGCCCCCGCGACTTGGTTCGGTAACTCATAGTGCGTAGAACCGGATCACCTGAATTATAAAAAATACGAATTGTAACCAATTTGATATATATATCAATATATTCCAGCTTTATAGCTTAACATTATTTATTGGTCTTTGTTAGATGAGCTTGAGCTCGAGAAGAAGAGAGAGAGTGAGAGTCAAAGAAAGTGTTATTGACTTTATTGAATGTTTGTTACAACAATACTCTTTATATACTCAGAGTATTTCTGGTTTAATCTAAACCATATTGAACCATATCTAACCATACTCTAATATTCCCCCTCAAGATGGCATGTAGATAGATTTTAAAGCCATCTTGCCAACTAAAGAATAAAACTGAGGTGAAAATAGAGGCTTGGTAAATATGTCTGCATTTTGATTGTTGGTGCGAACATGAAGTGTCTTGATGTAGCCAACTTCAATTCTCTCTCGCACTTGATGACAATCTAGCTCGATGTGCTTCGTTCTCTCGTGGAAAACTGGGTTATTAGCTATGTGAATAGCAGCAGTGGAGTCACAGAAGAAAGGAACTGGTCCATGTTGAGGTGCCTGCAACTCCTGTAAGAGATGATATAACCAGACAACTTCACGTGAGCCATACTCCATCGCTCTGTATTCTGATTCTGCAGAGGAATGAGAAACTGTTTGTTGTTTCTTGGATTTCCAAGAGATCAAAGCACCTCCAAGAAACATACAGTAGCCTGAGGTGGATCGACGAGAATCAGGGCAGGAAGCCCAATCAGCATCCGTATAAGCTTGCAAGATCAGATCAGAAGTAGCTGGATAAAAAAGACCAAGTCCAACTGTTCCTTTTAGGTAATGTAATACTCTGTATGCAGCTTGAAGATGGGAAGGCTTAGGAGCTGAGGTGAATTGACATAGTTTATTCACAGCAAAAGTGATATCCGGCCTGGTTATAGTCAAGTACATCATTCTCCCAACTAGGCGTCTGTAGAGACTTGAATCCTCCAGAACAGGTTCTGATGTGTCCTGAGCTAGCTTTATACTAGGATCCATAGGTACAGCAGACGGTTTGCACGCTAACAAACCGGTTTCCTCTAGCAAACTCAAGGTATATTTGCGTTGACAGACAGATATACCTTTGCTAGTTCTAGCAATCTCAAGACCTAGGAAATACTTTAAAGATCCTAAGTCTCTCAGTTTGAAAGCTGCAGCTAAATTCTCCTTCAACTTATCAACCTCACTATCATTGTTACTCGCTATTATGATATCATCAACGTAAACAAGAACAACTATGTACGTACCATTCTTGTTACGGATGAAGAGTGTATGATCTGAGTTTGATTTCTGGAAGTTAAGTTGCATTAGTGTAGAACTGAACTTCAAGAACCATTGGCGAGAAGCCTGTTTTAGTCCATATAACGACTTATGAAGCTTGCAAACAGGGTTAGGAGGCAAGGTTTCCCCCTGTCGTGGTGTGTATCCTGGAGGCAAGGTCATATAAATTTCTTCAGTCAAATCACCATTTAAAAAGGCGTTAGAGACATCTAGCTGAGTGAGGCTCCATTGTTTAGCAGCTGCAACAGCTAGAAGAGTTTTAACTGTTGTCATCTTCGCCACAGGTGAGAAGGTATCAACAAAGTCAATCCCTTCTTGTTGTGTATACCCTTTTGCAACCAGTCGGGCTTTATAACGCTCTAAACTTCCATCCGCATTCACCTTTATTTTGTATACCCATTTGCATCCAACAGTATGTTTATCTGCAGGTAGTGAGCATACTGACCAAGTATTAGTGCTTTCCAGAGCAACTAATTCTTCATTCATGGCTTGAAGCCATTCATCATACTTCTTGGCCTGAGTAAAAGAAGATGGTTCAGGATGTAACGCTACTGCACAGATATAAGCCTTGTATTCCGCAGATAAATTCTCATAAGACATATAAGCTGCAATAGGATGAGCAAGGTTAGTTTCACTCTCTGTGATATTACAGTAGTAATCCTGAAGATAAGCAGGGAGCTTTGTGTTTCTTTTCGATTTATCTTGTTCTTCTGAAATTGGTTTTGCAGGATGGTCTTTTGTTAGTGAATCATTCACAGGGAGTTCACTGTTTGATGCAGAAGACCTTTGTGAGAGAACCAACTCATTTGAACCAGAGAAGAAATCAGGGTATGAATCAGACTGACCTTTGGAGTATGGAAATATGTCTTCATGAAAAGTTACATTTCTAGAAATGTAAACTTTGTTTGATTCCATATCCATAAGCTTGTATCCCTTATATCCTGCAGGATATCCAAGGAATACACACGGTCTTGAACGGGGTTGGAACTTATGTCTCGCCTTTGGTGATGTTGAGCAATAAGCCAAACAGCCGAAAACTCTAAGACCACTGTAGTCTGGTGACTTTGCAGTTAAAACTTCATAAGGACTTTTATCTTTCAACAGTGGAGATGGTAATCTGTTGATGATGAAAACCGCAATAAGCACGCATTCTCCCCAAAATTCTAATGGCACTTGAGACTGGAACATGAGGGATCTTGCAACATTTAATATGTGTTGATGTTTGCGTTCTACAACAGCATTCTGTTCCGGTGTCTCAGGACATGAATGATATGAGATTATTCCTTTCTGCTTAAACAACTCAACAAACTTCAACTCAGGGGCGTTATCAGACCTTACTGCTTTGACAGAGATCTTGTACTGATTCTCAACCATCTTGATGAAATCTGGGAATACACTGAGAACTTCATCCTTTGTCCTTAACAGATATAACCATGTAACACGGGTATGGTCGTCTACAATAGTCAGAAAATGTCTATAACCCTCCACGGTTGATACTGAGAATGGTCCCCATATGTCGATGTGCAAAAGATCAAAGATGTTTGCACATACATTGTTCTTGGAAAGATAAGGAAGTCGTTTTTGTTTAGCAAGAGGGCAAATCTTACAATGAAACGATCCTTTATTCTTTTCTTTGAAACCAAGAACATCTATGATTGAATCAGTTTTTGACATAGATGGGTGTCCTAATCTGTTGTGCCACAAGTTGGAATCCACAACAACATTACAATATATGTTGAACTCTTGTGAACCTGAAAGATCAGCCGTGTCCAGCACATAGAGATTTGATATTTGTTCACCCTTCCCAATCATCAGCCCCTTGGTATGATCCTGTATTACACAAGTATCTGGATCAAAAGCAACTCGACATCCCAAATCCTTGGTTAGCTGACTTACACTCATGAGGTTCAGCCTAAAATCTGGAATGTAGAGGACATTGTTTAATGTCAAATGACCATTTAATCTAATTCTGCCTACCCCTGCAATTCTCACACCAAATCCAGTAGGTAAAGTAACAGAATTATTCACTGCATCAGACATTTCTTCAAACAATCCTTTATCATGTGCAACATGGTGTGTTGCGCCACTGTCTATGATCCAAGATTCCGAACATAAAGCATTTCCTGTTGCTCTTAACATGCCAATGAAGCAAAGAGTTGAAGAGGAAAAGGCCATACCCGGAAGAGCTGTTATAGAACCACCAGATGATGAAGCAACACAATTAACTTGAGCACTCGGAGTTTGCAGGTGAGTGTTGAAATATGCAATGACCCCTTCGATTTGATCTTTAGTGAGACTGTTAATCATGGCAGATGCAGAGTCTGATGAACTAGGATCAGTGAGTGTCATTTGAGCTACCATAGGCTTTGTAGTTGCATTGTTCTTGTTATAAGACTGTTTCCCATCTTGTTGTTTCACCTTGTGCTTGAATCCAACGGGATAACCATGTATCTTATAGCAAGTGTCAACCGTATGTCCATTGTATCCACAGTGTGAACATATAGGCCTGGTTTGCTTCGTGTTGACATTAGCTTGAGTCGCATTGATAGACATCGAGACTGGAGGTGCATTCTGAACTGGAGCCGAAACTTGAAAAACAGTTGCATTCTGAACCGGAAGTATGTTCCTTTGATTATGATCCTGGTCCAAGAGATTATAGATCTCTGACAGCTCTGGAACATGCTTTTTCATGATGATTTGGCTCCTAATGACTGCATAGGATTCATTTAAGCCAGCCAAGAACTTCACCACTTTGGAATGTTCAGCTTTTGTTTCTGTAGCTCTGCAGCAATCACAATTACGACAGGTTTTGATGCAATTTGCTCCATCTAATTCATCCCAAAGAGTTTTCAGGGTGGTATAATAGGTAGCAAGATCCATTGTTCCCTGTTGAAGAGACCATATCTGCTGTGATAACTGGTATGATCTCGGAAGATTAGTGATGTGATATCGAGTAAACAAATCCTTCCATATCTCCGATGCATCATTAAAGCGAAGAATACTTTTGTAAATTTGCTTAGAAACCGAATGCAAGATCCATGATTTCACCATTGAATTACATCTAGACCAAATTCTGAAGCCACTATCAGATTCCGCAGGACGCACAATCGAACCATCAATAAACGCAAGTTTGTTCTTGGCATCTAAAGCTATGGTCATTGCAATGCTCCAATCATCGTAATTAGAACCATCAAATACTTCAGAAATTATAGAAAGACCTGGATTGTCGCCATTGGTAAGATAAAATGGTGAATGGATACTGGTAATCGGAATATCGGAACTCGAATCTTGATCCGGCGTTGAAATTTGAGAATCGTCTTCAGGAACAGAAGAACGACGATTTGAATTTGTTTGAGCTCTGGCTTGGACGCGACGAGAACGACGAGCAATCACCATTGTTGAGCGATAACGAAGCTTCGAATGAAACTTTTTCTTACGATTTCGAATGATTCTTGACGGAATAACCAAGAAATCAAATCGCGAGAGATAAGAGATGATCAATCGAGAGAATCGTCGATTGATTCAAGGTCAAAGAAAAGAAAAACAACGAAAGAAGAATCGGTTGAGGTGTTGATCCTCAACGCTCTGATACCATGTTAGATGAGCTTGAGCTCGAGAAGAAGAGAGAGAGTGAGAGTCAAAGAAAGTGTTATTGACTTTATTGAATGTTTGTTACAATAATACTCTTTATATACTCAGAGTATTTCTGGTTTAATCTAAACCATATTGAACCATATCTAACCATACTCTAATAGTCTTGGTAAGCACAATGATTAATGCATAATTAGATTATGTGTATATGAAGTTTCATGGAAACCCGTACGAGAGAGGACGGTCACTAGATTGTATAATCAAGAACTTAATTTATATACATCAATTAATCTAGCTAACCCGTACGTTCTCATTAGTTTTGTGAAATCGAGAATCTAATCTTGTAAGAAAAACTGTAGGTTTGTTGTCAGAGCAAACATGGACCCATGTTCTCTATGTCCCTAAGATGTGTCTCAATTTCAAGTCACTTCTTTGTTGCACTATTTTTTATATAAAAATCTGTTTTATATATTTAATCTCATTGAGATATCTCCATTGCCCCTGCTGCACCGACATTACAGCTCATTGATCCTTATAATTCAAACTCTGGTTTTTCTTTTTAATTAGCTAATTAAAACTAATCATATTTGGGTATTAGCGTTGAAAGTTGAAAGTATCTAAACATATAAATTTAAATGAGATTATATAAACGTTAATTAATGTTTGTGTTTCTAAAGATGCATGTATACATGTTCGAACGTCCAGATTAATGACTACCATGTAAGCATGTTTGATTTATAGAGCGTTCTTGTTTGTATTTGTTTAAGTTACAATATATTTCAGTGTAAATATATGTTTACACTTCTTTTTATAACTAGGATCATCATAAGCTGAAGTCTTATATTAATCTCCGAATTCTATAGAATTCCGTGTTTTTACCAATAAAAACATCTACGAATTGTTAAATTGAATTGTTAGATAATTTTACGTCTGAGGAGAACCGATTTTTAATCTATGCCAACATGGTGCAATTTACGTTAATTTGGTTATGTGTTCACATTTTACCATAAACTAAAGCGTTTTTGAAACATATATCAACAAATTTTTAAAATCATTAGTAGTAGATATATTACATATTGTTTCCTTTTTCTTCATATATTTTGCCATATAAGTATTTATACTTATGATCAAGAATTGGGATGAATATTGCTAAAGTGGGTATTAATTATTAAATTCCACTAAGAACAACCTTTGAACATAGTCCAATTCAATTTAAAGATCATAAGGAAAAGGAACATTAACAATGACAGTAGCTTACTATAGTCTCTCGACAACGAGACAATCCGCTTTTTAATATATACATATGTATAAGATAATACCATATTGTATACACATGATAAATACTATTACAACTTGACCAAATTGATTTTTTCTTCTCCTATACTTATATCAAAAAGAAAAGATTCATGAAACTGGACCAGCCTGTTTGAATCTTGTCCCATTCACAAATCTTCCCATATATAAACAAAGACCATTCACCCCTAAAACCAAAACCATCATCAACCACTTTAAAACTTTCTAAGCAAGAGATTGAGAGAATTAAATCAGAATTTTATTTCTAAGATTCTCAAATCAACTAAAAATAAAATGACTTTTTGGTCTGCTGAGAATGCTACTAAAGCCTATCTTACTACATTGAAAACGGTAAGAACTTATTTCTTTTATATATTCGTATAAATTTTATGATCTTTCTAAGCCTAATTTAATCATGATATGGATCGAGTCTAAAAAGATAAAACTAATATTTACATATTTCTTGAATATAATGTCACGTTTTAACATATATGTATTTTGCAGGATCAAAGAACAAAAGAACCAAACGTGGCTGAATTTATATCGGCTTTAGCCGCCGGAAACAACGCAAGGAAGATCGCCGTGGCATGTGCCGGAGCAGCAAACGCAGACATACTCGTTGCCCTAATCGCTGCGGCTAATCAAACGCGCGGTCAAGTGATATGCGTTTTACGTGGCATAGAAGAACTAATCATATCCAAGAAAATGTTGGAACCATCAGAGATTCATCAGATACAGTTCGTAGTCGGAGAATCTAACGACAAGACTCTAATAAATGATCATTTTGGAGAAGCTGATTTTGTCCTCGTCGATTGTAACCTCGAGAACCACCAAGATATCGTTAAAAAGATCATTAATCATCATGAAGAAAACGCAAGAACCGGCAGTGGAAGCGGTGTGGCGGTTGTGGTAGGTTATAACGCATTTTCAAGAGGATCTTGGAGGTTTATTGATGGGAGGAAAACACAGTTTTTGCCTATAGGGGAAGGTTTGCTTGTGACAAGGGTCAACGATAGTGGTAACTATAACCAGAAGATGGTGATGATGAACAAGAACAATCATCATCATCATCATCACCATGATCATGTGAGAAAGAGTCATTGGGTGGTAAAAGTTGATAAGTGCACAGGAGAGGAGCATGTGTTTAGGGTTAGGGTTCCACAAGGAGAAGCTATTATTGAAGCTTAATCTACATCTTATATATTATTGGGTACATTAGAGAAAAAATCACCTCTGTGGTTCAGATGAGTGAGAGTAGTAATTAAGAAGATTAGTTTTTGTATAAGTAATTAAAAAAGAGTTTTGATTGATATTGGAGTGTTTTGTTTGTATAAAGTCTTTTATTTATTTAAAGACTTTTTTCCTAAGTGTGAATATGAAGAGATGTGTTTCGTTTTTAATTTGTTTTTCTTTTTGGAATTTTCTTTTGTCTTTTCATGAGCATATGTACACACTGTGATTCTTCAGATTTCAGATAATTAGGAAATAAACTATTCAAAAATGCACATGCAGGAGAAGATGGCATCTGCGACTAAAACAATGAAATTAGAATATTAATAATTAATTAAGGTGTATTTTCATCTATATATACAATCAAACGTATTTATATCTTTCTTTTATAATATCTTCAAAATAGATGTATGGCCTACTATATATCCATGTGTATCAGTGTATATATATAACTAATTCGTCAACTTAAGGTGAATGATTTTTTATTTGGGTTGTAACTATTAGATTTTTGGGTTCTCAAAATAGTATTAACTTTTAGATACATAGCTATTAACTAGTGTTGGATATTAGTATTCCAATCCAAATTTGTTTCTGCCCACTAAATTTTAAAGAAGCCCATTATTGTTCGAATTCTCTTGAGAGAAACCTTACCAAAATTTGATTTTTCGAGCGCAACAACAATTTGGAAAACAGGGTCCAAAATCAACGCCAGCAAAAACCCGATTCTTTTCTGATTCCATAGCTTTCTAGGATGGGTTCTGATTCTATTCATAAACTTGATTCTTTTCATCTTAGATGTTGATGAACAGTATATATGTTTCATGAGCTCAAGTGCATGCATGAAGGCCTTTCGTTCTTACCGGTACAAGAAAACGATTTCGCCTTTCACAAGTATTTTGTCTCAGGCTCTTTATTTGGGTTTAGGTTTAGGGAATTTCGTATGGATTTGAGCTGGGTTGTTTGTGTTACTTGGTTGATTGTTGATTGTATTATTGATTTAGGCAACATTAGAGGAGACTAGTAAGGAAAAAAAAACAGAAACATTCTCGTTTGTAATGTTGGGGGAAGAAATGCTACGTACTTGTGCGTCTTGTCTTCTGAGAAGATTGATTCTTGTCAACTTGATATGGAGTTTGAAGAAACTGATGAAGTTATCTTCTCACTGATCATATTTTGTTGCTTATGCTACGGACGAGTGAGCTCCTACTTTGATAATTTTAAATTACAAATTCATGTGGTAGAAGCAAGTATAACAACATGAACAACATGAGACAAGTTCTGTCATACTTGTCTCTTTAGTTTTCTTTTGGGTTTGAGTTTGAGTTTACTTGTTATAAATTAACCCTTTAAATGCTATGTTCGCAATGATTAGGAACACGAAGAAGGAAGCTGATACTAAAAATCACGATAAAAGGTGAGAAAAGTTTCAACCATTTACCGATTCACGTTAACATTGGTGTACTTTAGACCAATGTTCATCGATAATATAACAACATATTTTTTTTTTTTTGAAATCCCTATATAATTCTATGTTCCCAATAATAACATAAATAAATGTGCATACATATGTGCGTACATTGTGCATATATACCAAAACAATTTAATAAAATATGACTTTAACATTAGTGTTGTTTCAAACAACGAAATTTAGTTAAACTTTTTTTATGTATTCACATTAACTATGAGCGTGTTTGATTTTTCATTATTGATTTTGGAAAATTCTAGATAAAAAATCGGCTTTGATTGATGACATGAGTTATAGTTGCATTCGATTGAGTTATAGTGATAAATTAAAAATGTTACCAATCATGCATTAGTTTTATTTTTTGAAGTTTGGATTTGAATTATAATGTGTTATGGTTGAGTTACAATTTTGAGTTATGTCCTTTGTAAATTTGCTAACTCAAAATGTAATTCAAAATCATGTCAAAAGTGATGTATTAGAAATTTGAGTTAACAAGTTTCACTTTTTTTGAGCGTTAGTTTTTTTTTTTTTTGCTTTTTCATTTATTTAAAAAGAAAATATGTATGTTCATTTTTTATCATCAAAATTATTTGGTCAATTAGTTGCATTTTAAATAATTCAATTTCGTAAGAACTTAATATATGTTTTAGTCAATTGTATGTTAATTTTGAATGATTTTTAACATTTATGAACAATTATGTATTTCAAATTTTCATCAATAAAAATAACTTGAGAACCTAATTTCATTTAGATAATGTTATTTTATTTTCTTAAAAATTTAATATTTATTTTAAACAATTCTATTTTTGATATTTGAATATATTTTTACTTCAATATTTTTACTTGTTAAAACTGATATATATATATATATATATATATATATATATATATATATATATATATATATATATATATGTGTATATTTAGGTTAGTATTCCCTCTGCTTCATATTAAGTGTCATTTTAGAGTTTAATTTTTGTTTCATTATAAGTGTCGTTTTACATTTCCAATACAAGTTTTAACTAAATTTTCCAGTTTTATCCTGACTCCCTTAGCTTAATAATAAGTGTGAACACATGGTTTTTTGGCGACCGAGTAACTAATACATATTTTTTATAGCAAATTTACCAATCATATTTTTGAATAAAATAATAACTCATATTTTTTATAGCAAGTTTACTATAAAAATTTACAGTTTTACCACATAACTTTATTGCAAGTTACATCAAATTATAAAATCTCCTAACTATAATACTACGTGTTACCAATCAAAGCCTTTATTGCTAAATTTCATGTCAAACTAATGTAATGTTTTGATGAACAAAAATTAATCAAACCAGATGAGAGTATTAGTATAAACAGAATTGTATGTTGTATAAGAAAATTTTAAATAAATAAATTATTAATGTAATATAAAATATATAAATAATATTGATTATGAAATTCAAATAAAAGAAATTGTGGAATGAAAAATATCTCTAAAAATTAAAAATCATTAGTTTATTATTAATATATCAATTAGTTAATATCTTTATCAAAAAGTTTCATTATTATTAATTTAATTAAGTTACTGTACTTTTATTTTGTTTGAGAGAGAAGAGAAAAAGATTGCAAACTTGGGCCCAAACTATAAATGACCCAACACTCCAAAACCGTTTAAAATGCAAAAAAGAATGGCCCGCCATTGTTGATCCATGAAACTAGATAAACTTTTTAGTTCCGATAAAACTCACCGGATTTGGTCGAATTTATTCGTCCGGATCCATCTTCATCATTGCCGGCATGGAGAGAGAGTGTAGTAAAATCAAGAAATGGAGGAAGAGAAAAGTAAATTTGATCTATAAGGTAGCTTGTTGGTGTTTTTACTGTAAAATGTTTATTGAGCTAGTAATAGAGGTTTATTTTACTAATAACCAGGGGATCAGCCACATAGATGATAGATCATTGTTGAAAAAAAAAAAAAAAAGATGATAGATCACTGAGCATTTTTCACTTCAGGACAAAGAGCCTCACCTGGATATAATGGTCATGGGACTTATCATTGAATTCTGGTGTTGCTTCTGAGTATATTACTCAAAAGAGTCAGAACTCTATGCGGGTGAAACAAAGTTTAGTGATGAAATGTTTTGTATGTGTATGAGTGTATGCAGTTAACCATGTTGTTTAGGCCTCTTGTTATGTTATTTTGCAATAACAATTTTATGTTATGAAGCAACTCTGAGAAATACTGACGACTTACAAGTCCTTTTTCACGATTATGATAGATTGTTCAATAGAATCAAAGAGTGCAAGTAGAAATTCTTGGGACTGTACTATCTGAGACTATGCGGTGAAGTAGATTCAGGTTTCCGAACTCAAAAACGATACACAGATGACAAATTTTTAGATATACATAGCTATTAACTAGTGTTGAATATCAATATTCCGATCTAAATTTGTTTTGGTCCACTAAAAATTCAATAGTCTAGGACCATATTTTTTTTTTTTTTGAATGAAGACCTTTTGATCCGATTCACAAATTCAATAGCTATTAACTAATTCAATAGTCTAGGACCATATTTACTATTTAGTACAAATATGATACATTGTTCTATAATGCATTTAGTAGGATGTGTGTAATCAAAAATTATTATTAGCAACGACTAGCCCAAACCTAAATTGTAAAACAGCTGATGTTCTTCTTCCATTTTTCCTATTTATTCGTCGATCACGGTTTGCTTAATAATATATGAAGAATCTTCAAACTCCCCTTTTATACTTTTAGCTGAATATCCATGTCTGATTAAACACACTTGAACAAACTTGAATTAATATATACTTAGTGGGATTAACCTATCAACATCTAGATCCAAATTCTCATCAATTATTCACTGTATAAGTTATGGATTTTAATTAGGCTTGTACACAAACTATGATGCATTTTTTTTTCTAATGCTGATACAGATTATGAGAACTATTAAAAGGATAATTTTACAGAACTACGAAGCATTTAAAATTTCTTTTTTTGAATTAGACATTGCGTTACTAGGAAAAAAATACACTAGTTTTGAGTTAGGAGGGTCAGTATTGACAATGATCTGTTTATTAAAGCATGCATTGTCACAATCTACATGACAACAATCAATCACGAACGAACCCATAACCTTCCCCTATCCCCATGACCTCCCCAATTTCATCCATATCCATCATCACTCACTCGCTATATGATTTATTTTTGTTGTAAGAAATCATTATATATTTTTATGTAGATTTTTAAGCAGAATACGAAATTTGTTCCTGTTATTTCAGAATATTTTTGGAAATAAACTTATAAGTGTAGTAATGAATGGTATAACATAAATTTATTAACAAATTTTCTTAGTATGAGTGAAAAACTTAGCACAGTACTTATAATGAAAAGGATAAAATAAATAAATAACAAAACATCAAAAGTTAACATGAGTTACCAAAGGTGTGGTGGGCTAGTGGCGGATAAAACTTGGTGAATAACCAAGCAACCCTAGTTCAATCCCCCTTGGGAGGAATGCTTTACGCCTAAATGGTATTAGCAAAGGTTGGTTCCGGGCCTAAACCCATCCTTGTTATACAAAAAAAAAAAGTTAACATGAGTGAAATATATCCAAGATTACATAAGTAATTATATAGAAAAAGTTGTTTTAATGAAATGGACCACATACCAGTATTAGGAAAATGAAGGGAGCCCATTCAGTAATAAGCTCTTTTGTCTATTTAATGGGCTATGGGCTTACTTTAACGAAGCCCATTATTGTTCGAACGATGATTCTCTTAGAGATTTGATATGACAGTTGTTTTCACACTGCAGCTCCAAATCAATGATCAGAGGTTTGACGATGCTGAAGAGATGGTTCATGATAGCGAAACCAAAGATCACTAATTTGTTCACAAATGTACTTCATAAGTTATAACAGAGTTGTTTCTCATGTTAAAACAATGTCGTCTCTTCTCTGTGTTCCTGAAAGTTTATATAGTGCATCAGAGACCCTTCTCGTTTAAACATTAAGGTCAAGTGAGACTTTTCGTTTAAACGTTTTGAGCTTCTCTATTTCTTTTCGGCCCAATCTTTGGGATACTATTCATCATCCCTAATGAAAAAGAATTATAGTATACTAGATTTGATTATGATATTTTAATTCTGTTTTAACGGATTAATTAATGTATCAACGTGTTGTAATAAAAAGAAAAAAATCTCTTTTTCAAAGATTAACCAATTTTTTTTTTGTCAACCCAAAATATACGAGCTCTCTTATAGATTGGGTTGTGCTCTTCACAATAAAATAAGAACATTAAAATACACAAATCCCAAAATATAATAATGAACAGTAAAATGTTCTATTTATAATAAATACGGTCGTACTTTTGTATAAGTCGTTGGCTCTTTGTTGAGCTGTGATGTTTGAGCAGTAAACCAATTGTAATATTGGCTGACGCAATTGTAAGCCCAACTAAGAATGGGTTACGAAAGCCACATTTCTATGTTTTCTTTATTTTCTCTGTAAAATGAAGTCGTCACATTGTCTCCAAAATGGAGAAAAATCTTGTGTTTTTCCATTGTCTGTTAATGTCATCACCATGTCCCCTAAGCTCAACTAGCATCACTTGTAACACATGTAGAACATGGTTCAATTGTATCTCACTCATCACTTTCCCATTAGTTAGTTTCTCAGCAGATCACATCGTCAAATGAATCGTCATTTTATCGAGAGAAGATTAAAAAAAAATCATAGAAATGTGGCCACTTCAGATTGGAAAGAAAGAGTAGGCTTGTTAAAAATTAGGATTATGGGTGTTAGCAATGTAATTCAGCTGCTTCGATTCACCATTAAAATCATAGGTAATTTTTTTTTTTTTGCTGAGTAGAGAAAAAATGAAAGTTGTAGAGTCAAATTTTCGTTTGTTCAAAGTTTTTTGTTTTGTGACATGATTGTTGGTGTTAAAAAGATGAAGGTGATAAACTCAATTTCTAATGGAGTTGAACAACCTTGGTTAGATGATGCAGCATCAAACCCCATATCCATTCAAGAAACACCAAATAGTGGTTTTTACAATTCAAACAACATTCTCTTTTATAACTAATTAGATAAATATTTATTTAAAAAGAAAAATTGTACAATTATTGAACAAAAAATTTCATAATAGAACTGAAATGTTAACAAAAAAGATTGATCTGATAATGCATAAACACAAACTACATATTAATTGAGAGTCAAGTTCACAAAAAAAAAGTTGATTGATATCACGACTTACCTAGTTGTATATTATCAAACTTATTTTTTTTTGTATATGTAGAGAACCCCAAAAGATGGAGTCCGAGCTATAATAAGGTGCTTTGAAAAACTGGTAACTCGGTTTAACATTCTGCTAAATGAAATTGGAGCTATAGATGCAGTGGTGCCTCCTATCTATGATATCGCCGAGTACTGCAGCTTTGATCAGCTCCGTTTAGACGTTGACGCCTTAATCATTTTATTCATGAAGAAGACTGTGCGTCCACTTCTGAAGGTAATTGAGATTGCTAAGACTGTGGCTCTGCTCACGTTCGAGGGACCAAATTTATCATGTCACAAGGGATGGGTTTGATTGTCTGATCTATGAGGAAAACCAAGATGATGGTGTTGATTGGTTAGGCGTGTGAAGATCCTCAGCACTCACCTCGAATGTCAAGTTTCTCTTAAAATTCTAGTACTTCATGATAGACTCTAATATGTAGTCATATATTAGTGAAGTAACTGACAATATTTGGGTTGTACTAGTTTGTCTTTTCCATTCAACATTCATGTGTTTAACTAAGTATTTAACATATCTAAAAGAACTTGGAGTTATTGTGATTATGTATTGTGATTTTTTGTATGATTATCGAGGACTTGGGTGTGTTCTTGAAGTTTCTACCAGTGAAGAACAGTCTCCATTGCTCAAAGCTTGTGTTCTGGGAAATTCAAGAAGATAGATACATGATACTTTGGGGGCGACTAAAGGAAGCCATAACAAATGGGACAGTCAATGAAACCCAACAAGTCTAGAGACTTTGTCAATCGATGGTTCAAAAAAAACTGAAAAAACTAAGCACTATATATACCGTTGTTCTAGTCACTGACTCGGTTCCCTCTATGTGTGTGAATCATGAAATTGTGTTTTTCGTGTGGAAATAAGTTTGTAATCTCACGAGAAACATAATTCATGATCCACCATCACATTGCATTGACCCCAAATTTTATAATAGGGATCATCAATGGCAAGAGTGATACGCAAGTTTTCCCCAAAAACTCTATGAGCGATAGATACTAATGAACTAACCTTTGAATGCCCTTAGGTTTTGAATCAAGCAAGAACAAACAGAACACGTTGGAATGAACAAACCACTCCTTGTCTTTCGGTTGCTACGTAGTTGCAATAAAAATTAGACCAAACATAACATAGTTTCCCAAATTGCAATTACAAATCCATAGATATCAAGAAAGCAAACCCATGAAAAGAGTAAATGGGTCTAGATATTTGTGCTTTGATATGCATCTCCGTCTCGTTACCGTAGCCCATCAGACCACCCCTACGAACAACAAAATCATAAATACTACATTCAAAATGGAGATTATCTTTTGCAAATACGAAAACTTACATAATACTTACCGAAGGCGTCCAAACAATCTGAAACAAACTGCTTAAAACTATCACTGTTAACATCATCATCATAATCATCATAATATGGTTTACAGGACATCCCGACCGTGCTTGGAAAAACTGATTTGTCAATGATCGACTTCATCATAATTATCGAATGCATCTCCGTCATAAGCACAGGTTGACCTCTCACAAAATTCTCATTACCGAATTCCAGTAGCCCATCAGACCTCTTAATTTCCTCAAAGCCCTACAAACAAGAAAATCAGAATTCAAAACGGAGATGATCTATAAACTATTTCGACTTGGTCACACCCATAGACGTCTTTAGTGGCAAGAAAAGGCAAATTTCTTTTGGCTACCCGTAGACGTCTTTACTTTGAGATCCTATAGTTATAAAAAAACGGAGATGAAGATTATCTTTTGAAAAAAAAAAACTTACATAACGTTTAACTTCGGAGATAAACATTTCGAACGAGATGCAATAGAATCTCGAATAGGTTTTGCTGCTAATGAACTTTTCCTGGTTCCGAATGACGAAACCATTGTTGGTTTCGCTCCATGAGATTATTGTATCTAACGAATGATCATCCACCAGCTTATATATTTCGTTGTAGAATGAAGGTAACGGGTAATCGGAACGATCCATGCCTCTAACCTTCATCATATTCATATCTAAAATCCCCAAAATCTGAAACGAAGAAGAATCTAGGTCTGATCCCGACCCTAACCCTCAACTTTTATAGCTTGACCTAATTTCTTGGACGAGTGTTGGGCTTTTTCACTTGTTTTCTAATGGACTTGGGAGAGTAATTTCCACTTGCCTTTCTTTCCCTCATCGATTTCAACCTCACAGTCTTTACTATTGATACTTAACTCTCAAGAAACTCAACATGCCAATAGGAACCGAATTTGAACAGATTCTTTTGAAACTTTGAATGAGATTCCATGTCCCAAAATTTATAAAAATATTACTTATATAAATTACCTTATAAAAATATTACTTATATAAATTACCTTATAAAAATATATAGTATATTTCATATATTTGTTATAGAAAACATAAAATATTTTAGAAAATATAAAAAAATGAAAATTATATAAATTTCAAGTGTTTGAAATTATACTTTTTTAAAAAAGTTATCTTTCTATTTTTATTTTGTTTAAATTATTTTTTGTTTAATATAACATTTTAGATATAGTTTTATTAATTTAAAATAAAACTGTAATTTTTTTACTAAGACATTAAATATTTCATTTTCAACTATGCCTACAAAGGTTTCTTACTAGTCCTCTCCATCTCATACCCCTCGGGGGAGCTCACAGTCGCCACAACCACTATCACCATCAATCTTTACAAGGTCTTATGGTCCATTAATCTTTACAATGTCTTGATACCTCTTTTCGAAGTAATGGCCTTTGGTTACGATAGTGTGTTGATCATGTTCTGATAATATGTTAAATTTTCTGATTTTCAACGATAATTGGATTGATCCAAATCCTTTATGTATTAGTTAATATTGGTGTCAACTTTCAATATGAGATAATTATCACACATCCATTAATCACTACAATATCTCGATAACATCATGTTATAATGTTCAAGTAATATCTACCAGTTGTCTAGCAATCATTCTATTTGAAAATTTATATCTATTTTTCAAAATATGTATATTCTTTATTTATAATATTAAGATTTGCGTTCATCACATAAAAAGGTTATTATTTCATACTCCACTAAAATTTACCATTTTCTCAATGTCTTTTCCATTGAAAACGTTTCCCACTTCTTTTTCCAAGCCGGTCGAGTGCACACTCTCCAACCGCCTATATATATATATATATAAGTCGGTTCTTAAATATTCAACAATTGAAAACGTATGTAAACATAAAATAACATTTTGTCTGGCCTTATGTATGGCATAATATGAATGGTATATTATGTATGGTAATGGTATATTATGGCCTTACGCGAAGAAGGTGGTATGCGGTGCACTTGACCCGGTGATCTATCTGGATCACGTTCATAGATCACATGCCGAGCCGAGAATTATTGTACCCTTGCAATTTTATTATGTGGGACTCTTCTTATTTTTCGTTCTCCTCGTGTCCTCATCTTCCCTCAATTATTTCTCAACTTTGAACTGGACCAAAACTTTTCTTCTATATCATAGTGAAGGACCCACCCAAAACAATAATCTATTTCAATACTGTGAGGATATATTCCAGTGACACCAAAAATTCAAAAACAAACAAAGTAGATATTTTATGAGAGTACATAAAGAAGATAAAAATTATAAACCATACAATCATACATGCTATACCCTGCGATCCATACCGCCCAAGAAACAACATCGTGGTTATGTCGGTAGACGAAAGACGGCCAATTCAAACTTTAACAATGACTCGTGATCCTGATCCAGACATGTATTCACGACATGTGCATTAAATATTGAGATAATTTATACCCTTTTCCCGTCGGTAGGCATTAGTGCCATTTGAGTTTTACATAATGAAAATAAATAAATCATAAATGATTACCGTTTTCATTTTATATATTCAAATATATATATATATTGATCGTATTTGATAAGCCTAGAACTTTTAATCGAACAAAATTTGCCTGTTTTTTGGTTCGGTTTGGTTAATTTTGTTCGGTTAGTTCAGTAGTTTTGAAAACGATATTCAATTTTCGATTTGGTTCGATTCGGTTCGATAAACCGTTTGGTTAACCGAAGTTTTTTTATAAACCAAAATAAACTGATTTTAACTAAAATATATTAAAAATTTAAACGAAATCGAACCGAACCGAACAAAAATAACCGAATATATCCAAAATTAACCAAATTTACCCGAACAAAATGACCGAATATACCAAAAATTAACCGAATAAACCGAAATAACCAATTTTCGGAAATTTCGGTTAGTTTTGACAAAAATCAATAACCGAAAACACTGAAAACCAAAATTTATATCAGTTAGTTTCGGCGGAAAAGAAAACCCGAAAAACTGAAAAACCAAAAAATTAAACCAAAATCGAACCGAAGAACCAAAATCTGAGGACTTGAAACATAGCTCTGTCATATTGTTGTATTGGAAAAAAAATTCTAGGAACTTTGTGGAATATGTACATGTAATTATTTAAGTACAATTATCAGCGACTACGTGATTATATTTGGTGTGATTAGCAACAAAAAAATATTATTGTTTTGGTGGGATGTTTTGTCGGGGATGATAACTTTGTTTATTGCCGTCATTGGATAAATTAGTGACCTAGCTAGTTATATTACCTACTATTGAGCGTGATAATTCGATTGGGAAAGTTATTTATGAGCTTATCTGTTGTTAGATTTTGACAATATTAATAAGAGAAAAGTCATAAAATAATAGCACAAAAACATACCTTATCATAAATATAGCACCAAGGAAAATAATTCACATTTTTAGTATTATTTTAATTACAAAGACTTTTATAGCATTATATAATTTAGGGTTTAGGGTTGATTATTTAGGGTTTATTATTTAGGGTTTAGGGTTTAGTATTTAGAGTTTAGGGTTTATTATTCAGGATTAGGGTTTAGTATTTAGGGTTTAGGGTTTAGTATTTAAGATTTAGGGTTAGGGCTAATTTAGTGACAAAACATGTTTTTGTGCTATTTTATGATTTTTCTTCCTTGGTGCTATATTTTTGACAAGTCATATTTTTTGTGCTATTAATGCGATTTGCCCTATTAATAATGTCCAATTCCAATAATCATGATTTCCTTGTATTTTATTACGTCTTATTGTTCCCTTCTTGATTTGAATAAAACGACAAATGTTTTATCTCTACTCGTTCTGATTATGTTTAATATAAATATTTGTTGATATTTCACGTTATGATATAGACCGACGTTAAAGTGGACCATGCCATGATTTTTATATGCGAAAATCAAATAAAATAAAAATATAAACGCAATATCAAAACTATTCGGGTCATTTCCAATTCCAACTAATAATTGAGCCCTGCCCCTGACCCTGCTCTTGTGGTTATGTAACATCATCTAGGCTGGCTATGATTGGTTTCACACGTAACGATAGTCGGTAGATAACTTTGCGGTTTATGTTTGGTTATAATGCAATTTGGCACATCTAGTGACTAATATAAAAAAAAAAAATTATAAACAACTAGTAACTTGTAAGTTTTTTTTTCTGCAGAAAGACTTGTAAGTTTTTTCAAATAAAATCAAGTGTTTGTTTTGTTAATAGATTCCAACTAGCATATATTGAATCCGAGTTTAGATTCTAATTTTAGTTCATGTTATATGAATAGAAGTAACAAATAAAACATGTGGTAGAAATGTAAAACATAATCTGTTTATATATGTAGATCGATATATATATGTGTAGCCATGAGACTTTTAACCGAATCGAATTTTCCAAACAATTTTTTTTGTTTTGGTTCGGTTATTTTGATGGTTTGAAATTATTTTTTGTTTTGATTTTTTTTGTTTTGACGAACTGAATGAACCGAATGGTTAACCGCAGTTTTTTATATAAACTAAAATAAACAGATTTTAACCTAAATATATTATAAATTTCAAACTGATTCGAACCGAACTAACCTAAAATAACCGAAAATATCCAAAATTAATCTAATAAATCGAAATTACTCAAATAAAATTGATCCGAATAACCAATTATACCAAAAAGTAACCGAACTAAACGAAGTAATCGAACTAACCAAAATTATTTGAATTTATCTAAAATTTAGGTGAAAAAAATAATAACAAAAATGAAAAAACTGAAAATCGAAATGAAAAATTTCGGTTAGTTTCGGTCAAAATTCAAAACCGAATAAACCCAGCAATCAAGAACCAAAGTCCGAAGCCTATATGTGGATAGGTTATTCTTCTACTCCGTTCAGATTTAACGTGTTCACCGCGCGTTACCAATAGTAACATAAATAAACCCTAAACAAATTTGTACCCACTATAAATATTCAACCCCAAACTATTTCTTCTCCACACACTCAATTATCTCACTTTCTCTCTCATTCACAAGAAACACCAATGGCAAAACTACATCAAACTCTCTTTCTAATCCTCTCAATCTCCTACTTCTTCTCACCGGATCTCACCGCCGCCACCGCAGCCTCACCGGCCAGAGCTTCTAAAAAAGCCGTAAACTTCATCCAATCCTCTTGCAAAACCACGACATACCCAGCCATATGCTTCCATTCCCTCTCCCCCTACGCAAACGCCATCCAAACAAGTCCTCAACGCTTAGCCGAGACAGCTCTAGCCGTTACCCTGAGCCGTGCCCAATCCACAAGGCTCTTCGTCACGCGTCTGACCCGTTTCAAGGGCCTTAAAAAGCGTGAGGTCGAAGCCATCAAAGATTGCGTCGAGGAGATCAATGATACCATCGACCGTTTGAACAAGTCGGTCCAAGAGATGAAGCTATGTGGTAGGGCTAGAAATCAAGAACAGTTTTCGTTCCACATGAGTAATGCTCAGACTTGGACTAGTGCGGCTTTGACCGATGAGAACACTTGCTCCGATGGGTTCTCGGGTCGGGTCATGGATGGACATATCAAGAACTCGGTTCGGGCTAGAATTGTTAACGTGGGCCATGAAACCAGCAACGCCTTGTCCTTGATTAATGCATTTGGTAAAAAGTACTAGTTTAATATTAGTACTTTTTTGAACTTGTTTAATATTAGTACTTAAGAAATAGTTTGTTGTATCTCAAATATATATAAATATATATAGAATAGTAATGTCACACTAAGAGTTTGATGTGAAATATATGTCTCGATTTTGTTTCTTCTGTGGTTGCAACTAGCTAGTGTTCCAAAGTGTATTTTGAGCTATACAAGTTTAAGAAGATGAACCCTTATTGTAAAAAAAAAGTTTAAGAAGATGAGCTTTTTTATTGCCATAAAGAAAAGTGCTAGATTAATACACTTGATTCCCCTAATGTTTAATTATTAAAAAGAGCACACATTTTCATGATGCAAGTTGGGCACACATTTTAATGTTTCTACATCAGATTTTTTCAAACAAACAAAAAAAAGAGAAGGAGAAAAATAGACACAGATAATAAAGTCCAATGAATGGATCAAAGAAAATTAGAGGCTGTAAATTTGTTACAAAGAAGTTTATTTAACTAGTTTTATGTTCTATTTTTTTTTCTTTGTTAGTAAAATATGGACTAAGAGCATGATCATCCATAATCTGGGGGTTCTTAAATTTTTTTTTTTTTTTTGGGGAAAGTGTAAAACAAAACAAAAACAAAAATAAAAAAAAAGATGAATGACAATCTGCCATGTGGCAGTAACAGTGTAAGAAGCGGTTTTTAGATAAGGATTTTAAGAACCTGAGTTCTTAACTATTTAGTGGGGTCCGTATTATTTTAATGTTATTTTTTAAAGAATCCCTCTTAAAAACCTATAATGTGCATGCTCTAAGTTTATTTGAATTAATAAGAAGAAAGTGTCATATAGTGGAACCACCGCATGGGATAAGGCTAGAAAGTGTAGTGGGGCTTCATGGGTTCTTAGTGATTCAAATGGGCTGAGTGTTAATGTATAGTCGAAGGTCATGTGTTAATAATATTAGTGATAGGTTGGAAAGCTGTATTCTGGTCGTTGAATGTGCAAGGTTATGATTGCGGGAGAAGGAAAATAACTGATTGGAGTTATTACTCGTTTCCTTCGGATGTTTTGTAGTGGCGTTAGAAAGTTTTTTGGAATGAAGATGTGAGTTTAGGAACTACCAAGAAAACAAAGATATTCTTCTCATCGTTGTTAATATAACAAGAAAGAGGATTGTTTCTGAATCCTATGTGGCATCACATTTTCCACAATTACTAAATCACATTTTTGGTAATAATATTGGAGGTGAGATTAGCACAGTTTAAAAACCGGCTCAACAGCTGATTGGTCTATTAAATCCAAAACCAAAAAAAAAGAGAAACGCAGCCCATTAGAGTATGTTTATCAATGATTCTTAAGGAGTTTTTAAGGGTGGGGTTCTTAACTATTCACGTGGGTCCCACGTGAATAGTTAAGAACCCGGGTTCTAAAAATCCTTATTTAAGAACCGGTTCTTACATTGTTCATGACACGTGGCAGCCTGTCATTCGTCTATTTTTTTCGATTTTTATTTTATTTTTTACACTTTTCCCAAATTTTTTTTTTTTTTTTTTAAGAACCCCATGAGGAGTTCACTACTAATCATGCTCTTATGACGAAGCACGTCCAAAGAAATCTACATCAATCTGTAAAAGAGGAAAAATGATTAAAAATTAATTCAAAAGAATAAAAACAAGATTGATACATACTTTCGTAAGAAGGAGAATTTAAGAAGATCCAATTTGATTTTATCTAAAATATAAGTAAATCTAAATTTTGGTCTTAGTTTACTTGATATAAATATACTTCTCTTATAAAGGAAAAATTATCTTGTGCTTTATTATTTTCAGAGTAGAGAAATTGTTAACCAATTTTAAACACTAAATTTAATAAAACAACCATATTTTTTGGTCTTTATATTATTATTTGGATTTTTTTTCATTTTCATAAAATTCTCAAAACCATTTTACATTAATTGCAAAGTTAGTTATTGTGAAGCTTGGCTTCAACAAATAGATAGTCTGCAATGCCTTCAACAAATAGATAGTTGAATATCCTTAAAAAAAAAAAACAAATAGATAGTCTGCAATGCCTGTTTGTTATGAGTTATTGCATTTTGTGGGTTTGATAATCAAACTTTGATTTATCCTTATCTTTTTTGGGTATTGTTGTAAAACTCGAGTGAACCCTAGAAGATAGAACGTCTTGTGGAATACTTAGAGAAAAATAATATTGAGGCAAATATATTTTTTGTCTAGGGTTTCTATATTTCGTGTGTTAATATTTACAAACCCTTGACCCTTTTATATACTGTCCCAAAAAATCTGATACAATAGACAATAGAAAATTCCTAATGAGATCTTTTCATTCTTTCGATACAAGGAGAAACTAAACCGCCATAGTGTACCGTCTTGCGGAGGGCTGCGCCCCCCGCACCCCCCAGATGTCGTCTTCTGTCAGTCATGTGACCAACTGATCTCTACTGGGCCTTATCTTGATTTCTACTGATTTCTTCGGTCCGTGACATTCCTTTATTAACTCAGAAAAGACCTTCGTGTAGTATCTTGAGATTTAAGTCATCTTAGAATAACAGAATAGGTATTTGCCTATTAATTGTAACCAGTTCTCTATCACAAATCATCAATATAATCAGTGTTACAGAAAATGCCATCTAGTGGAGTATTGTTCTTCAAACTATTTTGTTTTTCCTATAATGCACACCATTTGCTGCATCCATTGCTATTCTTTCGAAACGAAGTCAGTCATGATAATATGTTGGCTATCGTATTAGTACAAACTAACAAATTAAAATATCAATCTTTGAGATATCAAATTTTAATATTAAATATACATATATGAGGTATCTATATAAAACAATTAGAAAATTATAATATTTAAAATTATATATTTTATGATTAGCAATCATATTGGATTAAGCCATGTATATATAATTTTAGAAAGAAGACAAAATTAGTATTTTGGGTAGATTTCACCAAGTATGATCACCATCCAAAATATTTTTATATTTAAAAAAACAAGAAAGATAATTAAAAAAGATTTTTAAATGAGAATTCATGAGTCCCAAGAAAAAATATCAACATATTTATGTTTTAATTGGTATAATTTCTTTATAAATATTAAAATTTAATTATATGGATGAATAATATTTAAATATTATATTATTTATATACTGATTTTAATATACAACTTAAGGATAAATATGGATATTTTGGGAGCAGACACAATGATTTAGGGCCATGTTGTAAAATTTGAAAATGACACTAGCTAGCCACATTAGCTACATTGATTACGATTAAAATGATGATTAGAACCTTAAATGTTTGGAGTTTAGCATTCATTGATTACAACTACAAGGACGATTAGAACGTTAAATGTTTGGGGTTTTGCATTAGTTTACGTCCACAATTTGGCTTCCACGACCGACATCTCTTAATCTTTTATTTGATTGTTTTAGTGATCAAAACTTTATTTTAATCAACATAATTTTATCAAACTCAAATACATAATTAATAATAATTTAAATAATAAAGACAAACGTTATTACATTTAAGATATTCGAGCCGCCCTATTAGGCCAATACTAAAGAATCTTCAAAACGAGAACCATTGGATATTATCATATTACCAACTTGTCGACTCCATTTGCATCTGAAAGAGACCACGAATTGCCCATATGGGAATGGATCTATTAACAATCAAGTCGATCATTCCAAATTTAATAAATGCTTAATTAAACAAATGATTATGTTTGGTTTTAAACTACAAATTCCTTACCCCACAACCAGTGTCTTAGCCGTGTGTTGCTTTCACTGACATGTTAGATATTTCTCTAATTCATTTCCCCCCCTTTTTTCTTTTCTTTTATATAAAAAATATCTTACATTCATGCAACCAAATTCCCACTTGCATATTATTATTATTTTTCTTTAAATAAATCTAATTTCTCTATATAAACCTCAGTTACATAGAAACACTACAACACACATCATCACATTCACAATCTCATAAAACTCATAATATATACTTTTTTAAAAATGGCTGAATCTTTCAGATTTAATCATCACTTCCTCACATCTCTTCTCATAACCATAACCACACTCAACTCGGTCCATACAACAACAACAAACACAGAGTTCGTAAAATCATCATGCACATTCACAACATACCCAAGACTCTGTGTAACTTCACTCTCAACTCAAGCCAGTCTCATCCAAACCAGCCCCAAGCTCATGGCTCACGCGGCTCTCAACATAACATTAGCCTCAGCTAAAGCCACGTCAGCCATGATGGTACGTCTCTCGACTAGTAGTCGGCTCAAGCCGAGAGAAGTCTCGGCCATGAGAGACTGCGTGGAGGAGTTAGGTGACACGGTTGAGGAGCTTAGGAAATCGATTGGTGAGATGGGTCAGCTAAGTGGCTCGAACTATGAGGTCTACATGAGTGATATTCAGACATGGGTTAGCGCGGCTCTGACCGATGAGAACACGTGTACGGACGGGTTTGAAGGTGATGGCATGAATGGGAAGGTTAGGGTTTTGGTTAGAGGGAGGATTTTAGTTATTGCTCATTTAACGAGTAATGCCTTAGCGTTGATTAATCACTTTGCTTCTATTCATGGCTAGGGAGAATGATATATATTTTTGAACATGGGAGAATGATATATTTTTAGATTTTTTTTTTGAATTTTCTTTGTTGATTTTGTGTGTATTTATAATAATACAATGTATGTGTTCGTTTGTGTATAATAATAATACAATGTATGTGTTCGTTTTTAAGATTCATGAATCAATATGTACCAAAATTAAGATTATTTAAAAAATGTACCAAATAAAGTGTTTCCTGAAAATTGATTTTAAAATACTTTTCAACAAAATATTTAATTCTTTTTTTTCTTGCTTGCCACTAGTTATAGATGCATCACTTTCATACTTTAAAAACTAAAATAATTGTAGACAAAAAAACACTTTCCAATAACTATATGAATCAATACTAATCCAGTTTATTTAATATATTTTTAAGTTTACATTGTATTGATCTTAATTAACACAGCCTGTAGAGTACATAGTAAAAAATAAGTCTGATGAAAGAAAAAAAAATAGAAGATCAATATTTTAACGATAAGGATTGTATTCAACAAAATGTCTATTTATTAAAAAATTTGTTGATATAGTTCTGCTTAATGTGAAATCTAAAAATAAAAAGTTCAAAAAATAAATAAATAAAAGGAAACTCACGTGAAGAAAAGCTGTCTTTTTCTCCCACTTTGTTGAATAATGGCAGACCAAATTGCTTACACTTGTTAGATTTTACACATGGAATCTATCTTACACACTTCACACTCAAAAGTCAAAACTGTCTTTTTTAAGGTTTACATTTAAAAAAAAAGGATAAAATATACTATGTTTCATATTAATTATCGTTTTAATGTTAAATTTTATTTTACTATTAATATTGTTTTATATTTTCAATATAATTTTTAACTAAATTTTTTTTTTTTTAATTCTTTTAGCTTAATAAAAAATATAAATATATTATATATGTAACTAGTAGAAAATAGAACAAAAAAATTAGTTATTTGCTTAATACGTGGAGAAAAATATAAACAATATTTAAAACAAAACGGAGGGAATAATTCATTATACTACATCACATTTACAAGCAATATACAATTTACTGCATGAGGAATAAAAATACAATATACTATTACTGTAAAGAGAGCAAAAAAAAAAAACTAAAGTTGCTGATTCTGGTTAAGCATTTTAAACAAACCCGGTTTAGTACAATTCAACAAAGATTTTCCAGATTGAACCATTATACCAAACAAAGCACGAGCTTCTCTCAACTTCTTCTCTTCACACAAAACATAAATCAACCAAGTATGACTAATCGAACGAGGCCAAAAATCAACAGCAGCCATATCTTTAACCACTTTAACAGCTTCCATACTCAATCTAGAGTAACAGAGACATTGAAGCAGAGTTTCATAAGCATCTCTATTCGGATAAATCCCATCCTTCTGCATTTCAAACATCAGAGCCAAAGCATCAACAGGTCTTTCACTTTCACATAGACCCTTAAGCAGAGTACTATACATAACTTGATCTGGCTCGCAGTTCGATTCCTCAAACAAATCTATAGCAGACTCAATCTCTCCTGCTTGGATATGAGACTTCATTAAGATAGTGAAAGTCACATGGTTTGGAACAATGCCTTGATTATGCATTGATTCAAGATGGCTATAAGCTTCATCTAGTCTTCCTGCAGTGCAATAACCGGTTATGATCGCGTTGTGGAGGTATAAGTTGGGGGTTAGTGTCTTCTTTACTTTCTTGATCACTTCCATTGCAAAGGTTCTTGATCCATAGTTGCAGACAGAAGATGGGACTGATATAGGATTTGTCTGAAGAAGACGTTGAAGAAGCTGTTCTTTACCCGGTTCAAGAACAACTTGTGTCTCCCTCTTTCGTGCCATAGCTCTCCATAAACCGGTAAGCAAGGTGATGTACGCGATGTGATCATGTTTAGTTTCTCCCATTAAACCAAACAATGTAAAAGAAAACTTGAAATCTCCCTTCTTCAAGAAATGACCGATGAGTGAAGTATACAAGACAACGTTTGGAGATAACCCATCTTCAAGCATCTTGTCTAGATACTGACATCCTTTCTCGATCATACCGGTCTTGACAAACCCACTGATCAATACCGTGTAAGTAAATGAGCTAGGCCGGACAAAAAGTTTGACAACTTCTTCAACTAACTCATTAGCTTCATCAATTCTTGAATTTCTTGCATAAGCATTGATCATAATCATGTAAGCAATCTCATCAGGTTGGATCCCAGACTCAAGCATCTTGGCAAAGGTCTCTTCCGCCTCGATAACTCTTCCCTGTCTGCCAAGAGAACCAATGATTGAACTGTAGATAGAGACTGTTGGTCTTAAACCAAGCTCCTCCATTACATCTATAACAGCAAATGCAGCTTCTCTGTCATTATTCTTGCATAACTCATTCACCACTATCAAATACGTATCAGGATCCGGAACAAACCCCCATTCTTGAATAATATTCACTAATGAACCCAAATCTTTGATAACACCTTCTTGAAATAGACATTTGATCACTGAGTTGTATGAGAAAGGTAAGGGTGTGCAGCCTAGATTGACCATTTTCTCGATACGAGATAAAGCAGATGTAAAGTTTCTTTGTGAACACAAAGCAGTTGTGACAACGGCAAGTCCCTCAGCAGCTAGTTTCACATTCTTTCTAGCAACCTCCTCAAGCAAAGATTCAACCTTTAGCTCAAGGTTATCAACAACCGGCGGAGTAATCCCACATCCATTATCGACAATGGCTTGTAAGATAACCATAGCGTACTTAAGCTCATGGTATTTTGGAAGCATCTTCAAGAGTACAAAGTAAGTGATATGGTCAGGGACAACCCCGTTGTCTAACATCTTCATCAACAAGCTAAGAGCTTTATCCAATCCGCCCTTCTTGTAAAACGCAGATATAAGATTTGTATAACAATGGACGTTGTTGGACATATCTTCAACCCCTGTGCTGTTCTCGAATAGCTTCAAAGCATAATCCACATTCCCTTCCTTGCAGTAACTACCGATCATTATATGGTATGTGAAAACATTCAAACACACTCCCTTTTTGATCATTTGACTAAACATAACCCGCCCTTTGTCCAGCATACCTAACTTCATGAACCCATGAATCAAAGTGTTGAAAATATAAGTGTCAAGCTCACATCTATTCTCAACCATCCGTAAGTAAAGCCGCATGGCCATTGCCATATTATTGTCCTTGCAATACTCTTTCATCAAACAAGTGTACATAACCTTATCCACAAAGTAACCATCAGCTTCAATATGATCAAACAAAGCTTCAGCTTCAGCAGCACATCCTCTACTACAAAAACCGTAAAAGAGAGACTTATATAGATTGATTGGCAGAGGCATTCTTGTCATCTCACATAGAGTATCTAACATCCCAATTGCTTCATCCAAGTGACCATGATTACACAAACCTTTAAATAATCTCTTACAACACCAAAGCCATAAACCACTGCCTCTTGACTGGACTTGTACAAAGTATAGATACGCCTCGAGAAATTGTTCTTGATTACAAAGCTCATCAACTACTAAGCTAGATGCGTTGATACTAGGAACATAACCAGAAGCTAGAACTCTATCTAAATGTCCTCTAGCCTCATCAAATCTCATTAACTTAACCAAACAAAGAACCATTGAATTCAAAACAGATGAATCAGGAACAATACCATCTTCGAGTACACGTTGATTGTAGAAAGTTTCAGCTAATCCCGGCTGACCCATCTCCGTAAGCTTCCTTATCAATGCGCTGTAGCAACATGAGTCGAGTTCTATTCCGTTATTAACTGCAAAATCCGCAACTGAAGCTGCCTCTGAAATCGAAGAGGAACTATCAATAACACGGCGAGTAACTTCCCGAGCAGAGTCTGCGAGTCCTCGTCGGCCAAGGTTAACAATCAACGACAAACATCGGGACCGGTGGTCACTCGAAGTGGAGACTGAAGGTTCCGATGGAAGAGCGCAAGTCGTCGCCTTTCTCGATTTCAATAAGCGATAACATAAACCCTTCGCCTTTAACATCGTCTACAAATCTCAGGGTTTCCCAATTGAAAGCCTGTTCTTCGATTTCACGAATTCACAAGTTACAGAATCGAAGTAAAGCATCTTACTTTACTTTATAGTATAGTTACTAAGGAAAGGGTGAAGCTTTGAAGAGATTAGTTAAGAATCAACGGCGGCAACTGGGTTGATTGAAGTAGGACGACGAGTGGCAAAGCGCGGGTTTTGAAACAGTGGCCTAAAACCCTCGTCGTCGTCTCTGTTAATTGGTTTAATGCATAAACCGGTAAATTTGGTCCAATCGGTTTTTGAATGTAAACCAGATTTTATAGTTGCCAAACCCATCTCCAACTAGAATTTTATATACAGCATAACTCTATAAATTAATATTTAATAAATTTATAACATAATTAGTTAATAAATTTATTCGATTCTAAAATATTTTTAACTTAATTATCATTTTATAGATTAATAACATTTTAAATTTTAATGTCATTAGTTTCTAAAACTTTTATTGTACAGAAAGATCAAAATTTTAAAAATAATATTTTAATATTTTAATTTAATAAAATAGTAGTTATAAAAATATGTGATGTAAATTTAATAAATATTGCAATAATCTAAAAAAAATCATAGAACAACATATGATAATCTTTTTTTTTAACTACCAATAACTTTATTAATTCAAATCATTTGTTATAAATCGGAGCAAGAACCGCGGACAAATATGGTATAACATATATGTATCATTCATAACAAGGGCATATTTAGCTAGAGCATCTGCTGAAGCATTCCCTTCGCGACTGCGATATAGTACTCGGCATTGTAAAAATAGTTGTAACCACGCTCTAATTGTGTCGATGTAATGCTTGAGTTTCAGGTTCAGGGTCGGAGAATTAAGTAACCGGATAACCGTTTGACAATCTCTTTCAAATTCAATTTTATTTAATCCCAAAGACCAACATGATTGAAGCGTCCAAATAAATGCCGTACATTCTGCCTCTCTAGCAGTTGATCGTCCTTGAAATTTACCACATCCAGCTTCCAATAAGGTTCCTGTATCCGTGCGGACTAGCCATCCAAGACCTGAGTTAGTAGGATAATCTATATAGGTCATGTTCTTTTAACAGCCGCATGCGGCCAAAAAATTAACACAGACTTTTGGCTTAGTATCAGACGCAGCTCCAAAACTACATGTAAAAAAGGAAAGGATTTGACGCTGGATTTGGTTCAAGCAGCCGTCAGACAAAGCTGCGGCACCGGAAAAACAGTAAAACGTGAACAAACCTGCATGTAATTAAAACGCAGCGGCAGAAAACAGTGAGATGAACTCTGGTTTCACGTCTCCGGAGAATGACGCAATCAAAAACGCAGCGTTCATTAAACGAACATGACCATAGTCTATTTGTGTGTTTCATCAAATGATCAAATGTGTATGTATAAACCATATAAACTGTCTAAGTCTTAAAAGATAATTAATACAATCGACTCCATATTATATGAAGTATAATCATTCATTCCGGCCCTTAATTTGTTCTAATTTCGTAGTCATATGATTAGTAGCTATAATTATCATTATTAATAAGCATTTGAGGTGGCTCTAAAACAAGAGTCAATAAGAAGAAAAAAATGAAGGATTTCTCCATAATAATTTAGCATTAGGTGGGAACGTTGACAAGTTGTGGAGGAAACGTATTCACAAAGTGCAAATATATTTAGCACTAAAAAAATGCATGATTATTTTTGGTAATTATTTACACTTGAGCTTATTTTTAAGGGATAATTATATTATTTTACGACTCTTGTGCACGGGTGTTTTTTATACTTTAATGTAAGATGAACTCTCTTGTACTTAAAGACAGAAACTTTGATTGGTTTAAAGCTTACACAAATAAAAGAAGAACATATCACCGTTCCGAAAATGCTGCAATAATTTTTCTTCATTTTTTGCTATTTGATGCATGTCATTATGTCTATAACATGATTATCGAATAGAAATTGATATCATACCGACATTGCATTGGGAAAAAATGGTTAATGAATACACTAGAAATAAAGGGTCAATCATGCCTCCTCTAACACACTCTAAGATCTAAGTTTTGTACTATATAATAAGATATATATATTATGAGTTGCTTTAATAAGACAAAATTAAACTCTAATGTACCCTATGCTTTTAATCTTTTTGTCGTCATACCCTTATAGGCTTATATGACCATGAATACATTTTGGTGGAGGAATGAATTCTGCATAACTCCACAATCAACCAATCATTTTCAAGAAATCATACAAATTCACACCTCATCATTTTTTCTTTTCTTGTTTTGAGTTTCTTTCAAATATGTAATTATAAATTATAAATAGTTTTTAGAGATTGATAAAAAAAAAACTGGTTTCTAGAGAGTGATCTTGTTTTAAAAATGTTTTTTAATTAAGTAGGTTTGCCGGTTTTACTTTTCTTAAAAACATTAAAACATCGGTTTTCTGTTTCTATTTTGGTTTTATTTTCATGTTTTCAATATTGTGTTGATAATTATTATTTGTATTTCGTCTATATATGTAGACTTTGATTCTATTATTTTAATTAAAAAATCCGATAAAAATGTTTGTCATTTTTACCAACAAAAGAAACTGTTTACCACTAATTAATTAAACATCCAAGCATTTTTCTACGTAAAATGAATTCATCAGATAATATACTAAATTAAGGGTTTACCGTCAAGTGATAAGGAAAAAAAATTAGAATGTTAATACATTTCAAATTCGATCAACCTCTGTGAAACTAAAACACATTTTTTGAACACCTACATGCATATAAGTTCATTGCTTTCAGCCCATATGAATAGATCTATTCATGTATTACACTTTCTCTTAAAAATTAATTTGAATTTTTTCATAGATTTGGGATATCCTATATTAATAATAATAAAAAAAGATAATATACTAAATCATCCTTCTGCAAAACCAGAACCATTTACTATTAAATATCGCTTTGGTCTTTATCAAAACATGCTTATTTTTTGTTATTAATACTTTTATACCACTGGAGAAACACTCAAACACATGATGAATTCAAAAGAGAAAAGAAAACAAATGGTTGCATTACATTTGCAACAAATACAAACCCTTTAAAAAAAAAAAAAAAAAAAAAAAAAAAAAAAAAAAAAAAAAAACAAATACAAATTCAATACACGTGTCATGTATGCGAGGTATCATCCAATGAAATATGGATCGGTGTATATATAGAAACATTAGTACACACACTCTCTCTCTCGCACGAGTATCACGTGTAGCTCATTACTTTGGGCCCCATAAAATGATAGCGGGTCCACTACGGCCCACTCATTAGACCGGAAAGAACGGTGGTTCGTTGGCGATGGCTGACTTGACAGTGGCTAGGACCATGCCGGGTCCAATCATATTGTTGAAAGTGGGACCAGCCCAGCGGCTTCAACCACAAGATAAATGGGTGTGACTTTACCGGTTAGGATCGAACCAGCTTAACCATTTGCTCTTCAAGCTCGGTTTGGGAACAGAAAACGTGTGATATGATGGTTTCGTTTGTATAACTGTCACTTTCTCAGTTAACTTAGCAATGTATTCAGTACAGTCGGTTTGTCGGTCCCATCATCCAATGAGATATTCAGAATTGGTAAAAAAGAAATTGTAAAATGGTTTTCTTTTTCATATAGAGCCAACTTTCAACTTATATATTTAATTTAAAACATATATTTTTTTTTTACAAAAAACATAGGGTCTAATTGGTGAAGTTATAATAAAAACGTTAGAAGCTTACCGCTTTATTTGTTACCAATCACGAAAACGTTATAAAAACTACAATAAAAACAATTATTTTCAGTTTTTGTTACTGTTTTTGCTAACAGCTTTTACCAACAATTTCACTTACATTTTTACACTATTCAGCCGCTTACCAGTTTCACTAACCGCTAATCTAACCGTTCCATTTTTGTTCATCAATGGGACCTATATATTTCATTTGCTCGTGACTTGCCCTGGATAGAGAAACCATTCCTTACAAACTTACATTGTCCGGTTTAACGATTCACACACTCTCTACCGGATTTGAATCTGAATATTGACATTTCAAAGATAATATGAATTACATATTAATTCATGTTACTCATAAATCAAAGCCCTAAATCAAAATCGAAGCTATGTTATTTTTATTTCGTTTGCCGTCATACAATTAAAATTTGTCTAGAGTGCATGAATATGTAAACAATATAAAACTACCACCCCAGTAAATGAGATAGCCATCCATAGTACGTAGGAATTACTCATGAAAATAAAGTGTTTATGTATATATATAGTCCATACTAAAATGATATTAAACTGCAGGAATAATCATAGTGTTTGCAAGTGGAGAGTTGGGGATAGAAGCGTACTGCTTAAGAACCACCTTTTCATTTTATTTTTATATATTGCTAGCAATTTTACAGGCAAAGGAGAAAATAAAAATGCCATGACTAAAAATAATATAAGGTCTAGCTTTAGGTCATAATATTTTAGGTCATAATATTTCACTATAGAATCTAATGATCCATATGATCCTCTAATTGCTCTGATCCTTGCTTTATATTCGAGAATAAATCTTAAAAAAAATGAGTGAAGTTTTGTTAAGTATAACTGTATATAGTTCTGTACGTTGGACGAAACCAAGAGTATCTACTCAACGAATGAAGGCTCATCAATAACGTGGTATTGATTCATATGACTTCGATGTATATATGATCACAAGAGAAGAAATAATGAGAGAGAAACACGAAGACTTGCCTATGGGCTATGGAGATGAAGCAAGATCTTTGAGTTAACTCAGAGAAGATCTATTGGTATACATTAGGGTTAGCCATTTTGAAGAATGCAAGATACTAAAAGAGACTAGGGATTTTTTTTGGGATTAATTTAGGATATTCTAAATCTATGAAAAAAGACTGAGACTAATTCCCAAAATGAAGTGTATCTCATAGATATACCTTCTTCCGAGTAATTAAATGGATCGAAAAGCGAGTGCACATATCTATGTGGATGTTGAAAGAAATGCGTTTTAGTTTCGCATAGCAAGGAGTTGGTGGCGTCCCAAGTTCGTCTCGTTAACACTTAACCAAAAGGCTTGGACAAAGACTAAGGTTTTTGGTAAGCAAATTCACAGTGTTACAACAGTTGTTCTTCAACTGATTGCAAAGTACAAGATTTTGGAGAGTTTAGAAATTGACCATTGTGTAATTAACCAATATGTTTTGACATTGTGTAATATATCTTAATTAGACAGATTTGTAAAAATAAAAATACAGTACATAGAGTTGAAACATTATAGCCTGTACAAAATTCTCCAATAAAATAGTGTATGTTGTATTGAAATTTGAGGATTTATCATCATAATCTTTGTTGCATGTTGTATGTAATGAACTAATTTTAAAATGTAAACCAAATCAGGAATTTATATATAAGTTAAAGGGGTAGAACGAGAAAAAACTAGAACTTTGCTGGGGACCAATGAGACTAAAGTGGGGCCAGCACCGAAGGCGATAAGGAGCTTTTTTTTCGCCGCGATGATGTTCCCTGTGTTATTACGTAACCACTCATGTCACGCCACGTTATTTTATTACTGAATTTCTTTAATTTACTTAGGTGTCAACAATTATTTTTTTGTTCTATTTCCCCCTCTTTATATTTTATAATATCACATAATTTAAGTTCACGCTCACCAAATAAAATACATCGACTCAAAAATATATATCCTACTAACTTTTGAAAGTTGATTAATCAATTTTTTTCCAACAGACGACAAAAACAACATTTTTCCAACAATTGATTAATTAGATTTAAAAGCTGTAAACCTAAATATTTTTGAATTTTATACGTAAGTAATGAACTAGTAAAGGATGTAAAGTCTTATAACGTTACGTACCGAGGTATATATGTTCATAAAAAAGCATTTATATCTATCAAGAGTAACTAAGACTGTAAGAGGCATTATACTATAAAACAATTAATACATTATATTAAGGTATTCAAAAGAACATGCGTATCAATTTCACCAAATGAATCTATCAACCAACATGAGCGACAAATATTATATTGTGTTATATGTGACAATCAACGTCAACACAAAAAGTAGGGATTGTTTAGTTCAATCCAAGAGTGTAGTGATATTTGAGTAACATCAACACGAGAGAAGAAGAGAATGGAGGTAAAAATAAAAAAGGTAAGAGTTTCAACTACTAATTTAATTGTTAATATGTTTAAATCGATCTTTTATATAATTGTTTGAATAGTTATAAGCAAATATTCTTAATTTTTTTTTTAGATCATTCAAAAATATAACGAGTGAGATAACAGAAAAGCTTGCACTTTTTTGGAATGGTATGCTCTCACCATTACCATCACTCGAGCCACAAATGTAATGCTTCTGGCTGCCACCGTTTGTGAATCCAACATCCATTTTCGGCATGTGAACTTACCTTCGTCTGATGGTCGGTTAATTAGTCTACGAGGTTCGAAAAGACTTATTTAGTGATCCAGCAATTACTATACAATATTTCTCCGTATTTTATCTTCACTAACACGGTACAAGATATTACTTTCCGATAGTTTATACATCATTTAACTGTTACAACTCAAATATATTTAACTCTTTAATTTTCTTTAGACCAAATAATAAACACATTTTATAACATAAATAGCCAAATCATCTATTTTAAATCTTTTCTAATACCATAAATCTAGATGTTACAAAAAAAATGACTATATTACAGTTACAATGATCAATTATTTTGTTCATATAATTAAATGGAAGTAGTTTATTTGAAAAATGTCGCATTCAATAGTTGGTAGAGATAGTTCTAAAAAGATCACATTACTTCTCAAACACACACACACATAGAAAGTGAAAACTTATGCAACACTTCAGGTAGAGAGAGGAAGACAGTGATAGCTTAGTTATAATTAAAGACCCCCCAAAATCCAAATAGAATCTTCTGTTAATAAAAGTATAGAATAAAAAAATCACATAAATTTATAAAATAAAAAGAACATTTCCTTTTGCATCATGAGAGTTTTTGTCTCTGTTTACATTTGATATGCCTATAAATATGTGTACATATAAGCCTAGAGAATCCACCATTATCGGAAGTCTTTCATGATCTCAACATAAACAAGACAAAACGCTTTTGTCTCTTTGTCTAAAATCTACGAGAGGAACCAAGAGATCAAGAAGAAAAAACAATCGAATATTCTTATAAATCTTGCATATATAAGAAGAAGATTCAAGTAAGTTTATTTCAGAGAACCATCTGTGATATATAGTTTCCATGGTGTTACAAAATGTTATATAGTATCACAAATATTTTACTTTCGTGATGTTACAAAATGTTTTTTCTCCTTCTTAATAACATTTTCATCAAATATAGTGCACAAAATGGGGGAAAGAATTAAAAGGTGGGAAGTAATAATAGGTTCACTCACGCAGATTATGGAAAGTTAACTACTAGTTTAAAACCATGCATGTCATGATTCTTGTTTTTTTTTTGTAACATTTATGTATATAACTTTGTTCAATCGAGATATTATGACTGAGAGTATTCAAACGTAACATTTTTTCATAAAAAATCATAATGAAATGGATCAAATATTTACTTTAATGATAATTACGTCTGTGGAAAATTAAAGACACATCTCTATGTGACTATGTCGATTTACTTGAATATTTGATCTCACATTAATTAATTACATTCATATTTCAGAAAATATAATAACAAAAGGATCAAATGGAGAGTCTCTCACAGATTCCTCCCGGTTATAGATTCCATCCAACCGATGAAGAACTCGTTGACTATTATCTTAAGAAGAAAGTTGCATTCCCGGGAATGCAAGTTGATGTTATCAAAGATGTTGATCTCTACAAAATTGAGCCATGGGACATCCAAGGTATGCATGCATTCCAACATTTTATTTCGATTTCATTAGTAAACTCACAATAGAAATACTAGTTGTTAAATAGTAATTCACATCTATAGTCACCAAATGTGTGGTAGCTTAGTGGTAATCACGTCCGGTCCAATGGGTAAACAAGAGAAGTGGTCGATTACGGTTTAAAAGTTTTAAACATTAATTTTAAAAGATTTTTTTTTCTAATTTAGATGTGCGTAAGACCCAACAAATTTTTCAAAAACATTGAATCGGGTCTTAACACAAAATAATTGGTTTTTTTGTGCCCGAAGTTTAAATCCATGTTAATAGAAAAAAGTATTATTTAAATCGAAATATCGAAAGACTGATTTTTGAGCTTATGAAAGGTTATGAGTGTAAGGTTCAGAATTTCCATTAAAAAGAAAATTCACATCTTATAGTCGATAATGTTTTTTTTTTTTTTTTGATATACAGAGTTATGTGGAAGAGGGACAGGAGAAGAGAGGGAATGGTATTTCTTCAGCCACAAGGACAAGAAGTATCCAACAGGGACACGAACCAATAGAGCAACGGGCTCAGGATTTTGGAAAGCAACAGGTCGAGACAAGGCCATATACTCAAAGCAAGAGCTTGTCGGGATGAGAAAGACTCTTGTGTTTTACAAAGGTCGAGCCCCAAATGGTCAGAAGTCCGATTGGATAATGCATGAATATCGTCTAGAAACCGATGAAAATGGACCACCTCATGAGGAAGGATGGGTGGTTTGTCGTGCTTTCAAGAAGAAACTAACGACAATGAATTACAACAACCCAAGAACAATGATGGGATCATCATCATCCGGCCAAGAATCAAATTGGTTCACACATCAAATGGATGTTGGTAATGGTAATTACTACCATCTTCCTGATTTAGAGAGTCCAAGAATGTTATCATCATCATCATTACATCATAATGATAATGATCCATATGGTGTTGTACTAAGCACGATCAATGCTACACCAATGCAACGAGATGGTGAAGGTGACCATGGTCTTATGATTACTAATGATGATGATCATATGATTATGATGAACACAAATGATGATCATAATGATCAAGTGATGGATTGGCAAACTCTTGATAAGTTTGTTGCTTCTCAGCTAATCATGAGCCAAGAAGATGAAGAAGTTAACAAAGACCCATCTGATAATTCTTCTAATGAAACATTTCATCATCTCTCTGAAGAACAAGCAACAATGGCTTCTATGAATGCATCTTCATCTTCTTCTCAATGTTCCTTCTACTCTTGGGCTCAAAATACACACACGTAAGATCCATCCTCAAAACGTGTGTGAATCCGAACGTCTAATATATATAATTAATTGAGGCTCATACTTATTGATTACGTTACATCATATGCATGTCTTACCGATTACTAATTATAATATTTATACAAAATTGTTTATTTATTATGTATACACTATAGTTTTTTTTTTGTCAACCGATGTAACTTTCTACTTTTGTGAAATATATAAACGAAGACTATAATTATTTCTAATTATGCTTATGTACTTATGTTAAGCAAACACAAACCAAGAAAACAGAGTCTACAAGTTTGGGAATAAAACACAAGACACTAAGAATACACAAGAGACAAGATTCGAAGCAAGCCTGAGCATTTTAACCTGGATCCGAGGATCCGACCCAGAACCGACCCAAAACAGCTTCTGAATGTCGTACACATAGTCATGGGCGGAGGCAAAGAGAGAGGAGGGGGGTCAGTTGACCCCACCTCATTAAAAAAAATATATTTTTCCTTTAGATAAAAATACAATGACCCCATAGACAAAAAATATTGACCCCATAAAATTAATCAAAAAACATAAAAAACGAAAATTTACTATAGCAAATAGATTTTAAGATTCGTTTTATAAAAATTTGGACCCATAAATTTAAGCCCAAACATAAAATAATCTATAAAAAATATATGGTTTTAAATAAATACTAATTAGCTTTGTTTATATTTTTAAAATATAAATTAAGCAAAAACCTAAAAACAACCCTCTTTTACTTTTCGTCCACAACTCTCTTTCACTTTTCTTCTAACATTTTTCCCACTCACCATTCACACCGATTGAATTCAGGTTAAATTCTTTTTATATTTGTATTATACTTTAATCATTTGATTATGATGTATTTGTTTTATTAAATTGTGTCGATTTTGATTCACAGAAAATTTAGAGTTTATGTTTATGATCTATAAATTGAATATTTTCAACATTTCTTTTTTCTTTTTACTTATCAAATGATTAATGGATTGATTTGTAAAAAATAAATCTCCAACAATGATATTTATTTAAATGACTTGCCATATGATCTCGGAAAAGAAAATGAATACTAGAATATCAACTTAATTCAGAAATGAGATACTACACCTCTATTTGATTTATAGGTTTATGAAGCTAGTTTCGACTTTGCATGTTGCTATTACAACTATTGATAAATGTTTTTAGGAATAGAGATTGTTAAAAATAGCTTTTCAAAATTGTATCGGTAATCAGTTTAAATGATTATTTTATTTATTAAAACGTAAATATAACAAATGTAACAAATACAATGTGATTAAAAGGTTAGATGATTTTAGAGTACATTTATATTTTCCAGGAACTTCTATTTTCTTAAATATTGTCTGCCCCGGTATAAAAAAATTCTGGCTCCGCCACTGCACATAGTTCCATCATTCTTCTTATGTTTCAAGCATCTGCACAATCTAAGTCATTCTCTATACGATGTCTTTGTGGATCATATTGTTTGGATTACATATAAACTGATAAAACACAACACATTAAGAATATACAAGAGACAAGATTCAAGGTAGGTTTTGGCATTTTTATTTGAATCCGAAGACTCGATCCGGAACCGACCCAAAACAACTTATAGATCTTAAGTATCTAGAATCGAAGAATCGTAAAAACCGAACCGAGGGACTGAACGCCCAGGCTAGGGGTAAGCGGGATCAACTCTCTTTTTGTTACACGTATTATACAACTGCCTCACGCCCAGTTAAATGGGCTATAACTTAATTACCATGGCCCATTTAAAATTATTCAGAATGACTGGGCCTCACAAACCCATAATATATTTAGGGTTTTCATTCCATGAGTCTTTATACTTAAGGTTAAAATTTAGCTTTCTGTTGCTTTTCCTTCCTCGCGCCGTCGTCGTCTCTCAGGTTACTTCACTTTTGAGTTTTTAAGTTTAACTGAATCTATCGGAAAATTTTGTTTGTGTGATCAATCGGCTCGTGACTTTGCAGCAGCAGAAGAAAAAGAAAGAAATCATGGCTTATGCAGCAATGAAGCCAACAAAGGCTGGTTTGGAAGAGCCACTCGAGCAAATTCACAAGATCAGGATCACTCTCTCCTCAAAGAATGTCAAGAACCTAGAGAAAGGTGTTTAGATCTCTTCCTTTGTTATTTCAATGATCTAATCGTCTCATTTCAGCAATCACCTTGGTTCATTATGTTATGATTATGATCAGCTGTCTAAGTCCATAGAGAATTATGAGGGTTTATACTGTAGATGAATCAATTAGCCAATGCGTAAAGGTTGTGGCTTTGATTCAAAAATAAGATTTTGATGATTTGGGTCAAACAGTGAAGCAGTGTTCTTGTTGTTGTTCGTGTAGTGTGTGCTGATTTGGTTCGTGGAGCTAAGGACAAGAGACTTAGAACTAAGGGACCAGTGAGAATGCCCACCAAGGTTCTTAAGATCACTACCAGAAAAGCTCCTTGTGGTGAAGGTATTTATATAATTACTTTGTCTGTGTTTATTAGCCTTGACAAGCACTAGAGCTTAGGTTTAGGTCTTAGAACAAGAGAATAAGCTCGTTGCTTTGGTTTCTCTTGACATTGCTTAAACTCTTCATCATTGTTTTTTTAAACAGGAACCAACACATGGGACAGATTTGAACTCAGGGTTCACAAGCGAGTGATTGATCTTTTTAGCTCTCCTGATGTGGTCAAGCAAATCACTTCCATCACTATTGAACCTGGTGTTGAGGTTGAGGTCACCATCGCTGACTCTTAGATTTCATTTTGTTTTGTTATCGGAATCCCTGCTAGAAAAAATCTCTTACTTTCTTTCTGGTTTGAGTGTACACTTCTGTCTCTCTGGTTGATTTGGATCAAACCAATGTTTTGTTGTGAAACTTTAGCTCTTGTGTTTTCTTAGTTGAGATTTTGTCTTATCCGGTCTTTATTTTCATCTATGAAGATATCTATTAGTTAATTTGTAATATATGGTAATTTTATAGCTGTAATGCGGAAGAACGGACTGAAAAAACTGTAACCGAAACTGATCCAAATTTGGTTAATTCCGAATGATTTCTAAATTTTCATATTTGAAAAAACTAATTTAGCTTTTACTTTTAGGTATTAAAATTCTAGTTCCTAATACATTTACAAATTTACTAGAACAAGATTATTTGATTTTTGAAGAACAAAAGATGAAAAGTTACAATTTTTTATGTTATCAAAATCAAGACAATTTATTATTTGATATAATTTTAATAAATCTTCTTATATAACTATCAGCAATGGTGGCGGTTGGTAAACACTAAAAAGTTTGGTCCGTCGTTTTTTTTGGTTTGGTCTGCATACGATTTGTTTGTGGCTGTTTAGCTTTGGTTAGATTGTACCCGCAGTTTTATGTTTTGTGCTTGATAGTAGATTTCGGTTTGCTACTTTGTGTATAAATTGTCTCCGGAGATTGCCGTTTAATCGTCGGGTTTTGGTTTTCGTATCGGAATGTGATAGACGGTTTTACTCTTATTTGTTTGTATTTCAAAAATATATTCGATTCCGCTAATAAAATGTAGAAATATTCTAGTGAAAAAAAACTATCATCAATCATCACTTGTTTAATAACTATCTTCTTATATAACACCAAGCATCTTAAACTATTTATTAAATTACAATTTTATTTTAACGCTATTTCAGAATATTTTTTATAAATTATTATTTTACAAATTACTAATATATTATAATCTTAATATTCATAATTTATATATATACCGTGTTTTTAAATGTAAATCTAATTTTAGTTCATGGATTGACTTAATTTATACCTTTTTCTCTATAAAAAAATATCTAGTTCAACTATTTACAATGCATTTTCTAAAGCTGATATTTATGTTCCAACCACCATAAATTAAGTCTATTAGCAACCAAGAGAAAGGTGCATCTGATCTAATTTGTTTCAGTTTATTTACAAATAATAATTATCCAACTTAGCATGAGTCACGAAAAGGATGCATGACATTATCACCTACGTATATGTAAATTAAAATAGCAGAGACGCATTTTAAGAATCGATTTAATATATACTTGAGAGGTCAAAATGTTTATGAAAAAAAAACTGATAAAATAAAAGTGGTAGTAAGCGGTAGTTGACATTTAATTCTAGTTTGCAAAGTAAATTAATATTTATATTAATATAATAGGAGTGCAAATTCCGAATGACTAAGAAAAATAATAAATCACATGGAAAAAGATTTGTGAAATCTTTTGGCGGTGCACTAGAAAAGCAGGAACATGACTGTCTTCTGTTGTAAAAATACTACATGAACCACAATAGCATTTAATTTTATTTATTTAAAATAGTTGGTAGTTTTATCCATTGAAGAGATCATTAGACAATTAGTTTAATTGTCAACGCTTAATTCATATGTAATTTGGTTAGTAAGCCAACGTCGATTGCATGCAGTCGCTTTCTATTTGACTTCCACTCCCTTATTATATGTAAATCAAATCATTGACAAGTAATCGTATGTCAAACCGCCCTTTCTAATATATTATCATTGAAACGAATATTTTTTCCTAGAAAACGCCTCTTCAAATGTGGATGAGATTCTAATAATATATATGATTCATGATATAAAATCACAAGCTGTTCCTGCTGATTCTTAATATTTCTAGTATATCATATCTTTGAGTGTTACGTTATCATATGATAATATAAAAATATTTTTCTTCAAAACAACTTGGAAAGTTTAAGAGCCATGCTGGTATAGATAAATAAAAACCTAAAACATAACTAATTCTTGGTGGTTGGTGATTCCTAATGAGTCAAAGTTAAGCTCAATATTTTTTTTTAAAAAAATTGGAGTCCTACACTAAAACTTAGACTAATTCTCGAAGCCTATAGAAATTTGAGTTTTTTTTGCCATAGAAAAGTTTACAAATGATCAAATAAAATAATTAGATCGTTTACAAAAAAAAAAAAAAATAATTAGATAATTTCATATTTGAATAGAATTGATCCATAGCATAAACCAATATGACTGAATCTTCCACAAGTAAATATTATCGTATTAAGTGTTAACGGCTCTTTCCTTCTCTGTGAATATGCTGTATATTCTCCTTCCTAGATTATAGCTATAGTCTCTGTATAAATGTATATGATACTCAATCAATAATGATCATCATTCCTTTTACAATAACATGGTATCAGAGCCATTTAGGGTCTGATTTTTTTTTTTCCTTCGCCGCCGGCAACAATCTTCTTCTCCTCCGATATTTTTTCTGTTTTCTTCTTCTTCTTCTCATCATCTCCTCTAATACTCTAATCTCTATCAATGGCATCTGAATCTACTGTTGAGAGAACTTCTGTTTTTAATTCCCAAGATCCCCAAAGCACTCTTCTCTCCGTGAATATGTCGAGCGTCACAAAATTGACGACTCAAAACTATTTGATGTGGGGACGTCAGGTTCGTGCTCTTCTTGAAGGCCATGAGTTACAACAGTTTATTGATGGTACTGGCGACATACCACCAGCCACAACCGTTGTCGATGGTGTGTCAGTCCCAAATCCTGTGTATGCTCCATGGAGACGTCAAGACCGCCTTCTGTACAGTGCCATCATCGGAGCTATTTCACTTCCGGTCCAATCTGTGGTTTCCAGTGCTGCCACAACCAGAGAAGTCTGGGATACTCTAGCTGATACGTTTGGCAAGCCATCGCGAGGACATATCCAGCAATTGAAGTATCAAATCCGCACCTGCTCGAAGGGAACAAAGACGATCAGCGAATACCTGCGATTGATTAAGAGCAAAACCGATGAGCTGGGTCTTCTGGGCAAGCCGATGGATCCAGAAGACATCACTGAACAGGTACTAGCTGGTCTCCCTGACGAGTATAAGCCCGAGATAGATGCGGTTAATGCTAGGGATAAGCCGATCTCCTTCTCTGAGTTACACGAGCGCCTGCTCAATCGTGAAGCCATGGTACTGTGCAATGATTCTGCACCAGTCACACCAATCGTTGCTCACGCTACTGACACTCGCCCACGACAGTACCAGAACCAGAATCGTCAGCAACAGACCTCTCAGCCACGTTCTGGTTCACAACAACACCGATTCTCCAAGCCTTATCTCGGTCGCTGTCAGGCTTGCGGTGTTCAAGGACATAGTGCCAAGTATTGTCCAGACTTCCGCATTGTCAAAGGATCTGCTTCCTCGCCGCAATGGTCAGCCCACCAGCCTACTTCTCAGCCGTGGCACACTCCAAACAACCATCAGCAATGGCAGCCTCGCGCAAACGCTGCCATGTTGTCTGATCCATCAACCTGGCTATTCGATAGTGGTGCATCTCACCACATGACCTCGGATTTGGCCAACCTCTCGCTTCACAATCCATATTCAGGAGGCGACGATGTACTTCTAGGCGATGGCTCTGCCTTGCCGATCTCGCACACTGGTTCAATTTCTCTTCCCTCATATACTAAACCATTCTTTCTCAACAATGTTTTATGTGTTCCTTCTCTAGACAAAAACTTAATATCTGTTTTTCAACTGTGCAAAGCTAATGATGCTGCTGTTATTTTTACACCAACATACTTCCAGGTGAGAGACCTCCAAACGGGAACACTACGTCTGGAAGGCAAACCTGATAATGGAACTTATGTTTGGCCAGCTAATACTCATACAAGGCCTCCTTCTCTTGCTTTTGCTTCTGTTGCTAAAACTACATTAACGGATTGGCATTTACGTTTAGGCCATCCTGCTTTTACTATTCTTCGAAAAATTGTTTCAGATTTTGATTTACCTCTTGCTTCTAAAAGTTTACTTGCTCATCCTTGTTATGCTTGCTCAATTAATAAAATGCACAAGTTGCCTTTCAAACACTCTACTCTCAAGTCTTTGCATCCTTTAGATATAATTTTCTCGGATGTATGGACATCTCCAATACATTCCGTTGATGGTTTTAAATATTATGTAATTTTTGTCGACCATTTTACTCGATATATTTGGTTATATCCTTTAAAAAGAAAATCTCAAGTCCTTGATGTTTTTACTTCTTTTAAAAGTTTAGTTGAAAACCGTTTTTCACAAAAGATACGTACGTTGTATACCGACAATGGGGGTGAATTCATTGGTCTTTCAAAAATTTTATCGACTAATGGTATTTCACACATGACAAGTCCTCCACATACACCTGAGCACAATGGCATTGCTGAGCGACGTCACCGACATATAGTCGAAACTGGACTCGCTCTCATGTCGCATGCCTCTGTGCCTAAGTCGTATTGGACGTTTGCATTTGCCACAGCAGTCTATCTTATTAATAGAATGCCCACAGCAAATTTGTCTTTCCAAACCCCATTTCAGCTTTTAACCGGAACAACACCCAATTTTAATAAACTTCGCATCTTTGGGTGTTTATGTTTTCCATGGATAAAGCCATATGCATCTCATAAATTAGATGCTCGCTCGACACCATGTGTCTTCCTTGGCTATTCCATCACACAAAGTGCGTATCTATGCCTTGATCGATCAACCTCTCGTATTTATACTTCACGGCATGTACTCTTTCATGAGTCGATTTTTCCTTTCTCAACTATAGCTGAAATACATGAACAACAGAATGATTCAGATCTGACAATCTCATCTCACCCAACTATTTCTGTTGTTAGACCGTTTACTATATTACAGGAACATCCTCCGGTGATGCAACATGTCTCTTCTGCAAGTCATGAACCATCACCAGCGCCATCCGGGACACCACTCTCTTCGCCTCCAGAACCGCACAACATCCCACCTCCGGCTGTTGTTGCTTCTCCACCAGCAAACGTTGTACCTGTCCAACCTGAAGCATCACAGACCTTCCCACCACCGACTGTTGCTGCTTCTTCACCCGCAGAAGTTGTAACCGTCCAACCTGCAGCTAAGGCTCCACTACGTGCGAGCACGAGAACTCGGAAACCTGTTGAGAAATTAAATCTGCATACCACTGTTTCGACACCACCCATGACGCCACCCAAGACTGTTACCGAGGCCCTCAAATGCCCATATTGGCGGAAAGCCATGACTGAAGAAATTGATTCTCAAATTAAGCAACATACATGGGATCTAACTAATGTTGCTCATACTTCTAATGTTGTAGGTTGTCGCTGGATCTTCACCATTAAACGGAAAGCTGATGGAAGCATCGATCGATACAAAGCTCGATTGGTTGCAAAGGGGTATACTCAACGGCCAGGAATTGATTACCATGATACCTTCAGCCCCGTGGTGAAGCCTGCAACAATCCGCATTGTTCTCAGCACAACAACCTCTCGCCATTGGTCTCTGCGCCAACTTGACGTCACCACTGCCTTCCTACAAGGACACCTCGCTGAAGAAGTCTTCATGGCACAGCCACCGGGCTTCGTAGATGCAGATAATCCCACAGCTGTATGTAAGTTGCGTAAGGCCATTTATGGACTTAAGCAAGCCCCGCGGGCATGGTACAACGAGTTAAGGAATTTCCTACTTACTGCTGGATTCAAGAATTCCCTAGCTGATGCTTCTTTATTCATCTACAACAAGGACGACATCCTCTTATACATGCTGGTCTATGTCGATGATATCGTCATCACTGGAAACAGCGACACACACATAACCCGGTTTATCGCAACTCTCTCTCAACGTTTTTCCATTAAAGACTTAGGCGATCTATCATATTTTTTGGGTATAGAAGTTGTTCGTACTACTCATGGTTTGCATCTTACTCAACACAGGTACATTGTAGATCTCCTCCAACGCAGTCGGATGACTAATGCAAAGCCAATTTCGACTCCAATGTGTCCAAATACAACACTCTCGATCGATTCCGGGCAGCAACTCGACACTCCGACAGAATATCGAGCAATCATTGGAAGCTTACAATACCTCTCACTCACTCGACCCGATATTTCGTTCGCGGTTAACAAGCTCTCGCAATTTATGCACAGGCCTACGTCAGAACACTGGACTGCAGCAAAGCGCATACTCAGATACCTTGCGGGAACAATCAACGAGGGGATTTATTTCTCAGCAAACAATCAACCAATACTCCATGCCTACACAGACGCTGACTGGGCTGGAAATAGGGATGACTATACATCCACGGGAGCATACATTGTCTATCTCGGACGTCACCCTGTTGCTTGGTCCTCAAAGAAACAAACTGGTGTTGCACGATCATCAACAGAGGCAGAATATCGGTCCGTTGCTTCTACGGCTGCGGAACTCTGTTGGATACGCTCGCTCATGTCTGAGCTACAGCTCACAATACCACAAATGCCAGTCATCTATTGCGATAATATAGGAGCCACGTACTTGGCCGCCAATCCCGTATTCCATTCACGCATGAAGCATATTGCTCTTGATTATCATTTCGTTCGCGACCAAGTACAATCAGGCCACGTCCGTGTCTCCCACGTCTCAACTCATGATCAACTGGCGGACGCACTTACAAAACCCCTGCCTCGACCACGGTTTGAAGGCTTGCGGGTCAAGATTGGACTCTCCTCCGGCCGTCCATCTTGAGGGGGTGTATTATCGTATTAAGTGTTAACGGCTCTTTCCTTCTCTGTGAATATGCTGTATATTCTCCTTCCTAGATTATAGCTATAGTCTCTGTATAAATGTATACGATACTCAATCAATAATGATCATCATTCCTTTTACAATAACAGTAAAAACCAATAGACTACAACAGTTAATAAGGTTCAAAATTTGCTACTGTCATTTCAATCATAATAAATTATTACTGATGTTGTAAATTGTAAAAATAAACAGATTTTTCAGATATTAGTATGATATTTTCTGTTATGAAAAAAAGGAAATATGCATGATTTGTGATATGGTTTGTGTGACAGTTGGAACTATTAGTTGTCATTACTCCAAGTAAAAGTAAGATGAGTAAAGATTAGACAGTTGACAAGTAATTAGCTTGTAATTTTTCTCCAAAAGAATCAAGTTGTAAAATAAAATAAAAAGGTAAGAACAACCATATATTTTGGAAACATTCAAAACACTAGTGAGGAAATTTATTGAGGAGAGAAGATATCATCTTGAGGTTTGAGAGATGAGGATTTGGGTAGGCTAAGAAAATCCCACAAGACATGGAAACTCTCGTGCTTCCATACGTCCATACTCCCATTACATTTCAAAATATAAAACAGAAAACTATCATAATATATAGGTCATATTCTCAATATAATAATTGATGTCATCATGGAAATTGTTTTAGAAAGAATAAAAAATGCCAAGATCGTTGACCTTTCAGTGGCCTATATAAAGTTATAAACATGTCATAGACTCAATACTCAACACAGAGAAACACATTGAGACTATAAAGAGAGAGAAGCAGAAGAAAAGTAAGAGAGAGATGAGGAGTGACATGGCACGCCTCAGGTGTGGGAAGATGATTCCATTGCTTGGGATGGGAACTTATTGTCCTCAAAAAGATCGAGAGAGCACCATCTTAGCCGTCCATCAAGCCGTCAAGGTTCATGATTTCTCTCTTCTAATATTATTTTATGTCTTTACCTTTTCTTATAACACTTTATCAAATGATCTTATAATGATCTTAACATTTAGACCCATAAATGATCTTACAATATAGTGTGTTTGTTTTCTAGTATATCACTTCTATACCTTCCCCATAATTAAAGTTATAAGTGCACGCAGAGTAGAGTAGTCATCACTTGACCACCAAATATGATTAAATTCTATATTAGTATATTTCTATTTATGCAAAGTCATAGCCTGATATACAAGTTCTTTACAAGTATGAAAATATAAAATAAATTAGAATCCATGTTATAACTTCCGATATCTCACAAGCTTACTTCTTGGAATGGAGGCAGATAGGGTATAGACATTTTGACACAGCAAAGATATATGGATCAGAAGAAGCTCTAGGAACTGCATTAGGTCAAGCTATCTCCTATGGAACTGTCCAAAGAGAAGATATCTTTGTGACTTCAAAGTTATGGTCTAGTGATCACCATGACCCTATCTCTGCCCTCACACAAACTCTCAAGTAAGCTTCTCTTGACAAACACAAACACTCACTACAATACAATGAAGGTCCACAGATCGATATCATGACCATGTTGTTTGTCACATTATAGGACAATGGGGCTAGAGTATCTAGATAGTTACTTGGTGCACTGGCCAATAAAGCTAAAGCCAGGAGTGATTGAGCCTATCCCAAAGGAAGAAGAGTTTGAGAAAGATTTGGGAATTGAAGAAACTTGGCAAGGCATGGAGAGATGTTTGGAGATGGGTTTGTGTAGATCCATTGGTGTTAGCAACTTCTCTTCTAAAAAGATCTATGATCTCCTCGATTTTGCTTCTGTCTCTCCTTCTGTTAACCAGGTTTGGATTTAACATTATTACCAAGATTTATTGTTTCCTTTGGGGAGATTTGATAAACTAAAGATTTTGTGTATATATAGGTGGAGATGCATCCATTGTGGAGACAAAGCAAGCTAAGGAAAGTGTGTGAAGAGAACAATATCCATGTAAGTGGTTATTCACCACTTGGTGGGCCAGGGAATTGTTGGGGATCAACGGCTGTGATTGAACACCCTGTTATCAAATCCATTGCTCTCAAGCATAATGCCACTCCAGCTCAGGTAACTCACAAAAACATACACAAAAATTTATCTGATTTAAATATAAACATCTTTTTAATTTGACATCACCTCTATATTTCCTATTTTTTATAAACTATAATGTATTTGAAGATACATAATAATTTAACATGCAAAGGTTACCACAAATGGAAAAAATCCTTAATTGGTTATAACCTATGATTTATATGTATAAATGAAGGTGGCTCTAAGGTGGGGGATGTCAAAAGGAGCAAGTGTGATAGTGAAGAGCTTTAATGAAGCAAGAATGAGAGAGAACAAGAGAGCCTTAGATATTAAACTGGATGATCAAGACTTGTCATTCATTGACCAATTAGAGGAGTGGAAGATCATGAGAGGAGATTTCCTTGTTAATCAAACAACAAGCCCTTACAAATCCATCCAACAACTTTGGGATGATGAGATTTAATTGATTAGGGCTCCAAATTATATATTCCATCCAAAATGTAATCTCATCTTCACATCATGTTGCTTATGATCATCCTTTTCTCGTTTGGTATATAAATTCATTACAGCCGCTAAATGTTTGGACAATAGTGTTTTGCCATGGATCAGACAAGTGTTGCAACAAGTTCTCAAATGGTCCTTTTTCAGTCACATTGTGTTGAACCACAAACCCTAAAAACGACAGCATTGCCAACCTCCCTTCAAAAATATCAAACTTTTCTAATCAGGTTTCTTGCTTAATAAGTTAAAATGATTATGAATGGTGATGTAATGTATCTTGATTCACGCTTCCCGGCTGAGGTAAACGGGTGAGTGCTGGCCATATAGGTGTCGTTTTAATTTAGTTCCAATCCCGAAATTTTGAGGCCCGGCTCATTTATATACATCCCATGTTTTGATCGGTGCATATTGGACTTCTTTACTTTTTTCACCAAAATTTTGAAATCATTTTGGAAAACCACATCCAAATTTGGTTTTGCAACCTGTAAAATCTTCTTAGATTTGACTTAAACTGATATGGATTTCTTTATAAAAATGTGAAATTTGTATATAATCTAGCTTTTGTTGGGTAGACAATGTAAAATTAGACTTTGTAATTAAAAAAATGAAACAAGATCATGCAGAATGAAAATGAGTTTGCCACCTGAGAAAAAGCTAATAGAAAATGATCACGTATTTTTTATGCAATGAGTAGTAAGTTTTGTTTTGGAAAGCTTTAACAAATATTTTGGTAAGAAGCAGAAATATGAATAACAATCAACTTTGGATATATCAAGATTCATATACCTCTGCGAGTTTCTAGCTACCTTGTCTAGATTTTTTTTTATCTTAGGCCCCGAATGACAGTTCGATTTAAGTGTGACTGCGATTTGTATGTGGGAGTGATGTGTTTTGGAAGCGATGCGGTTGATTAAAATTATGAATGGAGTTATGTTTTGGGTGCGATGTGATTACCCTATATTCTTGAATGAGAAAGTGATTTAGATGTGATTATGATAAAAAAAAGTATCTTAATATATAAATTAATTTATTAATTAAAATTATGTTTTTTGTCAAACGTAATTTCACGTTTTGACGGAAAAACAGATTTTTGCGGTTTTGGCGAAAAAACGGAATTTTGCGGTTTTGACGGGAAAACTGAATTTTGCGATTTTGACGGAAAAACAAAATTTTGCGGTTTTGGCGGAAAAACAGAATTTTGCGATTTTGGCAGAAAAACAAAATTTCACGGCTTTGGTGGGAAAACGAAATTTCACGGTTTTGATGAGAAAATGGAATTTCACGGTTTTGCCGGGAAAACAGAATTTTGCGGTCTTGGCGGGAAAACGGAATTTCGCGGTTTTGGCGGGAAACAAAATTTCACGGTTTTGGCGGGAAAATAGAATTTCGTGGTTTTGGCGGAAAAACGGAATTTAGCAGTTTTGGCGGGAAAACAGAATTTCACGGTTTTGGGGGGAAAACAGAATTTCACGGTTTGGCGAGAAAACATAATTTCACGGTTTTGGCGGGAAAACGGAATTTCACGGTTTTGACGGGAAAATGGAATTTCACGGTTTTAGCGGGAAAACGGAATTTCGTGGTTTTGGCGGAAAACTGAATTTAACGGAACTTCGTGGTTTTGGCGGAAAACGGAATTTAACGGAATTTCGTTTTCCCGCTAAAACCGAGAAATTCTGTTTTCCCGCCAAAACCGTGAAATTCTGTTTTCCCGCCAAAACCGTGAAATTTTGTTTTCCCGCCAAAACCGAGAAATTCCGTTTTCCCGCCAAAACCGCAAAATTCCATTTTCCCGCCAAAACCGAGAAATTCTGTTTTCCCGCCAAAACCGAGAAATTCTGTTTTCCCGCCAAAACCGCGAAATTCCATTTTCCCGCCAAAACCGCTCAATTCCGTTTTCCCGCCAAAACCGCGAAATTCTGTTTTCCCTCCAAAACTGCGAAATTCCGTTTTCCCGCCAAAACCGAGAAATTCCGTTTTCCCGCCAAAACCGCGAAATTCCGTTTTCCCGCCAAAACAGCGAAATTCCATTTTCCCGCCAAAACCGCGAAATTCTGTTTTCCCGCCAAAACCGCAAAATTCCGCTTTCCCGCCAAAACCTTGAAATTCCGTTTTCTCATCAAAACCGTGAAATTCCATTTTTTCGCCAAAACCGCGAAATTCCGTTTTCTCGCCCAAACCACGAAATTCCGTTTTCCCGCCAAAACCGTGAAATTTTGTTTTCCCGTCAAAACCGCGAAATTTCGTTTTTCCGCCAAAACCGTGAAATTTTGTTTTTCCGCCAAAATCGCAAAATTCTGTTTTCTTCCCAAAACCGTAAAATTCCGTTTCCCCCCCCCCCCAAAAGTGTGAAATTTTGTTTCCGCCAAAACCGCGAAATTCCATTTTTCTGTCAAAATCGCAAAGTTCAGTTTTCCCGTCAAAACCGCAAAATTCCATTTTCCCGCCAAAATCGCGAAATTCTTTTTTTCCGTCAAAACCGCGGAATTTCGTTTTCCCATCAAAACTGCAAAATTCTAATTTTTCGTGAAATTGGAAACGAAATTAATGAAATAATATATTTAAATTAAAAGAAAAAATCTAATCGCACAACAAACGCAGCTTTTTGGTGCGATTTGAGTGATGCATAATTTGTAAAGAACTAATCACCTTATAAAAGTAAATGAATCGCATCACTGTCAAATCGGAATACCATTCAGTAGTAGACTATGATTAGGGTCATCACACCTCAACCGAATCGTAGTACCATTCGGGGCATTAATCAGTTTCTTCAAGCACACTTGGAGGCATTGAAAGAATCTGTTTTCTAAGGTATTAAAATACAGATTCTTAGGATGCCAAACAAAAAAATACAGATTCTTAGAAGAAACAAAAAAAAAATCAGTTGTGATTTGGTTATTATGTAACTTTTTAATATATTATAACTCATGTGATCTGGATTCTTTAAGACTGCTGATTCAGATCAGTGGGGCTTCTACATCACGTTTTATAAAGGACAGGATTCTCCGACACTAAGAATCATCATCTGATGATAGACTTTTTCGTAATGATCTAGATCAATTCCTCAAGTCTACTCCTATCATTGTAGTACTTAAGGTATCAATCCAGGGAGGCAAGAAGAACAACACATTAGGAATGCAAAATACTACTTGAGCTAAGCAAATCAAATAAAAAGGGTTTATCTAACAACCTAAACAATCTAGAAAGGAAATAAAGCAAGCGAAAACCAAACAATACACTAAACAAGAAGAGAAACAAGCTAAAAGAAGGGTCCTAGGATGAGGCTAAGGAGAGTAGGTAGTCTAGAGACAATCAATGATGATTCAATCAAACATTGCTAAACAAGGCTAATGATCATAATTAAGCTAATCACATTCTCATGTTCATAACTCCTATGCTAATCAAGCAATCATTCAATTCTCATTTGCAAATTACAAGACAAGCATGCATTAATATCCATCAAGCACCTTTTAGCAAAGCTAATCCTTAGGCTAAGAACATTAATCATTAGACTAATCCAATCTCTTGGCACTAATCCCTTTGACTAATTCCTAATCAAGATCAAATTATCATTTGTGATTAAGAATCAAGCAAGCATTAATTTCAAGTTCCCATTACCAATAATCACCTTAGACAACTAATCTCTTAGGCTAAGATATGAAAATCCTCTAAAAAGTTCATTCAAGCAATTCATCGAACACCTTTCGGGCATGAACCTAACATCTAGATTCAACAATTCCTTGCAACCTAGCATAGAGATCAACTAATTAGAGAAGGATCATTCATAAATAAGTCCTAAACATCACTAATCATCACATAAACCACCTAAATCAACCTCATCCACAAAACCCAAAAACTCTACTCCCTAATCATAAGAGAGATGTGAGAAATCATAGATAAAAAGAGAGATTAAGAGAAACAAGATAAATACTTAATTAAAACTCAAAATTAAAAGTTTACAAATCCTAAATCATAAACATAAGAAGAGAGAAAACTAGGCTTAGGTAGCTTAGGGTTTTTAATCCCCCAAAATGAGTATTTATACAAGGAAGGGTCGTAGTGGCAATATTGTAAATAACTGGGTCTGATTTGGTCTTCACAGTGAAAGCACCGACCTAATGTGGTCGGTTCGGGACGTCGGTTCGTTTCCGAGATTTCCACCGACGCGTTTTGGTCGGTTGGAGACGTCGGTGATTTCACTGCCCAATTTCGACCAAAACTCGCCGATCTCAACCGACGTGTTGAGGTCGGTTGAGCACGTCGGTTCGTTCATGGGATTTCCACCGACGCGTTTTCGTCGGTTCGCCTGGTCGGTGATTTCACTGTCGATTTGGCCAATCTTTCCTTCTTCTTTGAGCTCTTCTCTTTGCTTCCTTAACCTCCCAACTGCTCCATATTTGTCCAAGAACCTACAAAACACAAGCAAACACTCCAAAAACAAACCACAAAGCTAAATCCTAGTCCTAAATGCAACTAAACTCTAAACTAGACAAAGAACAACAAAGGAAAGAAGAAAGAAAGGAAAAGAGATCAAAATAAGCACAAATCACTATCCTAAATGAATGAAAACACATGAATATCAATTCCCCCAAACTTGAATCTTGCTTGTCCACAAGCAAGCATAAGACCATCAAAGCAAATTGGGAGAAAGGTTTGAAAGAGAGAGTTCAAAGCTTTCAAAATCAATTGTTAAGCATAAGTGGAAACAAAGTCAATACAAGCAATTAAGAGCTACAATCAAGTTTACTCTACTTCAAAAGAGTTAGCCATTCCCATCAACACATGCATCAAGTTCAAGCCCCAACCTACACATGAATTCCTATCCTCATTCCCTTTAACATTCATTAAGCAATGGTGGATCATGATTGTGCAAATCAAATGAACACATTTGGCTAAAGGGTTAAGGTCTTGAGATAAAATTGATCTCAAATGAAGTGTGAGTTTCAAAAACAAAGGATCTCTCAAGAAAGGAATGAACTATAGCAAAATGCTAAGAGTAAGAAACAACTTATGCATACAAGGATAGATTCTCATTCTACCCAAATCCCTATGATGATCTTAACTCTTCTTCTAAACCCAAGATTCCCTTCCTAAGCTACCCTTTTCTTAAGGCATTTTTGCCTTCTTATCCCAACTTTGATCACTTCTTTCTTCTTTAAACACTTAGGGGATTCCTTTTCTTTGCTTAGCTCTTTCTTTTCTTTTCACTAGTCTCTTTTCTTTTTCTTCTCTTTTAATTCTTGAGCCAACTTTGACTTCTTTTCTTTCTTTAAAACTTGAGACTTATCTTTCATAAACACTTAGAGCTATCAACTTTTCTTTTTCTTTTCCAATCCCCTCTTTCTTTTCTCAATCCTTTCCTCATTCCCTTTTTTTCTTTTCTTCCCAATTCCCCCAAACTTCTTTCCTATCCTATGCATAGCCCAATGATGTAAGGCTAGTTCTACAATGAAGACCTATCCTTGTCGTTCCAAACTCAACACTTTTTGCCTAGTTGATTCAAGAAAAAGGCCTCTCATCTCTCACTAAAGTGTTTAGGCTTGAAGGAAAGCTTGGTTCAAGGTGGGAAAATCTACTTGGACTAACAAGAGAGTGGTAGAAAGGGAGAAGATAGTCCAAGTATGTATGAAGTATCCATGAGTTCACCTTTCATTGCACAACATGATAATTCAAGTCAATATTAAGAGTTCTAATAGATAGGGAATGATTCAAATCACAACATGTTTCAACCAAGAAGTGAACAATAATGCATGAGATCCAAGAAGGGTTCTTCCTTAATTTCAAGTTCACAAGATGCATCCAATAACCACATGCTCAAACAATTTTTTATAAAGAACATAAGCTTTAACTCTCAAACTTTAATGAATACAATCCTAAATGACTTCTAGACTCAATCTTAAGCATGCCAAATCAACTAAATGCTTTCTTTTTGAAAAGGTTTTTTGAAATTTTTCGATTTTATGGATTTTCTATGCCTTAGATGAATGCATGAGACTCAAGGGATGCAAAAGAGAAAATAAGATCACAAAATACATTATTAGTAACTTGTCTCCTCCCCCAAACTTAAATCACACAGTCCCTTGTGTGAAAGAAGCAAGGGAAAGAGACCAAAGAGAAAATCAAAAATGCAAAATCAAAAGGACAAAAGTTGGAGTGTTACTTGGAGAGTGGAATGGATAGGAGGAATGGGAGGTGGAGGCATCTTCGAATGTGGCACAAGACTTCCCCAAACTTAGACCATTGCATAGGCTTCATAATCCTTTGATTTAGCATTGAAGTCCCTTTGCACCCAAAACTATTTCCCTTCTTCCTTGCATTGACCTCAAAGCTCCCCAAAAGGATAGACATGAGATTTCCTCCCAAGTGAGCTTGTTTTGAGTCAATAAGCTTGACTATCCCTTCACTCTTTTTGGTTAGGGATGTAGCATGAGTTTGTATCACCGGGATCATACTCATCGTAGAACCACCCCTTGAACTCCTTCATCCTTATCTCCTCAAAAGAGATCTTCCTTGGATCATGAAAGCTTGGTGATATGGTGGGGACTATACCAAGAAGCTTGTGATGGGGTTGAGCCATTGGAGATCCATATTCTTCATCCTCCTTGAAGGATTCTTCATTGGGACCATCTTGTTTCTCCATAAGATTCCCTCCAATTAGCTCTTAATTGGGATTTGGTTGCTTTGGTTGCTCTTCCATGATTGAGAGCTCATCTTGTGTGCTCTCTTCCTTTATCTCCTTGCACTCAACAACCAATCCCTCTTCATAAGGCTCTTCCTCATCTCTCACAACATCTCTTACTCCTTCATTATTGCTATTGGTTGAATGACCCATAAATGTCTCTTCATCATCTTCATCTTCATACCTTATCACAAGGTCATCACCAAGAGTGCAACCAAGAAGCATTTCAAATTCCTTGATAGTCTCTTCAGCTTATTTCAAGAACTCATCTTGGACTTGAGCATTCTCCTCATGTGTTGGCTCAACAATGCTTGCATCTTGAGGCAAATGAGCAAAATCAGTGTTGATCATCCTTAAGCTCTCATTATACCTCTCTTGTCCTTCTAATGCCATCCTTGCCAAGTTGAGAAGCTCTTGATCACATGATTGGAAAGAGTAAGCTTCTTTCAAGAATTCATCTTGGACTTGAGCATTCTCCTCATGTGTTGGCTCAACAATGCTTGCATCTTGAGGCAAATGAGCAAAATCATTGTTTATCATCCTTAAGCTCTCATTGTACCTCTCTTGTCCTTCCAATGCCAATTTTGTCATGTTGATAAGTTCTTCATCATAAGAGATTTGAGAAGAGTGAGTTGATTCATGCTCATGCTCCATGTTCCAAGATTGGTATCCATCACCATATCCATATTGGTACTCATGAGAAGAGTACTCATTTGGAAGATCACCTTGATAGGTGGATGTGCTTTCAAAACCATGATGACTTGTAGGGTCCCAAGCCATCTCTCTTTCTTGAGCTTCCAACATAGCCCTCAACATTGAAGCTATCTCTGAAGCCATGCTCTCTTCTTTGTGATTGTACCTTGCAAAAAGAACAAACACTTGAAAGAGAGTTAGTAACCACACAAGTAAAAACAAAATAAAAGCTTAGTCTAAAGTAGAATCTAAATCCTAATGGCTATTTCTACACCTCCCCGGCAACGGCGCCAAATTGATGATAGACTTTTTCGTAATGATCTAGATCAATTCCTCAAGTCTACTCCTATCATTGTAGTACTTAAGGTATCAATCCAGGGAGGCAAGAAGAACAACACATTAGGAATGCAAAATACTACTTGAGCTAAGCAAATCAAATAAAAAGGGTTTATCTAACAACCTAAACAATCTAGAAAGGAAATAAAGCAAGCGAAAACCAAACAATACACTAAACAAGAAGAGAAACAAGCTAAAAGAAGGGTCCTAGGATGAGGCTAAGGAGAGTAGGTAGTCTAGAGACAATCAATGATGATTCAATCAAACATTGCTAAACAAGGCTAATGATCATAATTAAGCTAATCACATTCTCATGTTCATAACTCCTATGCTAATCAAGCAATCATTCAATTCTCATTTGCAAATTACAAGACAAGCAAGCATTAATATCCATCAAGCACCTTTTAGCAAAGCTAATCCTTAGGCTAAGAACATTAATCATTAGACTAATCCAATCTCTTGGCACTAATCCCTTTGACTAATTCCTAATCAAGATCAAATTATCATTTGTGATTAAGAATCAAGCAAGCATTAATTTCAAGTTCCCATTACCAATAATCACCTTAGACAACTAATCTCTTAGGCTAAGATATGAAAATCCTCTAAAAAGTTCATTCAAGCAATTCATCGAACACCTTTCGGGCATGAAAAAGCCTAACATCTAGATTCAACAATTCCTTGCAACCTAGCATAGAGATCAACTAATTAGAGAAGGATCATTCATAAATAAGTCCTAAACATCACTAATCATCACATAAACCACCTAAATCAACCTCATCCACAAAACCCAAAAACTCTACTCCCTAATCATAAGAGAGATGTGAGAAATCATAGATAAAAAGAGAGATTAAGAGAAACAAGATAAATACTTAATTAAAACTCAAAATTAAAAGTTTACAAATCCTAAATCATAAACATAAGAAGAGAGAAAACTGGGCTTAGGTAGCTTAGGGTTTTTAATCCCCCAAAATGAGTATTTATACAAGAAGGGTCGTAGTGGCAATATTGTAAATAACTGGGTCTGATTTGGTCTTCACAGTGAAAGCACCGACCTAATGTGGTCGGTTCGGGATGTCGGTTCGTTTCCGAGATTTCCACCGACGCGTTTTGGTCGGTTGGAGACGTCGGTGATTTCACTGCCCAATTTCGACCAAAACTCGCCGATCTCAACCGACGTGTTGAGGTCGGTTGAGCACGTCGGTTCGTTCATGGGATTTCCACCGACGCGTTTTCGTCGGTTCGCCTGGTCGGTGATTTCACTGTCGATTTGGCCAATCTTTCCTTCTTCTTTGAGCTCTTCTCTTTGCTTCCTTAACCTCCCAACTGCTCCATATTTGTCCAAGAACCTACAAAACACAAGCAAACACTCCAAAAACAAACCACAAAGCTAAATCCTAGTCCTAAATGCAACTAAACTCTAAACTAGACAAAGAACAACAAAGGAAAGAAGAAAGAAAGGAAAAGAGATCAAAATAAGCACAAATCACTATCCTAAATGAATGAAAACACATGAATATCATCATCCCATTTTCACCGACTAATCCCAAAGTCCGAAGAGACCTTGTAAATGTTCCGGTAACCAACCCGAATCGAATTCAAATTAGCGGAAGTCTACCAAACTTCTTTTACTAACTACACCAACGCAGATTGGTTGTAATGTAATTAAGATTTTGTCGTAATTATTTTGAGGTTTGTATATTCATTTCCACAAGCTCAATGGGAATGTGAAAGCGGCTTTAGTTTCTTTGCACTTTTACTCTTCTTTAAAAAGAAGGATCGTTCTCTCTTTTGCTCACCTTTTCAGATTTATCAGTAGTTTTTCGTATCAGCAACACACTTCTTGGCGCCTTTATATTTTGTGAAAAACAAAACACTTTGTAATGTAATATTAATTACAAAAAAAGTAACTGCTCAATATAGTATAAGTCATCAGTAGTCCTGACTTCCCTATGTCCCTGATAAAAACTCATATATAATAGTTTTCTAGAGCATTTTACGTAGAACGGTTTCCTTTTAAGGGTTATAAAATACAATACTAATCACTAAACATTTACAAAAGATAATATTGTTTGCTATATAGAGTGAAACAGATGGTTTACTTTACACGAGTCATATATACTCGTAGGAGAAGCTCTTCATGCGGAAGTCTACTCATCCAAAGTTTCCTTTTTAATTAGCTTTTTAAGTGGACTTATCTTTTTTTCAATATTCACTATTTTCTTCCCTTATCTTTTCATAAAAAGGAATTCTGTAATCAATTTTTCCTTTCTATCCATGATGTGGTTTCTGTCAATTCCAATCAATTATTTTGTTTTACCTTCTTTTTTTTTTGAAAATGTTGTTTTACCTTCTTACATTAGATAATAACAATTATAGAAAAAAAGGTAGTGAATACAAAGGCGATTGTAAGTTTACAAAGTCGCCTAATTCAAATCGGCTATGGAAGAAGAAATCGACTGTAAGTTTTGAAAGAGGAGGCGGAAATGCAGTTGAACTAATTGAGATTTATTTTTGTTTTTCCGAAAGAGTTAAGTGTTTCCTTCTTACTAAAGACATATTTAAAAAATGGACTGAAGTATATATGAAGTATTCTTGGATCATAGTGGATGATTGACTCTGACTTCTGATGCTTGATCCTTGATGAGTTAAAGTTATTGACGGTAATCACTGTGGACATATGTGTGCATCCTGATTTTATTACAAATAATCTGGTCGTTTAGTATCTTCAACTTCTTTTTTTTTTTTTTTGAATGACTAAAAGGTTCGAAGCCATATATTTCTCTAGGACATGATTATATGGCCTCGAGAATTGAATGAAGGTTAGCAAAAAGTTACTAGCTAACCTTATCTGAGTGAATCAATTCTCATTCGTTAACTTTTGTTTCATTTCCTGAAAAGAGAGAGACATACAATAAACTAGGTGGTTTAATAACATCTTGGATGTGCGAAACAAATGGCCAAGATGGAAAAGTAGGGCAACGATATCTTAAGTTCATTAGGCCCTAGAAATGCGTTTGCAGTTGGAACGTGAATTATGGTATAATCCGTCATGTGAAATCCTCATTTTCTAGGGTGGTTTAATAACATCTTTTCATTTTGTAGAAAACCTTTAACTATATTTTCTCTCATAAACCGTAAAACATAATTTCTAAGTTTATAACCCTTTTTCTCCATGATTTTAAACCGATTGAACAAAAGAAATTCATTAAACTGCCAATTGAACAATAACTTAGTTACATCCTATGGATTTTTAGGGGGAAAGAACAGTCTACTTTGCCACAAAGTGCAACTATGAAAAAGGGCAAAACAAAGGGGGGAAAAACTAAAAAGCAACTTGTCATTCATTCTCTTTACTTTCAGCGCCAACAAATACTTGTGTCCCACACTATTTACTATTAAATGGAAATAAAAAAATGGTTTAGGGATATCACATTTGTGGCTTATATTAGTTGAGCTGTCCAAAATATCTAAGTTGCTATCAGATACCAACCATACCAAAAGTTGAGAAAAGAAATTAATAAACTTTGGAAAAAAAATGTGACCCATCCTTTCCAGCGTTAAGTATTCAAAAAAATAAAAGTGTGATCGGTAAAAAAAAAAAGGTGAGAAAATAAGGAAAGAGAAAATGTGGGAGAGAGAGGATAAGACTATGTACATCCATCAACCCCAAGAGGTTCTTAAAAAAAATTTAATTAATATATATTTTTTTTTTGGAAAGTAAAAAAAAGAACGAAAAAAAAGAACGAATAGAATGTCGCCACGTGGCATGAACAGTGCAATGACCGATCCTTAGCTAAGGATTTTTGGAGCTGAGGTTCTTAAATATTGTGATAGGACCCACAATATTTTATATATTTTTTTAAGAACTCCACCCTTAAAACTTTAGTTAGACATGCTCTAATAAAGAGATGGGGAATAATTTATTCCTTTCCAATTTTGTAAGGGGAAAATTTCAAGTTGTACAATGTTTTTTAGAGTAATTGAGGTGAATTTTTTTTTCTTCATTTTCTTTTTGATTAGTAAAATGTCAAGAGTAATTGAGCTGAATTATTTTTCTCTCTTCCTTCTGTTGTTAACCAATCATAGTCTAAATCAAATGAAATTAAGAATTTGTCCCCAAAATGAAATTAAGAAAACAGATGATATGAACCGACCTGATTACACTTTCACAAACTCTCACGGAAGGTTACAACCTACGTTGCCCTGATTTTATACAAACCAGTCGGACCATCTTTATTGAAGGTGCAGTTGTTTGGATGTCGACAAACCCCGCCTACTACTACATCAAAAAATTCAGAAACACGAGCTTTTTTACAATGAGAAGTCAAATCAAAAGTATATTACTTACGAGAGCAAGAAAAACATCAAATAGAATGAATCTATGTTCAAAATTCATAACCATTGTGGCCATCAATTTATTATCATAAGACACTATCGTTTATTCATTTGTTTTTTTTTCTTGCTTTTTTCTTTATTTTTGCTTGATTTTTACTTATTTTTTGTTTTTGTTTTGCTTTTTATTTATTAAATAATTCAGTTTTTGATACTGTAGTTTTCTTTATAACTTACATAATTTTGATATGGTCCATCTAATGGATTTTCCAATACTATATATAAATTTTATTTGTATGGGCATGCAAACTAAATGTGAAAACAACAAAACAGAACTATTACAAATTGATAGCATGGTTGACTCACTTGTAATAAAAGGTGTCAACTGAACCCAATTAAATTTCAAAATCTTACGTAGATTACCAACAATTATAATAAATGCACCCAGTTAAATTTTTATAATGAACCAACTTTTTTCCAATTTCTCTCCCATTTTAAATTAAACCCGGTTACTTCTAATGCAATTTATTATTTTACTGCTTTTAAAGCAAGATAGGAAAAAAAAAAACGTTACACAATCACCCAGCCCAATAATTAATTAACTTATTCTATCTAAACATGCTAAACCAAAAATAAACCAGAAACCAAATATAGAACCAATTAAATGAAACACATATTACTAGTGCATTTAACTAAATACAACATATTTGATACCATAGCTATTAAATAATTAAGATTAAACACTATTTTCAGCCAATAAGCAAGACTATTGTTTTATCTTAAAAATATTAGATAAACTAGTGTTATTCTATGTTTTTTTGTCAAAATGATCTTAATATTGCAAATAATTTTTAATCTAATTAAGATAAGTAATTTTAAAATTATTAAAAATAAAAACTGTCTCCAAATATACTAGACATGAACTTATTTATAAGATTTTTAATTGTTTTTTTGGTCAATCTAAGATTTTTAATTTAATTAGTTATGTTTTGTATACAAAAAATGATAAAACCCTAATACTACACTTGTTTTTTAAGCTTGTTTCCATATTGAACAAAAGGATAAATCTTGTGTTATCTTTTCGTGCACACCCACACCATCGCATAAAGAGGTATAATATTCAAGAAGTTACTTTTATTATCTGATCTTAATTAACTTGTTTTTTATTTATCCACTCATGTGTAAAGGGATGTCTACATCATGTACTTTGTAACAGTTCTATTACAGTTTTACTGTTAGCTCTGTCAGATTGTCGAAAAACGGTCAAACGAACATTTATTCACCGTTATTTATTCTGACAACAGAAATCAAACTTAAAACTATAAAGTAAAAAGTAAATGGTACAAAAACTGTTAAAACCTATGAATACAAAAAGTCGGAAAAAAAAACATGTAAGCCACATCTATATATATTATGTATAGGATCACATCTGTTCATGGAAATTGATTGATCTTGATAACGCAGCTGGATTAGCACAGAGATTAACCATAGAAGTCTCTGTTTCTTCTTTGTTAATATTAACTTCTTTCTTCAAATCAAACCCTTTGAACATACCTTCGTTCTTGATCCCAAGTGTTGTCCATATAGAACTCTTTGCAGCTTCACTAGGATCATCGACTCTCAAAGTCTTAGGAACCAACACAGATCCATTCCTCTGTTGTAGCTTGATCGTCTCATCTTCGTCTCTCGAATGCTTACCAAGAGTAGAATTAGGACTTGAATAAGGCGAAGAAGACAAGATTGGTACGTTCCAATAAGGGTAAACCGGGTAAAAACCAGGATTCCACGTGTACGGCCATGGAACTCCAGGAATGCAGCTCAAACCGTTCGTCGAATAATCAATCGGGTGGTGGTTATTCTTCTCTATTCGAGCTGTCAATAGCTTGGGAATCACGAAACTGTTATTCAACGTGTTGTGATCATCTCCGAGGCTGAAACTAAGGACCGGACCGTTTGTTTCGGAGATGGTAAGGTGACGGTAATGTGGAGAAGAAGATGAGTAGTTCTTGTTCTTGCGTCGTCCGGCTCCGACAGGGACACTTCTCATGGTACCACCAGAGGTCCAATATCTTTGACAAGCTTTGCAGAAATGGCGAGGTTGGTTAACGTTGTAATTGTTGTAATAACAGAATTTTGTTTCCATACTGTTGCATCTTGGACATGGAAGAATCTTGGTTGGTTTCTTTAGGGTTTTGTATTCTTTCTCTGATTGATCAGTTAATGTCTCGTTTTGGTTCTGAGCCATGAGAATGGATTCGGATTATTAGAGACGGAATGAATATAAGAAATAATATTTTAGCATATAATGAAATGAATATAGAATGAAATGAGCTAAAGAAAAAACTATATTAAAAGAGAAGAAATGAATTTAAAATTACATATTACTTATGAGTATCTGAAGACGAAGGTTCTATAAAAAAAATTATTGGAGAAAAAGTCTTATGAGAACACGCTTTACCAAAACCTAAATTCTCTCTGACCTTTATGGATTTTATTTTAAAAAAAAAAAAAAAAACAATCCTTTTTACTAAAATATGATTATTTTATGTAGAAACGTATTTGTTTTTTCGTGTCATGAAAAGTCATCTAACCAAATAGTACCACAACCTCAAGTTCACACACACACACACAAAAAAAAAGACAGAAGCCTAGAACAGAGATGTCACATGATTTACCAATTCATCGAGTTATGGAATATAAAACCTTGAACTTTGCATCAAGTGGAAAACTGAACAAAAACTAAAACCACTTTTCAGTTTAACTTTCTAACTAGACTAGTAGCTACCACTTTAATTTTTCACTCTGAATTTTTTTCATTTAATTAACAAGGACGGATATATTATTCGAACACAAACAAAGAAATCTAAAGTCGGTTATCACATCCCAATATTAAAGTCAAAAACCGAACGATTAAAAAAAACCTAGGAGACACAACTTACACATGCCAAACAAACCGAAAATAACTTACAAACTTAAAACATAAACCCGCTAGTAGCTACTACAATCAGATGATTTTTTTTTTTAATGTAAAATTATTATATATAAAAGAATAGTTTTGATCAAGTCCAACAAAATATCAAAAACCATATGTTCTTCAAAATAAATCCATCTCTCTCTCTCTCTCTAACAAAGCAAAGAATCAGTACCTTCTCTACCAATAATCTATCCTCTTCTTCAGCCTCCAAAACCGTCGAAAGAGGAATTTTCATCCCGAAGAGCTTTATCGCTGGATCTTTATTTTGCATCATTTTTTATGTAGTAAGTATTTTGTTCTCTTTTTCTTTTTCTTTAGCTGAGGGTACTCTCTCTCTGTTTCGGGTCGTTTTTGTTCTTGAGGTTAAGGTAGATTGGAAATTTTTGATTTGGAAAAATCGTGAGATTTGAGATTTAGATACGTTTTAAAAGAGTGAAGTGGGATTACACGTCAGCATTTCATTCGATTTCTAGCCACAAATTAATATATGTGCCCTCTGATATTTTTTTACATTTTCTCCCAAACCCCTTCCTGACGTGACATGACCTGACCTGATGGGTTTGGGCTCTCGGATCAGGTGTTGGTGTGTGTCCATGGCATAAACTATGCAAGTTGTTGATAGGGCATCGTGTCCTCTCTCCAAAAACCTCTCGAGTTCGCCCTAGCAGAGGGACACAGATCTGCCGCCGTCGGAGGTGAGTCGTCGGCCGTTGGCGTCACCGCCGGCGCGTCTCGACGGCTCACCTCACCCTCTTTCATCTGCTTTGTTTTCTTTCCTCTCCCACCAATCCTCGTGTCTGGCTCGTCCCTCAAGCTATCGGTGGCCTGAAATCGGCTCTGTTATGGCTCGGTCGTGCGTGGCTCTGTCTTCATCGGCAGTGCGGAGTGCGTTAGAGCCTCGTTCTGCTTCTTGTCGTTGGCTATGGGCTGGTGACGGTAGTCTTCGGGTCCGTGGATCTATGGCGACGGTCCTGTGTCGTTATGGTGGTGGGTGTTGCTGCGACTCCGGTGGCCTTTGAAGATCTTCCGATGAAGCTCGACAGCATCGGCTAGTTTCCCACATACTCCTTTCCGAGCTGAGGTGGCTTGTCCAATCACGATTATTGGTTGTTTGATATCAATTTTAAGGTTTTGATTTTGATTTTCTTGGGGTTTTAATAACTTGTGTTTTCAGATCTGGGTTTGGTATGAACAAGATTTTCTCCGGCTTTTGCTACGGGTTTTCTTGTCTTTGATCATCTTGATGAGATATATATCTCTCTTTGTTTATAGCTTATTATCGATCTTTATTTTGGAATCAAACCACTGAAAATTCCGGATCTTTTGGATCTACGGTACGGCTAGGCCGCAATATTTTCTGGTTTTGATAGTCCAATTGTCGATTTAAGTTGGTGTTCATTATGTCTAGTGTTTTCAGTTTGTGGTTTGCGTTTTAATGGGTAATGCTGTCACATATCTCTGGTTTGGAATCGCCATTCAAGGTTCTCGGCGGTAGCTCTACAGAGGCTAATCCGGAGAATGTTGATAAGAGACGTTTGAAGAAGAAACTTATCTCACTTGCGAGTACTCTCGTTGATAAAGGTATCGAAAGTTAAAATATTGGAAGGCCGCCTGCTAGTGTAGGCTCGGGAACATCCTAATATTACTTCGTTTCAAAAATCCTTTTGTATGTTATCGCTATTGTATCATGGTTTGTTATCTTCACCCATATGCGGGTGGGAAAGATCGATAGCTTCTGATGATTTTATACATCGAGCTTCTTCAAGATTGTAATTGTACCAAATCAGTAATAATAAAACAGCGTTAAAAAAAAAACTATGCAAGTTGTTTTCGGTCAACCGTCTATTTATTTGCTAAGACATGTTCACTACACTTCCCGTTGAACAAACAAACGACAGTGCCACGAGTACCGGAGTTGTTAGAGCACCTCCAACGGCGGACTGAAGGTGCGTCTCTTATTTCTTATTTTTTATTAATATTTTTTTTTTTTAAGGTGAAAAAAAAAACGAAAAAAGGCGACCAAAGGGAGCAGGACACGTGGCGAGACTGAGGGAAGATGCGTATCTTAAGTAAGAGCTTTTAGGGACGGTTTTTTTAAAAAATTGTGGGTCCCACGTGGGATCCACATTATTTTAATATTTTTTTGCCTAAAAAACGCACTCGGTCTCGCTGATGGAGCTGCTCTTAGAGCATGTTTATCAGTGAACCCCCTTGGGGTTCTTAACTGTTTATAATAATAATAATGTCCATGGCAGTTAGACCAGCTCCAATGGAGTTTCTAAGTGGGTATTGGGCTCAGTTTCTTAGGGCCAAATGAATTAAAATAAAAGAAAAAGGCTTATTTTCTCTAGGATCGATCCTTAGAGAAGGATCGTAAGAGCCCGTGTCTTAACCACGTGGCATCTTACGATTCGCCTATTTTTTTTTTTTGTCTGACTAAAGCATCCGATGGGGTCGAGCGTGTATCGATTCATTTTCCTTTTGCTTTTTTTTTGTTAGACAGAGAGAGTCGAGGCGATTTAGAGGCGATTCCGGCGAGATCTCTTCGTTCATCGTTAATCAGGTCTCGTTTAAGATTTTCAATGTAGTATTCGTCATTTGGGGTTCCTATTTCGTGTTTTTCATCCATTTAAGAATCGTTTGCGGGTTAGGTTAGGGTTACGGGTGTCTTGTAAATTAGGGTTCTTGAGCGATTTAGTGTTTGTCTTGTTTGCGATTTGATTTCGCTAATAAGGGGTTTGTATTTCGTGGTTTTAATTGATATAGGAATCGTTTGCGGGTTAGGTTAGGGTTTCAGATCTCATTTGATTTAGGGTTGTTGAGCGGTTAGATTATGGGTTCTTTCATTAGGGGTTTGTTTTGTTAGCGGTTAGTTTATGCTAATTTCCTGTGTGCTTATCTTCGTGGCACTTGAGCGAGTTTTGTTAGATTAATTTTGTGAATTTCGATTGTAAACTGTAGTTGTTTGTCCTGAGCTAAGTATTGTTAACTAAGTATTGTTCTCTTTATAAGATATTAGTCTCTGAAAATGGTATTAGCTTGTTTTGTGATACTCAAATGCCTCATGATGTATACATTATCTTGTAGTATAGCTTGTTTTGTATACATTATCTTGTAGTATAGCTTGTTTTGTTTTGTGGTTCATGCATCGTATCCATCTCTTCTCATTTCTAGGACATTAACAATGTTTTCTATTTAAAGAGTCTGACTTAATGATTTGTTAATCTTGCAGGGGGAGTTGGTGAATCTGACTATACGAGTGGCTGAACTGGAGAGAAATTTAAAGGTAACTTTCAAACTGATCTAACTTGTAATATTATCTGAGACATTTTAACTTAACCAAATCAGTTGTCTGAGATAACTCAGATAACAAATAAGTATTAGCTTAGACTTTTTAACTTACTAAGATATGTTTACTTAACCAAATCTGTTGTATAAGTACTAACAAAAACTAATTGTTAACAGAACTAAAAAGGTTAGTTGCTGATCATATTGATGTGTCTGATGTGTGTTACAACAGAACACATCTATATGCATTAAAGAGACTAACAAAAACTAGCTATAAACAGAACTAAAAACGTTTTGTAACTAGAAAATAACTATGCACAGACCTAACATTGTTTTGTAGGATCACCAGCAAGGGCTAGTTATGAAGAACTGGATATCAAATTCAGTAAACCTCTGATGTTGTTGTAATGTTTTGAACTTGTAGTGTGTTAATTCATGGGTCATGAACATTTTGTTTGTTCATGTTGTTGTATGTTGAATATTATAATTAAAATAAATAAAAATTTAAATAAAGTTATTGGATATATATATTTTTATTTTTAGAACCCCATTTTGGACAACACCATTGGAGGTATTAAAATGACATAGTTTCTTAACTATTCCTAACTACCCAAAAAATTAATAAAAAATTCCTAAGAAACTCCACCATGATAACACCATTGTTCTTGCTCTTAGGCTCCATTGGTTTTGGTTGGAAGATTCGAAATATTGAAATTTCTGAATTTGGGCAAACAAATGTATGCTCTTCAATTGTCATTATAAAACCAAACCAATTAGATAAAGGCCACTCATTACGTAGATTAGTTCACAGCCCTTTTCATAGTTTCTTTTAACCTCTCACAAATCAATATCTTGACTTGGTACTATCTCCTTTTATAATTCATCTTGTAAGCATGTTTGAGCTCTTTGACCATCTATAAAAAGCAAATCTTCCTACTCATATACCGCTCATGTGCTGTGGGGCTGGATTGATGTATCTTCTTACCAGTTGATTATTGCTTCCACGTTTTTAATTATTTTTTGCTAAGAGACCAATGTATTAAATCAAATATTTTGATATTCCAACAACCATAAGTCTATAACCCCACTTCTAATGGTCATATTAAGGTTGAAACTTTCGTTTACGCATAAAAAGCCCAAAGTCATTACGAACCCTTTTTTAAGGCTAAGGAGAATTTCCAAAAGACTAAACCCAATATCTTTATTATTTTTCAGCAACCCGATCAAACACTACACTATCAAATTATCAATTGAAGATGCTGGATTAGGAGTCACTTTGATTTATAGCTTTTTGATTTTTGAATTCAAACACTTATAAACATAGCATACTTTAATCTAGTATGGGCCGTTTGCTGAACAGTTAAGAATTTCTTTTCGGGTCACTGGAAAAGTATCCACCGAAGTTGTGAACATAGAGACAACTTGCTGCTGCTTCAGGTGATATAAACTAACAATGTTTCTCTGGAAAAATAACAGTACGTAGCATTTGAGAATATCATAATTTGATAAGTTTTTAGAAACAGAACTTGACATAAAAGCTCCAAAATTTCAATCTAGAATAAGGCAACAAGAGCCTTCATCTTCTGAATCTCCCACCTCTACCACCACCACGACCACCTCTTCTTCCACCACCACCACCACCGCGACCTCCCCCACCATTACCGTTAGATCCAGGAGTCTTCATGTTTTCAGGCAATGGAAGAATATGATCAACACACTTCCTGTAGCTGAAATCATCTGCACTGTCGTCTTCCCTAACCAGAAAGAAGCACCTGCTTTTCCACATCGGATGGGTTCTTACTTGGAATGCTTTGATCCCTCCTCCAATCTTCTTCTCAGGCTCAGAATGACCCTTCTTGATCAGATCTAGCAACACCATGTGTTCATACTGTAATGTAACAAGTTAGATAGAAGCTCCAAAGAAACTTTATACCTCAACTTATACTCTTCCTAAGCACATTGCATAATTCAATATCAACAACCATTATTAACAATCAATAATCAAAGAGAAATTTTCATATTTTAGTCTGGTTCACAATAGAGATAGTGATAATGTAATTGCCGACACCCTTGCTAAAACGACTAGGACACATAGTCGAGAGTTTTCGACTATAAGTCATAACCCGGATTTCGGAATTCCACAAGAAAACCCAAATGTCTGGCCTACTTTTGACTTAGATTAAAAGGACAACAAAAATCAAAGACAAAACAGAGTTTCTAAATACAAACTCAATCAATAATCAAATCATATAACTAACAAGAACACATTTGTCTGCAAAGAACTTACGAGCAGTAATCAAAATAACAGCTGCAAAGGAATCAGTTTGGCTACAAAGTCACAAATTTGATCAATACCCAATATCCACAATCAAACAAACATATATAAAAATTGAAACTTTACAATTAAAAACCAAAAGACAATAAGAAGAGTAACACTAATGTGTGCCTTACCTTGTTGACATCAAGATCAGTTGGCCAGAAGTGCATAAACTTGGTAAAGTAATCGAACATTGCCACAGATGTAACAAACTCCTTCGGACCTAGTTTAACCGGATCCGACCCGTTAGATTTCTCTTCCTCTTCCACTTTCTGCTTCTTAGATTCGCCTCCGACCTCTGCTTCCTCTGTTTGTTCTCTCTCACGTTTCTCCGCGGCCTCATCGCTGGTATCGGGTTTTGGAGCTGCGGCTTCGACTTCCATCTCTGTTTTCGGGTCTGGGTTCACTTCAGCCGACACGGAATCGACGATATCTTGTTGCTCCGCCATTGTTAAGCTTATGAAAGCTTTCGCCTTTTCCCTTTCTACGATTGCTACTGCTAGGGTTTAAGCTTTAGGTTGAGTGTCCTACTGAAAATCGACTAAGCGGCATCTTTATATATTGTTGGTTTTTGATTGAACCGAGCCGGTTTGGTCCATTTGTTAAACTTTTAATTTATTTATACTCATTTCCTATTTCTTTTCTTCTTAGAAAGTTAGAAACTGGTAATGTAAATGTTCTTGTCCTAAGCTTTAGATATTTGGATTACAAGTGTATTGAACAAAACATTTGGAGTGTTTTGAGTTTTAATAAAATATTTAAATAATTCTGTTGGTTTTGAGTAAATTTTAAAAGTTGTTACAGTTTAGTATTAAAAATCTATTAAATATCATTTAAAATCATGAGATTTTAATCTTTATATTTTTTTAACTAAGAAACTTATTTTAAACCTCTTTCAATCTTTTATATTCATTAAAATTTCAATACTTAAAACATTTTTTAATAACTGTGGTTTTAAAAGAAACAAATTAAAATCATTAATAACAATAGATTTTTTTTTAAAAAAAAAAATATTTATAAATTATATATCCAGTACACTGGATTTTGTGTCTTTTAAAAATTCATGTGAATAACAGGGATTTGTCAAATCAGTTTACATCACTCTAACCAACAATGGCCGTATATATTTTTTATTTGAATGGATAATTCACTGATAGAAAAAAAAAGAGCTATACATATGTGTACAAATCATAATGTTTTTGAAAAAAGAGTTGAGAAGTAAATTGACATAACCTAGGTTTAAACACAGCTCATGAAAAGGGCCTCACTAGAGCATACTCATTGTTAATTTGTTACTGGATTTTATGAATAGTGTTTCCAATGTTTTAAAAGTTAATGGACTTTGGGAATAGTATTTTAGTGTTTTTACTAGTGAACATTATGTTGATAGTATGTTTAAAACAAGATGTCCAAAATATTTAACCAAGAATATATTATACTTTTTCTATTTCAAGATATAAGTTGTTTTAGATGTATTTTTGTTTCACAATATAAATTGTTCTATATTTTTAGATAGTTTTTAATTTTATTAAAATTGTGTAACCAATATTATTTTATTATTTATGTTCAGCGGCGGGATCTAGGTAGGCTGTAGGGGGGCCAGGTGCCCCCGGTTAAATTATAAGTTTATTTGTTTCGTCATTAGTTACAAGCGAAATTATGTAGCACAACTGGCAATATTCCACGCGTGCCCCCGGTGAGGCCAGGTTCGAAACCCCGTTGCCCCATTTGCTTCATTCCCTGCTGATTCTTTTTTTTTGTCTCGTCTTTTTATTGCCTTTCTGTGTTTTTTTTTTTCGCGTCTTCCCCTTTTTATATGTATATTATCTTAATATTAGTTTATTTATATAACTTCCTATATATAAATATAGGTTGTTCCCGAAAAGGATCTTACTTCCATTTTTTATTATTAGTATTACATTTTTGGTTTCTCATTAATATACTTTTTAAATTATACATTTTCTACATACTTAAAATGTATAGTTATTAATTATTTTGCTAATTTTATCATCTTTTCATATATACAATAAACTGATAAACATTAAATATAAAAATATATTTTCATATTATTTTTAATGATATATTTTTAAAACAAGTCTAGTAAATTACTATGAAATATTAATAATATTAATACAACTTGATACTTAAAATGAAATAAATATATAAAATATAATAGTTTTTATCATTGATCGAACTATGTCCCCAGTAAAAGTAATTTCTGGATCCGCCACTGTTTATGTTATAATCGATTAAATTGTTTTTAATTTATTTTTGATGATTTTTTTAAAAAAAATGAAGATAAATCTTTGTGTTTTTAAGCAGAATAAATTATATTTTAAAACAGAAATAATATCTTAAAATAAAATATAAAAATGTTTACTATGATATTGAAAATATTATATTACACAAGGAATTGTTTGTAAAAACCAATAATGTACATTTCAATCCGACGTTGGACGCTACAAATTACTTAAAGTTCATGCACGAAACTTTTTATTAAATACTATTTGTTGTTATTATAAGATTCTTGAATACAAACAGCGCTCCAATCAGTATGATTTTTATTCTTTTTAAAACTACAAGAATAATTTGGTAATCGAAAACATATTTAAAGAGAACGTTTTGGGGTGTTCAGCTGGTCGGACAACCTCGTAGACTTTCTTTGGACGACGACGAAGACGACGTCCTTATTTTCTTTTTGTTTCAATCGCAGTTTCGCCAAAGAGGACAATGTCCACGACCTTATTTGTTAATTTTATTTTTAGGCTCAATAGCAGAATTTTCCAAAGAGGAAAATGTCAAAGTCAAATTATATCTCTTGAAATTAATGTAATGTCTTAATTTTTTTTTTTTAAACTGACAATTGTTGCTTTAGTAAAAAAAGAATAATATTTGTTTTTTTAAATTATAAAGGTACATCTAGTCAATGTTGCCATATCAACAACACCTCAATCTTGAATCTCTAAAAATAATTAGTTTATGATTTTATCCTATTTAGTAGACAATAATTTAATATATTATCTAAAATCTAACAATAACCAGGATTAGAACAAAATCAAAATAGAAAAAATAGTGAAAAATCTGATAACACTAGAAAACCAACTCCGTTACCGTTTGGTTTAAGAGTGGGTGAGAAATAGATTCACAAAATACCTTTTAACGGACGTCACCGTGTCAAACCGTCAACCTCCATAGCTCCGGTTTGTTGAGTATTATAAATGTATTATAGATATATTTCTGAATACACGCGCTTCGAGCTTTTTATTTAACTTATCTGAAAATCTTTCCGACCGAACATCAAACAACAAAACACATTTGTCCTAATTTCGTTTGAGAGCTTCTGTAAGAAATCGAAAGAGAGCTTCTTTTCCAGAATATTTCTATCGGGTAATAATAATAACCTTTGATCTTCTTCTTTGTTTATAGGGTTACGGTTGTTTGTTTCTTCGATTGCCGATTGGGAATTTTGATTTCTGTGAATTTAGGGTTTCATTTCCTAATTGTGATCGAATCGTATGTCTCTCTCTTTCGTTTTCATGGTTGAGATTGGATTCTTAAAATTGGGGCTTTTGATTTATCTAATTCAGATCATAGTCGTTTGCATTAAGACATTTTTTCCCAGAAAAAAAATTCTGTTGCAAGGAAATGAATTTGATTGTCTGAGCTGAATTATGATGAAGAATTTTGTTTTTTTTTTCATTTGGATGCTTGTTTGGTTTGTTTAACAGGTCAACGTTTTTTTCCGCATTGAGGCTAAAGTGTGAGAGATGTCTGATCATCTGAGTTCATGTACCGACCGTCTGGTAACATCTGAGCATCTGAATTCAGAGAAGGGAACCAATGAATCGATTGAATCTTCTGGAGAAAGTTCTAGAGCTCAAGGCACCACAAGCCTGTCTACTACTAAACCTATGGATAATAAAACTGAGAAAGAAGAAGAAGAAAATGAACAACACGATGTCAATGATGAAGAGGAACCGCTTATCCAATCAGTTGAATGTCGTATTTGCCAAGATGAGGATTCTGTTAAGAACCTCGAGTCTCCATGTTCTTGCAGCGGCAGTTTGAAGGTGAATTATAATTGTATTGATCTCATTGTTCTTTTGGTATATTCTAGCTGAAACCTGAATGCTTTTGGTTTTCTATCGTGTCCAGTATGCTCATCGGAAGTGTGTTCAACGTTGGTGTAATGAGAAAGGCGACACAATCTGTGAAATATGTCACAAGGTAAATATAATTATTGACATGTATAATCATTTTCATTGCAAGTTTACCGTTTTCTTAGGCTTTGAATGGTAGCTGAGGTCGAAGCGGATTAATCCGCTAGCGGTCAAGACCTATTTTGTATTGTTCACCATTTTTGGTCCACAATAATGCAGACAGAAAAAAAAAATTAAAGAAATTCGCTGCGGACCAAATGCAAACTACTTTTGTAAAGAAATAAACTTGGTCTGTAACGGATTTGTCCGTCCCAAAAAATAAGTGTTATAGTCCGCACTTGATTTAATCCATTGTAATGGCAGTAACATTCAAAACCTTACTTATGTGTATACTGTATACTGACCATAGTTTCTTCTCCTTTGATGATAACAGTCTTATCAACCGGGATACACGGCTCCACCGCCTCCTCCCGTTGATGATACCGTTATCGATATCGGGTAACGTTTTCTGAATCTATGTCTCGTGTGTTGCTAAAAATCATTTTATTTCAAGACACGTTCCTCATGTTGCGTTATCTTTTGTATGTTATGCAGTGAAGATTGGGCCAATGGTGTTCCCTTAGACTTGAACGACCAGCGCATTTTAGCAATGGCGGCTGCAGAACGCCATTTCTTTGATCCGGACTATGATGAATATGCTGATTCCAACTCGAGTGGAGCTGCGTTTTGTCGCTCTGCTGCTCTTATCGTAAGTCCATATTCATTTTTATTTATAAATTCTTTGTTAAAATGGAAGCTTATTGATGGTTTAATGGCAGTTGATGGCACTTTTATTGTTACGACACGCTCTGAACCTTACAAACAACAACAACAACAACTCAGAGGACGAAGAAGATGATCCATCAGCTTTCTTCTTTGTAAGCAAATCTCTTACTCACCCGTTTTGGTTTCTTGTCATAACATTTAACATTTAGGCTTTGATTGGTAACACTTGAGTAATCGCGGAATGGCGAAATTGCATTTAAAAACGTAATTCCGCACGTTTAAAAGCAATTCTGCCATTCTGCGAGTTACCAACCAAACAATGTTAATTTTTTTCTTTATTCCACAAGTTTTTGTGATTGGCAAAAAGATTGCGGAATAGTGTTTTTAAACGCGATTATGCCATTCCACAGTTTACCAATCAAGGCCTTATACTTTTGTCTCCCTTTCGGTTTTCGACAGCTTTTCATGCTTCGTGCTGCCGGTTTTCTCCTCCCCTGTTACATCATGGCTTGGGCCATCAGTATATTACAACGTCGTAGACAAAGACAGGTATCTATCTATATCTTTGAAAAAACATACGCAGGCACACATAAATCTAAGCTTATGTTTATAATGTATTGTGTTTGTGAATATCAGGAAGCAGCCGCTATGGCCGCGGCAGAAGTTGCGTTTATGCTGCACAGTGGCGGTGGTGGTGGAGGAGGGCAACGCAGAGGAGGATTGCACTTTGCTGTAGCACCTGAGCTTATATCGAGTCCACAACACCAACCTGAAGCTTCACCGCGATGATTATATTCTTGATCATCGGTGAAAGAAACAAAAGACATCGTCTACGACTTTGGTTTCTTTGTCTGTAGTAGCTGTTTGTTGTTGTTTATTCGGTTCTTGTTCTGAGCAAAACAAGAAACTGAGATTAAAAGAAAATACAGGAAGTTTCTCCTCTATATGTTCTTACAGACGAGAAAAGAAAGATTTGTTTTTATATTGATGCGTTTAATTTCCTTTTTAGTATTTTTCGATATTATTATTTTTTCCCTTTCCCTTTTTTATTATTTTATTTATTTAGTTTGGTTCTTCGTGTTTTTAACGTGATCCCCACTAATGAAAGTCGGAGCAAAAATTATAAAGTTTTCAAGTCTTGGCCTTTAGGTGGGTGAAGACTTCTAACATTTCGAAGCACCAAAATATAGAAACTGTAATATCGTATCTTGAGTTGTTTAATACATTATTATATTATATTGGTGTTTTTAGCTTATATGTATGATGTAACTTGGTCAATTTTCCTTTGTATACATGGAGTTAGAAAAACCATTCTTTATGCAAACAAACCACGGATAATCCATCCTCCATGAATATTTTGTTAGAACAATTTTTTTGTCAAGAAATATTTGGGCGTAATGGACCAATATTACAATGACAAAAACACAAAATGTGATTGAGTAAGATGGGTCAACAATGTGAATGTTTGATGTGCCTATGAAGCCGTGTTGATCGGTTTCGTCCATGTTGTAGCTAAAGTCATTTTCTTAAGTTTTTTTTTTTTAAATAATATATTACTAGTATGATTTGCTCGCACCACGTGCGAGCACAACCATTAATAAATAATTTTTTTAAAAATATTAATTTAATATTAATTACAATTATACATAATATAAATATTATTATATTTAATTTTTTATTAAAACATTTTATAGTTTATATATAAATTTAAAATTAATAGCAACAAAATAAATTATTATCTGAATTATATATATAAATATCTAAATTTACTTTGTAAACATATTTTTATATTAATTATAATAAATTAAAAATATATATATGTATAAAAATTAATATACATATTAATTATTGTTTATATTTATCCAAATTCAAAATTTATATAAATAATACGAATTTATTATATAAAATATTATTATTTACAACAATCATATTTATCAATAATTAAATCTATAACTAAAAAAGTATTTCAGTATTTATCATCTTATTTTTATTAGATTGTACTTATCTCTAAAATAAAATAAAATAGAATTATCAATATCATTAAGGCTAACATAGTAATTAACCTAATTTCATTAATGGCAAATTAGTAATCAGCTATTTTGAGAGTGAATATAAGATCAAAAGCACTTCTCAATTAATATATTGTTTATATTTATCCAAATTCAAAATTTATATAAATAATACGAATTTATTATATAAAATATTATTATTTACAACAATCATATTTATCAATAATTAAATCTATAACTAAAAAAGTATTTCAGTATTTATCATCTTATTTTTTATTAGATTGTACTTATCTCTAAAATAAAATAAAATAGAATTATCAATATCATTAAGGCTAACATAGTAATTAACCTAATTTCATTAATGGCAAATTAGTAATCAGCTATTTTGAGAGTGAATATAAGATCAAAAGTACTTCTCAATTAATATAAAGATATTAAATTAACCATCCCTAATCCAGAATAAACCGGGTACAAACCAAAATTAACCATAAGTAAAAACTAAACCTAGTTAACTGGGAAGAACCACAATTGACCGAACCAAAAGCAAAGAAAAATGGAAATGCAGCACTTTAGGGACAACGCCGCTTCCATTATGCACCGCTGGCAGTTACGATCCTGCGAAACTCGTGAACACTGCTAATCACCTTTTCGACAAGTAAAGAGAACCGACCCTCGCCGTTGTTCCGGATCTCGACGGCCCAACCCTTTTGCCCTTCTCCTGGCAACCAAGCTCCGCAAGCGACCCCACAGACTCAACCGGAGAAACTCGCCGTGGCTAAGTTCCAACGGCATACTCTCGTAATATCTATTAGAAAATTTAAAAAACCTTTTGACTAAAAATGAATAAGATAAAAAATCTTTAACTAAAAATCTAATATAAAAACCCTTCAATTAATTGTCTGTTAAATTTTTAATCCATCATTTTAAATATTGTTATATCAAAATAGTGTGTTTTGAGAAATAAAAAACGACAAGTATTTTTCTTGAAAACAACATTTCCTATTTAAGAATATTTAATGAAAATACCCATCAACTTTGGACAAAAATCTATCAAATAAAAAGTCTAATGTAAATCCCCTTCAAATACTCGTTCAAATAAAATCTATAATTTGAATCTAAACCCCAAACACTGATATCCATTCAAATGAAAGTTATAATTCTTCTTCTAAATTTATTTTTGTTACAAGTAAGTTTATATAAATCGTAGCTAATCAGCAATTCAATTTTGGTTTTCATATATATATATTTATATATATTCAAACATAGCTTTTTGGTTCTGATTTGGTTTCATATCTTTTGTTAGTTATAATCATTTTGTTACAAAATAGTGTTCAAACATTTATATCTGCTAAACAATTATATATCTTAAAATGTTTTTTTGATTCTAATTTTGTTTAAAATCTCTCATCATTTTACCATTGATTTGTTATGAAATATTATTGTTGGTTTCTGCTTAATTTATAAAAAAAAAAAAAAACTTTCAATTCAAAAACTTTTTGGGATCTTGGTTCAAACTAAAGATTTTTTTTAATATATATGCAAACATATAATTTTGATTTGGTAATGATTATTTAAGTTTTAACAACATTGTATAAGGGGTTAAAACATTAACATACAATTATTTGAAGGGATTTTACATTAGGTTTTTTAGTTAAAAGATTTCATCTAAATCATCTTTAGTTAAAAGGTATGTTTATTAAAAAAAAAAATTTAAATAGGAAACTATGTCGTTTAAAAAATTCTGTCTTTTTTATTTTTTTTTCCAAAACCCATCGTTTTGATTTAACATACAACTAATTAAAGAATTTTTATATTATAGTTTTAGTTAAGGAGTTTTCTCCGATTCAATTTTAGTTAAAGAGTTTTTTCCCTAAATTCCCTAAATATTAATATCATCACTACACGTTTTTTTTTTTGTCAACAAATGTATATTCACCGGCCGAGTTCAATTACAAAAGAGCCAAGGCCCAGTACAATGAGCAAGCGAACAACGCGAATGGATAGATTCAACACGGGGAGAGAATCGCCATGTGTCAACACCAGAACGACGCCGGCATGCACCATCCGCGACACGCATCAGAAGAACCGCTAGAAAGCTTCAGACCCTCGTCGAGGAAAACGAGACGATGCTCACCAACCGACTCACTGAAACTGCCAGGAACCGCTTGCCGATCTAAGCATCCCGAAGCCACCATCCAAGCACATGTAACCAAAAAAACCCGATGAGAAAACTTTACAGAAGACCGCCTTAGCGAAGGAGACGCCGCCGCCGTAAGGAGCCAAACCCAACATGATCCACTTGATGCTTGTCCTCTAAAGCAGTGGCACGACCACGATATAAATCCCCGCAACTGCAGTAGCTAGAGCAGAACACCGCAAAACGAAACCAGGACTGGATGGCGCAAAGAGAGAGATAGAGAGGGAGTGAGATCGAAAACCTCGCAAAACGAGGAACACCGGAACGAACCCGGAGGAGTCCGATGAATCGGAAGGAAAATCGGCTATAGAAAGGCATTTGAGTTTAATGGTATCGAAGGCCAAGAGGGATGAACTCAAACCAAGATGCAAGCCACGATCGGAACAAAAGAAAAAAGAGCACACCAAAAAAACCTCATGAAGAGACTATTTACAGATAAAATGCGAGTTCCTGTACACCGGAATTCCCCTTAGAGTTGCTCTCTCTCTCTAAAAAATACGAGAGAGAGAAGAGAGAGATTCACTACACGTTTCTTTGTCTTTTTTTTGTCAACAAAATAGTAACTAAGGAACCTATTTTTCACTAATCTAGCTTGGTGACTCCGGACCAACGTGGATTGAATATGAAGACCTTAGACGTGCACTCCGCTTTCTTTGTCTTTGAGTATGACTATTTCTTCTTTTCTTCTTCTAGAAACGTAATGAGTTATTTATTAATTATAGATTTAACAAATATTAGAACTAGTCTTAAATAGAATGTGATGGGCCATGAGGCATGACCCATGCATGCCCCATTTTTGTCTCGATATCGTCTGAGTGGACCCTGTAATATGCCCAAATATGATGGAGCTGGTTTTTAAAAGTCTACTTCTCTTACGGGGTCCACTTACCTTGTCGATCCTATGAGAGAAGAGGAAGTCAAACTCCATATGCCAGCATAGAGGATCTTTTTTTTTTTTTTTGATAATCCAGGGAGAGTCTCAGACCGAGGTCCAGACTAATCTCTCTGGGCCCATGCCAGCTTCACCTGGGAGGGTTTTCCTTAGACCTTAGGCCCAGTGCCCGCGTTGTGAGCAGAGGAGGCATTTTTGTTTCCGCCTGGAGTCGAACCCGGATGGTGTTTGCCACCTCGGACCCTTCTACCATTTGGACTACCTCAACCGCTCGCATAGAGGATCTTGACATCAGATTAATTACAAAAAAATCTTAGTCCTAATCCAGAAAAACAAAAAAATCATCATGTTTTTAAATATTGCAGCAAAGGTCAATCTATCCATATCCTAAATTATTAGTCCTGCTTTTGTTTTTGTTTTTTTTTTATATACTCTATCCGATGGTCCGGTTAACTTGGATCAAAACACATTGAGATATTATGGAATAGATTGTTTATCACACTGTATGTTTCGGATTTGAATTATTATTTTATTTTATTAGGGGATAACCGTATTACCTGTTATCGAACTACTAAATACTATTTGACCCAAACTAAACTTATGTCTAGATTTTCCACAAAATTGTGTATCTGTATATAAGACGAACCCATAAGAAGAATCAAACCGGAGAGAATGCTATCAACTCATTCTCAAATTTCCCTAACTACTAAACCAGAAAGATGTGGGCAAGAGTGATTTAAACAACTAGTCCTGTTTTAATCAACGAAGTCAACGTCTTAGATAAGAAAGAAGAAGAAGTCAATGATTAAGCTTTCACTATAAGGTTGAGAGAGAGTGTGAAATTAATTATAATCGAAAAGGAGTTTTCGGTGGCTAAAGCATACTCATGACTCTTATTCATAAGTCATAACCAGCTGCTTCTTCACTGTGTTTCACAGGCCAAGGTCAAGCCCTTCACATGTTAGCATTTAATACTCTTTCAATTTCTCATTCACAAGTTCCTTCCACCAATAGATTTTGCCTCCTATATTTATTGTACACATATTGGATACGTATATATTACAAAGTTCCTCTCAGCCCTTGATTTTTTATTTTTATTTTCTATTAAAATCACGCTCTATAAATTATGTGGTTTATAAATACTTATATCCATATTCAAATCAAAATTTATCATAGATGGTTTGATTTTGATTCGGTTTCGATTCAGATTCATTTTTTCTTAAAATACATTTTTAGTTTTGAAAAATCGGTTTTGAATTTCTAAAACGGTTCATTTTTTAGTTCAATCCAATTAGAAAAGAAATAAATTAATTAAACTATATTAATACATAGTTCAGTTTTCAGATTATTTAATTTGTTTTTGTTTGAATAAGAGTAAATTGATTAATATGAATTAAACAGAATTATATATGGTTTATTTGACGGAAAAATATGGCTTATTATGTTCAAAAATACCACACATGTTTTGTTTATTTTCTAAACTTAATAATAATTTTTGTTTTTATAAATAATATTATAATTTTTTTAAAAACAAACCTTTTTTTTTTTGAAAATTCGCATGTTTTTAAGGTTTATGTCAGTTGCAAATCTACATTAAGACATTTTCAGTCGTCAAGACAATATCGCAATTATAATACGTAAATAAAAATAATTAAATGTATTAACAATGTTTGAATAATCCAGTAGGTGGACTATTTATTACCATTTAATGCTATTTTGTCTTCAGGGATTATGATTGATTTGAAAGGAAAAAACTGATAAATATGTTATTTATTCCTAGTTTTTATTATTATTATGTAGATATGTTTAAAATTTTGTATTAGTTTATATCCCTATTTTCTAATAAAATTTTTAAAAACAAAATAAAATATACGGAAGCTAAACCCAAATTCAAATGAAACAATATCAAATAAATATATTTAAAATGGTGTAAAATGCTTTTCATTAAGTTTTTAAAGTAAAATTTCGGCTTGATTAAACTCAAAATTCTCTTTAGCTGAGGTAGAATGTAGAAATTAGAAAACGAAATACATACAAGTGTGTGTGCAAATTGAGTGTATCAATAAGTCAGTATATAAGATTCAAATAACTAGAAAACATAAAAAGACATTTGTATAATCATATGAGCCACAAAGTACAAACACACCCTTCGTGTTACTTTCTGAAACATACAATTTATAAGGAAAAAAAAAAGATTATATCACCAAGAGGGAAAAAGAGTGTTGTAGAGCTAAAAAGCTACTAAAGACTCTAAAACCCTAATGCAATAATAAGCATATATTATAGGTTATAACTATATATTATTTGTTATAACTCATAACTAATCAAACCCTTCAAATTTTCAAATTTCTCCACTTGATTTAGTTCAAGAACATCGCTTCTTGTCCTTCTACGGACATACCAACCATGTTCTCCTCAAATAACCATTTCTCCAACAAAGATAGAGATCCTTGCGATATCAAACCAAAATCTTGGTCCATTGTTATTGCCGGTTTGCTCTCTTGGTCATGGAAGAAGTTTGTCTCCTGAGTCAAATTTTGAGTTTCTTCCATGGAATTGAATCCAAAGAAAGATTGTTCAAACCCTTCTCCACCTTCTTCGGAAGCTGCTGAAGCAAGTGGCCCGGTCTCTGAAACCGGTGAGGAGGATGTTAAAGTTAATGCTTTTGGTGTGTCTTTCATGAAATCTTGAAGCAACCGAGCGATGTTCTCAGCACTTGACGCATATACCCCAGATGGGTATAGATTAGTAGTGTTGCTTGTGGTGGTAGAGGAAGAAGAAGAGGATGGATCATAACAACGGTCAAGTAAACCTGATGAGAAGCTAGAGATGTTTCGTGGAGTGATTGCTGGTGTTGACAATGATGGAGTAATTGTTGATGATGGTTTTTTGTCTAAAGATAAAGCCTCACAAAGAGCTTGCTTTGCCATGTTGATATCAGTCTGAAGTCTTCTCTCCCATTGACCTTTGTTTGAGCTTTGATGTTGCTTTTGTGAAATAGTGGTTGATGAAGAGAAGCCATCATAATTTTCTTCACCAGATTCATTGATCTTCTTGAGCTTCTTCTTCAAGTGAGTGTTCCAATAGTTCTTTATATCATTGTCTGTCCTTTCTGGAAGGTATGATGCTATGGCTGCCCATCTAAACACAAAGAAAAACATGTTAAGACCTTATTATATACATATGTATATACCCAAGAAAGATATATTTTGGACAGATATTGTAGATCAGGTGCATTTATGTACCTGTTGCCTAAAAGGGCTTGAAGATGAACAATCATCTTTTCTTCATGCTCAGTGAAATTTCCACGCTTAATACCGGGACGAAGATAGTTAGTCCATCTCAATCTGCAGCTCTTGCTACATCTCCTCAGACCTAAACACCAAATTAACAAAGATTTTAACTCAAATATTTCAAGGAAAATGGATAAAATAGTAGTTAGAGATGTGTGGACAAAAGAGTATGAAATAACTTATTTATTACACTCATCTTTAATAACCTTACCAACCGAGGCAGAGAATATAGAAATTTGAAAATTTAATTAAACAAACTAACCAGTTTGTCATCAAGAAAATGTTAACATAAAAGGATTAAAAGTTTAATTAAACAAAGTAACTAGTTTGTGATCAAGAAAGTGTTAACATAAAAGGATTAAAAGTTTAATTAAACAAACTAACTAGTTTGTGATCAAGTGATTAATTATAAAGACAAACCTGTGTTGGTAGGGACAGATCTCCAGTTTCCAGGACCATGTTCTTGGATGTAAGAAACTAAGATGATGTCTTCCTCTGGTGTCCATGGCCCTTTCTTCACTCCAAGCTTTTCACAACAAGGTGGCCTTCCCATTTTTTCTTCTTTCAATATAAAAATATACTGCTTAGGGCAAGAACAAAACCTTAATCTTTGTGGGTTTTTTTTCCTGTAAAGCTATCAGGAATTCTGAGGATTAAGACAAAGAAAGTCCAAATGGGTTTGGTTTTGTCTGAAGAAGTGGAGAGAGATGATGGTTATATTTATAGAAAAAAATGAGTAAAGACAGATGAGAGAGAGAGAGAGAGAGAGAGAGAGAGAGAGAGAGAGAGAGCAAAAGATGAGTTAATTAGTAAGTAATTAAATTAATAAATTAATGGAATGGAAAGCAACAATAATGAAGGGGCTGGCTTAGGCTTTGCTTTCAAAGAGTCAACATGGACAGCAAAATGCATTTACTCTCTTTCTCTCCAAAGTCAGCCTCCTTCTATCTCTCTCTCCTTCTATGGACTTATACACGGTTTCAAACACAAATACTTATTAAAACAAATATCTAAATAAATACAATATATTTGGTTTTTGAAACACAAAATAAAAAATACATCCTTAGCTAAACCTAATTAAAAATTTCCTTCAATTTATGCTTTACATTTATACTTATCTACAACTTCCGTATATTCCAGATTTGATCTCAAATGAACTATGAGACAACCCCAACACAAATACTAAACACTGCTAGACTAAAATTATTTTCATATAGTATTTTATTGGCGTTTTAAAATAATTTTGGATAAAAGTAATAAAGTTTAGTTATGTTTTCTTAAGATAAATATCATAATTTAGTATTAAACCTTATTAAAAAAACTCAAACATTAACACATGTACAACAAAACTATCGGCTCCATGGCAACTTATAATAATCTCGATCGAGTAACTTACTTGTGTTAATCTATCATCAATCTCGAGGTTATGAAAATTATTTTTTGCAACAAGGTTATGAATATATTTTCTAATGAACATGTTGTAATTATTTTTGTTAAACCATTGTTTTCTAAATTATTTACACGTACTTTTTATGGAAGATCGGCAGAAAATTGGTCAAGTATACATAGAGTATATTAAAAGGTACGCTGATATGGATATATATCACGTTTATGTATGTATCTGTGTGTATATGAATATATCTCAGTTTGTACATTCAAAACCGTGTGGTGCTGATAAATGATGCATGATTTATGAGATAAAGGAGGTGGCACCGAAAGAGGACAAAATTAAAAGGAGAGAAAAAGCTAATATTCTCATATTGCTTGTAGTTTATTTTATCAAATAAATAGCTTATAATAGATGGTGTGGTATTTTTTGTACCCAAAAAAAAGTATTTGATTTTATCTATTTTTATTTTATTTTTTAAAAGAATCAAATGTGAAATGGCTAAAACCCAATTACACAGATAAAAACTAAGTTGGATTTCAACACGATACCATATTCAAAGAAAATAAACTAAACCAAAAATGAAAATCCAATATTCTAATGTTGTAAGTATAGTACGCCTTGTACCAATGTTCTTGTTTTGAAGATGTATGTTTTTGAAAATGTTTGTTTATTTATTTGTAGTATCTACAGAATTATATTCATTTTTATATCAATTCAAGCAAAAAAAAAATCAGATACTTATGTAGTATATTGATCCAACCAAAAACAGATTTCTGATATTTTTATGCTTGAATCCATTTATGCAGGGTTTTTTCCAAAACTCTCTTTGGATGGATCAATATACTACATAAGTATCTGATTTTTTTGGCGTGAATTGATATTTGATATAAAAATGAATATAATTTTATAGATACTACAAATAAATAATTAAGAAAATGTGATACTGCACAAGAGAAAATAAGAAAAAGAAAATTGTGACAATAATTTCATTTTATTTATTTCGCTTCGGAATACAAAATTATCACTTTCGAATCCTTGAGTGTTTTGACATTAACTACGTTTTTTTTTTGTTGCATTGACGACATCTTGTAACCAACATAAAAGTATGTATATATGTATATATATCCGTCTAATTATTCTAGTTTAAAAAAAATATTAATCGATTTCCAATTTTAGCAACTTACACCATGCAGCCCTAATTTAATGTTACCTCCGTTTTTGTGAATATATTCACTGAATTGTCGACCCCTCGAAAGTCCATAACTTATGGGGTGTCTATGTCCAATTTTTAGTAGATGTGGGCAAATTATCATTAAAAATATATTGGCCAATTCACTAGCAAGAGTAAGAAAATTAACCTCGAAATCAGATAGTTCTGTAATAATGTTTTACACAACTGCAACCGAATCTTTAAGACTCTCAACTGTAACATATGATTTGACCTTCGCTATTGACTTTTTATGGTCATCGACTCATGCATATTAACTCTCACAGTAAAGTTTTACGGTCATGAATGTACCCCATCTTTAGATTTAAACCAACTTGAGAAATAAATATCACTCGTAAAAATGTCTAATTATTAATTAGCACGACACACTTCCGGATAATTACTACTCAATACTCTATAATTATATAGTACTCGGTAGTCTTCCACTCACACATTACCCAATAAACCTTTATACTGTATCATTAATAATTTTATACTAGTATTGTTTTTTTTTTTTTACTTTATGTGCGGATTATTAGGTTTAACAAAAAATTTGACTCAATGTGTATCGAATCACCAATGCAAGAAAATGATTTTTTAAGCCACTAATAAAAAGAGAGCAATCGATGTTTAAATAATATTCAGCCTAAAAAGGCTAATTAGTGTTTCTTCATAATATTTTTTTTGATTAACCTGGGGGTATTCCGAGCCTATGGAATGACTCAGACTAATCCCCAAGGGGAGGTGCAGCCCATGGATAGACCCTCTCTCCGGGTATTCAAATGGGCCCCTAAAGCAAGGCCCATATCCATGTGTGTATTCTTAAACAAATGTGACTTAATTTCGCATGGAAGGAGGATCGAACCTGGAACGTGTTAGCGTCCAAGACCCGTCCCCAACCACTTGACCACAAGAGCTTGGACATTTCTTTCTTCATAATATAATTTGATTCAAACATGCAACTTTCTAATAGTATTTATGTAAGCTTAATTATCTAATCTGTTGTGGATAAAACGATCAGTTGGGAGACGTTAGTCATGGAGAACTTATAAACAATTCTTATAATAATTTACAATAGATTAAAATATCAAATGATGTAATATTTGAAAATATTGATTAAAATGTTAAAGACGATAAAGAACTTTAAAAAATGTGTATATATATGTAATTGTAAACTACATTGTTTTCTGGTTATTATGTTTTATTTTAGTAAATGATCAAAATAATGTGATTTTGAATTGTAGTTAGCTTTACTAAGCTTCAAAATATCTCTAAGCATGGTACATTTTTTATCAGCAGGGTAATTTTTCTTGTTAGATTGTGATTGTCATTTGGAAACTTTGTTTACCCAAACTAACATTTTCACAGTTACTTTTACATAATCTAATATGATTCACCCAGGATATAAAATTTTGAACATCAATATATTTAATTTTTATATAAAAATTTTTTATGAAAAAACTGTTTTTTATAATTTATTATAAAATCATCTTATGTATAACAAATGTATCTATTAATATCTAAAAATTTAATAGCAAATATATTATAACATAATCGTTTAATTTTTAAAATTTTATTATCAAAATTCTACATATCTATATTTACGGAATATTATAATTTATTATATAAAATTATATTATTTATAAAACTCGTGTATTGATATTTTAAAGTAAAATATCAAATATTATAGCAAAAATTAGCTGTTTTCTAAAAATATTATTATCATAGATTATGTATATTTGAAAATATCTCTACTTACAGAATAATATAATATAAATTATATTATTTATAAAACATATTTATTAATATCTTAAAGGTAAATATCATATATTATTGAAAAATTATCTGATATTTTTTTAAAAATATTACCAAAGTCTATATCTCCAAAATAGAATAAAACATTAAATTAATATAATAAATAATAAAAAATAATTTAAAAATAAAAGAAATATATTAAAATATAATTTTATTAAATTTAAGTTTGTAATCGACTGTTTTGAAAATCAGTGAGATCAATTTAATCTCCAACTAATAGAAAAATATATTTGATTTTATCTGTTTGTAATAAAATTTTAGTGAATATATTGTAAACCGTATAAAGTGTCGATGTAAAAACATGTTATTTATAAAATACCATAATAATATGTTATATTTCTATTAAATCAGGTTGCATATTTCTAACTGTGAAATATTTTCAGATGACTTTGATTTTATCCAAATTTTATACAATTTTTAATTATACTAATTATTTTTACTATTATCAAATTAAAGTTCACAGTAATTAACGCGTTTTCTATCTTTGTTTTTTTTTTTTGTTAATCCAGTGAGGATCCCAGACCAAGGTCCAGACTAATCTCTCTGGGTCCAGTTAGGCCGCAGGCCAGCTTCACCTGGGAGGGTTTTCCCTGGGCCTTAGGCCCAGTGCCCGCGTTGTGAGCAGAAGAGGCATTGTTGTTTTCGCCTGGAGTCGAACCTGGATGGTGTTTGCCACCACGGACCCTAAGCCACTTGGACTACCTCAGCCGCTCCGTTTTCTATCTTTGTTGAAAAGACGAATAGGTTAGGGAACACATTTTTTGTCAACAACAAGCTAATAAAACCTAAACTACCTGACAATTTTAGCTATATCTATAATTTACCAACTGTGTTGACAGAAAAAAAAAACTATTTACTAATGTTTTGATACATTTAGAATCTTAAAAATTACAAAAAAAAAAAAAAAACTACAAGAAACAAGAGGAATGTTGCGAAACACGTAGTGGCTGTGTGCATAGAGCATCTAAAATTATAATTTCTTCCAACGTGCATTGAACTTATAAAATGAATAAAAAAGACTTTAGTAGTATGTTTTGAAATTATATTTTTTCCACCATTTAAAAAAAAAACAATTTCCGTGGAAATCCCATAAACACCACGTCATTGGGGATGCATCACCCCATACCTTGTTATTCACTCATCTTCGGGGTTCATATATTAACTTTACTTTGACTATATGCCACATAGATACCTACTTATACAGTACTTTTATCAATATATATTAATTTATAGAACTGTATTAACTTATAAATGCACATGTTAATGGATTTCTTATATAAACATCTACAAAGAACAAACCCATGGAAAATATATATCAGCAGGGAACATTAAATTACTTTTCATTTTTTGTAAATGAAAATTTAACGTTTTTTATCAAGAAAAAACTTTATTTCTCAAGAAATGGCTTTATAATGCATTTAACTTTTTTGAAACTATGATGAATATACTCACGAAAAACAGTACCGACAAAAAATGAGAAAGCTATATTTAGTATTTACAATGGCAATATTCTATATCAACTAGAATTTAATACTATATGATAAGTGATAACTTAGTCAGTCGACTAACGGTAATATATTATTTACTTCATCTTAGAGCTCGAGATTTGTTTGTTTGTTTTATCCACAGTCAGTTTGTAAGTTCCTACGATGTTTCCTATAGTTTCCAGAAGATCAGGACATATATTGAACAAGTCAACGACTATGTATGCTCGTCTTTTGGATGTAGACAAACTTTAGATCATATCTTATTTTATACGCTATCTAACTAAATAATTGGTAGGTTAACTTAGTGTTTAAAATATCAAAACAAAACCTAGCTAGCTAGGGTTTAATATTTAACAATGGTTCAAAAAAAGGGTTTAATATTTAATTAATCCCAAAATTTAAGGGTTTAATGTGACTGTAGCGACACGTGCCAGCATTCAAATTAAGAGAAAAATCAGGAAAGTTTCTTATAAAATAATCTATAACAATTGATGCAACGATGATTGATATAATCATAAGCCTTATTGTGATCTTGCCGATGTACTTCTCAGGAAACAAAGATTGCCATTTTTCGCCACATTAAAATTTCAAGAGTAGTTTTCCTTTATATATATATATATATTTCATCAATTAAATTGCCAATAAGAGATCAAAGACCCTAACATAATTAAGCATAAGCATTAGTGAGGTAATATTGTCACAGTACACTTTGGAAAACGAATAACCATAATTTTATTTCTGTCACTACAAAGAAAAAAATATATTATAACATACATATTAGTGGGAAATATATGTTTTCAACATATTTCCAATAAAATATACATTTGTTGGAATATAATCGTTGGAAACTTGGATTTGTCAAGAATTTGTTAGGAATGTTTCCGACAAATAAATTTTATCGCCAAACCAAAGTCACTAGGCCTAATTATTATTGTAGATTTGTAGTTGTCGATCAATTTTGATTTTCATAAAAGTTTCAATCTTTCACTATATAGCTAATGTGGAAGCATTATTTTTTGTTGTCACATAAAACCAAACCGAACCGAAGTTTTAATGAACAGAACTGAATTAATTGGAAGAACAAAAACCGATCGATAGTTTTTTTTAAAACAAAAAAAAATCAAAAAACCGAGTAACCGAATCGAAGAAGCGAAGTCTCATGCCTAATTATTATTGTAGACTTGTAATTGTCGATCGATTTTGATTTTCATAAAAGTTTCAATCTTCCACTATATAGCTAATGTGGAAGCATTATTTTTTGCTGTCACATAAAACCGAACCGAGCCGAAGTTTTAATGAACAGAACCGAATTAATTGGAAGAACAAAAACCGATCGATAGTTTTTTTAAAACAAAAAAAAAATCGAAAAACCGAGCAACCGAACCGAAGAAGCGAAGTCTCATGCCTAATTATTATTGTAGACTTGTAGTTGTCGATCGATTTTGATTTTCATAAAAGTTTCAATCTTCCACTATATATATATTTTTGTTAGTTTGTGTTTGTGTATTTGATATATATATATACGTAGCCATTGGATATAAAACCAAACTGAAATTATCGAACTGAACTGAACCAAAGTTTTAATGAACCGAACTAATTAGAAGAACAAAAACCGATCGGTAGTTTTTTAAAAACCGAAAAATCGAGCAACCGAACCGAAAAACCGAAGTCCCAAGCCTAGAAAATTTACACCAAGAGTCATTAACTACATGACCATACTTATTTTGACTGATTCAAAGTTTTCAGGCAAACAAAAATCTATGAAAGTATTAAAATTTCCAATCCAACTTGCATCCTCTGATTTTGAAACGGCACGGATCTCCTGTTTTAAGTTTGCATAAGTCAAAATCATTAATAGCTTGATATTTTGGCAATTTGGACTAATTCTTCTGAAACTAACTATTTAAATTATACTACAATGAAGGCTCTTAAATTCCGATTTAAGGGTTAGGTAAACATATTAACTCCAACAAAGAATGTATTACATTGTGATTGGAGACTTTTTTGGATATCCTGATTGGAGACTTCACAACTATTTTTCCCATAATATTAAATGTTTAATATTCGAAGTCACTTGCATGTAATTAATGTGCATAGTATTTAGTTTGATTTTACTGGACTCAAATCTTAATATAGCTAATAGTTTTGGCCTTGGCACATTGTTTTGGATTTAGTTTGTATAAGTTTCTTTAATTAATAATTTAATATTAGTAATCTTTTGGTGTCGATAAATTATTATTTTTCTCCTAAAATATAATATGTTTACGCATTTGTTTTTGTTCTATTTTATAAAATGTTTTGCAACTTTTTATGCAAAAATGATTTGTTTAGTGACTATTTACATTCTACATTATTTTCTAGTTGGTTTAAATTTATTGTTTAATATCAAATGATGTTTCCAGTGTAAATTTTTTAAAAATAATATCATTAATATGTTTTTTTAAATTTTGTGCTTTTAGCTATAAAATCTTATAAAACGGGACATAAGGTAATTTGTTCGAATGAATTATATTCCAGTTTTATAATGTCATGCAATTTAATGAATTCTTTACTACAAAAATAATACCCCATTCATGTATTATTAGTAAAACATTTTGGTTTGTACGTATGACAACGAATCTATACACATGGATTTCTAACTATTAGGTTTAGCTAAGCCACTAAGCCTATGCCAACATAACCTTATTCATTTTAAGAATAAACTCAACGAATCGGAATCTGATCTACTAAATCTTATAGTAAACCTAAACATTTTGACTTAACATGTCTAAACCATCTTTTATAGTACTATATGTTGTCATTTTCCTTAGGTTATATTTAGAAAGTCCCACTTTCTATGTTTATATGTCGGCTCGTGAAGATTGACCACGTACGTCAGTAGTATGTTGTTAATCTAAAATGTTTATATTTGAAATTATTGGTACATCTAATCTATTAAAATAGGAAGGTTTGCCATGGTATATAAATGTTGTTCCCAGAATTTGCCCTTGATATTATTAGGATTTGTAACTTTCATTAAGGGTAAAACTGTAAAACAATTTATATTTAATTTATTCATAATATCTTATAATATCTTTTGTTTTCTTTTTTTCTATTTTAATCATATTTAACAAAAATCTTTTTCAAAAATTAGTAAAAATAATAATTAATTTCGAAATTAATATTAAAATACATATTATAAATTATTGGTAACTAAAATTTGATTTATAGAAATAAAATCAAGCATAATTAAGTTACTAAATCAATTGGTACATATAATTATATAATTTAATACATAATTATTTTATAAATTATATAATCATTAAAATTAATAAATTATTATATAATATTGAAATAATAGTTTAAACTAAATAATAATATTGATAATCAATATATTTAACATAATATATTATATTTTATTTATTCTATTACAATAAATATAACCATGTATTGTTAATATTCTTTTCTATATCTACATATATATATACTATAATTTAACAATGACTTTATATAAATTCGATATAGTAATATGATTCTTCATTATAAAACTATAAATATAAAATATTTTTATTTTGAAAAACTAAAATATTAAAATATTTTTATTCTGAAAAATTAAAATATTAAAATTTATAAAATATTTTATAAATTTAATATTAAAATATTAAAAATACAAATAAATTCTATATATGAAGATATGATGTTCTATAAAAAATAAATATTTAAAATCACAATAATGCATATTAAACTTATATCAAATAACTTATATAATGATTATTTTATTAAAAAATTATTATAAAATTATTTTCAAATAAGTTTATTTAATGCATTCACACTGTTGGTTTTGAACTTCACACAACAAAATGCACATAAAGAAAAAGGCTCGACCCATAAGATGAAGATTGGGACAAAGGTTTCAATGAACTATCAAAAGGAATCAGTTCAAACAACTTTAGTTCAATGAACTATCAAAAGTAATCGGTCAAAAATCGAACTGAATGAGAAAATCTCCATAAATAACGGGTTAAGAGTGCAATATTCTCGCGTATCTCAGAATTATGTGACGTAAGCTAAGGAAATGCTTAGTTGTTATAGAGAAAGAAGTGGAACAAAAACCAGAAAGATCGAAGTATACAAAGATTAAGCTCATTCAAATAAGATCATCTAAAACATGTCCGAGAACGATACTACCAGAAATACTCGATCTTTTTGTATATTCTCGATCCTATCGTTCTATAAATTCATTTCAACTTTCATTCTTAAATAAATCCTTGATTCATAGAAACTCTATTCATAATATGTCATAAGTCCAAATCCACTATCTATATAATTTGCGTTGTGAATACTTAAACTTACTTATTTTTTTAGAAAAAATAAATCCGCGCTTCTTTAGCGCGGGTCAAAATCTAGTACGCATTTTAAGGAAGAATCTATGCAACGATCCAGATTGGTTCGGCTTTGATTTTAAATCAGTTTTCAAAATATAAGGATATATACGGTAAAGTATTAATAATCAATCTATAGAAGATTAGAAAGTAGCTCAAAAGGTGAGAATAATCTAGTTTTATTTTTTATTTTTTACTTTACTTTAGAAAAAATACATGGTGCTATATATATATATCCTTTGAATTATCAGTGTCCAATTCAACGAGAAAATTAAAAGAATCAAGCCACCTCACATTCATACATTGATTTCTAGCCGCTGAAAATGACACACTCGTTAATATTTACATTTAAAAAAAAACTAACTTTTTGCATTGTAAAACATCTTACAAAATGAAACAAAAAAATATTCTTAAATATTTTATATTTTGGGACAGATAGAGCATTTGATAATGATTTCCCTATCTAATCTTTTTTAAAAAATATAATATTATAATAAACATAAATCGATCCAAAACCGAAAATCAACCGGATTTACACGAGAACCAATTATAAATAAAATCAATCCTAAATAACCGACGGGAACGCCCAAACCGGGCATGAAATTACGGATTTGCCACTCCACATTTTAGGATCAAACCTAATATTTACATTTCTTGTTGCCCATGGGATATCAACACTTACATTCTTGGGACATAGTAATATTGGTTTACTCGATCCAGTCTGATACTAACATATTTCAGATATTTTGCTGTCAGTGTTAGATGTTTGGTTTGGTTAAACGTCCAACTAATCATAGAATAGACTCATGTCACTTGTTAATAAAATTCATGCAACAAGTTAACCATTAGTTAAACCAATGATCCAATTTCCAATACCTTCTTGCTTACTACTACACGATCATATTCTTAAAACTTCGAACCCATTCCACCACTCATTACACACATCGATGCGATACGATTGACATTTTTGAAATTCCCTTATAATCGCCACGTAATCCATCAACATGAAAGCATGTACACGTGTACGGCAGAGATCGACGACAGTTGTCTTCTCCGGATATGGAAAGCGAGGATCTTGGAGAAGACAAGTTTCGCACAAGACACCATAACATAATACTCAAAACAAAAGAGTTAGGTATGTCGTTGGGCCACCTTAAAAGCAATATTTTATCGTCTTGCTTCTCTGTGATCCCCACATCTAATTAGGTCTCGGCCACATGTCGACGGTACGTAGAACGAAGATCACAATAATAATCTCTAAGGTACGAAATCTTTCGATATACATAATGGGCGGTGTATATTATTTAATTGTATTTTCAGATTTGGTTTGATAATACTAAATGTATTTTTTCTGTGAATTACAAATTATTGGTGATTGAAACATTTTATAATTATTATGGAGAGGTATTTTGTATGGGACCATATACGTTCTTGATATGTATCATACGTGATAATACTTTGAACGTGGCATGATGCTAGAGGGGTTTCATAGTTGACTATATTTGTAGTTATGAGCTCGATGATTGTAAGTCAATTCTCATTTGAATTTGTTCACATTATTATGGAGATAGTAGAGCTTGGATTTCAAGTTCCGAAAAAGAGAGTTCATATGTATAATATAGTATATTGCGTTGTGTAAAAACTCGTAGGATTTTACTTTAAAATGAGTTGACGTACTTAGAGTAAGCTATGGTTTAAATATAGCAAATATATTTCGGTTTAGAATTGGTTATCTACCCTTTACACTCATCAATATTAAGATCAAGTCTATATGTTTTCTCTTTTTAAAAATGGATATATGTTTTTTTTATTGATTTCAAAAATGTCAACACATTATAAAAATGATCAAACATATCCTTTTAATTCACACACACACACATATATATATATTCTTAAGAGTTACATCATTATAACTAAAGATAATTATTATATGGATTTTTGGTCATGTTATAATATAATTTTCTAATGTATTATTGGAATGATATTCCATATAGAAGTATCCAGAAACATTAAATGGTATATAAATCAATTTATTCACTATCAATTAATTTTAAATTAGAAATCCATAAAATTTAACATAGTATTAAAACCAAATCATATACTCTTTAACTTGATCCAAAAATTCAGTCCGACCCAATATTGATCATATCAATCTATGTTCAACATGCCAAGATAAATGATTAGAAGATTCATCATCTTGATATATTGAAATAATATCCAACATCAAAATATACAGAACACTAAGTGGTATATAAGATAAATGAACCAATCTAATTAGTTACTATCATTTGGTTTTGAGTTAAAAACCTATGAAAATTTAATATATATAATTTATAAATTTGTGGTAGGGATGAATATAAATGTTTATTAGTAATATTTTCAGTGATTTCTATTCTTTATTGATTTGGTGCAATATTCAAATGTTGATTTCAGAAATTGGTTTACTGTGGGTCGATCTTCAATCAACTAAGAAACATGGAAATTTATTGAGCTGAATTCAAAATTTGCTAAATAAAAACTACACATAATTTTTGGAAATATGAAATAAGTGTTTTGTATATACACATATAGCAATAAAAACAAACAAACAAAGTTAAATTTTCCTTACAAAAAAGTTTGCCTTAATAGGTAGGAGAAGTTAGTTTGTTGGCTTATTCTCAAAGAGGATGGTCCGACTCCATACGGGTGCTAGGTTCCGTAAGATATGATGATCTACCAATTATCAACACATGATATTGGGACCATTTAGCTAATAATATAACCATTATGCAAAATTTCGTACTTTTGTAATTTATGTTCTGTGCCCACTTCATAAAGATCCATAACAACAGCTATATATAAGTTATATAGACTAACGAGAAAATTAATTTCTAGAATTCATATATATATAATATAAATTCAATAACGCCTATGTGGTCGTTTGAAATATTCAGAAGCTAGTTCAGTAATTAGAGGCTAAGTGCTAGCTTAACTTCGAATTAAGAGATGCATGTATAGTGGAGTAAGTTTCGTCGAGTACCGCAAGCCGCAAATTACGTATGTATTTAGTTATGTATAATTTATTTGGTAGGTGGTTACAAATTACAATTTAAAGTTTGTATAGTGTATTATCTCTATAATTCCGATGCAACCTTTTAAAATTGTAGAGTTTACCTTGCACTATTTTTTTCAATATTTTCTTATCTTTTTTATTAATATTTAGATTTGTAGTATCCTATCGATTTTCTAAACTTCAGAACTACAATTCATGTGCGCATCCCATTTCATCCGCAATTTTTTGGAATGACTAAATAAAACATGTAGGATAGATTGATCGAATCATCCTGAGTATAGTGCACTCAAATCTTGTCTCTTTACGACTATCCAAGAACACTTGGGTAATATTTTTTAATCTTCTTTACAAGCAGTCAGGCCAATATTGAACAATATCCATATGACACATATAATCATTTCATATAATTAGTTAGAACGAACATCGAACATCATCCTATTGATAAAATATGAAAACATGCAAGATTATTTGTTGGTGTACTAGTAAATGTTTGTGGTTGGTTACTTGGCTAGTCAAGGAAAATGGTAAAAATATGAATTTAATTTGTTGTTGCTTTTAAGAGTTACCATTATATCACAAGCAAATTTAATGAGTTACATAAATTTGTATCTAATTATAGAAACCAAACGTGAAATTAGGAAACATGGGGTCCAATTTTCACAGACAAGAAAAGTTAAAGGATGGGGTAAGTATTAAGTAATCGTTGTACTAATCTGCCTATGGCTAGCATAGCATGGGCGTTCGAGTATCCGTTCGGATTCGGTTCGGGTCTTTTGAGTTTTCGAATTTTTGGGTTCAAGCATATAAAGTTCATTCGGGTATTTTATAATTTCAGTTCGGGTTCGCTTCGAATTTGGTTCGATTCCATTCGGGTTCGGTTTGGTTCCGATATCCAAAAAACGATAAAACAAAAACAAAATTGGTTAATTTGAACAAAAAAAATTGTTAAATTTAGACAAATATAAAAAAAAATTCGTATATTTTGTTTGTTTCGAGTATTTTAGCTATTTTGGTCTAAAACTAACCAATATATTTGGATTATAATTATAATTTTGAATAATTCTGTTATATTAAGTCTAAATATAATCAATATTTTGGATATATAATTGTAGTTCGGATATTTTGGATATCCATTCGATTTTCTGTTCGGGTCGGGTTCGGTTCCGGTTCTTCGAGTATAGAAGTTTATGACCCATTCAAGTATTCTGCCGGTTCGGATTCAGATTCGATTTCTCTTTTTCGGTTTGGGTTCGGTTCAGTATTTCGGTTATGGGTTTTTTGCGCAGACCTATACACCAACTTGGCAAAACAAAACCGAACCAAACCAAATTGATAAACCAGTTGGACCCGCGTTACAGAATCTGACCCGTACCAGAAAACAAATTCGGGTCGAGCCCATAAAGAAACAAAGCCCAAATCACAAAACACTGTTTCACCGTCGTTCTGCGTCGTTCTGTCTTCTCTCTCTCAGAGTCGCTCATCACAGGTTAGCTTCGTTTGATAAACCCTAGCTGCTCCGATTCTATAGCGAGACATTTTCAATTATGCAGGATTAATCGGAACGATCCATTTATTGGTTCAGATGAGCCAATTGTTCATCTTTCGTTCTGATTCATATTGTTTACGTTTACAGAAGAGGTTCTCGCTGGAAAACAATGGCGGGTTGGCAGAGGCATCTACAGTTAATTCGTGAAGTTGGGAGAAGAGTAAAGAACAGTAACATTTCGACAGCTAATTACACTTCAACTCGGAATTTGGAATCCCATATCTCACAAGGTGAATGCTTTGTCTTTACCGATGCTGAGTTTTGCTCATTTGGGTTTAGAGATGTTAAATCATTTCTGACTCTATGTGTTCCTTGTATATTGGAATTTGTTCTGGTATATTGTTTAGTTGAGTGGGTGATGATTAAGTTTTTCGGTTTTGTGCTCATGAACTAGGTTACTTTCAGGGTCTCTTGAGACCAAACTACTCCTCAAGACCACTGCATCATTATCTACAAAAAGTGGTAATGCTTTGTCCGCCTGAATCTACGTTTGTTTTTTGTTTCTATAGTTCATGTTTCCTCTTTGAGCAGTTTGATTCCATGATTTGATAGAGCTAAATGATTGCAAATTTAAGATTCTGCAGTTCTGCATTGAAAGTTTTAGAATTTTGAACATAGGGAAAGTGAGAATGTGCTAGTGAGATGCCAACATCTATTGTCTATGTTAATCAGGCAAAAAGATTACATCTTTTGAAACTGTGGAACTCTTTGGGTATGAAAGGCATGAGATCCTGTTCTATGCTTTCAGGGAATCTCTACCTCAAGAAAACTTAAGGCTGCTGAAGAACCTGTGTCATCACCTTTGTCATCTCCAGCTCTATTGGGTAGTGGCAAAGAAGAAGAGCAGAAGATTATCCCAAAGCGTAATAAAGTGCATGCTGTACTCAAGGCCATAAAGCAGGTGTGTTCTCTGACTCTCTAACAGAATCTTCATTTCGTTTTGTTATGCTTCCAGCTCAATCTTGTTTAAAGATGTGTTCACCCTTACTTGTTTCAGAGTCCTAAGAAGGTCAACCTAGTTGCAGCACTAGTACGTGGTATGCGAGTTGAAGATGCTCTGATGCAACTGCAGGTCACAGTTAAACGGGCTTCCCACACCGTGTACCGGGTAATCTCTCTGATATGAGCTTGAAACAGGCACCTCGTTCTGTTGGTACTGTGCTTACAAAGAAATTGAATCCATTATAAAACAGGTTATCCACGCTGCCCGAGCAAATGCTGCTCATAACCATGGACTAGATCCTGACCGTCTGATCATTGGTATGTACTACTCATAACCAGATCCTTTATTTCTTCTTTGTTTTCTGCACTAAGGAACGATTTATTTATCTAAGCTTCTGGTATGTGATGTAGCGGAAGCGTTTGTTGGGAAGGGACTCTTCAAGAAGAGGATATCTATCCATGGAAAAGGAAAATGCGGGTTGATGATAAGACCCGAGTGTCGCCTAACTGTCATAGTTAGAGAGACGACTCCAGAGGAAGAAGCTGAGATTGCAAAGCTCAAAGTTCACAACTTTAAGAAGCTAAGCAAGCGGGAGAGGCGGCTTTACCCCCACAAGCTCATCGAGACAACTCCAATCTGGAACCGCAGAGGGACTAAAGCCAATCATCGATCCTCAGAGTTGGTGCCATCTCGCTAGTGTCTTTGTTCCTTGATGGTTACAATAGCCTTCAGCTCTATGTAACCTTCTTGTTTGTTTTTTCTTTGATATTGTACTAGTTCCCAACAAGACATGTTTACTGTTTGCATACAGTAATATGTTGCAAGAGCGAAACAAATTTTTAGATTTGGATTAAGGTATAATGATTGGACATCAATTTCATATCCAAATTAAGGTATAACAACATCGGTTTCGTTAATAACATTGGATCTATGTAACCCAATACTTCTTCGTGTGCCTTTTAAGGGCTAAGCAAACTTGCTCTTTCTCTTATTATACAATGTTGGAAGTGTTTCACTAATATTTTTTCTCACATAAATGTTTCACTAATGTTTTGAGTTCTTTTTTGTAATTTTTATTCATTTATTAGAATTTTTCTCCAATATATATTTTTGCTTTATTTATGTTATGATGTTTACTTTTTGATCAATATTTGTACGATCTAGTTTTAAAATACAAAGAAAATGACCATCATACCAAATCATTGTAAAGAACAGAGGTAACATATATCTTGTGTGTAAGCTAATACATTTGATATAGTACTAGTTAAAATCAAAAATCAAGATGAATCCCTCAAAATCAGTTTATTTTGTTCAAATTGTAAGATGATACATCTGGTATATCCTAAGCATGACTTTCTTACTAGTTAAAGTTGTTAAAGTATAGTTTAATTTTTATTGAGAAATGGTAGCTAAAAACTTTCTTCATAACTTCGTTTTCAAATGACAACAAATAGCATAGCATGGTGGATTATGAGAATACCCTATTTTCTGATCTAAAGCCTTCAGAAGTCTATGATAGGATTGTTGAGGGTCTAACACGAAATGGTTTTTCAGGGCCTTTACAATCAATTTGGTAGTTGTTATGAAAATTCATTCGTTCCACCGAATCTTGACAAAAGGATCAAAGTGATCCGAGCCTCCAGTTTAAATCGTAAGTGTTTTGTCTACAAGTCAAATAGTAATTGTGTTTCACTAATGTTTTGAGTTTCTTTTTTTGATTTTTATCAGACATAAATGTTTCACTAATGTTTTGAGTTCTTTTTCTTAATTTTTATTCATTTATTAGAAATTTTCTCTAATAAATATTTTTGCTTTATAATATTTATTATGCTTATTTTTTTATCAATATTTGTACAATATAGTTTCAAAATACAAAGAAAATAAAACATCAAATATCATACCAAATCATTGTAAAAAATAAATTTTACATATATCTTATGTGTAAGATGATACCTCTTGTGCAAAGCGATAGATTTTATTTTGCATCTAGAAGATGATTGACGTGTGAAAAAATAAGAAACAATTTTTTTTAACGCATAAATGGTTAGAAGTTCACATTTCTTAGTTCCACTCAAAAGTAAACATCTTCTTGCTTTGCCAAGTAAGATGACATGATTTGACGAGAACGTTTATGAAACTTCTACAGTTTCTCACAGACAATTCTTAGCTTCTTAGAAGGATCAAATCGATAAAATTTTATATCTTTCATTGAGATTGATTGGAAATAGAGTGTTAACTTTCTTTTGTATTAAATTTGATTACAAATCTTTATAGCTTTAATTTCATTGGAAATAATAAGTAATCGATTTCAAAATATTTAGTTTTCTTTTGAGTGAAGTTTGCTACTGCTATATTTTTGTGTGTGATTACAGATCGAACCAGTTAATTGTGTGGACCCAATTCCTTTTTATGTTTGTTTTATCATAACAATTTCTCTTTCTTTTATATCATAATTCACTATATACATTTTATAAAACAATTAAACAGAAAATCAAAAGTGTAAAAATATAGATTAATGGACGTGATGTGATATAAAACCATATGAAAATTGTAAAAATGACGATGATATCTTTAGATAAGTGTCTATAAAGTAAGTCAAATATGTTGTGATTTTTAGTTAATAACAACCACAATATTATATCTATACTATTTGCTTATCAATTACATAAAATAGCATAAAAATATACTTTATCATAAATATAACAAAAAAAAATAATTAACATTTTTAGTATTATTTTAATTATAAAGATTTTTATAGCATTATATATTTTAGGATTTATGATTAATTATTTAAAGTTTAGGATTTAAATTTAGAATTTATGGTTTATTATTTAAGGTTTACAGTTAAAATCAATTTAATGACAAGACATGTTTTTGTGCTATTTTTATAATTTTTCTTCCTTAGTGCTATATTTATGACAAGACATGTTTTTATATTATTTTTGCGATTTGTCCTGTGTTACTAATATTTAAGAAAATACTATTTTAGATTTGCAGGAATATATAATATTTGTGTACTGTTACTCGCTTCTTCAATTTCATTAACATTAAAAAATAATAGCGACGACACTACACTACTGAAAGTTGATGAAACCCACCAAAATAGCGACGATGAAATCGAACGGTCATAAAACCAAAAACAAAGCCATGACTGATTAAGTTATTAAATTAAGCAACGTGGCTAAGTTTCGTCTCGACTCCTCTCATAGTCACGGGACACGTGTGGTCTAGCCCAACTTCCTTCATATGATCACTCTCTCTTGTCCAAAAAAAACAAAGCAAACACAACTCAAGTCGGTGGTGAGAAAGTACGAGAAAATGATTTCTGCTATCGGAAGCTTAGTGAGAGTCATATTCAAGAACTTCGACGTTCTTGCTGGGTAGATAAATAATATTTAATTTCTCGTTTTAGGTTTTTTTTAATCGTTAATATGATCCTTATTTTGCATGTCTTGGTGTGTGCAGACCTTTTATTAGCTTGGTTTATCCTCTGTGAGTCCACTATAACTTTCTCTATGTAAGACCTGTTAATTACTTGCCTGAGAAGTTGTCACGTCTTAAGCGTTTTAGTTTATGATCAGATATGCATCAGTGAGGGCAATAGAGTCGAGGAGTCATGGAGATGACAAGCAATGGCTTACTTATTGGGCTCTTTATTCACTTATCAAACTCTTTGAGCTTACTTTCTACAGACTCATCGATTGGTAAGTTTAAACACGGCTTCCTTGTTCTGCAAGATTCTATCTCTGTAAACAGAGTAAATCATATGTTTGTTTCTATTAGCCGTAAAGCTGAGGCTCTTATAAACCTCTGATAACACCAACCGATCTTGTTATAGAAAAATGCTTTAATGCAAGTTGTTTAGCGTTCGTGAAGTCCAAGTGACTTGCTTTAGGTTTTCGGCTGGACTCATGTAGTCATGTTTATACCTACACGGCTACATCGGCATCACAACATAGAGTGAGAACTAAGGTGTTCATAGTCTAATAGTAGTACATAGTGATGTTAAAATGGACGGTTCGGCCCGTTTGGGTTGGGTCTGTTTAAACCATGTCCATTTAGACCCGTTTAGTTTTGTTGAAGCCCGATTAACTTAAAACCCGCCGGAATTCAACCAACCTGTTTATGCTTATTTAAAACTTTTAGTATAGAAAAAGATTATGTTACGTAAAACGATGTCATTTCATTAAAAAATTTAAAATTTAAATAAAAAATTGTAAAATAATAAACGGGTATTTGTTTAAGTCCGCGGGTTTCGAGCTCATTTTAGCATCCCTAGCACAATAGGATTAGTTCTCTTGTGTTTTCAAATTATTTTTGGTATGAAAAGTTATTTGTTAAATAGAAATTTTCGAAGACAAATTTAAATAAAAAAAATTATGGGCCTAAAATCCGAAATTTTTACATAATTAAAAAAACAAAGAAACATAGATTGAGCTAACCATAAAATGGTGGTTCATAGAATCATATATTTTCATTCTATTTGCTAAGATATTGTAGATGTTTTACAACCAACTTTTGGTGTGCAAAGCTTCTTCTTTTATATGGAGACTAATCAAATTTTCGAGGTTCATTGAATGATCAGGATTCCGTTATGGCAATACGCCAAGCTAGCCCTAACTTGTTGGTTGGTGTTACCGGGCATGAGTGGTGCTGCTTATGTCTATGAGAACTATGTGCGTTCATTCCTTTTAAGCCCACATAATGCTAATATATGGTACGTGCCCGCTAAGAAGAACGAAGACGACTTAGCAGCAGCTGCTGGTAAATTTACTCCGGTAAATGATTCCGGTGAGCCTACGGAAAAGCTTGTTAGCTCGGTATGACTTTCTAAACTCTTATCTAAATCCTTTTGTGACATAAACTGGACACTCAGTTTTTGTTGATTGTTTATATCTTCAGGTGGATACATCAGCCAAATATGTTGGCCACTCGGCGTTTGATGATACATATGTGTACTAGCAAAGCTACTTCTGGCCAGTTGTAGCTTAATATCGTTACCCACCTATATAATATATACTCTTGTCTTTGTTTTTTTAGTCTTCGGTTTTTATGAAGTTGTTGCGGTTTAGAAATTTCAATACCAAACTATATAATATGTTAAATGCATGGATAATGTATATATATTTGTTTTTGTATTAAGATCAAGGGAATATAACAACTATATACTATAACTTTACTTGGTGGTAGCAAGGAATTGATTGATTTTGGATTTGTGAGAGATGATGAGTTTAAGATCCAAAATATCCGCGGTTTCTTTAACAAAAAGAAAACTATATAGTACCCAAATATTCATTTCCTTTTCACGTTAGAAGACATTGTGTTTGGGCTGTAAAGTAACCATGTATATTACATTTACATATATCTATTTTAACAGATCATATAATATGAAAGTAACTTGCATTGTTTTCATCGTGAGGAAGATATGTTCATCTTGGTATCGTATTTTTTTTTTTTTTTCAACATCTTGGTATCGTATCGTTACATAACTAACTTTTAATACTCCTACGTGAAAGAGGAAAAATATATATTTTCAAATGGAAGAAAAAATCAGAAAATGTGTAAGAATAAATTATGAAGTAAATAAGAACTACGTTTTTCTTTTGTACATTTAGTATCTAATATCCATATATAGTCGAATTTGTAAAATCCATTGTATGTCTCGGACGTGGTACATTTGGAAGCAACAAATAAATTTTCTTAATTTCACCCAAAAATCTCAGTTGGGAAAATAAGATAAGAAAATATATATAAATGTTTCCTTAGGAATGTATATTACTACCATCATACCATGTTAGTAAAGGCACCCCCACGTGATGGCGTTACAAATTTATTACAGTCCAAAATCATCATCGTTATAATTGTGAAACATTAGCTGTAACCGAAACGAAGCAAGAAGTTCATGCATCTTTTTCACTAATATATAAAATTTATATAGCGATCATATGAGGAGTGTCTACTAATTTGGAATTCCCATATTTTATATCACATAGATTTCTAACCACAGAAATAAATAAATAAATAAATAAATAAATAAATAATGCTGGCTCACGCGAGACATCGTAACGACTAAACCAAGTTTAATTTAACTAAAATTAAATTCTAAACCAAGTTTTAATTTAATTAAAATTAAATTCCCTCGGCCTTTTGCTCTCTCTCTCTATTTCATTCGCTCTCCGTCTTTTTCTCAGTTCAGTTTCTCTTCCTAACAAGCAAAACAACCCAAAACGGATCGAATCACTAATCCTTCCTCTAGAAATTGAAAGAAAAATTATTTCTTTCACCTAACCAATTGATTCTCTTACCTTTTCGATCAATACCCATTATCGCATTACATCTGGGTAAGAAGAAAAGGGGTTTCTTTTCTCACACAAATGGCGACCAACATTGGTATGATGGACAGTGCTTACTTTGTTGGAAGAAACGAGATTCTGGGTTGGATCAATGACCGTCTTCATCTCAATCTCACTCGTATCGAAGAGGTATTCTTTGTTTCTGCATGTGGGTTTCGAAACACCAGATTTTGTTTCCACTGTGTGTGTTAAAAGGACGTGCTTTTCGCATTGGAAGTGGTTTTTGTTTTGATAATGTCGGTGGCATATGAAGATTGATTTTCAGAAATCTATGCTTATGGTTTGAAAAAAGAGTTTTTTGGTCTATAACTACTGAGTTGTGATTGAGCTATTGCAGATTTTGACATGGTTGGTTTAAATTTGGTTCTGACTGATAATCAATTTGTTTGTTGAGTGTGTTAAGATGCAATTTTCAATGACTACTCTCTGATGGTTCTTTCTTGCTCTGTGTTTTGATGCTTAATGCTTATTTACTGGAAGCTACTCATATGGTTGTTGTTGAATATTCCGGTTTATATATCAGTTTTTGGCTTTACAGAAAAATGTTACTTACAATTTATGTTGTGTAATCTACATTTGTCAGTTTGATACTTTTATGCCTCTGATATTGAAAAGGCTTCAAGCAAGGGCCATTAAGATGGTCATAAAATGTGTTTAGGCTGTTTCAAAAAAATGATCTTTGTTTTCTATTGCTTGTTTGATATCAACTGATACTCTTGCAAGTAAGCATTGAAACTGTTGTAATTCTTCTTGCTTGTGAGAGTGTTTGATCTAATGGTTTGGTTTTTTTTTTTTTTGGTAGGCTGCATCAGGAGCTGTTCAATGTCAAATGATGGACATGACATTTCCAGGAGTTGTGCCAATGCACAAGGTAACTTTATTAATTCCCATCAGCATCTCTTGTTTGCTTCTCTGCAGAGCAATCTAAATCTTCTACTATCAGGTTAATTTCGAAGCAAAGAACGAGTATGAGATGATACAAAACTACAAAGTCATGCAAGAAGTCTTCACCAAATTGAAAATTACAAAGGTAACTTTGAGATAAAGATCATGTGAGCTGATACCTTCAACATATGTATATCACTTACAATGTTGTTGTTCTTAATGTAAAATACCTCAGCCATTGGAAGTGAACAGACTTGTCAAAGGCAGACCACTAGACAACTTGGAGTTTCTACAATGGCTGAAACGTTTTTGTGATTCCATAAATGGTGGCATTATGAATGAGTATGGACTCTTTTGCTTGTCTTTATAAATAATAATAACTAGAAGTTTTCTTGATGTCACTCTACTGGTTTCATCATTGTAGGAATTATAATCCAGTAGAACGAAGATCAAGAGGTGGCAAAGAGAAGACCGTCAAGGGGTCTAGTAAGATATCAAAGTCATTGCAAACAAACAATATGCATCATCCTCCTCCAGTCACTACTTCCAACAAACCACCTGGTCCCAAGCAAGCAAAACCACATGGAACTGGAGGTGTGAGCAACTCATCAGCTGAAGTGCAAGCTTTGTCAAAGGAGGTAATTAGCATCTAATCAATCGTTTCTTCAGGTTAATGAGAATAAACCTTTAATGAAACTTTTCTTTCACAATACCAGCTTGTAGATCTCAAGGTCTCGGTTGATCTATTGGAAAAGGAAAGAGATTTTTACTTCTCTAAGCTAAGGGATATAGAGATACTCTGTCAGACTCCTGAACTTGATGATCTTCCGGTAAATGTCATAGCAGTCAATGCCTTGTTTGGACTCAAATCTTTAAGAATATCATAATATGTACTTTGTTGAAACTACAATATGTGTGCAGATAGTGGTAGCGGTTAAGAAGATATTATATGCTACGGATGCTAATGAATCTGCACTAGATGAAGCTCAAGAGTGTTTAAACCAGTCTCTAGGGCTTGAGGCTGAGGAAGAAGAAGGAAAAGAAGAAGAAGAAGAAGAAGCAGAGACTCAGACCTAAAGTTATGATTTCTAACAAAAACAAGTTTTAAAGTTGCCTTGTCTTAGAAGATAGTTTACTTTGGAGAGGATGTTTGCACTTTGTACAATACAATATTTGGTTTATCCTAACCGGTTATTCGGTTTAAAGTGAAATGATCCGAATTCTGTTCTTTAGAAATTTGAAAGATTATCCAACTGGTCAATGGGCTTTGTATGGGCCTAAAATGAGCCGTTATTAATATCCAGCCCAGCTATTAGAACCATTTTTTTAAAAATGTTTAAAATATCTTTTTAACAGAAATTAAAACATCATAATATAAAACTTTAATCCGAATCTTTTATTTATTAGGCATACTTAAATTATTCTGAAATTTATAAAAATATTAAAACAAACATTCATTATTACATAACGGATTAAAATAAATAAATCAATTTTAACTATAAAATATTAAAAAGGATCAAACTTATGTAAAATAGATGGATTATCATATTTAGATTTTATAAATTTGTAGTATATTTATATAAAATATAAATTTAGTTATTAATATATGATAAACACAAACAGATATATGAATTATATTATTACGAGTGTGTAACAGATATAAATCACTTTTAGATCAACGCGAGAAAGGCACTTGATGAGTGTAGGGTACTTTATCCACTATTCATAAACATGAAAATCCTATATTGCCCTTGTGAAGAAGTTAAAAACGAGGGAGTAGTAATTATTTGAGGTTGACAAATAATAATTGTTATAATATTTTATGCTTTTGAATCGTTGCATTTAAAAAAGTAGATCGTGTGATTGACAGAAAATTGTGATAGTCCATCCACTAAAAAAAGAAAAAAACTGTGGCTCATAATTATCTAATATTCTTTGCACAAAAAAGTTATCTAATATTCAAAAGCATGGGTAAAGTAAAAGTGTTTTTTGTTAGTAGATCGTGTGGTATACAACTTTAGAATTCATTCGCGTATATATAATTTTCTGGATCGGATATACTAAAAATATACGAAAAGAAAAGTTAGTTAAAAATTTGAAAATATTCGAAAATATTTAAATTATCATAAATCCTGTAAAAATCTATTTAAAATACCTTAAAATATTTGAAAGTACTCAAAGTATCTATCTTATCCAAAAAACACTAAAGAACTATTCATGTTATCCAAAAATATTCTAAAATAATAGAATTACTCAAAATTACGTAAAATTTCGGGTTACCTCGGATACCCGATTGAATTCGGCTCGGATTCGGATATTAGAAATATTAAGCATTCTCTTTATAGTGCGGATTGATACTAGAATATATGATTGTCCATAGTTAGGTATCCACCATACAATGTCCACAATTATGCTCATGTGAATGTGTCCACATGTAAGTGTCCACCAGCATGTATGCATTTAAATGTGTACAAAGGCAGTTTTCCAATTTTAAAATGTCCATATAAATCTAAACACATCCGGTTATATCCAAAAATAGAATCGTGTCTACAAGTCATGACAAACGGATGTACAATGAAACAAACAAATAAAGAATAACGTATAACCAAAGTCAAAAATCAATTTATATATAACCGTGTCCACATGTTAGTGTACAAAAACACATGTCCACATACTAGTGTACACCACTACACTAGTAAACACAATTCACATGTGTATAGCAATAGTTAGACCATGAAATTGAAACCCAAAACAAGTGTAATAAAAAAGCCTAAACATGTTTATAGGAATAGCATTCATATAAGTAAGACACATATTAGGAATACATAAGTAGAAAATATAAGAGTCAAGATATAATGCACAATGTATGCTTCCACATGATTTCTCCAAACTCTTTGAAACCAAATTAGAGGAAATGTCCACCAAACGCTGTCCATGTGACTCTCGATACAAAGAAACATGGACATATAGACTGGTGTACATAGATAAGTGTACATGAAAACATGCTCATAACAAACAATAAAAGTAACTAAATACTTAAAACATACTCATCTCATGACAGTCTATACGAAGATAATTTGAAAACTAAACTATTTATATTTATTGATGTTCATAGATCAATGTACAAAAAATATGTCCATACATATAGTAAACGCAACAATAATCATAACACAGATTAGGGTAACAAGCTATACATGTACTCGTGTCCACAAATTAGTTTATATAAAAATATGTCCATCATATATAGAAACCTTGCTTCTTTAACTTCATAGACATAACCGAGCTTTTCGACCAAAAAAAAAGACATAACCGAGCTCATCATTGTAGTTTCTGTGATGAACAAGAGTTCGAGCTCAAAAAACTCTTGAAATAGGAGATATCCAAGCTAACTTTTTTTTTTTATATAAAAAACAAGAACAATGCTTCTTTCTGTATTACTAAACAGTCACTATTACTTGATTCTACTTTTGCTCATAACATGGAACTCATGAAAAAGGAAGTCAATTTCTTTCTTAACAGTGTTCTCCTCCTCTTAACAGTGTCCATTATCATCCCTTTGAACCCAGCAAGAAACCTGCAAAAAAAAAATCAAACTCAAATCAAATTCTTCCCCAAGAATTTGTTAAAATAAAAATCAACCACACAGAACCTGAGGCTGGAATGCGCAGGTAGAAGCTCGTGAGTTCCCGCTTCTCGCATTACCAATCAGAAAATATAACAAAAAAAATCGAATTTCAATAGTCTGAAATAGAGCACCCAGAAGAACAATAACATCGAAATCGAACCATGCTAGATACCCAGATAATCCCAAGATTATGAGAGAAAAAAGAGTAGAGATTTACACGAAATATCGAAGAGCAGGTTAAGGAAAAAGCCATGGCTACAGTATTCGGTAAATAGTGGCTACGGCAGACCAGAAAAGAAAAAGAAAATGTGAGAGAAAGAGATAAGACAAAATGAGAAAAATAGGATTCTCATTTTTATTGAATTTGTGAGAATGAAAAATGAAAATTAGAATTAAAATAAAAAGTAAAAAATAATAATAGAAAAGCTTAAAATTGAAGAGGGCCAATATTGACAATGCACATAGCCGAGAGTGAGCCAAAGTACCCAAGAGTTGATAAGTGCCTTTTTATGAAAATAGTATATGTGAAAGTGCCTTTCTTAGTAATTAACTCTATTATTACATAAAATACAAATCATTTTAGATCAACGCGATACATATTAAATTTATATTATATGAAAATGTTTTATTAAAACAACATTATAAAATTATTTATTAAAAAAGTAAACATACATTAAGCTTTATGCCAAAGTAGTGCTTTTACAGATGGTTCATTATATTTTCTTGTAAAATATATCCCATCAAGTTGGGCAGTCCATACTCGTAACTGACCACATCGAGGAACAAGTCTTGATCCAGCTTTGTATACTTCAACGTCGTAAGACCACTCCATTTTAGGTCCTTGCCTAAGAATACAATTCCATTTTGTTAAATTAAGTATTTCATCATGGAACATAATGATATATGCAGGATCATTGAAGTTCATAGTTTTGATGCCTAGATCATCTTTGTTAGAACGACAATGATACTCAAGAACTCTACCAGGACCGAGGTTATTCTGAATAAATATTCGATTCTTAACGCAAGCTTCATTTGATATAAGATATGTAGTGATAACTACTATGAAAAATATGAAACGTTTCATATCTTTTCTTTGATCTAAAAAACATGATTGGAGTAATCAAGGCATTAACGTTTGGTATTTATAATTCTTTATGTATTCTTATTTGTTATTGATCAATTTGGTCAAATGGTCCATTATATAGAAAGAACATTCCCACCTTTGAACACAACAGATATGGTCAAATTTTCAGAACTGGTTCATGGCATTGAATTTGATTTCCTTTAAGTGTTGACAAAAAAAAAAAGAAAGATTTCCTTTAAGTAAACTTAATTAGTTAAAGAAACAAATAATAAAACCTCATAGAAGAGAATCTGAGCAACATATTTTTTTAAAAATATATTCAATAATTAATAAATATGATAAGATATAAAATTTAGTTTTAAATTAAACTAGTATTTAACAAAATTAATAAAATAGTAATTTTTATTTTTTTATATAAAACATGTAATCCAACTGTTTTGGAGTTTTTCGACTTTTTACAAGGAGAGGCAACCTTTCATGTAAAAAAACTTATTTATAAATTATATATCTATATTCATAAAATGGATGTATTATCATTGACTTTTTAAATTTATAATATATTTATATAAAAATTATATTCATTATTAAAATATGATAAATACAAACAGATAAAATATAGTAGTACATAAAATTTAACAAAAATTAATAAAACAAAATATTTTTGATACAACAAATATTTTATTAAAAGCAACATATATTAGACATAGTTGTTTGCTTGTTTTATTTTATTTTTTGACTAAAGGTTGCTGTGTAACCCTAAGTGTCCCTAACAGTCAGTATAACTACTTTATTTTATTTTTAGTCGAAACTACTTTATTTTGTTATGTTTGCTTATTTCATGAATCTTTGTGTTATAATTATTTATTAGTATTCCTTATATATTATTCCCTATATATTTAGACCAAAACAAAAAATTCCCTATATATTATGTAAAATTCCAGTATGAAATTTTATAATATGTCGTCTCGAGAGAATGGCATGATCAACATAATTTTTTTATTAAACATACATTAAGCTTTTATGTCAAAGTAGTGCTTTTATGCCAGAGCAGTGCTAAACGAGATGGTTCACTATATTTTCTTGTAAAATATATTCCATCAAGTTGGGCAGTCCATACACGCAGCTGACCACATCGAGGAACAAGTCTTGGTCCGGCTTTGTATACTTGAACGTCGTAAGACCAGTCCATGTGAGGTCCTTGCCTAAGAATACAATTCCATGTTGTTAAATTGGGTATTTCATCATGGAATATAATGACAAATGGTGGATCACCGAAGTTCATGAGTTTGATGCCTAGATCCTGTCTGTTAGAACGACAATGATACTCGAGAACTCTACCATGACCGAGGTTATTCTGAATAACTACTCGATTCTTAACGCAAGAAGCTTCATTTGACATAAAATATGTAGCAATAACTACTATGAAAAATATGAAACGTTTCATATTTTTTTTTTTTGGGATCTAAAAACATGAATGGAGTAATCAAGGCATTCACGTTTGGTATTTATAATTCTTTTTGTGTGGAAGATCTTTGTATTTGGGAGTAGTAAACAAAATTCTGTTTTAAATGGTTTTAGCTAAATTTATACACAAATACAAACCAAATTCAATCCAAGATTTTATGTTTTATGGATATTTTTTTCAGAAAATATGGCTGGTCAAAGATTTTATGTTTTCTTATTTGTTATTGACCAATTTGGTCAAATGGTCCATTTTATAGAAAGAACATTTCCATCTTTCAACACAATAGATATGGTCAAATCTTCAAAATTGGTTCATGACATTAATTTGATTTCCTTTTAAGTAAACTTAATTAGTTAACAAAACAAATAAAAGCTAATACAAGAGAATCTGAGCAAAATAAAAAAAACTTTTAAGATATTTAATAATTAAGAAATATGATAGGATAAAAAAATTAGTTTTAAATTAAACTAGTATAAAATTTAACAAAAATTAATAAAATAATAATTATTTTAAAACTTTTGTTTTAGAGTTTTTCGACTTTTTACAAGGAGAGGCAATCTTTCATGTACAATAAACTTATTTATAAATTATAAATCTTTATTCATAAAATATAAAATATTTTAGATCAATGCAACACATATTCAACTTATATTATATACAATTTTTTTACTCAAAACAACATTAAAATTATTTATAAATCATGATTCTGCGTCATACCATAGTTTAAACATAATTGTTTATTAAAAAGAAAGTAAACATTTTTGTGTCAACTAAAAGGAAAATAAACATACATTAAGCTTTTAAGTTGTGCTTGGTTGCCAAAGTAGTGCTTTTGCAGATGGATCACTGTGTTTTCTTTTAAAATATATTCCATCAAGTTGGGCAGTCCATACACGCAGCTGACCACATCGAGGAACAAGTCTTGGTCCGGCTTTGTATACTTGAACGTCGTAAGACCAGTCCATGCTAGGTCCTTGCCTAAGAATACAATTCCATGTTGTTAAATTGGGGAGTTCATCATGGAACACAATGACATATGGTGGATCACCGAAGTTCATGAATTTGATGCCTAGATCTTGTCTGTTAGAACGACAATGATACTCAAGAATTCTACCATGACCGAGGTTATTCTCAATAACTACTCGATTCTTAACGCAAGCTTCATTTGACATAAAATATGTAGCAATAACTACTATGAAAAACATAAAACGTTTCATATTTTTTGGATCCAAGAAAACATGAATGGAGTAATCAAGGCATTCACGTTTGGTATTTATAATTCTTTTTATTTGGGAGTACTAAACAAAATTCTGTTTTAAATGGTTTTAGCTAAATTTATATATAAAAAATACAAACCAATTTCAATCCAAGATTATCTGTTTTTATGGATAGTTTTGTCAGAAAATATGGCTGGTCAAAGATTTTATGTTTTCTTATTTGTTATTGGCCGATTTGGTCAAATGGTCCATCTTATAGAAAGAACATTTCCACCTTTAAATACAACAGATATGGTCAAATTTTCAAAATTGGTTCATGATATTAATTTGATTTCCTTTTAAGTAAACTTAATTAGTTAAAGAAACAAATAACAGCTAATACAAGAGATTCTGAGCAAAACAAATAAAAAAAACTTTAAAGATATTCAATAATTAACAAATATGATAAGATAAAAGAATCTAGTTTTAAATTAAACTAGTATAAACTTTAACAAAAATTAATAAAACAAGAATTATTTTTAAACTTTTATATAAAATATATAATCCAGCTGTTTTAGAGTTTTTTTCGACTTTTTACAAGGAGAGACAATCTTTCATGTAAATAAACTTATTTATATCATAAAATATAAAATATTTTAGATCAATGCAACACATATTCAACTTACATTATATACAATTTTTTTTACTCAAAGCAACATTAAAAATTTTCATATCATAGGTTAAAACATAATTGTTTATTAAAAAGAAAGTAAACATACATTAAGCTTTTAAGTTTTGCTTGGTTGCCAAAGTAGTGCTAATGCAGATGGATCACTGTGTTTTCTTTTAAAATATATTCCATCAACTTGGGCAGTCCATACACGTATCTGACCACATCGAGGAACAAGTCTTGGTCCGGCTTTGTATACTTGAACGTCGTAAGACCAGTCCATGCTAGGTCCTTGCCTAAGAATACAATTCCATGTTGTTAAATTGGGTAATTCATCGTGGAACTTAATTTCATATGGTGGATCACCGAAGTTCATGAGTTTGATGCCTAGATCTTGTGTGTTAGAACGACAATGATACTCAAGAACTCTACCATGACCGAGGTTATTCACAATAAATACTCGATTCTTAACGCAAGCTTCATTTGATATAAAATATGTAGCAATAACTACTATGAAAAATATGAAATGTTTCATATCTTTTTTTTTTGGATTTAAAAACTTGAATGGAGTAATCAATGCATTAATGTTTGGTATTTATAAATTTTTTTTGTGTGGAAGACCTTTTTATTTGGGAGTAGTAATCAAAATTCTATTTTTAAATGGTTTTAGCTAAATTAAAATCAATTAAAAATCCAAGATTCTCTATTTATGGATAGTTTTGTCGGAAAAATATGGATGGTCAAAGATTATCTGTTTTCTTATTTGTTGTTGACAAGTTTGGTCAAATGGTCCATTTATAGAAAGAACATTTCCACCTTAAAACACAATAGATATGGTCAAATCTTCAGAATCGGGTAATGACATTGAATTTGATTTCCGTTGAAGTAAACTTAATTACTTAAAGAAACAAATCAAGAGAATCCCAGCAAAATAAAAAAATCTTTTAAGATACTCATTAATTAATAAATATGATAAGATAAAAATTCAGTTTTAAATTAAACTAGTATGAAATTTAAGAAAATTTAATAAAATAATAATTACTTTAAAATTTTATATAAAATAATAATAAATATATATATATATTTAATCCAACTTTTTAAGAATTTTGCTGAATTTTTTTTTATCGGAGGAGTCAAGCTCTTATAGTCTCATGTAAAATGAAAAAGATACATAAAAATCTTAAATAAGGTTTCTATGCCTCTTCTATAGTTCAGTTTCCACATGATTTATTTCAAACTTTTAAATTCTATATTTTTTTCAGTTATCACATTTAATCACGTTTTCTCATAAATTTTTTACCTATTCAATTCCACTTGCAAAAAAAAAAAAAAAAAACTAAAATTGCATTCAAATCAACTAAATATTTGTTAGCAAATAATGATTTTTTGGAATTTTATTTAACCCCAGCCCAAAATTAAAATGATATAGAAAATCTGACCTACAAAAATAAAATCAAAATTTTGGACAATCACTAGTTGATTAAAACATAATTTTAGAGTTTCTATCTTTTTAGGTGGAATTGGGTAGACAACAAAAATCTAGGATTAAATTGAGTAGACAAAAAAGTTAGGGAGAAACATGATTAAATGTGATAGTCCAAAAAGAAAAACCAAGAGTTTAAGAGTTTGAGATAAAACATGCTTAAACTGAATTAAACAGAGGAGCGTAGACAATCAACCCTTAAAAATATGATGGGAAGATGTTTTCATATGACTCTCTAAAGCTGAGGTCCGTAAATATCTGTACTGAAGATTTATAGGAAATATTGTAGGTAAATATATTTATTTTACTAAAGTGTTTGTAGTTTAGTAGTAGCGGATTTTTTTATGTTTCTGTTCAAACCACCCTTGATACAAAAAAAAAATTCTTTAAATAAAAATTTCCAAAGACTGTTTTCAGATTTGGAAAAATTATGGAACGAAACTTCCACAAAATTATCTCATATGCTACCTTTTCTCAACTGAAACAGCAGCTAGTGTTAATAATAGTATCATCAAAGCTTTTGGACATAAAAGTACAACAACAGTAAAAACTCACATTGCAGAGATCACTTTGGGTTTTTATGTTCTTGGACTCATGTCCCCCCATGTTTTGCTTCTGTTGCATTTATGAATTCTCCTCAGTGTTTAGTTTTTTTTTTTCAGTTGACTATTTACGATCAACAGGATTAAAGTGTTAACAACATTATTTTAATGAAGAAGATTAAGATAATGTTAGTGTTTCTTTCAAAATACTTTCAACATTGGTTGTATAGCGGACTTATGAACAAAAAACAATTGAAAACGGATCTAAAAGGTTTGGAAAAAGACATTACTCTTTTTGTTTCATAATACATGTTGTTTAATTAAGTCTTTTCTACCCAAATAAAAAATATATATTAAAAATTTTGTTTTATTTTAATTAAAACATAGGAGATATCTCAATGTAAGAGTTTTTAGAGATAATATAAGATCTTTTCATTTTTAATATAAATTTTAAGTGTATTTAATGTCGTTTAACCTATTATATTACATAATTTCTTTTATGATTGGCTGAATTTAATTTAGATTAACTATTAAAAATATTTTATAAAAACCAATAACTTTCTTAACCTTACTCAAAACTTTCTATATTGCAAAAAGAGAGAGAGTGTTATTTTGTTTAATATGAGTAATTAATAAGCTAGAAAAGTAAAGTTGAAACTAGAAATTTTCATAAATCTATATTGGAAATACAAAACCACAAGTAATATGAAACAAAATTTTAATTCTAAAACAACAAGTAATAATATATGCAACATATGCAAATGAATCTGCACTAGAAGAAGCTCAAGAGTGTTTAAACCAGTCTCTAGATCTTGAGGCTGAGGAAGAAGAAGCAATTGGAGAAGAAGAAGAAGAAGGAGAGACTCAGACTTAAAGCTGTGATTTCTAACAAAAACAAGTTTCAAAGTTGTCTTGTCTTAGAAGATAGTTTACTTTGGAGAGGATGTTTGCCTTTGCACAATACAATATTCGGTTTATCCTAACCGGTTATTCGGTTTTAAAGTGATATGACCTGAATTCTGTTCTTTCCAAATTTAAAATATTATCCAACTGGTCAATGGGCTTTGTATGGGCTTAATATGAGCCGTTATTAATGTCCAGCCCAGCTATTAGAACCTTTTAATTTTTTTTTAAATATTTTTTTAACAAAAATTAAAACATCATAATATAAAATTCAATTCCGATTTTTTTTATTATGCATACTTAAATTTATAAAAATATTAAAACAAACTTTCATTATTACAAAACTGATTAAAATAAATTAATAATTTTAATTATAAAATATTGAAATGTGTCAAACTTAATGTAATTAAAAGGATGGATTATCATATTTTTACTTTATAAATTTGTAATTATATTTTAATAAATATGTACATTCAACTATTAAAATATAATGAACACAAACAGATATATGAAATATATTATTACATAAATATAAAATATTTTAGATCAAGACAACACATATTAAATTTATATTATATAACAAATATTTTATTAAAAACAACATTATAAAATTATTTATGTACTTTCGCCATATTTGTTTGTAGTTTGTATTAATGTGCTATCAAAAATGATTGATAAAGCAGCTGTACAAGGGAGAATTGGTTATATATCTGTCAAAACATGGCACTCACACATATCTGTTTTGATGATATAATGGTCTTTAATGATGGCAAGAAGAGATAAATAGAGGGCGTGCTACAAGTATTTGATGATTTTGCGCAGATCTAGGGCTTAAACATCAGTCTAGAAAAGTTAAAGGTGTTTATGGTAGGCACTTCATGCTCACAACAACAGGCTATTCTCGATAGCTTCCCATTCGACTCCGGCCAGCTCATTGTTAGGTACCTGGGACTCCCACTCCTAACCAAAAGAAGGACGGTGAGTGATTACATGCTTCTCGTTGAAAAAATCAGAAATCTAAGTAGTTGGACATGATGATTCCTCTCTAAAGCAGGAAGACTTTAACTCATCAGTTCGGTAATCATTAGTTTGACAAATATCTGGCTCACAGCCTTCACTTCAAGCTTCCAAGTAGCTTCATAAAAGAGATTGAGAAACTCTATTCCTCTTTCATGTGGTCTGGACCAGACCTAAACCCAAAAAAGTCTAATATCAGTTGGAAAGATATTTGTAAACCGAAACAAGAAGGAGACTTGGGATTAAGGCCACTTAAAGAAGTCAGCAATGTAACAAGTCTCAAGCTAATATGGAGACTAACATCGTCGCAATCCTTATGGGTTTGCTGAATAAAAGTCTACCTAATTAGAAAGGGATCACTATAGACATTAAATCAGAAGCAAACGTCAGGATCATGGATTTGGCGAAATATTCTGAAGATGAGGGAAAGAGCAAAAGGTTTCCACAAAATGAACATAAAAATGGCCATTCAACTACATTCTGGTATGATGATTGTACGAAATTTGGTAGACTCAAAGAGTTCGGAGACAGAGGCATTATTGATTTGGGTATTCTTGACACAACCACAATTTAGGAAGCACTGACTCAGACCGAGGAGGATGTTCTTCTGTGGAAGCATAGAGAAGGATGTTTTCAAAATAGTTTCTCTGCCAAAGCAATTTGGCTACAAACTCGTGAGATGTACCTCTTACTAATTCATGGTTTGGCTATCTATGCACGATAAGCTCTCTACATGAGATAAAATGCTTCAATGGAATTTCATCATAAACGCCACATGCGTTCTCTGCTCAGCTCATCAGGAAACCAGAAATTAAACCACCTGTTCTTTGAATGTGGATACACGGCAGTGATCTGGACTTCATTGGTCAAAGAATTATTGCAGCAATTATTTACCTTGAAATGGTACAAAATTGTAGAGCTGGTTTCAGAGAGTATTCTAAATAAATCCACTCTATTTTTAGTGAGATATGCTTTCCAATATGCTCTTCATAGCATGTGGCGAGAGAGAAACTCCAGAATGCATAACAATGCTCCTCAATCTCATCAACAAGTGCTCCAATTCATTGATAAAATTGTAAGAAACAGAATCCTCTCGGTTAAAGCTATTGAGAACAACTCCTTGAATGATGGTCTGCAGGTTTGGTTTGGCTCACGGATCAGCACATGATTACTCCAGCAGCTCTCTTCTTTATTCTTTCAATCTTTGACTGGTTCTGTTGAAGTATAGTATAGCCTACACTTTAATCTTTTAGAACTCTGGTTCAAACACTAAGCACTAGATGTAACAAGGTTTGTATGAATTAATTTTATATTCATTCAAAAAAAATATTTATAAATTATTTATTAAAAAGGTAAACATACATTAAGCTTTTAAGTTTTGCTTGGTTGCCAAAGTAGTGCTTTTACAGATGTTTCACTATATTTTCTTTTAAAATATATTCCATCAAGTTGGGCAGTCCATACACGTAGCTGACCACATCGAGGAACAAGTCTTGGTCCGGCTTTGTATACTTGAACGTCGTAAGACCAGTCCATTTTAGGTCCTTGCCTAAGAATACAATTCCATGTTGTTAAATTAGGTGTTTCATCATGGAACATAATGATAAATGGTGGATCACCGAAGTTCATGAGTTTGATGCCTAGATCTTGTGTGTTAGAACGACAATGATACTCGAGAACTCTACCATGACCGAGGTTATTCTCAATAAATACTCGATTCTTAACGCAAGCTTCATTTGACATAAAATATGTAGCAATAACTACTATGAAAAACATGAAACGTTTCATTTTTTTTTTTGGATCCAAGAAAACATGAATGGAGTAATCAAGGCATTCACGTTTGGTATTTATAATTCTTTTTATTTGGGAGTACTAAACAAAATTCAGTTTTAAATGGTTTTAGCTAAATTTATACATAAATACAAACCAATTTCAATCCAAGATTATCTGTTTTTATGGATAGTTTTGTCAGAAAATATGGCTAGTCAAAGATTTTATGTTTTCTTATTTGTTATTGACCAATTTGGTCAAATGGTCCATTTTATAGAAAGAAACATTTCTACCTTTAAACACAAATGGTCAAATCTTCAAAATTGGTTCATGACATTAATTTGATTTCCTTTTAAGTAAACTTAATTAGTTAACAAATAAAAGCTAATACAAGAGAATCTGAGCAAAATTAAAAGAAAACTTTTAAGATATTTAATCATTAAGAAATATGATAAGATAAAAAGATCTAGTTTTAAACTAAACCAGTATAAAATTTAACAAAAATAAATAATAAATAATTATTATTTTAAAACTTTTATATAAAATATATAATCCAACTGTTTTAGTGTTTTTCGACTTTTTACAAGGAGAGACAATTTTCATGTAAAATAAACTTATTTATAAATTATACATCTTTATTCATAAAATATAAAATATTTTAGATCAATGCAACACATATTCAACTTACATTATATACAATTTTTTTACTCAAAGCAACATTAAATTTTTTCATACCATAGGTTAAAACATAATTTTTTATTAAAAAGAAAGTAAACATTTTTTGTGGTCAACTAAAAAGAAAGTAAACATACATTAAACTTTTAAGTTTTGCTTGGTTGCCAAAGTAGTGCTAATGCAGATGGATCACTGTGTTTTCTTTTAAAATATATTCCATCAACTTGGGCAGTCCATACACGTATCTGACCACATCGAGGAACAAGTCTTGGTCCGGCTTTGTATACTTGAACGTCGTAAGACCAGTCCATGCTAGGTCCTTGCCTAAGAATACAATTCCATGTTGTTAAATTGGGTAATTCATCGTGGAACTTAATTTCATATGGTGGATCACCGAAGTTCATGAATTTGATGCCTAGATCTTGTGAGTTAGAACGACAATGATACTCAAGAACTCTACCATGACCAAGGTTATTCTCAATAAATACTCGATTCTTAACGCAAGCTTCATTTGACATAAAATATGTAACAATAACTACTATGAAAAATATGAAACGTTTCATATCTCTTTTTTTGGATTTAAAAACTTGAATGGAGTAATCAATGCGTTAACGTTTGGTATTTATAATTCTTTTTTTTTTTGTGGAAGACCTTTTTTGGGGAGTACTAAACAAAATTCTGTTTATAAATGGTTTTAGCTAAATTTAAACTAATTAAAAATCCAAGATTCTCTGTTTTATGGTTAATTTTGTCGGAAAATCTGGCTGGTCAAAGATTATCTGTTTTCTTATTTGTTGTTGACAAGTTTGGCCAAATGGTCCATTTATAGAAAGAACATTTCCACCTTAAAACACAATAGATATGGTCATATCTTGAGAACTGGGTAATGACATTGAATTTGATTTCCTTTCAAGTAAACTTAATCACTTAAAGAAACAAATCAAGAGAATCTCAGCAAAAGAAAAAAATATTTTCAGATACTCATTAATTAATAAATATGATAAGATCAAAAATTAGTTTTAAATTAAAATAGTATAAAATTTAACAAAAATTAATAAAATAATAATTACTTTAATATTTTATAAAATATATAATCCGATACAAATCTACTATATATTATTTGCGAAGTGCGATGGGAAAGAATGATGAGTCATTGATGACATAGATGAATCTTGACCATTAACAATTATGACATCATTGATGACATGGCCTAAGTGAACGGCTATGATTGCTCGAGAGCCTTTTTGACATTAAAAATAAATCAAAATTCGCTTCAAAATTCGTTTAGGAAATTTTTGGATTAAAAAAAAAATAAAATTCGAGAATTAATCTAATTTCGAAAATTAAATGTGTTTCCTAAACTTACGAATGTAATATTAACTTCTTCCCATAATTTTAGATTACAGTTTATATATTTTTTTCAAATGTTATTTCCTTACTTTTTAAATTCAAACTAAATTCGACACTAAAATATAGTAACTAATAAATATCTACATTAAGTGTCAAATTTGAAGAAAAAAATATCCCAAAGAATATACTAATCTTCTAATAGAAGCTTTCGAAAACTTTGTGCAATCCTAAATATGATGATCCTATAAATACAGCCTCTACCAGACTCATATCACCCACATGGCGAAGCATTTCTTTTGTTTGCAAATTAATATTGTTCTAATTTTGTTTTGTTTTTTTTTTTTTGATGGCTTTCATTTCTATTGTTTTCTTCTTCTCATCTGTTTTGAAAGGATTTCTATATTTTTGGGTTTTTAGTTTTTTTTTTGTTCGTTTGGTCCCATAAAAGAAGAAGCTTCCCACAATGTCCGAATGATACCATGAATTCCGATTGTATAAATCTTCCTACCAATTTTTGTTTTGTTTTTTTGGGTGTAGAGAGGTTATACTGGTTTAATGGCGATTGATCCATTTTTTCAGTTTGTTTTCTCATTTTGATATCGGCTAATAAAACTGTTCTTTTAATGTGGAATCTTAGTCCTTCTTGGTCGTCGATGTCAGAGAGGAGTTTGAGCTCTCTCGGTGTTGGCTTAGCCGGAGACACTAACTCTGGCTGCTGTCGGTGCACCTTGAAGGTGAGTGAGCCGGAAGTTTCTGGTGGAGGGATTTTCAGCTCCATGGTTTGAGACGTTTTGGTGATATAATTACATCTCATATATATATAGGGGAAGACGGAGATAAAATGTTAATGAGTAAATAAATACTGACGTACAATTATGCGAGGGTTTAAGTAATTCTAACTATGTTAATTAATTATTTATTAATTAAAAGGAGTGACCGCCGGCTAAAATGGCTCATTCAACAATGTTAAAAAAATTGTACAGTAGGTTGAAGTGCTTGAAGTGCTTATGCGAGGGTTTAAGGAATTCTAACTATGTGGACTATCTGCTTGAAGTGCTTAATTTTCTTCATTTATTTTTAATATATTTCTATATTTTTGATCACTTTAATAATTTCATCGTCTAATACAATTTTATTCAGAATAATTGGTAAAAGTTGTATAACGATCTTCTCATACTACTAAACTTTGAGATCATCATTATTATACAATAAAAACCTTGACGATCTCGATAAGTTTGGTATGAGATAATCTTTAACAGTTTTGGATTAGATTGTATCAGTAAATGATATTAATTTAAGTGATAAAAAGACAGTATATATATTATGTTTCTCAATATTCTATCACTTATATTTTTATAAACATATATAAATAAATTACAAACATTAGTTTTCTATAAGCAATTGATTACAATTAATTTCTATAAGCAATTGATTACAATAAATTACAAACATTAGTTTCCTAAAAATTTGATTGTTATTTTAATTTCTATCATAAATTTTAGATTACAATTAATACATAATATCTTTTCTTACTTTTCAAATTTAAAATAATACCCCTCCGAAACTCACAATAATGTCTTCCCATAAACGTAGGATATATAATAATATCACATTAAATTTTGCAACTAATAACTATCCATATAAATTAGTAAGTTTAAAAATACATCAATAATATAAGTATAATAATAATAATTTACGATGTGACAGAAAAAAGAAATGATGGATCTCATGCTAACTATAAGATCTAAATTCTAACTAAAATGTGACCGAAAATATCTTCATAAATATTTACGTAGTGTAACAAACCTAAACAATAACTCTAACTAAAAATATATAAATATATGACAAACCGTGAGTATTGGTCCAAAAACAAATAAAAGTTAAAAATTTGAAAAGTAATTATTTTATTTTGTATTTTCACATTTTTGGTATTAAATTTAAAATATTAAAACTAAGGTATTTTTTGATAAATCCAGCCACGCTATTACCTTAAATATAAAGTTTTAATTTAAAGTCTTTAAAACTCATATTAACTTTCTATTAATTCACGGTGTTGGGGAGTGATCTAAGCGTTACAACAATACATACCTTATATTAAATGAACAATAATAATACAGTATTTACATACTACATGAACGTGTGATTATACAAATTTTTTGTAATGTGATGTATTATTATTAATTTTGCAACGCTTTATGTTTTTACTTTATTTGTTTAGAGATATTCTTAAAATTTTATGAACTCTCAAATATAAATATGGTTAGGATTTTAGGTTGGCATTTTTTTATTAATATAAATATAAATATGACTAAGTTGTAACGTGTAGATTTCAAATCCATGAGAAATCTCCCATCATTATAATATAAATATGACTAAGTTGTAAGAGACTCAAAATGTTACTGAAGAAGAAGAAGAATTGGAAGAAGTGGAAGAAGAAGAAGAAGCGGAAGAAGAAGCGGAAGAAGTGGAAGAAGAAGAAGCGGAAGAAGAAGCGGAAGCGGAAGAAGAAGAAGAATCGATGACTCGCCCGAGTTTTAGAACAAGAGATTTATCTAAAGTGTTGATGATTTTTCAAAAGATAATTTCTTTATAAAAAAATAAAGATTATAATGATGATTTACACCGATGTTAGTAACATTTTGGAGTATGATCTTTGAATATAGAAATTTTGAATTCATAATCGTAAAGAAGAAGAAGAAGAAGAACCAGAGATATATCTAAAGTGTTGATGATTTTTCATAGGATAATTTCTTTATAAAAATAAAGACTATAATGATGATTTACATCGATGTTAGTAACATTTTGGAATATGATCTCTGAATATAAAAATTTTGAATTCATAATCGTAAAGAAGAAGAAGAAGAAGCGGAGTGTAGAGAGTAAATCGATGACTCGCCCGAGTTTTAGAACAAGACATATATCTAAAGTGTTGATGATTTTTCATAGTATATTTTCTTTACAAAAAATAAAGATTATAATGATGATTTACATCGATGTTAGTAACATTTTGGAATATGATCTCTGAATATAGAAATTTTGAATTCATAATCGTAGAATATCAATGAACATTCTTTAAATCATGATTCATGTACAATTTCTATAGTTTCATATACTCGACTACATGCATCATAACTAATTTAGTTAAGCAAAAAAACCTTCGAAGTTAAGTCACCCCGCACAATATCGACAAACATTTTATATATTTTATACCCATAAACTTACATCTTATAATATATTTTAAATTGGAAAATTCCTAAACAAAACATAAACAATATTCACCAAAAAAAATTCACCCCGCACAGGGTGCGGGAGAGTCATCTAGTATATATATATATATATATATAGTCCAACTGTTTAAGAGTTTTTAGTTTTTTTTTAATCGAAGGAGTCAAGCTTTTATAGTCTCGTGTAGCCCTGGGATATAAAATCGAACCGAAATTATCGAACCGAACCGAAGTTTTAATAAACCGTACAGAACCGAACCGAAGAAAAAAACCTATTGGCAATTTTTTTAAAAATAAAAAACGAATAACCGATCCGAAGAACCGAAATCCCTGGCCTATTATTCATTATTGTAGACTTGTAGTTGTCGATCGATTTTGATTTTCATAAAAGTTTCAATCTTCCAATATATATATATATATATATAGTTTTGTTAGTTTGTGTTTGTGTGTTTGATATATATATAGCTTTGGAATATAAAATTGAATCGAAATTATCGAACCGAACCGAACCGAATCGAAGAAAAAAATCGATCGGCAATTTTTTTAAAAACAAAAAAAAACTTGAAAAACCGAGTAACTAAACCGTAACCGAACCGAAAAACCGAAGTCTCAGGCCTAGTCTCATGTAAAATGAAAAAGATACATAAAATAAGATTGATTGTCTACGTCTCCTTTATAGTTCAATTTCCACATGATTTATCCCAAATTTAAACTATACTAGATTTTGACCCGCACTTAGAAAGTGCGGGTTTAATTTTCTTTACAAATTTTACTTTTTATTCATTTTGTTAATAGTAGTTTAGATTTTTAATTATGTAATCTAATTTTGATTATAATTGTTTAACCAACATTATAAACAGTGAGTTAGCAATTTAGTTTTTTTTAAAATGAATTATGTGTTATTTGGAGGAGATATATCGTAAGGATTAAGAGATTAAAATAACGATTTCGCATTATATATTTTAATCTGCGTTGTATCGTAAGATCATAGTTTGGAAAAAATATATATATGTGAAAACAACTATTATAAAAGTTATATGGTATATGTTTAATTGTTATTTTATTTATCTAAAATATTATTTTATAAAATACATGTTGTAGTCGTATATATAATTTGCAAATTTGATGGAACTATCCGTTAAAAACTTCATTCAAACATAAAGCATAATTTGACGCTTCAAATATTTGAATAATATAAGTATGAAATTATTTTATTATTTTATTAAATTTAAAATATATCAGCTGAAATTATTTACTATATGCGATTTTTTATAGAAATTTTATAATCAAGATTGGCTAATTAATTTTTCAACCCGTTTAATTAATTAAATATTTTTCAGTTTGATGGAAAAACCTGCTAAAAGTACAATCGTAAAAACATCAATCGTAATATGTGTATATATATATATATATATTTGAAACAAAAAAAAGATATTAAAATATATTTCAAATATTTGAATAATATAAGTATGAAATCATTTTAATATTTTATTAATTTTAAAATATATCAGCTGAAATTATTTACTATATGCGAATTTTTTTAAAAAAAATTATAATCGAGATTGGCTAATTAATTTTTCAACCCGTTTAATTAATTAATTTTTTTTCAGTTTGATGGAAAAACCTGCTAAAAAGTACAATCATAAAAACATCAATCGTAATATGTATATATATATATATATATATATATATTTTTTTTGAAACAAAATAAAAAGATATTGAATAATATAAGTATGAAATCATTTTAATATTTTATTAATTTTAAAATATATCAGCTGAAATTATTTACTATATGCGAATTTTTAGAAAATTTATAATTGAGATTGGCTAATTAATTTTTCAACCCGTTTAATTAATTAAATATTTTTCAGTTTGATGGAAAAACCTGCTAAAAAGTACAATCGTAAAAACATCAATCGTAATATGTCTATATATATATATATTTGAAACAAAAAAAAAGATATTAAAATATATTTCAAATATTTGAATAATATAAGTATGAAATCATTTTAATATTTTATTAATTTTAAAATATATCAGCTGAAATTATTTACTATATGCGAATTTTTTTAAAAAAAATTTATAATCGAGATTGGCTAATTAATTTTTCAACCCGTTTAATTAATTAAATTTTTTTCAGTTTGATGGAAAAACCTGCTAAAAAGTACAATCATAAAAACATCAATCGTAATATGTATATATATATATATATATATATTTTTTGAAACAAAATAAAAAGATATTAAAATGTATTATAAATATATTTTGAATTAAATCATAAATTAAAGAATCTTAATTTATATATAATAGTTGATGTATAAATTATTCATTATATTTATCAATTAATTTGTTTTGATTTTAATTAATTAGGAAAGTGGGACCCATTAGATTTTGGTTGTTTGGCTACATGTTTAATAATTGTCTTGTTTGGAAACATGGATTGTAGAGATAATGTTATATTCCCTAATTACCCTTAATGAAGGTTACAAATCCTAATAATATCAAGGGCAAATTTCTGGAACAACATTTATGTACCATGGCCAAACTCCAATTTTTTAATAGTATTGATTTTTTTCCAACTATCACATTTAATCACGTTCTCCCATAAATTTCTTTTGCCTACTCAATTCCACTTGCAAAAAAAAAACTTTAAAATTGCATTCAAATCAACTAAATCTTTTTAGCAAATAATGATTTCTCGGAATTTGAATTAACCCGAGGCCAAAATTAAAATGGTATAGAAAATCTGACCCGACAAAAATAAAATAAAAACAAAATTTCGGACAATCACTGTTGATTAGAACATAGTTTTAGAGTTAGGAAGACACATGATTATATAGAGAGGCGTAGACAATCAATCCTTAAAAATATGATGGGAGATGTTTTCATCTGACTCTCTAAAGCTGAGCTCCGTAAATATCTTTACTAAAGATTTATAGGAAAGATTGTAGGTAAGTATATTTATTTTACTAAAGTGTTTGTAATCTAGTAATAGTGGTTTTTTGTGCACCGAATTCAAACCATTTTTAATACAAACAAAAAAAAATTAAATAAAAAATTTCATAGAATGTCTTCGGATTTGGAAAAATTATGGAGCGAAGGCCCGAAACTTCCACAAAATTATCTCATATGCTACATTTTCTCAACTTAAACAGCATCTAGTGTTAATAATAGTATTATCAAAGCTTTTGGACATAAAATTACAACAACAGTAAAAACTCACATTGCAGAGATCACTTTCGGTTTTTATGTTCTCGGACTAAGTCCCCCCGTGTTTTGCTTCTGCTGCATTTATGGATTCTCCACAGACTGTTAAGTGTTTTTTCAGTAGACTATTTACGATCGACATGACTAAAGTGTTAACAACATTTCTTCAATGAAGAAGATTAAGATAATGTTAGTGTTTCTTTCAAATAGTTTCAACATCGTTTGTATTATTAGCTGATTTATGAACAAAACACAATTGAATATGGATCTAAAAGGTTTGGAAAAAGACATTACTCCATCCGTTTCATAATAAGTATTGTTTAATTTATTTTTACATAAAATAAGAAACATTAAATTTTCGGTTTTACCTTACTTAATATATTATTTTGTTTGATATGAATAATTAATAAACTAGAAAAAATAAGGTTAAAACTAGAGGAGTATTATCATATATGAGTTTCACAATCATAGCTCTCTCCCTCTCTCAATCTGCCTCACCCTTTTGACTAACTAACTCAACACTTTATTCATATGATTCAAAGTTGTTAGAATACTGAAACTACAACCAGTAGATGTAAACTACAAAACTCAACTTTTATTCCATGCTACAGAAAACTCAAAGCCTTAAGCTATTTTATGTAGTAGTCTGGGACACACACACACCACTTCTTAAGTGGATGGTGGAAGTTCCCAACCTTGTGGAATCGGACCATAGTCATAGATGATCTCTCTGTGGCATGACCACACCAGCTTTATAGCTTCCGGTGTCCCTATCCCTGCTCCTCTCGGATCCCCCGCCGGTCCAAACCTGTTGTAACATATATAACAGCTTATGGTTTACTTTTTCTCAAAGAAAGAGGAATAGAGATGTTAGTTTTTGAGATTTCTCTCTCACCAATGATTCTGAGGAGCTCCAGTTGTTCTTCCTCTCAGTCCAGCATATGTAGTCCCGTTCACCGAGTTCCCTATCACTTCCTGCACGCATTTGTTACCATCAGTATCATAGAGAGAACAGATTGATTGATGATAATGGTGTAAGGCTTTGCCTGGATAAAGATGGGATCGTTTGAAACAACAGCAGCAGTTAGATGAGCATGCATCCTCTCTAAAGCATCCAACACAAGATGAAGTTGATCCTTCTTGTATTCCGTTACAATCTGGACATCAAATACAGGACCACAGAGCTACGTTTATTATCAGCAAAGAAACATTCAAGATAGAAACTGATATTTGATATTACCTGAAACGGTCCAAAGATTTCTTTAGTGACTAGTTCATAAGTTTTACTGTCTTTCAAGATTTCTTCAATGGGAACATAAACTGCAGTAGGCTCCAAAGCTCCATAGATAGAAGGAATTGAATGGTTCTTCAATGGTTTCCCACCAAAGAGTAGCTTTGAGCCTGGAATATGAAGTAGATTCTCCATGTGCTCCAACATTGCCTCAGTTGTAAACTTTAAATCATAATCAAAGAAATAGTTTTGATTATACAATCTCATTGGATGATTAAACAAATGGAGAGAAATTATGAAACTTACTGTTAGGACAGGACCAATGGTCAAGTCTTCAAGTTTGCGTCTTTCTGCAAGATCTTTTAATTTGGAAACTAGAGGGGTCTTTGCCCAGTTCTGTAAGAAAAGAAAGAAAACACATTGAAAACAACAAAGACAGATTAAGAAACTGGAAGTAACCAAAAGGATTTAGGCTTTGAATGGTAACAACGGCTGAAGCAGATTAGTCCGCGAGCAGTCAAGACCGTGTTTTTTACCATTCACAATTTTTGGTCCACATCAATGCGGACATAAACAAATCAAAGAAGTCCGTTGTGGACCACACTACGTCCCAAAATTGGAGTGGTTTAATCTGCAGTTGATTTAGTCTGTTACAACCGCAGTAACCATTCAATGATACAAAAAAGCGGTCTTGACTGCTCGCGGACTAATCCGCCTTAATCGTAGTTACCATTCAAAGCCTTAAAGTCAGTTTCACCATTAAAAAACTAGAATCAAACCAACCTCGTGCATAAAAAGCATAGACTGTGCAGAACACTTCTGTCCACTGCAGGCGTATGCATCTTGATCACACACCCAGGCAACATAATCAACCTGACATAGGATACCAGGTCAAGGAGAACAATCACATCGAAAGATACTTATGAAAATATAAGTATAAAGCTGATAATAAGAAACCTCATGAACATCTGGTCCCAAGACTTTCCAATCAAATCCAGCATCTTCCAATCTGATCCGACCCTTGAGGTCAAGTGCCAACTTTTCAGCTACTCTAGAGCTACCGGTGAAGAGGGTCATCCTTGGATTGGCCTGCATAAGAATTACAAAACATGGAATCAACTCAATCTAAGAAAAACATGTGGAGACAATAGACTTGTGAGTTCCAGAACACAAACCTCTAACAATATCTTATTCATAGTCTTTCCATCGGAAATTATAAAGTCAACATCTTCAACTGGTAAACCACAATAGTGAAGCAATCTCATCATTTGCTCCATTACAATGCTCACCTATCCAAGTAAACATTTGAAACAATCATGAAAAGAAAATTAGGAAGAATATATGAATGTGAAGAATATGTAAGTACCTTGCTGTCCACTTTAAGAAGAGGTTTGTTACCCATGTATAAAGCCCCCATCAGCTGAAGTAGTGGAATCTCAAGTGGAAAATTGAATAGTGTAACAATGGTTACCTGCATCACAATTAAAATTCCATAACCAAAAACACAGAACATAACTGTCACAAGCATCTAGGAAGAATGACTTACAGGACCATAAGGCCAGCGGTAGCCATGACTTTGCTGTCCAAGATGATTCCCAGGTACTGCAAAAGACCGTGCCAGGAACCGCACCTGATAAAAAGTAAAAGAAAGTGAAGCAGAAACATTATAAAGTTCTTGAAAGTGAAATATTTATGTACCTGATCACTAAGAACTTTCGTGTGACAAAGACTTCTCCAGCAGCTTGCTGATAACTCTTTGGAGCCACCCTTTGAATCAACCTCGTGAAGAAATCAGATACCTAATAGTGTACATACGCATACAAAACAAACAACCAGTAGCTCAGTAAGCATACTATAGTTTTGAATTCAAGACTCGAGATGTTACTTTCGGTAAGGCGAGCATATGAGCTGCCTTTGTGGAGATATCTCCATATACAAGGTATCTGTAGAAAACATGACCACAGGTTTAGCATAACAAAATGAGGATTAGGTTCATAGAGCTTCTCAAAACCCAAGTAAACCAACCTCTCTGGAGATTTGAAAGGGTTATGGAGACCATGTTTAGGACATTGTGATAAGCTCTCAACAAATGGCTGCAACATTGAACAGAGAAGAGATAAAGTTAGAATTGTGACTGATACCACACATTGCAGTACAATTGATTAATGGTTCCGATGGATCTTGAACCTGAATTCCTGTTTCCTCCACTTCAGCAACATTAATGAAAGGTTCTCCATTCATAGGATCTAGAAGTGTGTTATAGTTTGAAGATCCTATCCACTTTCCCTGCACTATAGATATAAAGGAAAGTAAATCTCAGACATTCCACAAAACAGCACTTGAAAACAAGAAGCTTTTACTCATTTACATGGCTTCAATGAGCAATCAAAACAAGAAGATACATATAATCAGTGAGAAGTGAACAGCTACCAAAGCTCTGAACTTCAGCAGGGTTAGCACCAGAGATCTCCTCAGCATCTACGGTAGCAAAAGGTAATGAATGATTCAATCTACAAAACGGTTTAGGGATCACATCAGGAACCTTATAGTCATGCTAACTGTGGAGCTGTTTCTCAAAAAGACAAGACAGATGCACAATATACAAAACAGCTGTCTCAGCTGTTTCCTCAAGGCAATACTCAACACTAACGTTAATCAGAAAGAGAATCAAAGAATCACATAAGTACCATTAGATCTCTAATCAACTAACAGTATTTTCATTTCATAGACACTGCCAGATGCGGCTACTCGACTATGTGACACCAAATCCAAATCTTAAATTTTTAAAACATCAACTTGCTAAAGTTTTGTCCTTTTATATACTTTTAATTAAAACATGCAAACCCAAAAGGCGAAGAACCTTTTTTTGTATTATATAAAAAAAGACATTTGTGAGATCAAACAAAGATAAAATGGAAATTTGAAAACCTGGAAGAGGTGAAAGAAGCAAGGAAGGTCGAGGGTTTGTGACAGAGAGACTTAGCTCTCAATCCTCTGCTCGTTAGAACTCTGTACATTGTGTAAGATCCAGAAGAGACGGAGTGAGATGAAATGAGACGTTTTTGAGGATTCGAGATAGGTAACGTCTGAGTTATATGTTTTGTGAGCTTATAAAAAAGGAGTAAATGGTTTTCCGTGATTGATTGAAATTACATGAATGATTTTTAGATATTTATAGATTGTTTCCCTTATTTTAAGATTATTTACTGACCAACGCCATAGTTTTTAATTGCTACTTATATGACTCAATGACTCATCATGAGGTAGAGAAGCATATTCTCTCTTGTCTAATTCAGAGGTTCTAATGGTAATAACCTATTTGCATAATGGTTTTAGAGTAAAATGTATTTTAATTACGGGTACGTGCAGAAAAAATATATTTGCGGAACAAATGTGATTTTTCATTTGTCTTGAACAATGCAAACAATTCTTTCTTAAACACAAATTATAAAAATATATAATTCCAAACGAGAAAGAGGAAGAATCGCCGCTCTGTTCTTCATTCAAACCTGGATTTCATTTGCTGATCCAACAGCATCCTTGCTTTTAGACGCTTAGCTACAGAAGCGGTTTGATACGCTGATCTAATGGCGATTTTACGCACTTCTTGAAAAACCTCTGAAACATCTTGATTCACATTGATTACATCCAAAGACCTTCTAGTTCTGTCCTGAAGGATAGTTTCCGCGGCCTCTTCCTCTTCCTTGGCTGTTTCTATGACAGCTGAATCTTGTGGAGCATCCTCTTTCATGATCTCTGATGTGATGTTGGAATCTCCAGGAATGGAGAATGAACTCTGGACATCATTAGTTGCCTCTTCAGCTACAACAGAAGTTACAGAACTGGTTTCGAAGATCTGCATCTGTTTGGATTCTTCTGAGATATTGTACAGTTCAGATAGTTCCTTCATAACATCAACAAGCTGATCCAAGTTGTTGCGACGAACGTATGATTTCAACTCTTCTTTCATCTTGTCAATTGGCTAGATTCCATAACACACAAAGCTAGTGAGTTAAACAAACAAACAATCAAAGCTTTCATGGAATTAGTATTATTACCTCACACCTTGCATGAAGAGCAAGTTTAAAGAAACCAAGAGAGATTGAGTGTTTCGCAGCTGATTCAGCCAATAAGTAGAGGAAGACAAATCTTCAACTTTTCTTCGAGTCACTGATCTCAGGACAGGTGTTTCATTCAAGCTCCTGGGATTGCTTGATCTCTTGACCTTTCTTTCTGACAAAGAAGTGACGCTGCTTCTGACTGATTTAACAGAAGAATTGCTTGAGGTCTTGTTTGGAATGGACAGTCTTCTGGGTGGGTTTGTGCGATCAACATTCTTCTTAGCAGACAAATCAAGAAGTGTAGTACTCTGCCTAACAGCAGATGTAACTCGTCCCCTGACATTCAATCCACACACAAAAATATATAATCCGTAAGCCGATGATAGAAATTAGAATTACAACAACAAAGGTTAATGTGGACTCGGAGACGAATTTTGTGTTCTGGATTTGATCGTCGTATCCAAGCCCTACTAGTTCGGGTTCGGTTTGGTTCTTTGAAGTTTTCGGATTTACAACTATATAACACATTCAGATATTTATAATTTTCAGTTTAGATTGAATTCGGTCAATTGCGGTTCGGATATCCGAAACTACAAAACAATATCTGAAAACTTGAAAAATTATTCGAAAAAATCTAAAAAACTAGAAAATATTTGAATTACCAGAAATTCCCATAAAAATATATCTAAATTACCAAAAATATCTGAAAGTACTCATAATATTCATCCTAGGGAGAAAAAAAAACCCGATAAGCATACATTACCTTCTGATTACTGAAGAACCTGAAGAATCTGGAACAGGAGGCTTCCTTTCCTTCGATCTGAGAGGATATCTTAGTTTCGAGTTGATTGAATTTCCTATTATCGCAAGAGATCCAATCAGAATCGAAATTCCACTAGGGAATCGACAGTAACAGAGAAGGAATCTAAGATCAAATTACCAGAATCAACAGAGCTCATGCGTTTCTCAGTCGATTTCTCCATGGATAAACTGAAATACTCTTTACTCCATGGATAAACTGCGGAAATTTATTGAATTCTCTGAAAAGGATTTATTTTTGAATACGCGTAACCTAAGTTTCTGTAGCAGTTTGCCTTGAGAGCGGGAAATTTGTTGAAGTCTCTTTAAATTACGAGGAGAGATGATAAGGAGAGTCAATACGAACCGTCCGATTTGCAATATTTTGAATCTGAGGGCCCACGATTTCCCAGACGCTCCGTTTTAGTCTCTTTTTCTGTGTAGTTCTTTTTTTTTTTGAAAATTCAGATTCAAGTAACGCGCCGCTGAAAAACCGTTTGTTTTGACAGTTACGAAATGAAGGGCTTTTTAATAATGTGACAACCCATTAATGTCTCTCAATGTTGGTTTTTATTTGGGCTCCAGGCCTGTTGGGCTCAGTCCAATAATCTGAAAACACTCACCATCTTACAATGAAGGAGACAATGGTACATGTTTACAAATTAATTAATATATATAAAACTTATGATAGAGCATAGTTTTTTTGTCAACTAGAGCATGGTTTAAGTGACTGTGTAAATCATAAACTGTACTATATTTTTTTATCAATTTGCTTCACAATATGTTTAAGATTAAATACAATTAATTATAAACATTAGCCTTCTTTGAAGTTTAACTATAAGGTATAATAACTTTTATATACAAATTAAAGAACAAAAAAAATATGAATAAAACTATCCTAGTTATTCTCTCGTCTTTCTCTTTGTACACAATCAAAGCGTTGGTCAAATAAATAAAAAGACATTCAAACCAAAACCAAACCAGACATATCTTAGTGGATGTCATGTTCTTGTTTTTTTAATGTAAACGATTCTGCCATCCTATTCCGACTTTATCTCACTAGAAACAATGTAATTATTTATATCACTTACAAAAGAACGTTATCATCAAAATCTTTATTTGAAAAAAAAAATATTGTTTTCTCGTTTTCTGAGTATATAACACGCCTGAATTTGTCTGTCATCGGTAATTATCATGATAGTGTGCAACTAACAAGGACTGCCGACAAAAAAACTAACAATGACTTCAACTAGTAGCTCATACTTTTAGCACGCCCCTCTCCTCCGTGTTGGTAAAATTCATGGATATCCTTCTGAGATTTAAAAATTTGAATAGTAACAACAATTACAATGGATTAATTTAAATAAATTAAGTGCGTATTAAATTTATTTGTTCATAAAAGTAATCCGCATTTGATATACAACAAACTTTTTATTTCTTTTTGTTCGCACCACTTTGAACCAGTACGAATGATATATAAAATGGTATTTATCCCTTGTAAATTAATTCACCTTAACTAGTGATATCGTTCAAAACTTTAGCAATATCTCGTGTATTATATTGGAAAGTTTTTTTTTCAACCATGCTTATAAATCTAAGCCAAGTAGATCGGATATTTCGGTTTCTTATCGAAATTTCAAAATCCGAAAAATTATGGCTTCTAAGCAAAAAAATTATGCATTTTGTTCTAGCCCTTTTAACAAGAGTATTATCAATTAAATTATTCATACGGCTAATATGCACTAGACGAAAAAAAAAATCTTTCTCTCATTTATAGAGGCAACTATAACCAGATCTTTGGTAAAAACTAGACAATCCATCGGATCTTTAAGCATCTTAAAAAAATTTACACAATCGATTTTAAAGATAACGTTAAAAAAGTCCCTATCACAAAGATTTTTCATAGTCCAAATATTACCTTCCACTTCTGCATGGAGCGATGATAAACTTTTTTACATTTTTTTCCCTACTAAAATTCAGCCGGTATCATCTCTTAGAGCATCTCCAACTCCACGCTATTTTTCACACTAAACGCTATTTTAGAGTAAATTCTTCTCCAACCCCACACTATATCCCACACTAAAATAGTGTAAACCTATTTCTTACACTATTTTTAGCGTAAACCTATTTCTTACTCTATTTTAGTGTTAAACTTTTTTATTTATAAAATGGTCCTTTAACTTTAAATTTTTATTTATATCTATAATAAATAATAAATTTAATCATTATTAATTATAAAATTATTATTAAATTATTAAAAATACTGAAATACAAAAATACCAAAACTTAAAATAAACAACATGAAAAATATTAAAATTTAAGATAAACAACATAAATAAATACAACACACAAAATTATAACTTAATAATCCGGTAAGTCGCTTTCGATTCCTCCAAGATCGCTAAAGTACTGCCCGAACGAAGTAGATGAAGGATCTCCCTGTTGATTTCGTCCTTGATCATTCCCCTTTCGTAAAATCCGTGTTTGCTCGGATTGAATATGTGCACGGATGATAATATCCGGTTCCAAGAGTTTCTTGGTCGATTTAGAGAAATCAAAGATAAAGAAGCTCATTTTTCACTTCGAAATGTGTCAATCGATCATTTGTGGAAAAAATATAGTAAAGGTGATATTTAAACTAAAATCTATTATATTTTATTATTTTATATTATGTAATGTTATTTTATATTTAATAAATGTTTAATTTAAATAATTTTACAATGTATAAGTTATAATATTATATTTTTAGAAAATTTTGCAAGAAAGAAAATAAGTGGGGTTGAATTGTAAACTTTATAAATAAAAAGTATTAATAGTAAATAAAAAATAAAATATACTTAGAATATTCCATTTTTAGTGTGGAAAATAGAGTTGTACATTGGAGAGAAATCCAACTCTATTTTAGCGTCACACTATTTTAGTGTGAAATATAGTGTTTTACATTGGAGATGGTCTTAAACACTATTAATGATCATCAACTTTACAATATTAATACCAAAAAGTAGGGCTGGGCATAATACCCGGACCCGAAATACCGAACCGAACCCGAACCGAAAAAGTAGAACCGAACCCGAACCCGAACCGTCAAAATACCCGAACGGGTCCTAAACTCCTATATCCGAAGAACCGAACCCGAACCCGACCCGAACAGAGAACCGAATGGATACCCAAAATATCCGAATTACAATTATATACCTAAAATATTAATTATATTTAGACTTAATATAACAAAATTATCCAAAATTACAATTATAAACTTAAATATATTAGTTATTTTTAGGCTAAAATAACTAATATATCAAAAATAAACAAAATATATGAAGAGTTTTGTTATATTTATCAAAATTTAACGAATTTTTATTTAAATATAACTAATTTTTATTTTTGTTTTATGTTTTTCGGGTACCCGAACCCGAACCGAACCCGAATGGAACCGAACCGAACCCGAACCGAAATTCTAAAATACCCGAATGGGTTTATATCTCTAAACCTGAAAACCCGAAAACCCGAAAAACCCTAACCGAACCCGAACGGGTACCCGAACGCCCAGGCCTACCAAAAAGTAAACAAAGAAAAAGTCAGAAAAGCCAGAGTAGTTACTATCAGCGTTACCAGTTCCGTTCTGTTTGATTACTTTAGTTAGATTTGTCGTTTATCATTTATTATTTTATTTAGGAAAAATATCCAATTGGTAGGGTTTCCGGTTTAATACAACTTAATTTGGGTCGGTTTAATCATCAAACCCTTTTGGACTCAATCAAAGACTGGAGCTCTTAGTTTGGAGCCGCTTGTCTTCTTCTTCCTCCTCTCGACTTTTCTCAAAAAGCTTCTTTTTTTTTTTGGCGATGGGTGGAAATAACAGGCAGAGATGGTTCTCCTTCCACCAAAGATCCGCTTCCGCCACCGCTACAACCGTACCACAACACAAACACGACGAGACTCCTCCTGAGTTTCTTTGTCCCATCACCGGATTCCTCATGTCAGACCCCGTCGTCGTCCCATCTGGTCAAACCTTCGAGCGTCTCTCCGTTCAAGTCTGTCGTAACTTAGGCTTCGTACCGGATCTACTCGACGGTACCCGACCCGATTTCTCCACCGTCATCCCCAATCTCGCCATGAAATCCACCATTTTCAGCTGGTGCGACCGGAAAAAAGTCGACCATCCTCGCCCTCCTGACTCCGCCTACATCGAAAGCGTGGTCCGTACCCGGATGGATAAGGATCCGGATCCGAATACGAGCCCGTGTCAGGATAAGGCTCCGGAGCCTCCTGAGATTCTCCCTCCTGTGGCTGAAAACTCACCTTCCGATTACGATGCTGTTATGGAGGTGATTCGAGCTCGATCCAAGAGTTCAATGTCTCCGACGTCGTCACTTGAGTCGGTTACGATTGGGCAGAGTCCGTTTCACCCGACCCACCCGACCCACCCGACCCGGGCCGTTAGTATGTTCTCTTCTTCTTCCACAACTTCCTCCTCATCGGGAGTCTACGGAGTTGATAGTCCAATTCGGAACGCTATCTCTTTCTCCTCCTCCGATTACTCTTCCTCCCCTCCGATGTCGCCGGAAGAAGAAGAGATCTACAACAAGTTAAGAGGCGCCGACATTTTCGACCACGAGCAAGGTCTGATTCTTCTCAGGAAGATGACGAGATCCAGCGAAGATCTTAGGGTTTCACTCTGCACGGATCGGATCCTCTCCTTCCTCCGATCACTTCTCGTTTCACGGTACAACCTCGTGCAAACAAACGCCGCCGCGTCGGTAGTCAACCTCTCGCTGGAGAAACAGAATAAAGTGAAGATCGTACGGTCAGGATTCGTTCCGTTATTAATCGACGTTTTGAAATCTGGAACCACGGAAGCTCAAGAACACGTCGCCGGAGCTTTGTTTAGCTTAGCGCTTGAAGATGAGAACAAAATGGTGATCGGAGTTTTAGGCGCGGTTGAGCCTCTCCTCCACGCTCTCCGTTCTTCAGAGAGTGAACGAGCGCGGCAAGACGCGGCCCTTGCGCTCTATCACTTATCGTTAATTCCGAGCAACCGAACCAGGCTGGTTCGAGCAGGTGCGGTGCCGACTCTGTTATCGATGGTTAGATCCGGGGAGTCAACTAGCCGGATATTGTTAGTACTCTGCAACCTTGCTGCTTGTCCGGATGGAAAAGGCGCGATGCTTGACGGAAACGCGGTGGCGATTCTGGTAGGGAAGCTTAGAGAAGGCGGAGATGATTCCGAGGCGGCGCGTGAGAATTGTGTGGCGGTTTTGTTGACTCTTTGTCAAGGGAATCTGAGGTTTAGGGGGTTGGCGAGTGAGGCAGGAGCTGAGGAAGTGTTGATGGAAGTGGAAGAGAGTGGGAATGGACGGGTGAAGGAAAAGGCGGGGAAGATTTTGCAGGCGATGAGAGGAGGAGGAGGTGGAGGAGATAGTGAGTATGGGGAAAATGCGGAGGCGCGTGAGTGGAACCGTATGCTTGAAGCGACTGGGTTAAGTCGGACTCAGTTTCAAGGAGGGCAAAACGGGGGTTTCGCTTGTTCCTCCCAGTTCTAGCTTTTTTTTTTAAATTATTTTCTTTGATTTCTCTTTCTTTTTGGTAAAATGTATTTTATTTTACTTTGCTTTTTTTGTTGGGTGTAAATTATTAATTTGTGTGAATTGTAATATTATTGTTTCTGTAATATTAAATGAAAAAGCGAAATGTCCATTGTTTGTACATTTTTCTAGTTAGTGTTATCTTATTTTTGCAGTTATTTTTTTTTTTTGTCAACTATTTTTGCAGTTATATGTAACTCGAATCGACACATTCAATATTAGAGACAAGAAGCGTGCGTGTGGTGGGCAAATTAAAAGCTTCAAGTGTATTAAAAATCTAACGTGGGAGTTTTAGATTTTGGTCAAAGACTCAAAAGTCAAACAGTTCGTGTGAAGATGTCAGATGACAACAAACTCTGAATTATTCTGCAAACATTCCGTGTGTGATAAGATACAATAAGATCCAGTAAACAGATTTTATTAACCAATCCTGTTTTATTGCCAAATTAAATACAGACAAGATGAAGGCAAAGTACTGGAAAAAAAGCATAGTTTAATTTTATGTTTCCTCATATATATTTAATTATTTGTATAAAATATGTAAATGATTAGGTCGGACTCGTCTCACACAAGTGATCATTTCTTAATATTCCTGCCCAGCCCAAGAAGTCTTCTCGTGGGCTATAAATTCTTGATGGTTTTGGCCTTTGGGTAATATAAATATTTTAAAACTGGAAAATAAATCGTTCCACATTTTCTAGTTAGCACAAACTAGTTATCAGATCAAACATTAACATATGTTTTTGTGTTTGTTCCACTTGGAAAGACACAATCATAGGACAACACCTTATGACTGATGTATAAATTAATGTTATCCATAAGGTTTGTTTGTGACCTGTATAATTGATTACTATGCTACATGTGACAAATAGAACGAGGATGAATTATGGAACTAGAACATGATTTATATGGATCATTGCAATTTTTTTTTTAATTTCTATCTAAAACAAATAGTTATAACAATAATAATAATTCATATTTAAAGTTAATTTTGTTTATTAAAAGATCATTTCACTTTTAAACTCTATTTTAGAATAAACTTTCAAACATTTTATGTATAATTTATATTTTAGTTAATTAATTATTTATAGAAAAATACAGTAGTGATAATATTTAAACTAAAATCTACCATAATGTTGTTTTTATTTATAAATATTTAATTTAGATAACATTATAATGTGTTGAAAGTTTTGCAAAGAATAAAATAAATAAGCCTAAATTGTAAAATTTATAGTATAAGATATTAATAGTAAAATAAAAATAGAATATAATTAATATTTGCTATCTTAGAGTGAAAAATAGAGAGATACATTAGAGAGAAACTGAAAAATCAATAAGTTATTTTAGAAATTTCAGTACCTTTTTCCCAAAAATTTCAGAGGGGTTATTGGTAGATGAATTTTAAATGATTGTTAAAATTTTCAAAGTCTATTGTTATTGGTTTATGAATTTTAACATTCTTATTAGAATCTATTGTTATTGATTTTATGATTTTGAAAATCCATACAAAATCCATTGTTATTCAAAAAGTTTGGTTTTTTATGATTTTATGATTCTACTAAAATTTTGTGTTATTGGGACATAGATTTTAAACAAATTAACTCATAGAGCAAGATTTTCAAAATACTATGTATATCCCTTAGATTCTCAAAATCAATATAGTAAAAACATTTTGATATATTTTATAAATATACAAACTTTTATCAAATCTAACAAAACTCTTTAAAATTTTAACAAATCTCTCAACTCTTCAAATCAACCAACTCTACATAAATTCATCTACCAATAAGTCCCCCGAATTCGTGTTTGTTTTACAGATTTATATATGAATATCCCATGGAACATGTCAAAGAAGAAGTTGAGTGGCTCTTGGAAAGCATCTAGCGGGCATCAAGTGGTAAACCTAAATGAAATATTAGATTTTCATGTTGTTCTATTGTCAATACCATGTTCATCTTTTGTCCATGATTTATGAGAGAGAGATTCATCCTTTGGAATCAAGAAACCTACACTTTAAGTTCTTGACCAATCTATCCCTTCATGTGTTCACTTCAGCTAGGATAGATGGAGATGAAGGCCAAGCTATAAGAGTTGGATTAGCCGATCCTTCAACTGGACAAATTGTCTCCTCAGGGCCAGCATCATCTGCGAAACTTGAGTTTTTTGTTGTCGAGGGTGATTTTGACAGTTCTTGGACAGTGATGAAGATTTGAACCTTTTCTTGGTTTCTCAGGTATTGATGGCCTAACTATGGACATGTAAAAAACAAAATTGTTCTACTCCAATCAACCAACCCTTGATGCCTCATTGTCTAAACTCGTTACCAAAGTGAAAGAGAACTTAACTGAATATTCTCTTAAATCTTCAGGGACTACAATTGAAGATGAAATGGAAGATGATAACCTTGAACCGGAGCTGTAAGTGAACCCCGTCATTGTAGAACCGGCTTGATGTTGTGTCTTTTGCATATGCTACTGTCGGCAAGCTTTTGTGTTTATATATATTATTTTAATTATCTTGTTTTATGAATTAAATTTTTTAAAATTCATGTTCAGATAACACAAGATTTTAATAGAATAACAAAATCACTAAAAACCAAACTTTTTGAATAACAATGGATTTTGTATAGTTTTTTAACATCATCAAACCAATAACAATATATATTAGGTAAGAATGTTAGAATTCATAAACCAATAATAATAGATCTTAAAAATTTCAACAATCATTTAAAATCCATCTACCAATAACACTTGCATTTTAAAAATTGTGAGATTTTAAAAAGTTAAGTAAATTTTAATTGATTTAACAATTTTTATCATTATTTTTCATTGATTGTCATAGATTTGTATACAATTATTTTTATGAATTATAGTTTCAAGGAAACAAATCATCAATCAATGTATGTGATTATATCATATACGAATTCTATGTTTATTTGTTAATTTGATTTTGTTCGTTAATAACTTCATATGATTATAAGTGTGTAGTTTTATGTTATTCGTTGTTTATAATTTGATTTTTTTTATATTTATATGATTACGAAAATACTTGTCATTGTATACCGTTAAAGTATTTTATAAGCTGATAAGCCATAGTAATAGAATATTTTTTATAAGATATTAGAAAGTTTTTTTGTAACAATGATTGCTTTGGGAAAATTCATAAGTTTGATAATTATGAATTAACAAATTTTTTTATGTATGTGTGTTTTTATTACATGGATTATGAAAATCTCATAGATATAGATGATATTTTGAAAGTTGAGACATATGAATAAAAAAGTATAGACTCTACATCATAATAACAATATATTTTAGTAGAATTATAGAATCAACAAAAACAAAACTTTTCTGAATAACAATGGATTTTGAATGGAGTTTAAAAAGTTTCAAACCAATAACAATATATTTCAATAAAATTTTAAAATTCCATGAACCAATAAAAGTAGAATTATAATATTTTAAAACTCTGTAGGAATTCATGTATCAATAACCCCTAAATCCTCTGCATTGATTCAATCTAAACAAGAAAATATGCATCTTTACTAGTTGTATTTTTCTCGTTCAAAGCCATTACTTTTTTTGCTCCAATGTTGTTTACCTTTCGAAACCACCAATCTTGTTTGAAAGTCATCGTCACCTATGGACTCAAGCTCATTAAAACATGTAAAATTGCCCATTATTGAGAGCAGCCAAGACCTTATGTTATGAGAATTAAGCCAAAAATTAGACAAATGTATCAAAATAGTTTTTGTAAGCTACTATAACCTTGATTTTTATTGACCAAAAGTTGTACATTATGAGTTCATGTAAAATATGTTTGTCATGAATTCTTGTGAATTAGATAGGATTAAAAATTGTCATAATTGTATACATAATTTAAAATAAAATAGTAAAAAATAATCATTTTATATGAAATATATATTTTTAAAACTATTTATTTATAATTTTTTCAAGATTATAATGAAAACGAAATTATCTAGTTATAATCATTACTTAGCACATTATGAATCAAAGCTCAAGTGAGAGCTCAACTTAAAACTAATCACGTTTATCGTTTGCTAAACATGTAGGCTCTGAAATGAAAAACAATATTTTATTCACCAACAAAACAAACATATTACAAAACTAATATTTGACTTGTAGACAAAACACTTACTATCTTATTATCAAACATTTTCCAAAACAAATATTGATCTTACTATCTGATTACAAAAACCGAAGACTTACTATCATTTTACGAGGCACGTACTACAATGATGTTTGGACCCAGATCCCTTGGAACAGGAGTGTTTCGGTAAGCAACAACCAAAGTTAATTCTAAAGGGCATGTATAACCATTTTCTTCAAGTCCCTCCATGATCCTCTGATACACGTCTGAAGGTTTCAAATCGTGTGGAACATGGACATTTTCGTAGTCCCACCATCCTACGTTCTTTCAGTGCATTTTCAATTTTAACTGTTTAGATTATCAAAGGTATCTCGAAAGTGTATGTTGATATTCTTAATAAAAATATATATTTATACATTAAGGAATAGTAATAACTAGCACTCCCGATGAAGAATAGTAAGTAGTGTATCATTTAGTCAAAAAAATAAGTGAGTATTACTTTAGGAACCATAATATATTCGAAAAATCGAATATTTATATACTTCAAATATTTTATGCACAAAAATTTCTGGTATTTTGGAGCCGAAATAACCAAACTCTAATCAAAGTGTCGGATCGGTTCAAGTATTTTGTATCTAAAGTAACCAAAATATCCGATTATCTAAAAAACAATCCAATTTATCCAGAATAACCATTCGGTTCAAGTATTTTGTATCTAAAGTAACCAAAATATCCGGTTATCTAAAAAACAATCCAATTTATCCAGAATAACCAATCGGTTCAAGTATTTTGTATCTAAAGTAACAAAATATCCGATTATCTAAAAAACAATCCATTTTATCCAGAATAACCATTCAGTTCAAGTATTTTGTATCTAAAGTAACCAAAATATCCGATTATCCACTGTTTGTGAATGTGGTGATTCTTACTGATTACTAAGATTCACAACCAATTTGGTATTTCTTTTTCCTTGAAAATATGTTCTTAACAAAAATCCTTGAAAAAGAAATTAGATTGCGATCAAAGATACCTTCAATGTCTCTTACGAGTTCTTCTGCTGAAAATGATGTTCAATTTTAGTGTAAAATGTAATCACAAGCGATGAATTTGTAGAATCTGTAACAATTGGTGTTTTATTCCTTTTCATATTTTTTTGGGTGTGAGTTCAAACAATACTAAACATTTACCAAAAAAGAAGAAAAAACAATGATAAACATAAATAATTCTTAAAATTCTGATTAATGGAGCTGCCTAGTCAGAATTTTTTCTTTCTCTGCTTTGTAAAGAAAATGGATTTAGTTATTGACTCCACTGTTGCTATTTTTACTGGTTATTGTGTCATAGTGGGGGTTCATGGGGAATCAAATAGTTTATAAAAAAGAAAACTCTTAATTTGCTTTATTATCCATATTTGAGTATGAGCAATTAACAATTGATCAGTTCATCTTTTCGACAATATATAAAACTCTCCCTTGAGAGATTTAGGGAAGCTTTGAGAAAAATGTTTTGCCCGGAATAGAAACACAGAGATCAGAATTAGAAAGAAATATTGGAGAGTGAACTCAACAAACAAAGAAAGCTAAATATAATGCTCAATCAATGTTATCATTAGAGTATAAAGACAACGAGAGAAAAGCTGATGATCACATAAGGTGTTAATATGAGATTAAGACAAGACATTATAGTGACTGACTGTTGATAATAATACTCTGATATGCAAGGTAAAATAAATCGATGCTTTTGTATATAATCCCACTCAAAATCATACCAATCCTTGAAGGGAAAAAAGGATCCTTCTGTTTTCTCACTCTCTCTCACCCGGTTTAATTAAAAATAGAAAAGAAGTTTGGTTCTTCCCACTGGAAATATAAACCGGCCAAACAATGGAACAACGGCTCAGACCAGCAAGAAAAATCTGTATGAACAGCTAAAACAGTAAACAATGCACAAAACCATCAAAAGGGGTCTATGCAAAAATCGACCTTCTTCTATGGCTCTTCTTTGTTTGTTTTCATTATCTCTATGATACAGGAGCAACAACCAGATTCAACTCAAGAGGCTTCAAAGCTGCCTGAACAAGTTCTTGAACAGTACGGTTACGTCGACAAACATCTGAAAGTTCCTCTGCATGTCCTATCAGAGAATTCACATCTGCTCCATAAGCAATATCAGATAAAGCTTGTAAGAACTTGGTAGACTCGGTCTCTGTCACAGCTGTTCGAGGTATCAGGCTAACACTTTCCTTAGCCCATCCCACTGCTTGTAACCCGTATGTTCTGGTCAGAGCTAGCAGGGCATATGTTACCTAACCAAAACACATAACAAAAGAAACGGTTTTTCAATGGCCACAAACTCTAAATGTTCATAATATTATCATCCTAAGTTTACCGTATCTAGCCGAGAACTGGGAAGTGCTCCTGCTAATGATGAAATCAAGATTCTGGTGATTGTAGCTCCCCGGGGAATAATGACACTGTCCCTGATTCTTACAAACTGTTCCTCATTCACAGATTTCTCGAGGTCAAAAATGTCGGATAAAAAGGTCAATATGGAGTGGCAGGCCTCTCTGGAAAACATGTTCAAAACATTAAGTTAACATCAATGTCAAAACCTTCAAGGAAAAACAAAATTATGATGGGAGAGTAAAACCTGTGCTGCACTGTGATTCCAATCATTGCGCAATCTACAATTGGTGAAAATATAGAAGAAGGTATAAACAAATGTGGACAGTAACGAAGACATCTCGACGCCAACAGAAAGCAATCATCAGCTATGTCTGGTCTAGCAGTGACTTCCTGTAAGAATGTAAAGAGAATCAGAGACCACAGATGATATAAGAACTGGATGAGAATATATACTAGTAAGTTAAGTCATCAACCTTGATACTTGTCATAAGACATGTTGTATGTGCAAAGAGTGTTTCAATCAAATTCTTCAGGTAGTCAGCACAAGATGGGTCTGAACCAAAAATCTGCAAATCCCGCGAATATTATATTCTTTAAAGCTTTTCTCTAAGCATTCCATTGAATGAAATAACACAAATACCTTTATAACTTCACTGGAGAGGTAAAGAAAGCATGGCTGATGATGCTGTTGATAATGGAACTGAATTTTTGCCAGCATTTCCCCAATTGTGTTAATTATGTATCTTCCAGAAGTACGTACCTACAAACATTAATAATTTCAACCATTGCATCTCTTAGTGAAGTATCCTCTATGGAAATTCTCAACCAAGGAAATATTTTTAGATCTTTGCTTATTTGCATAGACATGGAATGTTTGTAAACAGAGGAACAAGAAGAGACGATTAAAGAAAACTTTAAAAACGACAGTGTGAAGTGAAGCTCACAGCATATTTGCATGCTCTGCATAGAGATTCCATTGTCCTCATGTCCCAAGGACGACTGCAATAAAACCATTTTTAAAAGTAAGAAGCTACATAAAATGCATTTTGAAAGAACATATGTTAATCATCATGTGTTTAGAAACAAACACTCACACATCAAAAATCACTCTGAAAATAGCCCAATGCTTATTTATCTCAGCAGCAACAGCTTCAGGGTGGTTCACATACCTAAGGTAGTAGCATCTGTTAGCAAGACTAAACAAAACATACGGAGTTACATTGCATTATTGAGACACTATACAAACCTGAATAGAAAGGCAAACCGGTCAATATGAACAGTTAATTCCCGGGCATGCTTCTTGTCCAAATCTTCTTTGGTTGCTTCCTGATTCACATATTTACAGTTTCCATCATTATAAGTCTTAACAATATATCAAATAAACATGCAAAGAGTCAAGAAGGCGAACCTCTAGAGGAGAAGCGGCTGAAAAGCATAATTTCTCAAGCGCGCTCTTGGCCTGATCTAAAGGAAGTTCTGTAACAACCATACTGCATAACAAAATCTTAGAGATGTTAATAACACACAAATGGGGAGATATAATCCATCATTCAGTAGACTCCATACCCTAAAGCTTCGACAAGATTTAGTGAATCCTCAGCAGATACTTTATAACCACCGCCGCCATTAATTGCCATACAATAGATTGTAAATAAATCTTCAAAATACCCGCAAAGATTTTTTCGACAATCTGCAGTTAAAAGTCAATCAAACATGCGTCAGGTATTTACAAAAAGAAGTTAACATTTTAAAACCAATAAGAGAGAATTGATTAACACAAACATCTTTTCCTATAACGCTCTCTTTGTGGGGAGAAGAGGAAAGAGTAAATTGATTAACAACAAGCAATCAACATTTAAAGAACATTAGCTGTTAGATATCTATAAATTTTGTATTTACTATCAGGATGGTTTCAAACCATATACCATTAAAAGTAATTTGGTGATGGCAATTGACGTAAAACAAGACTGGAAAGCAGAATCAGTCCAAGGAAAGCAGACAAAAAATATTCCAAATACTTGCCAGTTTTGCAATGCACCCTATATGCTAGCAATTCAGTAGAGTCGAAGTCAGATCCGTTAGCGTGGGTTCCAGTCAGACCTTTCAACTAGCTGTGCCATCTTTGAAGCAGGTCAGTATGCAATTGAATTTTTACAGAGGTGAACTTCATACTTCCTAAGAGAAAACTAACAACCAGAATTTAGTTTGCAAGTGACAGCATATGAAACTACTTAGTGTTATTCTGCCAGGAGAAATCAAGAAGAGAAAACTTTAAAAGCAACTCAGGAAGAAGTATATTTATAAAAGGAGAGCTGGTTTAATCCTATATAACCAACAGAAAGTTGGTTTAAACTAAAATATCAATGCGAAAACCAAAACATATTTGTCAACAACAAAGAAATTAAGGAGCAAGTTTTGTAGTATGTATACTTGTCATAATGTCACTGTTATGCTTAGAAGTGAAAAGAGAAGGAAGACTTGATAAGTTTGCAAGAGTGAATACAATACCGTCACAGATATGTCTGAAAGCCAAAGCTGCAGCTGCTGCACAATCCTCAGATGTCCCCATTCCACTCATAAGAATTCTAATGATCAGCGGCAATATCGAAACACTAGCTGGCGCAGCATTCAGCCATTTTGAATAGGCCCCAACAAGTAGGCATGCTGAAATCAAATAGGGAAAAAGATGTCATTTGCTATTCAATTAAGAAAGAATTAAGCATAAATTGGAAGGTTTCTTCAGAGCATAAACTATTAGTTTCCACCAAGAAGTTTTTCACCTTCTACATATAACATCTGAGAAAACAAAAAGCCTAGTCACCTGTTTGAAGCAGTTGCGCTTGCTGGGGAAGATTTTGAAGCAAGGCCATCACCTGAAAGTGGAATGTATGAAAGAATGAAATTTCCATGGATGACACACTAGTAGAGCAGGGTAGAATCGAAGTAAAGTTATTTTAAACAAACAGATTTGATGGGGCAAAGACCCACAAGCCTATTTTAGCATAAAAACTAAATGGGAAACCCATATTCCACAGTCAGTAACAAAAGAATAAGAAAAGCAACATGATATATGAACATGCACATGGAGGAACTATCTATAGTACAGACCTGGGGCATCACTTCGGCTTCAACAACTGAAACATAATTTGATATTGCCCAAATACAGAACAAGATAGCTTCTGCTGGACGCCATTCTTGAAAATCATTTCCTGTCTGTGCATTGGCCTGAGTACATATTTCACAAACGTCAAAGATAATGAAACCTCAAATTAATGCAAGTGTTTGCTGGTGAAAATCCAAATCGGTTAAAGTATTTCTAATTTTATCTCTATATAACACTATTTCAATATATCCCAATGCACAACAAATAGCATACTTGTTAATCTACAGCACAAACCTCAAGAAGCTTCATATAGAGAATCTTAAGAGTTGTATCACCTCCCAGGATTAATGCAGCGTCAACTAATACATCTGCAACAGCTGGCAATATAAAACATTCCATCAGTATAAAGCAACGGTTCAACAAAATAAAATAAGAAAAGGAGGTAACTCAGGCCGTCAGAGATCATTGAGCATAGCACACCTCAACAGATGAAAAAAAAAATACGTCAATGAAAACAGACTTTGGGAGGTACAACACCCTGCGCAAACTGAGTGACTAAAACAACCACATAACCTCGGAAAAAACAATACTCTATAGGCTTCAGGAAACAAGTAGAAAGAATGGACACAAGGGAGAAAAAAAACTATAAGCAATCAGAACAATCCATTTAAAAAGTCATGAGTGAGCACCCCTTATATCTAGAGATTTTGATCTATGTAGCAAGCCATATACGGCTATGATTACCATATCTAGTCTGCTTGAATTCCTTAAGGTCCTCATACGAGAGGCCTTGATAATCTTCAGGATACTGAACTCTGAAGCCAACCTGTGAAGAAAACCAGTTTATATGTTTAAGCCCACAAAAACTGCAGAGCATACAATAACCCATCTAATTTTCTGTTTTCCACCAAAAGATGATCAATCAAATGAAATTTTAGTAACCAGCACAAATTAATAAACATGCAAGTCACCCATGCATCACAAATGAATTCGTCTCACTGGGTTAAAGCAAACCAATAAAGGCTTCAAATATTCTTGAAAGAGTGAAACTTAAGAATGACTAACAAAAATGAATTTGAAGAAAATCTGATGACAAACTCACCAAAGATACAAGGTTCTCATACGCTGGTCGGAAGATATGCTGTCTTCGGTTTCTCTCAGCTTCAATAGATGCTTCACTACCCAAGGAAATATATGAATCCCTGATAGAATAAAATCACACTCTCAGAATATGACACTAAAAGCACCCAGCAAACGATGACGTTACCTCTTTGTCAGCGTAAGTTGAAGACTGTGCCAAAAATTGAACGTCATCGAGGCTATATCAAATTCTGGATGTGAAGTAACTTCAAGCAGGGCATGCACAATAACCATTGATTCATCTGAACCTAGAGGTCAGAAAGAGTACATTCGAACATATTAGACTACCAACTAAAGGATTTGGAGCACCAAAAGCGATCAAGAGTCATGAAAGGGAACACTTAAAACAACAGGGTAGAGTAGTAGCAATGAGACTGTATACCTGTAGCGATTAAATCAACATATGAATCGCCTACATCAGCGAATAATCGACCAATAGCTTTGACATCTTCTTCGTCCTGAAAGTAGAATAATTGTAAGAGGCAAAAGAAAAATAGAAACACATGCAACAAAATTACAACAAATTCTGAGGGTATCTTAAGCAGCATTTGCCAATTCGCCTAACCACAGTTATCTCAAGTCATACAAACAGAAAACCACCCCTTTAGCGCTAAAGTCAAAATAAATGTAGGCCATCAGCTTCCTATTGTATAATGCATTGGATAACCTTTGCCTTTAATGGAATACATGAGCAACAAAACAAATAGTAGTTCAAGCCACAGACCAGTTGAACAGGAAATATGTGAAATAATGAAGCTTAATATCAAGCAGATTCAGCCATCAACTTGCATATATTAATACTAATGGTTAACAGGATCATAGCAGTACCTTTGAAGAATCTCTTAGATGGGACTTAAGACTTAAAATCTGAGGCACAATAACTTGAATCAAGGGTGTTTGCGCAGAAATGCCACCAGAGCTTGGTGATGCCGTGTGATGGATCAGTTCAGATATAACTGCAAAGTTGAAAATGAAGTTTATCAATAAATAGTCTAATGGTGAATCCTAGATATGAGAAGAAAGAAATCTTAAGGCAATACGGTATACACTCCAACATGCTTCAAACATTTACTTCCATAATTCAACAAGAAAAGCTTAACAACAAATTTCTAGAAGCTCTATTTGCAAATCTCGAACTTAGCATATTCCAACTATGAGACAACATTTACGCTAGATATTTCGCACCTTCCATAATGTCCGAATACCAGAATATTTTCATTCATCCGTAAATAATCTCTCATAAATATTATTTGTATCCCACAGACTAAAAAGGCCTATTTATATATCAGCTTTTCCAACGAGTATACCATTTACAGATGCATCGGAGAGTGGATCACAATTCAGACTTGAGAGAGCTGCATGCACCAATGGATGACAGGCAAGCACTGCTCCAGGAATCCTGAAAGGAAAAAACAATCCCAGATTTTACCAGCATACAGTTCAGTATCATTGTTGCTAAGTTAATTATCGGTGAAAATAGTAAAAGCTAGCTAGTAGCAACCAGATGAACTTAGCTCTGTGTCTAAGAGATTCTATATAGGACAAAAACAATGTTACCCAAACAGGAAAACATGTTATATCAGATGCCATCAGTCTTATATAATAATGATTGTTTGATATTGAACATGATGAACTCATAAGTCACAACTAATATGTAATCAAGAAGAGCAGATAAAACTGAAGATAGAAAAGTAAAAAGAAAGAGCATACCCATGCCTAAGACGGAGCCAAGAAGCAAAAGCTTCAAGAACCTGAAATTCCAAAATCACAAAAGAAATAGTTGACAAATACGTTACCCGTGCAACACCAGAAACACTAGCTGATCCAACACACACAGATACAAGAACTAATTCTACTCTAAATTCGGGAGGTACAAGACATAGAAGAAATTTTTTGAAGAAATATTTAAATTAACCAGGAAAATGAAAAAGCTTAAGTTGCAATCAAGCTTTTACAAAAACTCTGACTGGTAAAACAAAAGAGAGAAAACACAAAGTGCCCCAGAAACATAACTCTTAAGATTTAAAGTGATGTTCAGAGGATAATGGAAAGTGAATAAGAAACTATATGTATGGAACTATGACTTGACTCTATATATAACAAGATAAGCTCTGACCTGTTCCTTAAGTTCGATTATATTCAAACATGCTGTTAATATACTAAGTGCAGCTTCCATTTGAGAAGTAAGCTCATTCTCAAATTGACGTCGTCGATCCTGACGAGCAGCTATTTTGTAATTAAACGTTTCCTGGTCATAACAAGAAGGACACATAAATCAAGATTTCATATAACAATCTAAACTGAAGTTAAAAACTTAAAATGCAATTAAATGTTAGCAGTCTCGCCACAATATAATAATCCCAAAAGGGGATCAAATTAATCAAAGGGAATGTAGATATTATGGATTCTTCCTTCAATTACAAATTTCACCATTTTCTGCATATAGAGCCATGTAAGATATCTTTCCAGAAAACGACAAGCTCTTGTCCAACTATTACTTTAAGGGATTGAAATAAGACTTATGGTAACATAAAAAGCATACTTAGACACGCTAACAATAAGAACGTATATGATATTCTCGGAAGACATTATCAACCTGAAGCTTAGTTCTACTTATCTGAGGTCAACTACCAGTATAGCTAAGTAAGCAGACACACGTCACACCAAAAAAGGGCTTTCATTACCGATATAGCCATTTTTATCACTGAGACAGATGAACAATTAAACAAAGGAATGCAAAATACTCTACCTCGGGCAAAACTGTCAAGAGTTCCAAGAAACCAGGCACATATTCAGGATGCATATTCATCTCATCCCTAAGCCAGCTAACTATACCACCATCTCCCCAATCTGCCGCAGGAACGTGCACCGCCAAGGCAGCAACAGCAATACTGATCTACAATACAAAATACTTGAATAAGATAATTCAGCTCAAAGAGTCAAGAGTTTAACGCACAACAACAACAACAACTTCCCACATGCGTATAATGGAGATAGATTTTTGAAGCTTACCTGGGTCCTAACTTTCGGAGGGCCTTTGTGAAACTTTTTTAACAATGTCTGCACTTGAGAAAATAGTGACAGTCAACAAGTATTTGTCCAATACCAAGAGTAAGTGTTGCCCACAATTATATGCTGGAATGGTAAAACCTAGATGCCAGGATAAATATTGACAAAACACTAGTTCCACTGAGTTTTCCTATTACACTATTGTTCAAAATGACAAACATAAGTAACTATTCAGAAACCCTATAAATCATTAACATTTACTCATAGAACAAATAATTACCGTTAATGATTCCCGTAGCTTCTGAAAAGCCCCAGGTGGTAATTCTTCAAAATCTCGTTGAACCTTTGAGTAAGACAGACCAGATGTCAACAAATGCAGTCTCCAAGATTACATAACAAATATTGAACACTTTAGAGAGAGAGTTAAAAGTGTGTTTACCTTGCTTCTAAGCGTCTGAGAACAAAATATCAAAGTTTCCAAATTGCTGGAAGAATCATGAAGTAAATTATCCGCAACCTAGAATACACACAACAACACAGAGTAAGAAACCTTGCAGAACTATAAAAACTTCCTCTTCTCGGAATCATCAATCAAGGGTCAAAAACAGGATATTAGAAAAACTGATAAGACTTAGGAAATCATTTCTCTAACAAGATAGATCTGTTCATAACGCCCTACACATACTTCTCCACGCCAGCTAAAGAATAATACAAAATTCCACTAAAGTATATTCATCATAAGCAAAGCCATCACAAATACTGGAATTCGAGCTCCAAAACAAGCAAATCGAGAACACAAAATTAATCAAAGGATGAAACTTTGTGCACCTATGTAGCTAAGAATCGACTAATTAAGACTCTAGCAAAACAAGGAATGAGGAACAATCGAACCCAGAAAAATCCAGATTAAATGAAATTAAACCCGACTAAGAAAAAATCAAAACTAAAATCGAAAACAAAACTCGCCTGCCAAGCATCGAGAGTTCCTTGGAAGTCCTGGAGCCAGCGATCAGCTTGCACACGTACTGTATCATCCGGATGATGATACAGTGCGTTTAGGGCTTCTTTGACCGCGTTCTGATGCTCCATAGCTAAATCCTTTCTCTCGTAAAGACCGAGATTGACCAAGAGAAGAAATTGCCCAGCTGAAATTCTGGGTTTTATCGAATCGATTTCTCCAAAGAAAATAAAATAAAAAACTTTTTTCCCTCTTTGTCAAAAGGGTTTTTTTTTTGGCGCCCCTCAACTTGAGTGAGAGAGATAGAGATCGAAATTTCGGATTTTGATCTGAAAGGGGATGGATGAAGAAGAGAGAGTCTTAGCCGTCAGATCTAATTACTTTTGACTTTTAAGTCAACTCTTTCTTTACGGCCGGACTTACCCGAACACTCGTACGAGCCAGGGTGTTCCCCGGCCAGTGATAGTCAATACATTCCCTATGCTTCAGAAGTTACTGGTTGAGCTGTAGAAGTAGCGAAAGGCTGAGGTTGAGGGTTTCCCTCCGACCACTACTTACTCTGAAAGAACTCTAAATGAAATAGTAGCTTTCCCGCCTTATGCTACTGTTTTTCAGTAGTACGCCTAAAAAGACAGGTGGTATAGCGATCCCTGCCAATACGACTGGATACCAGCAATTGGCTCAACTATCACTAACGCGTTCATCTTCTTGGTGGCTAGCTAATTGATTGAATTGGTCGAAGGATTGACTCGGACTCAGACTCAGGTCGGGAAGTCCAGCCCACAAAAGCTAACGGCCTACTCTATTCCGCCTACAGACAATTAGATTGGAAAAATAATCCTCCCATTTATTTTGAAGATTACAAGTTGTTAACTTTTAAGAGTTATTGCATACTAAAAGAAGTATCATTGATTCATCATAACATAACGGTGTTCATTGTCGTATATGTTTGATCTCGATCTGGTTTTTGCTTTCTATTGGTTGTTGTTGTCGTATTTGTTTGATCTCGATCTGGTTTTTGCTTTCTATTAGTTGTTGTTAACACGATCTTAGCTTTCTATTGGTTGTTGTTAGCGTGTATCGTCTAATGGTTTATATGTTTAAGGTTAAAAGTCGTTTTTTGTTTGTTTCTCGCGTTTAGGCTTTTGGTTTCAATATTGTTGTTTAGCTTCGATATTGTTGTTTAATAGCTGACATGTATTAGTTAAATATGTATCCGCATATTACATATTTATATTATTAATAAAAAAAATCTTATAGCAAAGAAATAACATAAAAGATTGTGCAAGCGCAAGATATGAGATTTATGTATCAGTGAATCAATTGTTACAAGTTATAACGGATAATACAACAATGTTTTATAAAGTGTTAATCTTGAAGATAGAAGAAATCTTTAACTTTTAAGAGTTATTGCATACTAAAAAGTATCATTAATTCATCATAACATAATAGTGTTCGTTGTCGTATATGTTTGATCTCGATCTGGTTTTTGCTTTCTATTGGTTGTTGTTGTCGTATTTGTTTGATCTCTATCTGATTCTTGCTTTATATTGGTTATTGTTAACACGATCTTTGCTTTTTATTGGTTGTTGTTAGCGTGTATTGTCTAACTGTTTTATATGTTTAAGGTTAAAAGTCATTTTTTGTTTGCTTCTCGTGTTTAGGCTTTTAGCTTCGATATTGTTGTTCCGCGTATTCCATATTTATATAATTAATAAAAAATCTTCTAACAGAGAAAAAAAAAAATCATCATAGCATAAAAGATTGTACAAGCACAAGATATGAGATTTCTGTTTCAGTGAATCAATTGTTACAAATTATAACAGACAATACAACAATGTTTTATAAAGTGTTTATCTTGAAGATAGAAGAAATCTTTAACTTTTAAGAGTTATTGCATACTAAAAAGTATCATTGATTCATCATAACATAACGGTGTTCACTGTCGTATCTGTTTGATCTCGATCTGGTTTTTGCTTTCTATTGGTTGTTGTTGTCGTATTTGTTTGATCTCGATGTGATCTTTGCTTTCTATTGGTTGTTGTTAGCGTGTATTGTCTAACGGTTATTTGTTTAAGGTTAAAAGTCATTTTTTGTTTGCTTCTCGTGTTTAGGCTTTTGGCTTCAATATTATTGTTTAGCTTCGATATTGTTGTTTAATAGCCGACATGTATTAGTTAAATATGTATCCGCGTATTCCATATTATATAATTAATAACAAATCTTCTAGCAAAGAAAAAAAAATCATCATAACATAAAAGATTGTACAAGCACAAGATATGAGATTTCTGTGTCACTGAATCAATTGTTACAAGTTATAACAGATAATACAACAATGTTTTATTAAGTGTTAATCTTGAAGATAGAAGAAATCTTTAACTTTTAAGAGTTATTGCATACTAAAAAGTATCATTGATTCATCATAACATAATGGTGCTCGCTATCATATCTTTTTGATCTCAATCTGATCTATCATATCTTTTTGATCTCAATCTGATCTTTGTTTCGTTGTCATATTTGTTCGATCTCAATCTAATCTTTGCTTTCTATTGGTTTTTGCTAGCGTGGTCTTTGTTTTCTATTGGTTGTTGTTAGCGTGTATTGTCTAATTGTTTTATATAGTCGTTTTTTGTTTATCTCGTGTGGACTTTTGATTTCGATATCGTTGTTTAATAATCGACTAAATCTTTGTTAAATGTGTCTCCACATACTCTACGTTTTTTTTTTTTTTTTTTTTTTTTTTTTTTTTTTTTTTTTTTTTTTTAACACGGAAAGATGCAATTCATTCATAAGATTAAACCGAGTACAATACAGAGGTTGAAACATAAGCCGGCGAGCTAAGAACCTAACTCCCAGAGACCAAAGCTGGCGGACTAATAGGAAATCCCCAGAGACAAGAGTCGGCGGATTTAAATAAAACCCCTGAAGACTATTTAAACTGGAAACAAATAAGAACCCCTTAGATAAAATTAGAAATTGCAGAAACGAAAGAGATCAAACCGCGTGACACCCGAGAAGCATCAACACCATGAAGCGAGAGGAGATTTAAGAGTGACATCCAAAGCCGAACTTTATTTGAATCAAACCACAGACTCACAAGAGAGTGCTCCAATTTTAGGAGTCACGAGAGACCGAAAGCAGACCACTTGAGGAAGACGAAGGAAGAGCATTTACCATCCGACAACCGACGACCAGATGCGAGAAGAGCCGAAGCTCCAAATCCTAAAGTTAGAGCCGGAGAACCCTTGCAAAAAGGCAGAAGATGCTGAAGACAAACCGCAGGAACTAAACCGAAGCAACCACAAGTTAGGATAAGCGCTCCCTCAAATCACAGGCTTAATACTACCCGAAGCAAACTGAAACAAAACAACCATGTCCACCGGAGCTTAGGACTCAAGCAGCTACCAAGGAGAACCTCAACCAGCTACACAAAATCCAAAAGGCCGAGACCAAAGTAACCGGACCATTCGGGCCGTAAAACCCTTCGAGAACGTCGGCAATACAAGGAGCACGGATCAAGACACCGAGACAGGAGAACAAGATCTCCAACAGAAGCTACAACAACTAAGAGCAGCCAAGGAGCCAACACCATAAACGAACAAACAAAACAAGCTATTTATAACCAGTCTAACCACCAATCCCACCCCCAAAAACCTCATATCCAAACAGCAGAGGAGTTAAATCTGACAAAAACCACCCTCACCTGCGACTCTCCACAAACGTCGAGCCAAGCAAGGAGACGACGGCAGCCAAATCACAACCAACGCCGGAGGAGAAACGAGCCCGAGACAAGGAAGAGAGAGGCGGAGACTGTACGCCGCAAAGGGAAAAACAGACAGAGGTGACCTCTCCCCGGCACCGGCGAGGAGCGCCGGTCAACCGGGGAGGCTGCGGGACGGCGGATTTGAGCTTTTGAGGTGACTTTGAAAACTGTGCCCGAGAGAGATTCTTGAGATCTAACTATGCGCTTTTTAAAAAAAATCTACGTTTATATAATTAATAAAAAATCTTCTAGCGAAAAATAAATAAATCATCATAACATAAAAGATTGTACAAGCACAAGATATGAGATTTATGTGTCATTGAATCAATTTTACAAGTTATAACAAACAATACAACAATGTTTTATAGTGTTAATCTTTCTGGTCACCTTCTTCTGCTATTTGAACAGCAAAATGATAGACAACACACAGTAAAAAAGAAGAAGGTTGCATTCATTTTTACTGCCTACAAAAACACAACCATCAAAGAAGATATTTGTTTATGTGGTTCGGTTAAAGTTCCCATCAACCTGCATATGGAGCCATTCCGGATGAGATCCCCGGGATTCGTTAGCTTCTTGTTGCTCATATATATTTCGATGAACGTCAATCGGTAATGTCCCCAGCTGTAAAGACACCACCAAGAAGTTATAGGTTTACTAGTTTAGCTAAGAAAGATAATGATCATATGCTTTTCAGACAAGGGACTCTCTTACATCTCCTGTCGGAAAAACTCCTATTGTCGAACCAGTACTTGCACCAGAGTTAACTACTTCTAGCTTCATAGACAGAAACTGTGTAGAACAAATTCCATTTTAAGCATGTAAAATTGCAACATCTAACAGTGTGATCAATGATTTCTTACCTCAACTTGCCGCTGCAATGACTGAATATAATTGATAATCTCATCGAGCACAAGAGCTTTACCGATTATCTGAATCAACAGAAATATAATGTTCAAGTCTAGAAGGATAACATCCAAACATCATTCGCAAGACTTGTCATCATGATGTACCTTATTACATCCTGGAATTATATCTTGAAGAGCCGTCATCTTCTCACTGATCTTTTCTCTTCTAGCCTGTCAAAAACCAATTGTGATTGTGAAAAAACAGTTTTTTGGGGACTGGTTTTGTGTAAACAAGCAGAAGAATTTACTCGCTCTGCTAGACTATGCCGGTCAGTAGCTTGTCCTCTTCTTGCTCTCACATGGATATAATCCTTTGGTGGCTCTGGTTTGTTCTTCTGTTCAGTTGCTTTGCTTCCACCACCTGAACTTGTTTCACCTTCAGGTCTCATCGAACCATCTCCGTTTCCAGTTCCAGATCCACAGAGTTTTCTTTTCTTATCGCCTGATTCTTTCTATTAAACAGCAAAGAGATGGAAGGCTTAAGATCTTTTTTCCGTCTGAAGTTATACTTTCTATTAAAACAAGGTGAAATGCGTTTTTGGGATCCAAACAGATCTTTCTCCGGAAACTATGCCCAAAAAAGGTAAACAAAGCCGGCCGAAAATAAGGAATATCCCCGGAAACCAAACCTACAACTAAAACAGAAAGCAATTGATACAATCCAAAGCCAAACAAAAGCAATCCGAAACTGCAATTCATCATCCGTGGGGAGATGCTTGGGCTTAAGATCCTAAACCAGATTCTTGATCAGTGACAGTGAATATCTATCAAACTGAAGGTCTCAAGCTCAATCAAACTCACTCAAAAAGTCAATGGATAAGGCATCTAAAACCTATAAACTAATTCTTGATCCCTAAACCAAAGACTAAGCTTTGACTAGTTTAGTTTTTTTTTGGATCATCTCCAAGATCAAGATTCAAACTTTGATTACAGATTCAAATACTAAAAAGACCCAACAAACATATCAACACAATGATTTCTTATAATCAAAAATCTCACCAATTCATTACCGCTGTTGCTCGAAGAAACCATCTTTGAAGATTCGTCTTCTGAGTTCAAATCTCTAGTCTTTCTTCTTCCCCAACCTGCAGTTAGGTCGGTGACTGTAGATTCCTCCGCCGCTATGGAGACGTCTTTGTTGCCGGAATGTTCAGCTAAATCAGACCGGGTAAAGACTTGACTGGAGTTAACAGCTAAACGGAGGCCTGAACGAACGGCGTCGTTTACAGGGAATGGCCAAATCTCGGAGAGAGTGTAAGAGGAAGGATTCGCTGCGGAGAAGGATGAATCGTTCACTAGTGGAGGATCCATTTTTGATGATCTAGTTTCGCAAGAGTAAAAGGGTTGACCCAGATTTGGAACCCGGATCCGAGAAGTGAGGAACGCAAACTGGAAAAGAAAAAAAAATCTTTAGCTTTGCGAGGTGTTTATAGGGTTGCGTGTGAGTTGGAGAGAGAGAGCAACTGAGTTTACTTTTATTATCTACTTACGAATTACGATAAGGTCTCTTGACTTCTATGCTCTTCGTGACACTTTCGTGGTGTGGCGGGATGTTACCTAAGCACATATTTAGGATCAAGGTATGCTAGTTAATTTTAGATGTTCAACAACATCTATGCAGTATGCAGTGCACTGAAAAGTTATGGGCCGTTTAAGATGGGCCGTTTCATAAAAGCCCATGAATATATGTTCAGAAATTATTATTTTTTATGTTCAGAAAATTGTTGATTCCATAGTTGAAGAAAATATTCTAATTCAATCAAAGGATTTCATTTGTGGATTGAAAAACAAGGGTTTTGGCTTCTTCTTTTTTTTTTTCTTTCTTCTTCTTTCATGGAGTGCAGGTTGTAAAACTTGGATAAATTCAACTTTGTTAGATACATATTAGATTAAAAAAATCCTATATATAATAGATAATAGCTCATTGGAACTTTATTTGGATGCTAAGACACCCAATAAAACCTTTTATATATATACCAAGCATATGAAAGAATCTGTTAGTAGCCAACCAAATAAAATTTCATAAGACATGTATGATCCAATATAACCTAAAATAAATTAATAGAACCTATATTTCAGATATTTTAATAGATATTATAGATATTTTACATGTTTTTGGATATTTTCATATATACAAATACTTAGGAATATTTGAAAATATAAAAATGATATAAAAATAGATTTTTACAAGTATGTCATTATTAGATTCGAACCGACCCATATTTTAGTGAATCTGTCTCGAATCTAACCAAAAAAATGTCAGGTTTTTAAGTGAATTTTTTATTTTTATATATGTTGAATCTAGTACGTGTAAGAACCCGATCAAAACCCGATCCAATGATCCGATTGTCCAAACCTAATGAAGGATCTTCCATTGTATGATGAAAAAGAAAGCAACTCTCTAGGTTAACCATATCTATAAAGAAGTTTATCTTGTTTAGAGGTCTGATTACTAGGTACTATTTACTATCACAATATCTTGGATATAGGATATTAGATGAAATGGAACCTTATCAAAACCATCTTTTCTCTCTCTATATATATGTTTATTCTTGGTTCTTGATGAGCACATGCGTAACAGATGTTCATCTCAACTCTTTGATCTTGGTTTATTCGTGAACAGCTTAAAACAAACAAAAGTACAGATGCAAATATTTTTAGTCACTAGATATATAACGTTGATAATTTTGATCAAACAGTTTGTAAACAGCCTAAAACATACATGTTAACGAAAAAGAATCGTGGTACTGTTTAGATTATGAAGTTACAATCTCAAAACTTTATCATCGTACCATACTACCATTCGTCCATCGGCTCTGCTTACATGCACGTTCACCAATTGTAACTACAATTTTCTTTTTGCATTGGATGTTTAATTGTAAGCGCTTAACCATAAAAGCCAAACTCCAACTATATACTAATATGAAAAGGAAATGGATGACATGTTCTACGTTTTTGGTTTGTTTGTCGACATTCTTCACCTTAATTGTTTTAAGGTAGGTGGGAAAAAAAAAGGATACAAACTTACAAATAATAATGTAATATCTTGTTCGATGATTTAAACATTAGCTTAACAAAGGATTATTTTCCAAATTCAACATTTTATTTTCTCTAGTCTATTGTTAAGCAAATACAACTGAAACAAAATGTTTATAATCTTTCTAATTAGTTTCAACCAGAATATATAGTTCAACCAGAATTACAGCAACTCCGGTGCTGGCACGTGGCGATCGTCGCCGTGTTGTTCTTATCTTTTCACGCGTTGTCTTGTTGCTTACTGTCTCGGGTTTGGCCCGTTTGTAATTCTGAATTCGGCCCATGAATTCTATCTGACGACAAAAAAAAAAAAAGAGTATTTGATTAGTCTTTAGTCGTTTGAATGCCGTAAAATGTAGTGAATTATTATTGGATAAAGAGTGAAAAAGGTGGAAAAGACAAGTGTAGAAAGAGAAGACACCTGTCTGCAAAGGTGTCACACATGAAGCCCAAACCCTCCTGAATCTTCTACTTCCCTATGAACACACTCTGGTCCTCGACTCTCCCTAATATTTTCTTAACCTCAAAACAGAAATCTAAATATTTTGTATATTGACTAAAGATTTAATTGTCCATATACTTTCTAACTGGAAAAACGAAACGAAGGAAAATAACTGTTTAAAGAAGATCCATATTACTCAAAAGTTTTTCGAGGACAAACACTATAACAAACCAAACATTGATAATAGTCTCGTGATGAAGCATGAAAATAGAAACATATCAAATCAAATCACAGACAATTCATTTTTGGAATTAAGAGAACTAGAGAGGAAAGGTCAAAGTAGCATGAGAATTAGGAGTTCCCATTGTGACTTCATTGGTGATGCAATCAGTAGTAATACAAGTACACGGCTGGCCGGTTTAGCACCGGTTAAATAACATTAATTAACAATAATAATCCAAATCAAAATATGAATCGTATCTACTAAAATATAATAAAAACCTTATTCCAAATATGGTTCAATCCATTATCAATGTTTTAAATTCGAACAAAAAAAAAATTGAAAGTTTTTCCATTATTTTATTGGACTTACCTTTCTTTAATTGATGTAAGCAATTAAAATTAATTTTAATTATACTATTAATAAAGATAAATCCAACGAATCTTAATTAGAAAGGAAACTAAAAATAAATAAATAAAAAAGAGATTTTAAAAAGATTCGAAAAAGAGATGGAGCAAAACGGCGGTTTATTCGGACGTCAGCAGCACAGTCTTCTTCCTTCCTTCCTCTTCCTGACGCGTTTGGTTTACTTCTGCATCTGTTCATATAACCATTACACACGCTCCTCTCTCTCTCTCTAGAACATTAAAGTCTCTCTCTTTACGTTTCTTCTGGGTTTGAATTTTCAAACCCACGATTTTTCTTTCATAAAGTTCTTGAATTTAATCTTCGTGTTCAAAGGGTTTTGCTTTTTTTCTCCGAATTACTAATACCCACTCATCTGATTCTTGTGATCATCACCTTTAATTCGAGTATCTAGGGTTTTAGCTTCCTAATTTAGGAATGAGGAAACCCAAGTTATCGAAACTCGATAGGTTAGAGAAATTCGACATGTTCGTCTCACTCACCAAGCAGAGATCAGTTCAGATACTAATGGCGGTTGGGTTACTCTACATGCTCCTCATCACATTCGAAATCCCCTTCGTTTTCAAATCCGGGTTTAGTACCTTGTCTCAGGGCCCGTTAACCCGACCCGAGAAACACAATAGCCAGCGAGAGTTACAAGAGAGACGAGCTCCGAGTCGACCTTTAAAGAGCTTACTTTTCCAGGAATCAGAAGCACCGGCTCAGGGTTTGAGGACCCAGATTCTGTCTAGCTTGGAATTTGACCCGGAAACATTTAACCCGAGTAGCAAAGATGGGTCGGTGGAGCTTCACAAATCCGCTAAGGTAGCTTGGGAAGTTGGTCGAAAGCTATGGGAAGAGGTTGAGTCTGGAAAAACCTTAGAATCCTTGAAGAAGAAGAAGACTGTGGAACATGGGTCAAGCTCATGCCCTCTCTCGGTTTCCTTAACCGGGTCTGATCTTTCCAATCTCATGGAGCTTCCATGCGGATTAACTCTCGGATCACACATTACAGTGGTTGGGAAGCCTCGAGCTGCACATTCGGAGAAGGTTTCACAGTTTATGTTGGAGCTTCAGGGTTTGAAAGCAGTGGAAGGGGAAGAGCCACCTCGGATCCTCCACTTGAACCCGAGGCTTAAGGGTGATTGGAGTGGTAAGCCTGTGATTGAGCAGAACACTTGTTATAGAATGCAGTGGGGCTCAGCACAAAGATGTGAAGGATGGAGATCTAGAGATGATGAAGAAACTGGTTAGTATATATGTTCAAAAAGCATTTATCTTTGTGTTGGGGATACTAATTAGTGAGAATGGTTGTAGTTGATGGTCAGGTTAAGTGCGAGAAATGGGTTCGCGATGATAGCATTTCATCTAAAGAAGAGTCTAGCAAGGCGGATACATGGTGGCTTAGTCGATTAGTAGGTCGGAGCAAGAAAGTAACTGTTGAATGGCCATTTCCATTCACTGTTGACAAGCTTTTTGTGCTTACACTTAGTGCTGGATTGGAAGGTTATCATGTTAGTGTCGATGGGAAGCACGTTACTTCCTTCCCTTACCGAACTGTAAGCGATTGTTTCGACTTTGCTTAAAACTTGTTGTGGTTTGATTAGTAATTGACCTGAAAGTGATGATTGTTTTGGTTATATATATGAAGGGATTTACGCTTGAGGATGCTACTGGCTTAACCATTAACGGGGACATAGATGTTCACTCGGTTTTCGCTGGCTCTCTCCCGACTTCGCACCCTAGTTTTTCTCCTCAGAGGTATCTTGAGCTCTCGAGCAATTGGCAAGCCCCATCACTTCCTGATGAGCAAGTTGATATGTTCATTGGAATCCTTTCTGCTGGTAACCATTTTGCCGAGCGAATGGCTGTGAGAAAGTCGTGGATGCAACATAAACTAGTTAAATCTTCTAAAGTAGTGGCTCGGTTCTTTGTTGCACTGGTAAGATTACCTTAGTTAACATGTGATCTATTCTGGTCTGATCTTGTTCATAGTTAAACGCGGTGTTTTATTGGACAGCACTCGAGGAAGGAAGTGAATGTGGAGCTAAAGAAAGAAGCTGAATTCTTTGGGGACATAGTTATAGTCCCTTACATGGATAGTTATGACCTTGTTGTCCTCAAAACTGTTGCGATTTGCGAGTATGGGGTGAGTGTGCTGATTCTAAGAATCAACACTTGATGCTGTGTTTTCGGTTATTCGATATCAGTAAAGAGTTTATTTCTCTGTTTTGCAGACTCATCAACTTGCTGCTAAATACATAATGAAGTGTGATGACGATACATTTGTACAAGTGGATGCGGTTCTTAGTGAAGCTAAGAAAACACCTGCGGATAGAAGTCTATACATTGGCAACATCAATTATTATCACAAACCGCTTCGCCAGGGTAAATGGGCTGTTACATATGAGGTATAAAGTTATGATCTTTGGCTTAAAGAGTCACTTATCCTGATTGTGAAAACCCCGTTGGCCACCTTGGCCACCGGGGCTTTCAAATGGGCTCTCCGGTCCAAAGATTAGTTGGCTAAACCGACTAGTCCTTATCCTGCTTGATTCTCATATGAATGCAGAAGTTCATATGCAATTCTGTTTTTTTTCCAGGAGTGGCCAGAGGAGGATTATCCACCTTATGCTAATGGCCCGGGCTACATATTATCAAACGATATCTCTCGCTTCATTGTAAAAGAGTTTCATAAACACAGATTAAGGGTATGTCGCAACAGAGTTTCCCAACCAACCTTGCTTAATCATTTAGAAACAGAGCATGCATATCAATACAACTCTGTTTTCTTGATACTGCAGATGTTCAAGATGGAAGATGTGAGTGTAGGAATGTGGGTAGAACAATTCAACAACGGTACAAAACCGGTGGATTACATTCACAGTCTCAAGTTTTGTCAGTTTGGTTGTTTAGAGAATTACTTGACGGCGCATTACCAGTCGCCAAGACAGATGATTTGCTTGTGGAGTAAGTTGGTTTTGACAGGAAAACCTCAGTGCTGCAACATGAGATGACATAAACCAAAATACTCTGTTTCTCTTTAGTTTGTAAGAGCAAATAGAAACCCAAAGAGCTTTTTTGTTTTTTTTGGTAGCATTTTATAGCATATGAATTTGTAGTATATCCTCTTGATCTTGGGAACGAAATCTATTAATATTCATTCATTCCTATTTTTAGTATGGGTGTTCTGAGTATCCAATCGAGTTTCGGGTTTAAGATCAGAAACTCCGTTCGGGTATTTCTGTATTGAGATCGGGTTCAGTTCAAAATTTATTGGGGTCGGATCAGTTCGGATATCAGAAACTACCAGAAAAATGTTTGAACATGAATAAAAATATTCAAAAGAATATGAAAATATTCGAAAATTTCGTAAAAATATATCTAAACTACTTAAAAATATCTAAACGTACTCGAAAATATCCATTTTACACAAAAGATGAAAAAGAACTATTCAAATTACCAAAAATATTCGAAAGTAAGCATAATTACTTAAAATTAGGTGAAAATTCTAGTTAATTCCGGTATTTGTTCGGGTTCGATACGAATTCAAATATTATCTAATACCTAAAATAGCTAGATGTAAGTTCCATTCAAACATTTTTGAAATCGGTTTGGATTAGGATCAGATTTTTAGGGTTGGATTCGGGTTTCGGGTAAATGCTTACTCTTTTTCCTATTCAAAGATCCTATTTCTTATAAGAGTTTTTGGAAAGTATCCATAATAATTGTAACAAAACAGAGTCTGAAACAATAATACTCAATCAGCATTCTAAGACAAACACACGGACAAAAGCAACAAGAATGACATAAACACAGAGAAACAGAGTTTTCTTGCTGAAGAAGGTAAGTCCTGAGGAGGTGGCGCAGCACCGGCAGGGCTTTGTTTTCCGGTAGATGCAGTAGTGTTTTCCTTGGAGCAAGCAAAGCTACATCGGCTAGGACGAACAATTCGGTACACACCAGAGCTTGTGAGCAAATGTATGTCCTTGTTATTGTCTTGTCCAAAAGAATAGATGTAACCAATTGCAGGTCCTGAGCTAGCACCTCCTGGAGCTGCCGTGCACTTCATAGGGGAGTCTTCGCTGCATTTAAACGGTATCTGAGAGACCGTGAAGTTTCCGCTATCTTCTGGTGATTCTATAGCTGCCCACATCGCGTTTGCATAAAGATCTGCATACAAGTACCTGAAACAAAATGGTTTTGATGATTTAGAGTAGGCCTGGGATTTTGACCCGAATGGAACTCGCCGAACCGAACCAAAATTTTCAGTTTTTGGTTTGGTTCGGTAGTCGGTTAGTTCGGTTTTTTGAAAAAAATATTAAAAACATACCAAACCAAACTAAACCATCTACAACTTTTGAACCGAAATACCCAATCTAACCGAAAATAACCAAACATTTAACCGATATTTAATCGAAAACCGAAAACTTCGGTTCAATTCAGCATAATTTTCAAAAACCACTATACGAAAACCAAACCAAAAGGAACCGAATGTTTATACGGCTCAATTTGGCACAAATTGGGAGAATCCGAATTACCCGAAACCCGAACTATCCGACCCGAAAAAACCAAAGTCGCAGCCCTAACTGATTTTGGGGTATTAGGGCTTAGGATTATGTAACTAGAGTTAAGGGCTTAGTGTTTTGACTTACGTGCCATAAGAGCAAGGATCAGTTTGGGACCGATAGAAGTAACCTCCAATGATGGAAGCAGATCCTTCATGTTTGTTAACTTCAGAGTGGTTGTAACCGAGAATCGGAAAGGTCAGGTTAGAAACCGCTGAAACATTCTTTCCAAAAGGCGATAAAGGAGAAAAAACATAAGGTCCTTCATAGATTCTCCAGCCATAGTTTCCACCCATTGTTATGATATCAACTTCTTCATATGTATCCTGACACATTCAAAACACAGCAAATTTGTACGTAAGAAACTCTGCATCATCACAGAGTCTGATTCTTGTACCGCAAGAAAAACAAACCTTTCCGACATCTGCGCACAAGAAGTAATCCGGTCTTTCGGAATCGAAGCTGCAACGCCATGGATTTCGAAGCCCTAAAGCATAAATCTCAGCTCGTTGATCTTCATTTCGTTGAAAAGGATTGTTCTTTGGGATAGAGTAGTTTCCCCATAAACCTAGCTGAGAGATTTCAGATACACCTGCAGAGTTTTATAGCAGAAAATAAGTACAAAAAACACCAAATCCAAACTCACTGCAATTGATTTCTTTTGGGAGATCGAGTCAAGATCAACCATATCAAAAAAGATCGAAAAGAATATCAAGAATACGAAATTCGTCACTTAACTTGGCATTACATCGACATCAAGCCTCAAGATTTTGCCAAGCAAAGACTTCTTGTTTTGTGCAAAGTTGTGAGTATCTGAAACTCCTCCTCCGTCACCAGTCATGAGATACAAATACCCGTCAGGCCCAAAGAGAATCTGGCCACCGTGAGATGATGAATATGGAAGTCCCATAGTGAATATTCTCCTAACTTCAGCTGCCTTACCAGTCTTTGCCTATACAACAAGCAATCTTTGTTAGTATCTTGACCTCCAAGAAACTCAGATTTTGATTGAAACCTTACCGTTGAAGGGCTTGAGGAAGTACCGTTCGCGGTATATTCAGCTACAACTGTCTGATACCGACAAGGCTGCGCACCATCGTCTTTAGGAAGCTTAGAAGGATCACAATTCACATCAGAGTTACAAGCACAACGACCAGTACATCCAGGAGATTTAACTTTATCACAGTTGAACGACGCGAAGAACCGACCGTTCTCTGCAAACTTAGGATGAAAAGCCATTCCCATCATACCAAACTGTGTATCAAAACTGACTTGATCGGTTATGTCAACAAAAGGAGTTGCTTCATCGATTTCCATCGCTTCACCTGAGTCTTGATCCGGTATTGTACCTAACCAGATCTTACCAGGTTGGTTAGAGAAGAAAGCCCGGTTAGAGCCATCGGGATGAGCCACCATGTTGAGGTAAGACCCGGTTCCTATCTTCTCAAGACATATTCCATTAGGTGGCTTTACATCAGTGTCTTGGTTAACCGGTTTACCATTGAAGCATTTGGTTATGTTGTTGTTGGTTTCAGATGGTCCACCAAAAGCGGTACAGAATTCGGTTTGGGATTTCCAAAGATCGGTTAATGTCGATGAGTTTGAGGAGGTTGAAGGTGAAGTAGCACCGCCTAGTAGAGTGAGACTAAAGGGAGAAGAGACAATGGAGATGTTCTGACATGAGTCCCATAGTTTTGAGCATAAATCTTGAGAAGTTGAGTTGCAGAGACTTGGGACTAGAGAAGTTTCATCACCAAACAGTTGTCCTGAGAATTGATCACATTTCTGAAGAAAATAAAGAACTCAATAGATTCAGAATCAATAGTTTACTGTTGCGAGATTTAAATCATAGATGATGAATGATATACCACTTGTTCACGTTTTCACGTTTTGAAAACGCAATTCCGCTAACATTCATCATTTTCACGTTTTTACATTTTTGAAAAATGATTTCGCTATATACAACTAGCTTGTTAAAATATAACTAGAAACGATTAATCTACTAAAACTTGTTTTTCAGCGTTTTATTTTTCCTATAGAAATTTGATCCGGTTCAATTCCTCCCGCCAATAGTTATTTAGTTGTTCTGCAACTCTGCTATTTATCTCACATATCTCCCAAGCCCATAGGCCATAGCTTCTGAGAATCTTTAATTCAAGAAAATGGGTAAGTGAAAGATCTATACTTTTCTTGATGGGTATTTCTATTCTGTTGATTCTTGATTGAAATTGGATGGGACTTACAGCACAGAGAATGGATTTGAGAAGGGAAGAACAACTTGTGTCAGTGATGTTCATGGAGATGAAGTGATTCTGCAATTCAAGATCATCTTTCGAATTGCAGCAAGTTCTTCCTGAGTAGGAATCGCAGAACTGAAGCGTCTCATTGGTGTTGACTTGAGTCTCTGACAGAAAGTAAGACCAAAACTCAAAACGACATGAACACAAAAACAAGACTTGAACTCAAAAACGACATGAGAACAGAACACAACTTACTTGAATCTGAACAAAGAGGATGAGAAGTTGTTGCAGAGAGTAGAAGCAGAAGAAGGAAACAGAGAATAGTGTTGGCTTGATTTGTTTTCATCATCATTGAGCTATTCAACAACACAAACTCTCTCTCTATCTCTATATCTCACAGGAGATTCAGGCTATTATATACATTATATAATTGGTAGGAGGTAGGAACGTAGTGGTCTCTAAATACGAAATACATGTTGAATTTTTTGTCAAAAGAATAAAGAAATCTTAATGAAGATAAATTCTTGGATAGGGTGAGAAACGGTTATGCTAATTTGTCTATCTCAAATATTAAATATGATTGGATATATAAATTTGTCAACCATGTTCTCGAAGTTTGATTATGGCAAAAGTTTACAAACTTCTTTTTATCTTCTAAGGCTTCGAATGGAGAAAGCGGATCAGGCGTTGCGGATCAAGCGGTTCAAACGGATCAGACGGAACTAAAACGGATCTAGCGGATCTAGCGGTACAAGTGTGGATCAAGCGGATCTAACGGTCCAAAACATATGTTTGAATGGTAAAAACGGATAATAAGCGGTCCAAAATACTGTTTACATTTAAAATACTTAATTTAAAATTTTAAATTGCTAACATTTGTTATTTTAGAAAATATAATTTATAAATAAAATAATATACATTGTTATATTCAACATAATACATAAAGTAAATTTAAATATAATAATAACACGAAACGTTAACTCTCATATATATAATATTACAAACCTGACTTTTAACGTAAATAATTTAAAAATCTTTAGTAATTTAATGTAAATATATGAAATACAGATGAATTTTTAATAGGGTAAAAGAAAAAAAGGTTATAAAAAGACGGATCACGTGTGATTCACCTCATAAACAAGAGGTTATTACTGTTACAGGTGGATCGTCATTTTACTTCATAAAATTGAACCGCCTGTAGTACTATTTGGGCTGCTTCATTATTTTTTAATTTTTAATTAAAAACAGACGTGAATTACATTTGCTTGTTGAATGGGAATATATATGCGGTCGGTCCGTCATACGTGGAGGAACCACCTTTTATACATTTTCCATTCAAGGCCTAAGTTTATAAAAAAAAAAATGTGACATCAATTTTCAATTTTTCTAATTTATTTATGATGATGATGTCTGGACACAGTCGAATGAAATAGTGGTGTCGGTATTTAATTTTTTTGGAACTAATATACAAATAATTTATGGTTCCAAATTGTTAAAAAAAAGTTATTAATACACACCAATAGTGATCTCTTAAATTTTTCGGAGCTAATATACAAAGAATTTATGATCTCCTAAATGTGAACACCCTAAATCTGAACACCGACCATAGCGAAACGGAAAAAAAACTTGACGAGGCTTTTTGCATAACTAGATGGATTATTCATAGATAAACAAATGTTTTCAATGTTAAGGAATTACTCACAAATCATGTTGATTAATCATTTACAATATTATTGTTTGATATTTACATGTATCACATGGGAAAGCAATCTAATGATTATGTGAGTTATATGACACGATGTGTCATGTACAACCAAAATAAAATTCTAAACATAGAATATGTTGACTAGAAGTTAAACAAAAATCGAATAAAATGTAAAGTAAAATATAATCGACGTACCACCAACAAATAAATCCAAGCAACAATCATATATGACGATGAAGAACGAACATTTTAGGATATACTTGCAAAAAGGGTGTTGATCAGCCTATCAATGACTAAACCATCCTTAAATCCAGAACCAACCATTAAACAAATAGATGGTCATTTATATGATTGACCAGCACTCTTTTGTTTGCAAATTATGTTTTTCTGTCATATGAAGATTTGCATTTGACAACAAACAAATCCTAAAACGTAAATGATATCGTTTTGTAGATGATGGATTCTTGAAGATACAAAAGATAAAAGGCTTAGACATTTTTTTTTTTTTTTTTTGATTAACTTGGGGGTATCCCGGGCCTATGGAAGAGCCCAGACTAATCCCCAAGGGGAGGTGCAGCCCATGGATAGACCCTCTCTCCGGGTATTCAAATGGGCCGTAAGCAATGGGCCATATCCATGTGGATGAGCAGAGGAGGCATTTTTGTTTCCGCCTGGGCTCGAACCCGGGTGGTGTCTAGCCACCACGAGCCCCTCAACCAGTTAGACTACCTCAACCGCTCAAACTTAGACATTTTTAGCATTAAGATTAGCCAACAAAGAACAATTTATTGTATTTACGTATATTATATGATCTATTTTTTGAGTTTGGATAAAAAAGACAGAAATGATTAGATATTGCCTTCTAGCTATAAGTTCTCTTTATGTATATAAAGAGTAAAGATATAAAACATATCAAGAATTTAGTGGAATGTGATATTACCTAACATGAACATTGGGTCAATTTACTTGTCCTCGTGATGTGGACATTTTACATCTTTACCTTCAATTATTATCATTTTTTAATCTTGCTCGGCATTCCCTTTTCTCACCCGCTTTATAAAGTTTCTTTAAAAAAATTGTCATAGAAAAAGCACAAAAATGTTATTCTGTCATAATAGATTAATCAGTCCTGGGACGTACATTAATAAACTACTGTTCCAGTGATTGTGGCGGAATATGATACATCAACCGGTAAGCAGTGTACAAACTTGAAGCTTTTTAAGTGAGATATGTGATCAAATATGAAAAGACAAACGAATAAATTGAACAACCCACTACGACTATTATACTATAGAATCCATCGTTAATATCAGGCCGACTATAAAGCTATAATGTATTACCAAAGCGTGCCATGTCGAAGCACACTGAGTCATGTCATGGTCCACACACTTTTAAACCTAATTCACAGTTCTAACCTGTTTTTTATTACTACTAGCTATAAGTAACCAGCATTTTTTCCAGTGAAATATTTTTATTAAACTAGCAACCGAACATGATATTACATAAAGTTGAAATCAAAGCCATCAGGTTAAACAAAACCTCTAGAAACGAAAGCTAGCGGATAAAAATCATTCCTAAAACCAAAAACCGACCGACCAAAAACATCATCGAGCCAAGAAAAAAAAGCTAGATAAAAAAGGTTGACACCAACTAATAAAGAACTACGATCATATCAAGATAAGCTGACGAGACAATGAAGAAGCAACGCCTACCGAACATCGAGAGAGAAAAAAGCACAACATCTAAAGTTGAATCTAACCCACCGACACTCAATATACTGCTCCACTATTAGGAGTCACGAAGCTCTAGCCAGCTATAGCCTATAATAATATGTTCATAATAAGAATAAAGTATACAATACAATTTCCGAATTCAATACATAGAAGTTGATGAGGATCAATTCAAAGGAGAGGGCCATGTCTAAATATTTAGTTGGGAGGTCAATTTAAAATTTTAAAGTAGTATGCAAACTGATAGCAACTAGACCTCCTTAATTGCAACCCCCATTTCTCACTTACTTTATGAAAATTATGTTTATTCAACGGCGTGGACTTTTTCTTATTAATGAATCTATTGGACTTTTGAAATAGTCTACATCTTATAACCTATTAGAGTTATATATATAGGGGTTATTAATACATTCTAGAAGGTAAAAGTGTGGCCTTTTAGACATTTTGAAACAACTAATCAGGAAACTCCCCTTTAAATTTGAGTTGTCATCATGTGAATTTTTACTTTGAATATATATACTTTTTGAAACAACTAATCAACAAACTCCATTTTTTACTATTGTGATACGTGTGATAAAAAATTATGATTTAATCCAATCAACAACATGCCTGATCCAGAAAGTAGCCGAGAGAAACCGTCCATTGGTCTAAAAAATTTACAATAATTTTAAAGAAAACTTTTTTCTTACATTAAAATTTTTAGATATGCCTAGAACTCAACAATTTTTTTTAAAAACATTAGACCGGGTCTGATCAATAGTGATAGAAATTACCGGACTACAAAGCACTCATCAACCATGTTATTAGATAATGACAAATGATATGAGAGGAACAAACTGTATAGTAATAACAAGATAAAGTTTATATTATGTTAATATTTTTAGGGTATTTTGGCTTCAAATAAGAACAAGCATGCATGGTTTTCAATTCATTTGTTAGTTTGTAGAGAGAAAAATCATTACAACTTGATTTATTCGATATTGATAGTTGTTTCCAATGTGGACGAGATAGTGTAATGCGTTCTCAATGCATAGAGACGTATATTAATAAGAAAGTAATGCTAAATGAAAGCATACAGTATATATTTGTGTGATGTTAGGTGTTGAGATATTCCATGTAATTTTTTAATCTTCAAAGTCTTATGCATGGTTCTATTCGCATACTATTTATATGTATCACTATCGAACACAGATAAGATTTTGTATTTTGCTTTTACCTTTTTGACTAAATGATACAAAATTATTAATGGAATACAGGAACTGGACCATTTCCGGATTACCCACTTCCAAACTTTTGTCGCTCAGATGAAGTCTTTGTTGACCTAGAAATATACTTACATCATCATGATATCATCCCGACTGTATAACATCCATCCGTACATGTGTGTTTCTAATAACAAGTTATGGTACTGTCTGAAAATTTTCATTAATAACAATTATAGTAAAAGGAAATCTGACTATTATTTATCTAGTTTTTGTGATATTTGTTTTTTTCAGTAAAACATTTTCTTTCCATTACCAAAAATAAATATATAATTCGGATACAAACATAAAATATTAAAGTCTTTATCAAAATATGATACCAAAACTAAAACTCAAACGAGAAAAACAAACAAAAACAAAAATTAGTATCTTACATAGATGAAAAGAGAACTAAAATCACACCCAAAACCACAACTCAAATAGTTTTCACTACTAAACCAAAAGAACATTTGACATCAAAAAAATCACTAAAAAAAACCTAACACGAATCCAACCAAGAACCGCTTCAACTAAACCGAAACAGAAACTAACCAAGAACCAAACTAAAATCCCACCATCCCAAACAACCAAGAGAACCGAAGACTGTAGAGAGCAAAGGCACAACCAAGGACAGATATTCAGTTTCTTCTATAGCAAATGATATAGTAATCTTTTTGCCGCAGTGGTAGGTACACTTAACTTTATATGATAGAAGAACAAGAAATCTATTCAAACACATATCGCAATAAAGAGGGTAATTTTGAAACAAATTATTGGCCTTATTTCTTACCCAATTTATTGGTAAGAATCTTCAACCACATGTTCTATTGAATGTTATAGCATTTGTACTATAGCTAATGCTTTCAAACAAAAAACAATGTATTGCTCCAAACTCAAAAAGATGAGTTAGTTTTTACTCAAACTGGTAACTAAGACAATTTTTAGCGTGTATGTTCAAAGAATCTAACAACACAATAAAAATAACTTTGTTTTCAAGGCCATAAGTCTCAAAGCCTATCCATCAAGTGCTCCAAGAGCTTTCATGTCTTCTAAGAAAGCTGTGTAAGAATCATCAATGCTCTGTGGTTTTGAAGCTACTGCCGATGCCTTGACTGGCTCTACCTTCACCGATGCAACAGCAGCCATAGCTCTTGGTGTAAATGATAAGAGAATAGCTAGATCTATTCAAATAACAAAGGAAATCAATATTTAATCCACCAAAATGATGGAACGATTCTTCAGATATCAAGAACAAGCTCTTGAATCTGCCTTCTTCTTGAAGAGAGAACTTCTCAGCAAGCCCAGCGATCAAGTCCTAAACAATCGATAAGAATGTATTTGAAAGAAACTCTACAATAGCTTCCAAACAAAGCAAGTCGGGGATCAAATCAAAAACATGGTTGACAATGCACAACCTCAAGTTCACCCTCTTCCAAACAAAGCAAGTCGGGCCTCCTTTGACATAAATGGAAAATCTTCTAAACCATAATAGCTTTTGGTATGATTCCAGCATGCTTCTGTTGAGTTAAGATTCAAGAAAAATAGATTTGTTGATTGGTTCTTCCTGGTTTGGTTGGAGTGCTTCATATTCTGAATGTAGGTCTTCATCGGGTCTATTGAAAAGCTGCTCGTTTGAATCTTCAGTATCTTCTTCATGTGAAATTATTTGGGGATGATTCTTCTTTGTGATATGCTCTGGATGAGTTAAGTATGTACTCGAAGTGTTGGTTGAGCTGGAACGCTTGGTCTCCATTTAAGCTCAACAAAATTCACATGCCTCCTTAGCTCTTTTCGACTCCATAATCTTCTCTTCATGTGTTCTAGTTACTTCCTCTATAACTCTGTTGACTTGATAGCCTCGTCAATGGATAATTTTATAAATAACACTATCTGTTTCACAACAATTCACCATTACAATAAACATCTTCACCTATACAAGGCTGAAGATTTTCTTAAAAGTTTGCCTCTATGAATCTGCAGACTGTATATTCGGGGATCAAATCCAAAACCTACTGGTGTAGAAGTATACTTCTGATTATGTACAAACTCTACAAATTTTCATAACTAAAATGTTATAGCAAGCACGTTCAAAATTTTACAACTAGTAAAAAAAAAAAATTCATGAAAGATGCATGTTTACTTGACAATAACTTTGAATATAGCAAATAAATTTTATAACATATTTTTCTAACGCAAATAGATGTCCCTATCATAACAAATAACAACAAAATAGTACCTAGGCTTTAACCAATCCACACAAAGCAGACTATGACCTAGGGTGTGTTTCATTACTGTCATGACCTCGACGTGACCACCGAGCAGAACCAGCTTTCGTCAAACCCGAATAGTAATCTCCAACATTTGCAACAAACAGAGGATCTCTCTCTTCAATCTTTAGAGGGTCATAGCGGTTCGAACCATGATCATGATCACTCCCTTCATCAGACTGCTCCAAGTCTTCTGTTAAATCTTCCATTGTTTTCTTCAGCTTAGCCTTACTCATATGTGCAGCTTCTCCTGTTGAAATCCCTACCATTGTTATCTTTGGTAAGAAAGGACTCCGCTCCATTTCTCTTTCTCTAGATTCCATATCCCTGAAACCCAAAAAACTTATGCTTTTATCATTTTTACTGGGACTTTTAACCGAACCGAACCGAAATTTTTTGGTTTGATTCGGTTAGTTTGGTTCGGTTATTTCGGCGATTCTGAAAATTATTTTCGGTTTTTGGTTCGGTTCGACGAACCGAACGGTTAACCAAAGTTTTTTATAAACCAAAATAAACCGATTTAAACCAAAATATATTGAAATCTTCGAACCGAACCGGCCCGAAATAACCGAATATACCCAAAATTAACCGAAATTACCCTGACCAAACCGACCCGAATAACCGAATATACCCAAAATTAACTGAACTAACCGAAGTTTTATGAAATTTCGGTTTATTTCGGTAAAAAAAAAATAATAAACGAAAAAACCGAAAACGGAACCGAACTTTTTTTTTGTTAGTTTCGGTCAAAAAACTAAAAACCGAATAAACCGAAAAAACGATCCAAAGAACCGAAGTCCGAGGCCTATTTTTTACTCTTATACAAAAATGTTTTGAGAGCAATGGGTACCTTTGACCTGATGAATCCTTTTGAGATTTTTTCGAGCCAGAGTGATTAAGCCAATCTCCATAAGGAAACCAGAGATGTTGCTGTCTTTTTTCTTCCTCGCTTGGACCATCGTCTTCTACTTTAAGCAGTGATGCTGAAGTATCTGCTTCTACTGAATCACCAAGACATCTAATTGCTGACCCTGACGCTCTTTGGATAGAAAATGCACTCCTATGAGCAATGAGGAAGGAAAAAACAAACTAATGAATGACTGAGCCAAGCATTTTATAAGTGTTTAGGTCTATGTGCATCATTACATCAATTAGATTTGCTTGCAACAGTTTAAAGGAAGAAGAAAAAGACACAGATGCATACCTTCTTTCAAAAGAATCGACCAAATAAGGTAACTTCGGCTGGATGCCTGTGGCTTTCCGAAACCATCTACTACCTAAAAGTACTCTGTCAACAGCATATAGGAGCTGAATCTCTGCAGCCTTTGCCACAACACTCAGAGGAATTCCGGAACTGCCAATCTCTTCCATGGCTTCTTGAACCTGCAGTTTGATTAACACAAGAGAATAAAAACCACCAGTTGTAGATATCCTAATACCAACCCCATCATCAATATTTTCATCTGCTAAAATGATGAGCTACCCACAGGTATAGCAACTGACGAATTCTATTCAGGCAACTCATGCTGCTGATTATCATAGTAACATGGTCATTGGCATCTTTACTTTTATCATAAAAGGAATTAATCTGTGTACCTCTGGTGGCTCTAGCATGCTGTCTCCCATCTCTTCCATAATCTCTGAAGTTAAGCTATCATCAACAACATCCCGTCGTCGTTGCACGTGTCGGGTTTTGATTAAAGTTTGGAAATGTTGATCCACTGACTCTTCAAGAATGTTATCTAGTACCGCTTTATCAAAGAAATATGGGGTATACCTGGCAAAGTTAGATAACTTTAGATACTAAAATCAATCCCAGTTAATTAACTTAAATGCTAAAGAAAAAATTTGCACAACTGTCAAATTAAACAGTAGCAGCCAAGTCTTCAAGAAAATTGAAAAGCTAAGCACTTTGAATTTGGAAACCACAACCAAAAAGCTGAAGGTTAACTATCTGAAAACCGGTATTTTCTTTTTCTTTTAGAAGCACGTGTTCTGATAGTAAAGCCTGGAGGGAATTGACTCACAGAGACGAAAAACACTAATCTAACTACATTTCCTAAATAATTCACATAGTTTTACAACAGTCAAGCTCACCACTTAACCCCATCAGCAGTTGCAACAGCGATGTCCAAGTTTTGAGCACCAAAAACAGGAACCCCATCCACCTTTTGTTTTTTCCCGTTTGGTGGCATTGACTTGAGAAGTTTGTTAGCAGCCTTCACCTGCAAATCAGAAATCATTTCAGCTAGGAATACAGAAACAAAGGGAACAAACAAATGCATGTCACACAGACGTATATCCTACCTGTCTCTCATTTGGAACAAACTGAAATAAGTGAGGCTTCTCCTGAGAAACATGAAACAAAATAAGTTCAGAAAATCCTATCAGAAGCAACATACTAGTTCCCATGGAGGCCTACCTTGAAATGCTCATATGCCAAATCAAGTCGACAAGCTCCAACCACTCCACTTGGAATATTTAGTTTTTGAACGTATGAAACTGATAAAATACACATCACGTCAGGGGAAACATAGGCCAATCATGCAGAAAGTTAAAAACATGGTTTGCAGTTGCGAGTTACAGACGTCAAGGAATAATGGAGGGACGAAAAGGAAATGCTAAGATGCTGTCAAAATCTCCACTCCCATTCATTTCAAATTATACAAGTCCAATTCCAAACAGCTCTTAAAGAAGCAACATACATACAAGCAAGTAGCATCTACTGTAAATTGATAAGATGCCTTCAAAATCTCATTCTAATTCCGAACTAACAGCTCTTAAAGAAGGAACATACAAGCAAGTAGCATCTACTGTAAATTGGTAACATGCCTTCAAAATCTCATTCTAATTCCAAACCAACAGCTCTTAAAGAAGGACTATACAAGCAGGCAGCATCTAGATTCTAAGGAACTGCTATAACAAAAAGCTTACAAAGGGAACTGTCATTGCACCTGCATCACCAAGATCCATGAAAAAACGGAACACAGGGCCATTCCTCTCGCTCTTAGTGATAGTTGAAAACATTTTCTTTAGCCACTCAGGTGTTCTGCACAACAATAGAGAAACAAACATGAGGACAAAATTGACATTTGAGTGAGAAACTAAGGAAATAAGAGTAATATTAACCTCTTGGAGATGAAAGGAATATCAAAGTGTGTAGAAACAGCCATTAGACCAGTCCCAGTAAGGTCACACATACTAAAGACCTGACCTACGAAAGCAGGCCCACCGCGTTTCCCATCGGAGCTGAGAGATGATATCCTAACCGTTGAATTAAGGCCTGCAGAGGGCCTGGATGTGGATGAGGCGTTTTTGACCGTCGATTCGAAAGGAGAGACATCGTCGGATACTGAGAATTTAAGTGGGAGGCATACACGAGACGGAGCCGTTTTGGGAGGGAAAAGTGGGATGATTGAAGTGATGGAGGTTGCGGCGGTGTGGAGAAACTCGGTGGCGATGTTGCGTCGGTGTCGCTTATCCGGTAAATCCATATTCGCCCGCTCGGTGTCCCTTGTTGTGCGTAGAAGGCAGGAGGAGATGACTTTTGTAATTTTGTAAAAGGTAAAAAAAATAATTACGTCAAAAAGTTAATTCAGTCAATAATCCAAGGGAAGTTAACTCCGTTTTTACTTTTACCGTTTTTTTAACCCAAGGCTCACCTAATGGAGGAGGTCCAGCCCATGAGGAGGTTCATATATACATTTTCTTTTTGATAAATCAAACTTTATTATTCAAAATGAATACATGGTTAAATACAATATGCTATACACAAAAAAATGCAGCAGAAAAGAGTTTGACGTTCCTTTATATAGAGTATTCTTATTCACTAACCAATCTTAAATCGGTTATTGTCCTACTTCATATTTAATATTTTTTTGATGTGATTTATATGCATTATCTTTTAGTTAAACTTTCTTCTTACAAAACGCATTTTGAAACCCGAAATGTCGAAATGTAATTCTGAAACATAGAACATTGATACTAACAATTATGTACCAAAATCTTTAATAAAAATGAGACTTTGCTTCTATCGATTTTCTAAAATTGAGTGATACTTTGTGCCGATCTTTTCATCCACATTTTATTTGATATCATCCGAATTTTTCCATCCTCTTTGATAAAAATGATTTTATGATGGCTTTGTGCCGGTCGTCGATACCATAACAAATCCGATAGGTTTCAATCGTCGAAACATCATTGTACATTCATTGTAACCTCCAGTAAATACGAAATAACTAACCATAAGCATTAAGAAAACAGTGGCAGGTACTTGGTTCATATCTTTTTTGGATGTTGGTTCATAATTAATGTAGAAAAAAGGAAATTGCAAACTTAAAGAAGCTATAGTTCGTTGGGCTAGCCCACTACATCAGCATAGAAACCAACCTAGTAAAAGATCTTAACTAGAACCAAAAATATTAAGGGCCACAAGCCCAATACGACGGATTGTGTTTACCGACTTCGAGGTAATAGATACAAAATTTAGAAAGTAGGATAAAGATAAGATAAGATACACTCACATCTAACACCCAAAAGCAGTCATATATATTTTTTTTAAAGATAATAGACCAGTAAAATGATATATTGATGTAATGTTTGGTTATTTAAATAAATGATAGATACACAATGCTAAAAGAAAAATATTCGTTGTCGACGTAAGAAGCAAATAAATAAATGAGTTTGCTTGATATTAAATCTAACTGGTAAACATAAACAAAATAATTCTATATTAGTGTTATCGAAAACGGTAAACGATTGAATAGTACTTTCTCCGTTTTACAATAAGTATTGTTTTAGAATTGTTTTTCATTTAAAAATAAATATTGTTTTAGATTTTGAATGTATTTTTGACACAAATTATCCAATTTAATCTTAGTATTTACCAATAAAAAAATCAAAAATCAAAAATCAAAGATAGTTATTAGAGAATAGGGATATAATAAAAATTTAAATATGTTTTTTAATTTGTGTGAAAAATGTTATAATAACACTTATTATAAAATAGAATGAATATAAAATAATAAAAAAATTGTTTATGAAAATTGTTATTAAAACGGTTTTTAATATCTGACAATAATCATTTTTATAATAGTTTTTAATATTAATTTTATATTAAATCATTTTTACAATAGTTTTTAATATCGATTTTATAGTTCGTAACAACTAAAACAATATACATCTAATCATAACGTTTAGAGGTTATCAATCAAAATCATAATCTATTATTGGAGTAAATTTTTCATTATCCAAAGTCTAAAAAAAAAAGAAAAATATACGTGTGGATATATTTAAACACAAATAAATGATCTTCTTTGCTTTTTTTTTTTTTGGTCAACGATCTTCTTTGCTTATCAAACACAAATACATGATCTACAACTACAATACTAAAATAAAGCGTAAAGAAAAAATAATCATCCATGTAGTGGAAAACACACTAGCTTTACGGACGGGTACCGTACGGAATTCAATTGGTGGTACTTTTTTAAAAGATAAAATAAAATAAAACACCTTTATTGCAAAAAGGAAGATAAAACAAAACAACAAAGGTGTCGTCACGTGGGTTGTGTTTGTTTTTTTTTGTTTGGTGTGTCTGTGTTTGTAGTGAAAATTGTGAATTGTTTCTTTCTTGGACACGAGTCGATTTATGGTCCGGATATCATCTCTTGTGCACATGGCCACCATTTTTTTTATCTCATGCACATGGCTGTTTCTTCTGTCGAGTGGGATCCAGTCGTTTTTTTTTGTCTGTCGGCCAACTAGTTTTAGTACATTAAACCAGAACGTACAAGAGTTTTCAACTATCTGTTACAAACATACAACCATTTAACAACATTTTTTTTTTTTTTTTTTCGGCAATAGATATTTCATTCATTCATAAAATATTACATGGTTTTAGTTACAAAACATTCGAACTACATAAGATTGTTTACAAAGTCGAGCATGCTTAGCATCACAATCAACATCTTTTACATAATTACGAGCAACATGTTCAAAAAGAAATTTCTTGTTCATCGCCAAGTTACTTATGTCCATCACTTCCATCCATGTATCTCTTGGGATATTTTCATTCATACCTTCCATATGAAATTGCCTTGAGGTATTAACTTTAGATATAGCATTGAAAATTGAAAGACAATCTCCATTAAAGACAACTCTGTCATACCCAAATTTGCTTACCTCCTGTACGGCCATCTTTAGAGCAACTGCTTCCGCTTCAACAGGAGTTTTGGTCGGGGAAATAGCTGATGATCCTTGCATAATGGCTTTGCCATTTTCGTTAAGTAGTTTCCATGCTATTCCTGCGTAGTCATTTGAAGATATCCAAGAAGCATCAATTAAACAATGATAATAATTTCGTTCCGTGTTAATACAACTGTTTTGAGTGTTCCTGCTTCCATTATTCTGATGAGGATCATTATTCATTTCTGTTTCATTCACTTTCTTCCACAGCAGGAATTCCCTTAGAGCCTTCGAAATAATTCTCACAATACTTTCTCTCTTATTCTCAAACACCAACTTATTTCTTGCTTTCCATAATCCCCATCCCAAAAACGGATAAATGCTATACTCTTTCTTACTAGCATTTGACATGGTGAATATGTATTGTATGTTATTGTAGAGATCTTGAGAGCGCAAAGTATTACCTGATATTGTCGACCCCGGCGCCAATTCCCAAACTTCTCGAGCAACTCTACATTTGAACAGAAGATGATTTAAATCTTCATCCTCTTCACCACATACATAGCAGATACTGTCCACCTTCAGTCCTCGTCTGTTTAGCTGTGAGGCCACAGGTAGACTATTATGAATAGCCCTCCACCAAAACATCTTAATCTTTGGCATTGCCTTTAGTTTCCAAACTTCTTTAAATAAACCATTGGTATCATGTTGATTCTGAGACAGGTTTTGATTATCATTTGAGTGCATTTCTCTTATATGGTGGTATCCAGTTTTAACTGTGTACTGAGCATTCTTGCTATATATCCAAGAGATTGTGTCACTTACTCCCGTAGATGAGGGTCTAATTCTCAAGATCTCTGGAATGTCATCGGGATGAATCCATTCCTGCAGTATCTCCATATTCCATCTTGTGGTTCCTGAAATAAAAAGATCAGAGACTTTTAGCTTTGGCACATAACCATATTGTTTTGGTCTCGGCGGCCTTGGAGGTTCTAAAGGTAACCAAGGATCTCTCCATACTCTTATATTTGTTCCATTACCTACTTTCCAAGTTACACCAGATTTTAGCAATTCCTGTGACAGCATTATACTTTTCCAAGCATAACTTTGGTTTTTAATATTAGTTGCCTGTAAAAAAGATTTCCCTGGGTAATATTTTGCTCTATAAACTCTTGCTAAGAGGCTATCTGGTTGAGTAAGTAATCTCCAACCTTGTTTGGCTAAAAGAGCTATATTAAAGTCCTTAAGGTCCCTAATTCCCAATCCACCTCTCTGCTTAGCTCTCACCATTTTCTCCCAGGCAATCCATGACATTTTATATTTATCAGGAGAGTTTGACCACCAAAATCTACGGATGTCAATCATAACTTTGTTTAAAATCTTGTGAGGGACTAAAAAGCAACTCATGGTGTATGTTGGTATTGCTGTTATCACAGATTTTATAAGAACTTCTTTTCCAGCTGGTGATAAAAGCTTAGAATACCAACTATGGAGTCTTTGGCTTATTCTTTGTTTTAGGTATTGGAAAGTATCTGTTTTATTCCTTCCTATTGAGTCAGGTAAGCCTAGATATTTACCAAAACTGCCTTTTTGTTCTATCCCCAGTACTTTCGAAATTTCCATAACCTTAAAAGCATTAGTACCTTTACTAAACATGATGGCTGATTTCATGTAATTCACCATTTGTCCTGATGCTCTACCATACTCTTCCAAAATCCTCTTGATCTTCATTGCATCTTGGAGGGTTGCTTTTGAGAATAGAAGGGAGTCATCTGCAAAAAGTAAATGAGTTATTCTAGGAGCTCCCCGAGATGCTTGGAATCCACAGAGATTTCCATTGTTTGAATGGTATTGCATTAATTTAGTTAATCCTTCTGTACATATTAGGTATAAGTAAGGTGATATTGGATCGCCTTGCCTAATACCTCTCTGTGGGGAGAAGCTTACTGTAGGTATTCCATTACAGAGCACACTATAAGTAACCGTACTAACACACGTCATTATCCATGATCTCCATAAAGAGTTGAAGCCCATCTTCTTCATCACTGTATCAAGGTAAGGCCATTCAACTTTATCAAAAGCTTTTGATATATCCAACTTAATGGCCATATAATCTTGTTTTCTCTTCCTAGTTTGAAGTGAGTGAATCATCTCATGCCCAACTAATAAATTATCTGAGATAAGGCGGCTGGGAATAAAAGCAGTTTGGTAATCTGATATGATAAGGTGAAGCCAATTTTTTAACCTATTAGCTAAGATTTTTGAAATGATTTTATATACCACATTTGAGAGACTAATAGGTCGAAAGTCTTTAAGCTTAGTGGGTGATTCTACCTTTGGTATTAGGCATATATGTGTGTGATTTAATTCTTTTTGAAGATAGCCCTTGGTAAAGAAAAGATTGACACATTCAAACAGTTTATCCTTTATGATTTCCCAGTGATGATGATAAAATGCAGCACTCATTCCATCTGGTCCTGGAGACTTATCAGGATGGATACTGAAAGCTGCATTTTTCACTTCATTCATCTCTAAGGGTCTAGTTAGGGCCGCATTCATTTCAGGGGTGACTATTTCAGGAATAGCATTAATGAGCTCTGGGGATATTGTGGTACCTGAAGTTGTATAGAGTTGTTGAAAGTAGTCTCTGACCAATGGTAGAATTAACTCCTGCCCTCTATACACCTTTCCTTGTTCATCCTCTAACGTACATATTGAGTTACGAGCCCTCCGCTGTTTCGTTTTTTCATGGAAGAACTTTGTGTTTTTGTCACCACATTTGAGCCAATTGACACCACTCCTGACCTTCCAGAATTCTTCCTCATATCTGTAGGCATCTAATAGTTTAGTTTTCAGATTATCTATATAATTGTAGTCAAGGGTAGAGGAGTTATACGCAGAGTGTAGCTTCTGCTGTAGATCCTCAATCTGCTTCCTTGAGTTCAGAGCATGTTGTCTTTTCCATTTTGCTAACGCATCTCTGCATTGGGCTATCACATGGAGAAAATCATTTGGTGGGATGTCTTGACATTTTGAGCTCCAAACATTTCTTATCACATCTTTTACTTCTGGGGTAAACCTCCATCTGTTTTCGTACTTGAAGAGCTTCTTTCCTTTCCAAACTCTTGAGTCAGTGGATATTAATAATGGTCTATGATCTGAGCCAATCCATCTCAAGAGCTTTGCAAATGCTTGTGGATATATATCTAGCCAGAGTGTTGTGGCCATGGCTCTATCTATCTTGGATCGTACCATGTGATTGTGTCTCATACCTAGCCAAGTGTAAGATCCACCCACTGTTCTTATCTCTTGAAGACCACATTCCTCTATCATGTTTCTGAAGGGCTCAAAGCTAATCTCTGATCGTAGTGGTCCACCTGATTTCTCCTCATTTGAGACAATGTCATTAAAGTCCCCTAGAACCAGTCTTGGTGTATTATGATACATAGGAGCCTCATGACTCATCCATCTCCACAGTTGATGCCTAGAGCTTTTACGCGGATGACCATATACATAACTGATGCAGAAATCATTATATCCATCCCTTATATAAACATCTGTAAAATTTAGGGATGGATTGGTAACCGTAACTTGAGCTTGGTGACTCCAAAAGATGGCTAAACCACCACTCATTCCATCCGCAGGAAGACAAAATTGGTTCTCATAACCTAGCTGTACACCGATAGACTGAACATAGCTTCTATTATTTTTTGTTTCTACCAGGAACATGACTTCAGGAGACTCAGACCTCTTTATCTCCTGCAAGTGACGAACTGTCAGGGGGTTCCTCAGCCCCTGACAGTTCCAGTGCAAAATCTTCATTGATCCGTTGGTGGCTTCGGGGTTGCCACCTCCCCTTGCTCGGGATTGTTACTTGGTTGTTGGGTTCTCTGTCGGTTAGTAGAAGTTTCATCTTCCATTGCTATAGGAGAAGCTTTACGCTTCAAACCTCTGTCTGGAAGAGCTGATAATGATCCTAACTCTCTAATAATTCCAGAGAGATTTGGAAGAGTTGGTGGATGCATCAACTGTTCTTGAGCTTGTATCTCTGTTTGTTGTGGAGGGATCTGAATCTGCATATCATTTCCAACTGATGTACTGAGAATTATGTTACCAGAGATGTCCATGTTTAAGTTTGAATCCACATTTTCACCCATCGTATCATCTTCAGGTTGCGCTGAACTCTGCTGCTCACTGTTATTTAGAGGATTCTGTGGTGCTGCAGGCTGATTATCTTGCTGGTTCTCATTTGCTGGCTCCAATAATCTCTGAAAGTCAGAGTTTGAGAAGTCGAAATTGCACTCTCTCTCATCATGTGTTAGTGCTCCACACAGAGTGCAAAATTTCTTCAGCTTGTCATATATGAAACGAACTAAGATAGGCTCTTCATGGTCCTCCAGTTCAATATAACGAGCAAAAGTCAGTCTGCTATATGCATTCATTTTAACTCGGATCCATACCTCTCCTTCTTGATCTCTTGTTGGTTCTTGTATGTATAGATCTTCGATAGTACCCAATGGTTGACCTATCTCTGTAATTAGGTCCTCATTTCTGGAGTCATCAGGTAGGTTGAGGATTTGAACCCAAAAAGTAATATGCTTCAGATAATCAGGGGAGGTGCGCCTAGTCCACCTATCTATAGCAACCATCCATTCTCGAAAATTCCATGGCCCTTTTTCTAAGACAGTGAGAAGTTGCTGTTCAGATCTAAAAAAGAATTGCACAGTACCATCATCGTTGATACGGCTCGTGATCCTTCCTTCCAATCTCCAAGCTTTCGGCATGGTGTTCTTGATTCCAACTGGAGACTGCTTCGCTGAATTAAGACCTTTTACGATAAGACTGAGTCGATGCATATCCTCCCTTTTTTGCTTCGTATCAGCGGATAGCTTCAGAGGACGCTGTTCCGACCCTATCGCCAGATTCTGGATGGAAATCCATAACTCTTTATCCATTTCAAGCAAGAAAAAGATCACCCAAAGAAGATCCAAGGGTGAAGTCGTAAATCCGATGATCGGAAAATATTGGCCGCTCACGGCGGAGATGAGATCACCGATTGATGGTGAAGGTTGGAGTAGATTCTAGAGAAATCGCCTTGCTTTTCGCAGGAGAGAGAAAGTATATTACCACCAACCATTTAACAACATATGCTTGACTATACCCCTTTTGCCAAACTTATATAGTTTCATAATTTTTTTTTTTTGTGTGTAGGTCATTCTTCGTAAAAAAAAGAATTTACCGTGTCGGTTCGCTTCAATCATAGGTGAAAACTGCGAATTCTTCGACAACTTAACCAAAAAATAATCCGGTAGCTTTGAAAGAAATCATCACGACACAAATAAAGTTGATCGAGACGCAACACGAACGTGTGACATGCTACAACATGGTTTATAGAGTATTTGTTTGGTAAAGATCCAACCATCGTTGAAATGTTCCACAACAATCACACCTCGAGAACATCTAACACCAGAGCCGGGCTTGGAACCGAATCGGAATCGGAATCGAACCGTCTGCTATCTTTTATTTTTATTTTTATTTTATTATGTATTATATTATGTTTTAAAAACAATATATATGAATAATTATAAATTTTATAATTTAATTATTTTAAATTTGTATTTTTTAAAGTTGTCCATGATAGGTCCATCGCAAAATATTGTAATACAATTGTGATGGAACATATAATGGTCATCGCGAATCCTTCGCAAAACTTTGTGACATAATTGCGATAGAACAAACAAAGAGGATCGCATTTTTTCGCAAAGTTTTACGATAGATTTGCGAGAGAAATTTGCATTCACATATTATCTCTTAAATCGATTGTAAATATGCAATTGATTTGTGAGAGAATAATATTTATGAGGGCTTTACGAGATAAATATTTGCGAGGAATTTAGGAGAGATTGGTGGAGAATTGTGCGGTTTTTTTTTTTTTTTTTGCGAAAAGCCATTTGTATCAGAAACAATTTCATCGTAAAGTCATCGGTATAAACCATTTGCGATGGTATTTTCCATCACAATTTACATATTTTGTTGTAGTGTTAGTTGTTTTCTGATCAGCTGAAAACTGTGGCCCTTCTTCACAAACGCAATGTTTTCGTCGACATGATGCTGAATAATAGCATCACCAGAAAGTGGATGATTCTTATGCAGAACCGGTCCTATGCTAAAACTAAACCTAGGGTTGGACATCTATCCGAAACCCGAATCCAAATCCGAACCCGATCTAAAAAATCGATCTCGATCCGAACCGATTCTAAAATAATACCCGAATGGATTTTATGTCAAGGTATTTCGGGTATCGGATAATACCCGAACCCGAACCGAATCCGAATGGGTATCCGAACTAACCCGAAATTTTATCTAATTTCGATTATTTCTGATACTTTAGAGTTATTTTGGGTAGTTTTAATAGTTTTTATTTATATATTTTGCGTAGTACATATATTTTTGAATACTTTTAAGTAATCTAGATAATTTTTTTACAAGATTTTCGAATAATTCAAATATTTTTAAATATTTTCAAGTATTTTATTCGAGTTTTCGGACATTTTATGATTATCTTGATTCAATAATTGTGAGTCCCCGCAAAAAGAAGTTGTACTCTTCTAAATGGCAACTCACTGTTACTATATATATAAACTTATTTAAACTTTTTAGCTGTTTTTACATTGTCTTTTAATGATCTTTTTAGGTGTGTTAGTTGGGACAAAAACTACTTCAATTAAAATGTATTTGTTATAGATGAGAGTCACAAGAAACATACATTGTTTCGTGTACGTTACTTATTTTGACCGATTTTGCATGGACGTTGGAGGCTTATACAAATGAAACATCTCATATAATATAAATAATACTGTTTTACTGTTTTGGTTTTACTGATTTTTGTGTTCAACTACACACACATATACATATACACGAGAGCATTATTTAACTTTTTAGTTTTTATGAATCTGCCATACATACTATTAACATTTGATCTCATATTCGTAGAGACTAATAATATTTTAAAAATATAAACACACACATATATATATATATATATACTTTAAAAAGTTTATTTTCTATTTGGTTGGGTGTATAATACTCCGTATTCAAGAAAATGTTAGACACTAAACAAACGGTAATCCAACGTCTAATGTCAAAAATGTTTAATCGAAAGTCTAAATCATTTCTAAACAGTCGAAACATTTATAAAATAAAATATATACAATAAAATATATAAAATATTATAATTATGAACAATCAAATTTATATTAGTTTATTATCATAAGATTTTGTAATATAATATATAAATTATCCTAATTTAAAATAATAAATATTATTTTAATTTATTATTATAGTATTATAATTTTTGAAACAGGTGAAAAATTAATCGTTAAAATTCATTAAAAAAAATTAGCACATAGACGACACCTAAACGGCTCCACAAACCACTTTTTAAAACGCTGATAATACCACAGATTATTCAAAACAATAATTTTAAGCTGCTAAAAAGTCATAATTAGGTGAAGAAAATTTAGCCAAATTTGCAAAACAATGCAATTTTCTCAAACATTCGTATTTGTAGCCAATAATTTAACAACTACAAACCACACCACTACTTAATAATTACACCTATATAATATTAGTAGCTTTGAAGGCCGTAATTACATCTTTGCCAAATAATCATATTGACTGCATTTTCCAAATAAACCCATCTCCTTCATTAAAAAATATAATAAATTTGTGAACCTTAGTCAAAATTATTTGAATTTTCTTCATTAAAAATATAATAAATTTGTGAATCTTAGTCAAAATTATTTAAAGATAATGAACTAATTAATTATTTTATTACCATTGTAATTTGTAACTGAAGATTTTTTCTCTTCTTTAACCCAAGGAAGAAAAAATGTTGAAAAGGCTGTAAAGAAAAAGACTTTTAAAAAAGAAAGGATATTATTATTGTGGGGGCGAGAGAGAAAGAGAAAGAGAGTGTGTGTATGTGTGTGTTAGCTTCCCATACTGCCACTAACCTTCAGCGGTTTCTTCATCTTCTTCTCCTCTAATCTTCCTTCTCTCTCTCAAACCAAGAAAACAAACAGGAAGAAGGTCTAATCACAGGTTTCTACATCTAAATTCTGGGTTCTGAAGTTTTCTTGTAGTGTTTCCATGGCGATTTTTGGTAAATTTTGTGTTTTTCTTTTTGGGTCTAGGATCGAGCAGAAGAATATGGGAGACAAGGAAGAAGTCCTTGAGGCTGTTTTGAAAGAAACTGTGGATCTGGTAACAGATCTACTCAAACCCTTTTTTTTTGTTTCTCTAATGTTAAAATTTTCTTAGAAAGAAAAAGTTTTGATCTTTTGCTTCTTGGTTTCCAGGAAAATGTGCCTATTGAAGAAGTTTTTGAGAGTCTGAGATGTAGCAGAGAAGGTCTCACTACAACAGCTGCTGATGAAAGGCTTGCCCTCTTTGGACATAACAAGCTTGAAGAGAAGAAGGTTCCCCTTCTCTATGTTTTTACTTTTCACTTGCATCACTTTATGTGTCTTTATGAATCTGAGAAAGGGAGGAATTTTAGATTCTAGGGTTTTATTCCTGACTGTCTCCAAAGATTCCAAATTCTATGTCTTGAAGAAGTTCCTATCTTTTTCTGTAGGAAAGCAAATTCCTGAAATTTTTAGGTTTTATGTGGAATCCTCTTTCCTGGGTGATGGAAGCAGCTGCCATCATGGCTATTGCACTTGCTAATGGAGGAGTGAGTATATTCTAGACTCTCTTCTTACATGTTTTCATGTTTTAAAAGTTAACTCTTTTTAAATAAATCTTCTTTTTACTTGTTCTTGTTTACCAGGGGAAGCCTCCTGATTGGCAAGACTTTGTTGGTATTATTACTCTGCTTGTGATTAACTCCACCATCAGTTTCATAGAGGAGAACAACGCTGGGAATGCTGCTGCTGCTCTCATGGCACGGCTAGCTCCCAAAGCAAAGGTTTGATTTTCTTGCTTGGTGCTACTTGTTTCAATCATAGAGTCTACAATGTCATAGTATGTTTCTCATTTATGGTTACCATTTTCTTAATGTCCTTAAGCATCTCTTGTGACAACCTTTGTGAAGGTACTGCGAGATGGAAGGTGGGGTGAGCAGGATGCTGCAATTCTTGTTCCGGGAGACATTATCAGCATCAAGCTTGGGGACATCGTTCCTGCTGATGCTCGCCTTCTCGAGGGGGACCCCCTTAAGATCGATCAGGTTTGAACTTGATGACTGTATTTAAATTATTAGCCACATTTGGATGTTTGGATATTACACCTTGTGTTACTTTCAGATTAATATTTTGTAATGAAGCTTTTGTGAACCCTTGTTCTGTAGTCTTCTCTTACCGGTGAATCTCTCCCAGTAACCAAAGGTCCAGGAGATGGTGTGTACTCTGGCTCCACTTGCAAACAAGGAGAGCTTGAAGCAGTTGTGATTGCAACGGGAGTCCATACCTTCTTTGGAAAGGCTGCACATCTTGTTGATACGACCAACCAAGTTGGCCATTTTCAACAGGCAAGTCTTATTCATTCTTCTTATGGTATATTGTTGCTTCCTTTTTTCAAGTTGGCTCAGAGTATACTAATACTGTAATCTGTTTGTTTCTTGTGCAGGTCTTAACTGCCATTGGGAATTTCTGCATCTGCTCTATTGCAGTGGGGATGTTAATTGAGATTGTCGTGATGTATCCCATTCAACACCGTGCATATCGCCCTGGGATTGATAACCTTCTTGTGCTTCTCATTGGTGGTATCCCAATTGCCATGCCAACAGTTCTGTCTGTGACCATGGCTATCGGCTCTCATAGATTATCTCAGCAGGTTAGCCTGATCCACATTAGAGTTTCCGTTTTAGGTGTTGAAGTTGAACTTGCGTATTGAATGATTGGCTGGTGGCAACTAGTGTTTTGTTAATGATTGAATGGCTATATGTTGATACCCTGATATATATCGCAGGGAGCAATAACCAAGAGGATGACAGCGATTGAGGAAATGGCTGGCATGGATGTGCTTTGCAGTGACAAGACCGGAACTTTAACATTGAATAAACTCACTGTAGACAAAAATCTTATCGAGGTACTTCAGGCTTGTTCTGATAAATGCATATTCCCTGTATCTTTGATTCCGGTGACATTTTCTGAATGAGTTAAGTTTCTTGTATATAGGTTTTTACGAAAGGAGTGGATGCAGATACTGTTGTCCTAATGGCAGCTCAAGCCTCCAGACTGGAAAACCAAGATGCCATAGATGCTGCTATAGTTGGGATGCTTGCAGACCCTAAAGAGGTATCTTTCTCACAGGAACGTTTATTTGCTACTGAACTACACTGTAAGTTTCTAAAGCTTCCTCGATATTGTTTTCTGTAGGCACGAGCTGGTGTTCGAGAGGTTCACTTCCTTCCATTCAATCCCACTGACAAGAGGACGGCTCTTACATATATTGACAGTGATGGTAAAATGCATAGGGTCAGCAAAGGTGCACCTGAGCAAGTAAGCTATCGGTTGCTGTTTATACCTTCTTTCTTAACAGTTTACTTGGTTTAGATCATAGTTTCAATATCTCATTCTGTTGCCAATGTCTCAGATCCTAAATCTCGCTCACAATAGATCAGAGATTGAGCGGAGAGTTCATGCTGTAATAGACAAGTTTGCTGAACGGGGTTTGAGATCTCTTGCCGTGGCATACCAGGTAACTGGATGAACATGCTCCTCAAGTTTCTCAGGATATTTGATTTTAGTGGAAAGTTGATACAAGATTCAAGGTTGGAAACGTTTGGCCTTTTGCAGGAAGTTCCGGAAGGGACAAAGGAAAGTGCTGGAGGCCCTTGGCAATTTATGGGTCTCATGCCTCTTTTTGACCCACCTAGACATGACAGTGCCGAGACAATTAGAAGGGCTTTAAATCTTGGGGTGAATGTCAAAATGATCACAGGTGAGTCCTTGGTTTCTACTCAGACTTAGTCTTGCCGTAAAGAGTGACTTTTTCTTTGCCTTTATATAAACCACCAGTGTTCTGAGTTTTCATCTGTGAAGTTGAAGAGCTTTGCTTCTGTCCTTTTCCAAATTTATTTGTCATTGCTAAAGTCTCCTGACACACTGCAGGGGATCAGTTGGCTATAGGAAAAGAGACAGGACGCCGTTTAGGGATGGGAACCAACATGTACCCTTCATCTGCTTTACTTGGACAGAACAAGGATGAGTCTATAGGTGCTTTACCCATTGATGATCTCATAGAAAAAGCTGATGGCTTTGCTGGCGTTTTCCCTGGTAAAGTTTCTTTACTTTTGTTTTCTCCAAAAACTTTGTCCATCCTAGTTCCACTTGGAACTAAACCCCAAATTTTCATGAAATTGCAGAGCATAAATATGAGATTGTGAAGCGATTGCAAGCCAGGAAGCATATATGTGGAATGACTGGTGATGGAGTAAATGATGCCCCTGCTCTTAAAAAGGCTGATATTGGCATTGCAGTTGCTGATGCAACTGACGCAGCTCGTAGTGCTTCGGATATTGTTCTAACTGAACCTGGTCTCAGTGTTATCATCAGCGCTGTCTTGACCAGTCGTGCTATCTTTCAGAGAATGAAGAATTATACCGTGAGTACTGCCTCTTTTCTCAATCTCCATCATATCTTAAACTGTCTCTGCGTTCTCATGAAGGACTTATGCACTGTATCATACATATAATCCTATGTACAGCTTCTTTAGTTGCATATATGTTTGCAGTTCAATCTCACTGGTTCCTTTGTTTGATAAACCAATTAACTTGTGCTAGCTTCTTGTTTTTCTGGACAGATCTATGCGGTTTCCATCACAATCCGTATTGTCGTAAGTTACCATTTGATTTTTTTCTCCCTAAGGTTCCCACTACAGCTTGATATAAATATGTATGATACACTCCATCCAATTTCAGCTTGGCTTCATGCTGCTGGCTCTCATATGGAAGTTTGACTTCCCACCCTTCATGGTTCTTATCATCGCAATCCTGAACGATGGTTCGTTCATATTTTTTACATTCTTCAGTCTAAAAATCTATTGAACTGTTAAAATTGTACCAAGATTGATCTAGGATTTCAGTTCATATAATTTCTCTAGAGACTTGCTGTATTGATCAACTCTTGTGGCACTGACTTTGTAGGCACAATTATGACAATATCAAAAGACAGGGTGAAACCTTCCCCTCTTCCAGATAGCTGGAAACTGTCTGAAATTTTTGCAACTGGCGTTGTGTTTGGGACCTACATGGCGATGATGACAGTTATATTTTTCTGGGCTGCATATAAAACCGACTTCTTCCCGGTATAATTTCTCTCTGCTCTTCAGTAACACAAACTGTCTCTTACTTGTTTTGTCTCCTTGGATCCCATTAACACCTCAACACTTGTTTTCTGGAGTTGCTCTACTAGAACATCAACTAGTATCAAATCTTTTCTGCATCTTAGTGACCAGATCTTATTTAAATCTCAGCGAACGTTCGGAGTTTCTACCCTTGAGAAAACAGCACATGATGATTTCCGGAAGCTTGCCTCTGCCATATACTTACAAGTCAGCATAATAAGTCAGGCACTTATCTTTGTGACCCGGTCGCGGAGTTGGTCTTATGTGGAACGTCCTGGGATGTTGCTTGTGATAGCCTTTCTCCTCGCACAATTGGTCAGTGTGGCACTTCTCTATCTGTTGTCAGCACTCAAGTCAGAGATAAACCATTTTCTTGACTATTTTCTTTCAAACAGGTGGCTACTCTTATTGCAGTCTATGCAAATTGGAGCTTTGCTGCAATAGAAGGGATTGGTTGGGGATGGGCTGGAGTCATTTGGCTTTACAACATTGTATTCTACATTCCTCTTGATATCATCAAGTTCATGATTCGGTACGCCCTTAGCGGCAGAGCCTGGGATCTTGTTATTGAACAAAGGGTATGTATGAATCTTGCATTCTCTGTTACATAATCTTGAACTGTAGACATCCACATCTTGATTATAACCGTCTGTGTATGTTCCATAGATTGCATTCACGAGGCAGAAAGATTTCGGGAAAGAACAAAGGGAGCTACAATGGGCACATGCACAGAGGACGCTACATGGCCTGCAAGCACCAGATGCTAAGATGTTCCCAGACCGAACTCATTTCAACGAGCTTTCCCAAATGGCTGAAGAAGCAAAGAGAAGAGCCGAGATCGCTAGGTAAAGACCCATATACTCTCTTTTTCCCTGTGAAGTCAGAGAAGAACACAAGACCGGAACATTTGTTATTTGTCTCAATCTCTGTTACATTTTGATAGGTTGAGGGAGCTTCACACACTCAAGGGTCACGTTGAATCTGTTGTTAGACTTAAAGGTCTTGACATTGAAACCATTCAACAATCTTACACAGTCTGATAGAAGTGTAGAGAGAGCCCAAGAACCTGTCTTAATGTTCTTCAAGAAAGTTGGTATCTCTGTTTGAAACTTCGGTACAAGTTATGCATGTAAGTATCAAATTCCTAAGTAGTGTGTGTTGGTGAGTTTGTTTTCCTTTTGAGTTTGTTCTGTTGTATGATGAGGAATGACAGAAATAGAAACTGGATCCTCATAATGAAAGACAAGTTTTTATTTTGCAATACATCTGAAGTTGATCTAACATAGTAACCAGGGAGAAACACATGATCATCAGACTCTGTTCTTGTCTTCTTGTTTGATCATATCTCCATTGGTTTCATAAGTTGTGTCTTCATCATCACTTCCTTTGTACCTATACCATCTTGACATCACCAAGAAGTAAGCAAAATTAACCCCCAAAATTCCAGCGATCATGAAATAGAAGTAATCTAATCTTCCTTTGTTCAAATCTTCGGCTAACCAATTACCGCCCCACCGAGTTAGTGTTATAAAGATAACTTTAGTAAGGAAGTCGTAACCACTGTTTAGTGGTTGCATGTTAGTGCTGAGAGGTTTCTGAAAGTTTTTTTATAAACGATGTTAGTCACAATAGTCTTCTTTTTTGTCTTTTTGTACGGTTCTAAGATTTTGATCATCTTCGGTGAGGTAATGTGTGACAATACAACTTATAGTTGACCCTGTGTAGACACCGGATTGGATAGATACAATGACACTCTATTCAAGGTTTGACCCTGACTTTTATTAATTGTCATGGCATAGGAAAGTTTCACTGAAAATTATCGCCTCCTTAGGATGAATGGGTAGGCTGTATCTTTTGGTGAAAGTATGATCCGTGGGATCAATATTTTTTGCCGCTATTTGGGAGGGGTAAGAAACTCTGCTTTGATTACTTTCTCCCCTATGTGTGTGACTATAAGCCATGTCCTGTTGCACAAACTTTCTTTGGGGGTTTAAATTCCTAAATAGCATGATTGGGACATCGATTTTTAGGCATAGTTTATGCGCAGGTAAACCATGGACCTCTAGTGCATTCAGAAATTCTAGTGGATAAAACATCTGCACACCATCTTCATGTGATTCTCCTTGGCCAATATATATTATCATCACTAAGGTATTCCTTCTCGATGCCCGGAACTTTTTAACATAATGTAACTATTAATTTCATCTACCGTCTCGTTCCTAATTGGTGTTAAGATAGCAGACTCCCCTGTGCTCAAATGTTTGCTCTAAATTCGGATATATTGATTCACTTAGAACTTCAAGCGGTTTATCTGTGATTGATAACATTAGGGACTCATCTACTTTATATTAAAATATATATTTATATTTAAAACAAAAATAGATTTAAGTATGATCATAAATTAGAGAATATTTATTTATATTTACTAAAATAATTGATATATAAATTATTTATTTGTATTTATATATTGATTTAATATGTTCATAATTATATATATTATTTTCGTTTTAATCAATTAGGAAAGTGAGATTCATTATATTTAAATATTTAAATACATGTTTAATAATTTTTTTGTTTGTAAATAAATAAGCAATGTATCCATATCTGATCGTTTTACTTTTCTTTTTGTTTCATAAAAATTAGTTTTATATTTTATACATTGTATATATTGTACTCTCTTATTATTTGATAAGGGTCACGTTAAATCTGTCGTGAGACTTAAAGTCTTGACACTGAAACCATTCAACAATCTTACAGTCTGATAGAAGCATAGAGAGAGCCCAGTAACCGTCACAATGTCCTTCACAAAAGTTGGCATATAAGTATCAAATTCCTAAGTAGTGTGTTTTGGTGGATTTGTTTTCCTTCTTTTGAGTTTGTTCTGTTGTATTGTATAATGAGGAATGACAGAACTGGAAACTGGATCCTCAAAATGCAAGACATATTTATATTTTTGCGATACATCTGAAATTATAAACTCCCTTTTCTCCACAATGATAGAAAGAAAGAGATGTGATCTAACATAGTAACAAGAGGAAAAAAGAGCCACACAACATATATATGACTACATTTCATTATCACTTATTCCAAGAAAAACCAAAGAGTGCAAAGGGATTAAAGCTGACCAAAATCCAAGTCTAGAAGCTTCCAGAAGATGAGAAACCCTTGATCATCATACCTTGTTCTTGTCTTGTTGTTTGATCATATCTCCATTGGTCTCATAAGTTTTCTCTTCATCATCACTTTCTTTGTACCTATACCATCTTGACATCACCAAGAAGTAAGCAAAATTAACTGCCAAGATTCCAGCGATCATGAAATAGTAGTAATCCAATCTTCCTTTGTTCAAATCTTCAGCTAACCAATTACCACCCGCCGAGTTCTGCGTCGTCCTGTGAATCGTTGCAATCAAGAAGCTACCGAGGTAATTCGAAACTCCTAATCCGACATAAAAGAGGGAACCAGCGAAACTCCTCATGTTTTCGGGGAACTGCTTGTAGTAAAACTCCATCTGTCCAATCGATCCAAATGCCTCGGCTATACCCGCGAGTGTGAGCTGCGGGACCAGCCACATAGCTGACATTGAGGAGATTTCTCCCTTCCGTGGCGCCATACCGAGTGTTGGTTTAGTCAACGCGAAATTTCTCCTTCGTTCCTCGACGAAACCAGCGACTATCAAGCTTACAAAGGCGAAGATAATCCCGGTTCCGATTCTCTGCAAGAGCGTGATCCCCGTGTCTATACCTGTTATTCTTCTTAAGGTAGGCACGAGGACACGGTCGTAAATTATGATGAAAACCGTCATTCCTGCCATCAAGAAGACCACATAGGTGGCTGCCGGAATCACAAATCCTCCGGAGCCTAAGCGACGATCACTCTGGAGGGCTTGGAAGATGGGATACGTCATTTGTTGTGTTATGGTTAAGTAGTAAATTGATGCAGCTAACCATATAGGAAGCACTCTCACAATGCACTTCACTTCTTCAACTTGTTGCATTGTACAAAGCTTCCATGGATCCGCAGGCTTACCATCAGCCTCCAACTTGTCTTCGGGAGCCAAGATCGCCGCTTTATCAAGAAATCTACCAAATAAGAAGCTTTCTCAGTAAACATAAACACAAAGTCTTAAGTTATATGAGATTGCAACTTAAAACCAATTGGCCATAACTGGATTGACGTATATTTTTATTTATTATTTGAGATCTCTTCAACTTTGACTTATGTCTTAATACAAAGTGAAAATACATTAAAGGAAAACTAGTTTTTTTTTTTCCTTCTATTTTTACCTGAATTGGTTGGTGTATTTAAGCTTGGAGTTTGCGTATTTTGGTGGGTAGTAATTGTAAAGGTTAAGCCATGGCTGGTTCGCGGGATTTAAACCGCGTTTCTTGATTGCAACCGTTAAAACTTGAGCTATACTAGCCAGTGGACTACCCGAGGCTTTGATCTTCACATACAACTTATCCCCCGCAAAGAAAATCACGCAGGCCACGAACATTAAAACTACCGGGATGGTTAAACCGATGGTCCAACTGACATTAGACTGGATATAAACTACTAGTGTCAGCGACACGATCTGCGCGAAAGTGAAGGAGAAGAAATACCAGTTGAAGTAACTATCAGTCCCTCTTTTACCCGACTCACTCTTCGGGTTAAACTGATCAGCCCCGAAAGCAAGATTACACGGTCTAATCCCGCCTGCTCCCACTACAAGAAACCCGAGACCCATCAGTAGAAATGCTATCTGGCCACCACTTGGCCCGCTACACGAGATTTCTGTTCCGCATGGAGCTGGATGCAGTTGTGGCACTGCAGCAGTCAATAGTATCACAAATGATCCCTACCCACACACAAAAAAGATTTTCGATTACAAACCAAAGATGCTTGTAGAGGAAGAAAGATTACAAAGGATGGATATTTACAAGAAAGCAGGCCACGACCGCGACGGTTAGAGTCCTGTATCGACCGAAGTAAGTGTCGCAAAGGAAAGCAGCAATGAATGTTCCGAAATTGATAGTGCCACCAAAGGCATTGATGAGTGTTGCAGCTGTGACACTCTTCATGTTGAAGACAGCAGTTAGATAAACAAGAAGGTTTGATAGTGTTCCAATGATCCCAATCTTTTCAAATGTCTCATTTCCTGATAATAACAACAAAACAAGACCAAGATTATCATAAAGATTTTATCATGCTTGATTAAATGGGCTGTGATTAAGTCTCAAGCTTTGCGTTTGACTGTATCAAAAACCAAAACAAGAATCAAACCATTGATTCTTGATCATTTTATGTTCTGAAACCTCACCAAATTCAAGTTCTCCTTCTTTCTGTCTTATATTATTGTTTGACTAAGTCAAAGCTTAAGACAACAACACAGAGAATCTCACAAATAAAAAAAATCAAACTAACAACTCTTTGAGCAAGACTGATGTTTTATGGTTTTTTTTTTTTTTTACTTTCTTACTTCTTTTGTTTCGTAAAAAAAAACCCATAAAACAAAAGAAGAAAGTTTCTAATAATAGCGGTAAATGAGTTTACCAATGATGAAGGGCATGACTTTCCAGCCTCTATAAACGACTTTCGACTCCTCAACTTCTTCCTCAACAGAATCAACCGCCGTAACAGAGTCATCGTACACGGCGGAGGAAGGTTTCTGGTGATCAGTCGACTCGACTTCGAGAGGCTTTCTCTCTATTTTGCTACTCTCCATACTACTACTAAAATGGTACCTTCTTTGTTTTCTATGTTGTTGTTCTCTCAGAGGCTAATGCTGACTATGTTCTTCATCTTAGAGCTGTCTGTATTTATAGTGGTGGTAGAAAGAAAGAAGATGGTGGAGCTGTCGAATCTAGACAAATTGGTAATTTGTGAATTTGGCCGTGAAATAGAGCCGTGTTGGTGATTATAATATTGATTGTAAAATTTGTTAATTAAAGTTTTTCTTTTTCTTCCAAAATTAAACTTTAGAAGAAAAAGAAAAAAAATCAAGATTCCATTACAAGTGCTGTGACCCCATCAGAAACACTCTCTTAATAACGGCATGTTCTTTGTTTTATTTTTCTATCATCTATTTTCGTATTTATTTATCTTCTTTTCACTATTTTTTTTTTGACATTTTTATTATTATTTGTATTCATTTAATTTACCAACTATGTAATAATATAAGCAATATCACAAGAACATGATCCATATTATGAAGATGGATTGTTTTTTTCTTTGACACACAGTTACCATGGTAGTCTACTAACATGCGATTTGGCTATCCACTTACAATAGTCGGAAAGCATTTCAAACTCGAACAAAATAGTGTGGTATCAAATCCACTCTTTAGCACATTGGTGCGTTTTCCCCCGAAACTAATCAGATAACCGATAGGGTATAGGGTTTATAAAAAAAAAAAAATCAAACCGTCTTACTCATAGGACTAAGTAAAAACAGCAGACTTTGCGACAAAAATCAGCATGGCTGTTCTCTATCCTGCGTACAAAATGAAAGGATAGTGAAGAGAGAGCATTACAAGGTGTCTATGTCTTCAAGGATGCATGAATCTAGATAATCTCATGCCTTGTTTTAAAGGTGGTAATAAGGATTTCAGAATCCGAACAAAGTTGAAGCTGAAGAAGACCTGCATTTAGAACAGCATATAAACCTTTTTTTGCAGCCAAAGCTTCTGCTACGAGTGCCGATAGCGTGAAATCTCTATGATTTGAACTTTGAAGAAACGGAAGATGGATTGTTTTGGTCAATTTTTTGTCATAAAATTAATGTTTTATTTTGTATTTATCTTATAGTACTTGATCAACAAATCATACGAATATATTTCAGTTGGTCTTTGAAAAGACAAGAAAAAGCAAACTGAATCAAATGACACTGAACTCAAAGTTAATAAAATTTATAACAAAAAAAAATTATGGTAATGCCAACTAGATGTAAAATTGAATGCTATAATGCCCGAGATGGGTCGCTTTCATGTTCAAACCTAAATAATCCAACCAAGTCATGGTACTTTGGGGTTCTTAAAAAAAAAAAAAATTAATATTATTTTTTTTTTTTTTTCGCAGGTGCCGAAAAAAAAAAAAAAAAAAAATTAAAATTAAACGGACCAATCACGAAGTGACAAGTGGCGGAACAGTGTTGAACTCGGTTCTTAAATAAGAGATTTATCAACCGGGTTCATTACTATTCATGTGGGTCCCACGTGGGACCCACAATATTTTATTAGTTAAGAACCTTGTAAACTAATTAAAAAAAAATTAAGTGTGAAGTGATCTGATAGTAAGTGTACGTATCTACAAATCCATTTCTTCTCAATTTAAAATATACTCTTATTTAAGTGTGAAATTATCTTACCATTTCTATTTGGTTACCCTTAAACATTATCTAACCAACTGAAATATATTCGTACCTTGTAAACATTTTTATTTGGTTACCCTTAAACTTAAATTAATCTGGACTCCGATTATAAAAAAGATGATATAGATTCAAATAAAGTAAATTTTGGATGAAAGGATATGATTTTTTAACATACAATGATATTAAAAATGTAAATTAACAGCTTTTGAAAAAAAAGAAATTGAATAATATTTTTTTGTAAAACTGATTGAATAGTAATTAGTACCATTAGGTTCTATTTGATAAAAAGGTTTCTGTTTGATCCAGAAAGAAGACATGAGGTTCTTTGTTTTTTTGGACATTTGTTTACTTCCTTTTTTCTCTGCCAGCTTGTTGATTTTTTCTTTGCCAACTTGTTGATTTGATGCCGAAGACAATCGTTTGGGCACTGACGCGGATACAATAATCTGAAGTGGGACCAAAACTGTAAAAGCAAATCCACAAGAGTCAACCTTCATGCTCATTACATTCACATAACTGCCCAGACCTTTTTCGTCCAGGCCTATTTTCAAGTGGTCAATGTAGGTTTGGATGTTCGGGTATCCGTTCGAATTCGATTCGGCTCTTTTGGATTTTCGGATTTTAATTTTAGGCATATAAGATCCATTCGGGTATTTTAGAATTTTAGCTCGAATTCGGTTCGGTTCCATTCGGGTTCGGTTCGGTTCCGATATCCGAAAAATTATTAAAAAAAAATAAAAATTGATTATATTTGAATAAAAATTTGTCAAATTTTAACAATTACAACAAAATTTTCATGTATTTTGTTTATTTAGATAATTTACTTAATTTGGTCTAAAAATAACCAATATATTGGATTTATAATTTTAATTTTGGATAAATTTGCTATATTAAATCTAAATATAATTAATATTTTGGGTATATAATTATAATTCGGATATTTCGGGTATCCATTCGGTTCTCGGTTCGGTTCGGGTTCATGTTCGATTTTTTCGGATATAAAAATTTAAGATCCGTTCGAATATTTTGTCGATTCGGATTTGGATTCGGTTTTTCTTTTTCGGTTCGAGTTCAGTTCGGTACTTCGTTCAGGATATTTTGCCCACGCCTAGGTCAATGATTGAAAAGTGTAAAACACAGTGTTATAAAATCCAGTTTATTGTAAATCCTTGTTACAAACAAATATTACAGTTTTTATGGTCTTATATACAACATTTATATTCTATATGGTGAAAACTATACTATTTTAAATTTTACGGTGAATTAATACTATTAAATAATATAACCAATTATAGAGTATACATACAATATATGAGATTGTATATACAATTTATTTGTTTATATATACAGCACTAATACGATTTATAAATTTACAAATTTGTATTTTTAGATACAATTTCATTTAATATCATGCTATTTGAGTTAAATTTTTACTTTATTAGTATTAGTTGGAGAATCAAGAATTCTTTCTCAATATTCATTTTTTTCTTTTTATTCAAAATTTCCTTCCACCATTTAAATCTATTAATACACAATCTAATTATAATTTAAATAATATATTTTTTTTGTCAACAATAATATATTTATCTATAACTTACTTTATCTTTATTGTTCATATTTTTAATATTTTAATTTATTAAATCATAAATTAACCTAGTTGTAAATACACAATTTATTTCATTAATCAATATAAACTTTTATATGATAATATTATTTTGTGTATAAATTAACCTATTTTGTGTATAAATAACCTTCACATATTTTAGAATACTGGTAAAATATTAATCTTCTTTACATATTATATACTTCTTCTATTTCTAAATATAAGTAGTTTTAGATATTTTGTTTGTTTCAGATTATAAAATGTTTTTATATTTTTAGGCAATTTTTAACTTTATTAAAAATTGTATAACTAATAATAATTTATTGTTTCATTTATTATTGATTAAACGATTTTTAATTATATTTTATTAGGACTTTTAAATAAAAGTTTTAATTTTAAATATTTTGTGATTTTAACCAAAACTTTTTGTATTTAAAAACAGAGGGAGTATTATATTATATCGTGTGTTTAATAAAATTGTCTATAATTTGTGTTTCTTGCTTTGAATGATTGCGATCTGAAGGGGGTCACTATGAAAATCAGTACACCCTAGTGATAAGTGACAACTTGTTTTTAGGCTTATAATTGAATATCAAAAGTCAAGACTAAATCTTTGTACGGCTGAATTTTAATAAAAGATAAGTTTCGTATACATAATTTCATCTCTGTAAGTCTTAAACCAGTTTTGAATAATATACAGTATGTAGTGTTCGAGTAAACTATAACCATTTATTTCAAATGCACAGCTGTCTATAAATTCTGAAATGAATAATTAAGTTTAAATTATATAAGTTGCAAAACAAGCACCACACACACAAAAAATCTTCACAAACATTCAAATATTTTTTTTTAAATACTAAGGCTACATAGATCAAAATAGGTTTCAGATTGGATCTCATGCATCTTGCATATATTTCTAACATACTGGGCTCATCTCATTTGAGAAAAGGTTAAATGAATTAATTTGACTATCTATATCACCAAGTGCACTTACCTTTTCCGATCACTTGCCTGAAAGAACTTCAGAGTTAAGCGTGCTTGGACTAGAGTAGTCCCAGGATGGGTGACCTTCTGGGAAGTAATTCGTGGTAGCATGTGTGTGAGGACAAAACACATGGGAAAAGGCCACGTGGTGATTGCAGGATCAGTAAATTACTCGGTCGGGCCTACGAAAAATAACGCACCGACCGTCGGACAGAGGTGGAGCCCACGAGCCCGATAGAGGGATGGGTGACTCACCGGTAGGGGCGGACGGGGCATTTACATAATTGGTATAAGAGCTCAGGGAAGTCAAACTGATTCTGTCTTGGAAGACAATCCTGGGATTTGAGGGTTATGGTTGCTCCGGTTATGAGATACGGAATTCGGGGACGAATTCCCACTAAGTGGAGGAGAATTGTAACATATTGGGCCCAACCCATTTGAGAAAGACTTAAATGAATTAATTTGGCTACCTATATCACCAAGTACACTTACCTTTTCCGGTCACTTGCCTAAAAGAACTCTAGAGTTAAGCGTGCTTGGACTGGAGTAGTCCCATGATGGGTGACCTTCCGGGAAGTGATTCGTGGTAGCATGTGTGTGAGGACAAAACACATAGGAAAAGGTCACGTGCTGATTGTAGGATCAATATATTACTCGGTCAGATCTACAAAAAAATAACGCACCGACCGTGGGACAGAGGTGGAACCCACGAGCCCGATAGAAGGATGAGTGACTCATCGGTAGAGACGGACAGGGCGTTTACAATATTGTCTCTCCTAATTCAAATACTATATACGCAGATGGATATAACACTTCAATAAGGCATCTAAACCTACCACAGTGTACCTTGTCTAATGGTTTAGCGCAAGGAATGGTCCCAATACATGCTTAGTTTCCGATAGCAAGTGTACTTAATAACGCCATGCGATGTATTAGTAATTTCTGGTTCGGTTTGAAAGAATTATGACCGAAGATCCGAATCCATCTTGGTATACAAAAAAAACCTACCTCGGCATGAAAATATATAAAAAATTATGATCGTGGCAATAAGTTGGTGTCAGCTTTTAATTTGTAATCCACATCAAAGATCCAATCAGTAATGTTTTAGGTGTGATTTATTATTTTAGCTTTTACTATTTCTGGTTGGTTGGGGAAGTGCAGCATTTTTCGACCGATGTGACTTGTCCGAAGATGCTCTTGCCCACATTTTGGTTCTGTACCCCAACCCCCAATAATATTTTGCTTCTTTGCCTTTCTGATTTTTGTGTGTGTGAAAATGCAATGTCCTCTCAAATATGGAACATGATGATGTGAAAAATATTTAAATCGACATTCCAGAAATGCATGAAACTAATTTCAATACGCGACTATCTTAGTGATATGCATGACCAATATATATAAAAATCAACCGTCAACTGATGATAAATCTACATACTATATATAAATATACATATGAAGAGGCATGCTACCAAACGAAGATCAATGAATAACGATAATTATATGCTTCATTGTTTTTTATTTTAATATTTTCTATGAGCCCATTCATAAAGATCGTGCAATTTGTTACCTCAATTGTACATTTAAAAATTTATTGATTTAAACAATCTTTACATTTTATCCCCAAAAAAAACTTAATATTTTTATCCACCTAATTAAATATCACATTGTTTTTACATTAGCTAACTAGTCTATATTATATTGTTTTCACGTGCCATTTAAAACATTCCTAATTCACTATACTTTTCACCACAAACCAGATCGAAAATAAGTTTCTCTGTGGATTTTCATATCTGTGAAGCAACCGTGGCATAGTAGTCAAGTGGTTAAAGCTTTACATCGGCAGGTATTGGGTTCGAATCCCCGAAGACGCAGTTTTACAAGATTAATGGAGGCAAGCTTATAAGGAAGTTTTCAGAAGCAGGTGAAGCCGTTAATCGTGACCGTTGATGGATTCTCGTAGAACGGAAGTAGTATTATCTGTAAAATTGTCCTTGTAATAGTTCTCGTAATCTATACCAGCGTTAAAAAAAAAAGTCTACTGTAAGAAAACCATACTGCAGCCAATTAGCATTAAACCAAAAAAAGAAAAGAAATCAAAATAAGAACGTATATGCATTTTAATTTGTATTTGTATATAGTATAGGATCATGTGAATCACGTTGTAAGTGCGGTAAACCCGCATTTGGTTTAGGTGTGGATGCATCTAGTCCATTCAATTTAAGAGTTGATTATGCGATGAATATTTTAATCAGGGTATCAAATTATAAGTGGGGTAATTTAAAACCGGAAAGTGGGTGGAAGAGGATCGAAATGCGTCACGTTTTAGCAATACAAACGGTATGGAAAAGAAGTGCGTGTCGTTTGCACCAATCCATTTATAAGTCAAATATATATTTTATTAATCTAGGTATATGGAACCTATGAAAAGACTCATATTACCTAAACCTTTTTTCGGATATTTAAATAGGATGAAAACATGAAATCATAACGATATAAATATCTAAAGAAATGTATTTTACTTTGGCATAACAAGTTAAATATGTTAACGTCCAAATTCTGTATGCTTACCATTTGACCACAAATTTTTGGACTATAAATGAATTGCGATTAAGATCATCTAATTCTCCGTTGTGATTACCGTTTTTTTTCTTTTCATTTTCTGTCATATTTTTGGTGGAACTATAATTTTTTCTTCTGTTAATTAGATTATGATACTGTTGTGCAGGTTACAAAACGATAGAAATGTTTTTTTTAAACGATAGAAATGTACGTAGTCAAATAATATATTAAATTTTATCAAATTCAAAACTAACTAATAATAGGTTGATTTATTTTGACATAACACAAGTTTACCTTTGTTTTTTTGAAAGAGAAAAAATACTCTTCATTGAAGAAATTGTTTTGGTGAAAAAAAATGTTTTGGTGACGTCGTCAAAAGAAAAACAAAAATGGCGACAATAAACGTAAAGAATATGTTTATTTATTGCAAAAAGGAATCGAACCTTCGACATGTGCTTATGTGCAACTTTTTCTAATAAAGTCCAAATTTGCGGGTACGTTTCTAAAGCAAATCCAATCAGGCCATCACTCACTCAGAGTTTTTTTTTTTTGGTAAAAATATTAAAATATTATTACCACTTTTTTAATTTTTTACAGAAAACAGGGATAACAAAGAAATCAGAAAAAAACTACAAAAAATAAAGAACACACAGAAGCCCAAATGAGCTCACCAAAAAATAGAAAACCCCCATTCTGGATCCCAAAACAAATTGGGCATGGATAAGAATTTCACTGACCAAGTTACTCTCAAAAGCAGCCCAAGTCGCACAAACCCTAACCCTAATCCGAACTCGTACAGCCGCCGCCAACGCTGGAGGAGGCTCCCGCCGCCACGTCCGAGAGTGAGAGAAAGCCGAACAATGTGCTGAAGTTAAACGCCGACAAAGCCGCCGCCACCAACTGAAGAAATCCCGGAGCAGAACCACGAAGTACTATACCGGAATACATGTCAAAGACGCCACATAAAACGGGGATCCGTGAGAGAGGGGAGGCAGAGCGGTCATCGGTGAACCGTCGCCGTAATCAGCCGCCAAAGAGTCCATGTTCACACCTTTAGTCGCCCTCAAAAACCTCAAGCTTACTAAGGGACAACCCTGGTTCATGCCTCCCAACCTACCATCGCCGCAGCCGCATGCAAACACTCCAACCCTCAGACTTTGCCGCCGGCTACAACACCTCACCAGTGGAGAGCACCGTCGGAGTTAGCGGACTTCAACCCTAGAGGAAGCGTCACTCGGCCTTGTCCTCAAAAGCCGAGATCTGCATAGAGCATCCATCAACTACCACCGGCGAGCCACTGGTATTTCTTGAGAGAATATATATAAAGATCATATTCGAGTAAGCAAAAATAATCTTAAAATACTCAACCATATCAATAATACGACCTCCACTATATATGTCCATTTGTTCGAATTATTTATTTTAAAAATAATTTGTTTACTTTACAAAATGTACATATTTTATTGAACAAAAACATAAATTCACTCATCTGTTCATGATTGGATTATTAACTTGATTTGAGAACATGTCATAATTATGTCAGTTTAGACGTCTACATGAGTTGTGTGTGTGTGTGTGTTTTTAACACGGTTTTTATTACTATTTAGTTGGATACATATTATCATAAGCTATTGATATTTTCTCACATACAAGTGAGATAATTATCAGTGACATAATAGCGATAACATACAAAAAAAAAATTCCCGAAACAAGATAAAAATTTGATGTTCCCGATCCTACACTAGCAAGCGGACTTCCAAAATCTTTTACCCAAATGATATTTCTCAAAAATAAGATAAATTTTTTTCTTCAATTGCCTTTTTTAATTTTCTCTACACATAGGTTCTCTGAAACTTCCGTTAAGCAAGATTGAAATACAAATACATCCCAAATATATTGGAAAATTGTTAACACTTCCCAATAACAGTGTGCACACAAATCTAAGAAAGACCAAACACAACAAGCCATCAACTTAAATCGATAATTGGACTATCAAAACTAAGAAATATTACGGTCAAACCGTACCAAAGATCAAAGAAATCCGGATTTTCCAGTAGCTTGATCCAAATGAAAGATCGATAATAAGCTTAATTAAAAGAGGGTAACAATACCCAAGGAAATCCAAGACGTAAAAAAATACGACCAGAAACACACCACTCCAAGCAAAACAAAACAACCATATATACCATAATAGCTGTAAGACCCTAGCTTCAAGCCAACCTAATCCCGTGACAAGCTAAAACCCAACGACGTTAATGCATAACAGGCTGACGTAAGTAGATCTACTGCAAGGTGAGGAAAAGAAGACGAAACAAGGTCCGACCCCAACCACCTCCAAAACCTGCAACAACACAACTTAATTGACCCTTACGTAATGCCGGGAACGCGTCATGAGCCGGAGAAGGAAGGACACCGGTGACGCGGACAAACAGGCTGGATTAGATCCAGAATAGCACGGACCAACAGAAGACGGACACCATCGTGGACGAGACCGCCGCGTGTGAACATGAGCCACCCACCACCGTAGCCGGAGACCGACGTGAGACCACAGGCCTAGGAGTCGCAGCACTTAAAGACGACGAGAGAGAGGATAAGACAATTACAACACAAAAGAGGAAAAGCTTGAAAGAGAAGGGACGGTGAGCCAACACGCACGGATGGCAGCAAAGACACTAAGCACCGGCGGTGGCTCACCCTCGAAAACGGATCTGTGTTTTGTTTAGGAGAAAATCTTCAGATCTAGAGAGAGAGCTGAAATATTACAGAGAAAGCTGAGATTTTTACCTCTTGAGTTGTGTGTTTTACTGCTAACAAAAAGAAGTTGGTGTCTGACGTCCAAACCATTTTTAATATCGATATGTATTGTTTAAATCGAAATATTGTTGTAAAAAAAAATCGAAATAATTAAAATTGATTTTAGATACTGAAAAAAAACTATGAACTGAAAGTAGAATTCCTACGGGTTCTTTTAAAAAACTTGTATATCTGCTTCTAATTCTTGAGGAATGATATACATATTTGAAAGTACGGGAGATATAAAAAGTGACTATCTTAGGAAATTTTTTTGAAATTAATTTTGTTTGTTAGTTAAAAATGTTGTAAAGAACCATCTTAAAATTTCACGTTGATAAGATCCTGACTTTTATGATATTAAAATTTGATATATGCTCATTGTTATCTCAATCCCCGCATAATCAAGCGATAAGAGTTTTATTAGACTAATGACTGTTGCACCACATAAACAATGGATGCGGCTGTATCAGATCATCATCATCCATTCAAAATCCATGAATTTTTGTATTGTAAGACATGTTAAAAATTTTAAACTTTCAACATAATATCAACTGGTAATAAGTGAATTGATTCAAATAAATAATATTTTTTCCTATTTTCAATGTAGGATAATTATCACACACTTTCTAAAAAATAAAACTTCATAGCCTATTAATTAATCTCTATAATATTTCAATATTTTCTTTCGAGATAATGACTCTTCTAGCTATTAATCTCGACACATCCTCAATTTTAGAATCCGAAGGGATACTATTTTTGGACCGGGTTACGAGAGTGTGTGAGTCAGATTTTAATATCATGTTAAGTTTCCTAAACTTCTAACATAAAATCAATTGGTGATAAATAGATTGGTTCAAATTCTTTATATATTAGTCAATATTTCTCCTAATTTTTAGTATAGGATAATTATCACACACTTTCTTAAAATTAAAATTTCGTGGCTTATTAATCTTATAATATCTCAATATAAATTATTTTTGATTTGGATATTAGTAAGTGCACTGGGTTAGTAATATAAAATAAACCAAAGGAACATGTTCTTGACGGATGATATCTGTTTCACTTCAGTCTATTATGGAATCACTTCATCTTTGACTTTTTTTGGTGGGCTTTGGTATCTTGAATTATTTTATGTCTCCCATTTCCATTAATAGAATAAAAAACTTAACACGATAATATTTATATTTTCATAATGTTCTGATTCTTGATCTAATAGTGGTTCTGATTGATCAAGGACCACATAAATTTTATCACTTTTCACTTATCCTATTAATTTTCTCTAAAGGTCAATCCACATGTCGAGTTATAATAATTATGGTGTTATAGTGCATATTCCATTAAAACTGGTCAATAATCTCTATGCTTCGTTGCCGTAATTGGTCAAGTTTAAAGAAGAACAAATTCTTAAACAACTATTATTATATATCAAATCGATTACGCAAAAGTAGAATTTGTTCAAATCACAAAGGAACCAATGTATATATAGATTTAGAAATGCGTATAAGTTTCACGTGTAAGCAGTTTCAGCGGTTCAAAATGAATTGGAACAATGTCATCGAGCGTATATTACTATTTAGGGTTTTTTTTGCTAAAATACTATTTAGGGTTTTTAACTAGGTTTTCTAGTTTCGTTTCTTTATTATGTAGCTTTATATTTGTTCCAATTGAAAATGTGGTCGTTGTTTCTCAACAAAATCTTTCTTTTTTAATATCACGATAATGATGTCTTAACACATCTCGTACTTGTGTACAAAAAGAATATATATAACTGGTACCTGTTATTATTATTTTTTAAAGAACTTGTACTTGTTATAAGAATGTGTTGTTCTTCAGATTTGAATATGTGCCACTAATATGTTGTATAGTTTCAACAACAACAAAATATTGTGTCTACAGTCTCCACTTTATCTAATCGGGTAAGCTAGAAAACTACATGAGTAATTTGAATTATATTTACAGAGTAAAAAATGTGATTTCCAAAATAGATTGTTCTTGTTTTTAACTTTATAACTAGGAGGATTTTGAACCTTGGGCCATCCTCTATAAGTTTGGAACCAACATTTGCAAATATTATTAAGACAAATCGCAAAAATACACCAAACATACATTGTTATAAATATAGTAACAAAAAAAGAAAAATGATCAAAATAGCATTCATTAAAAGAATAGATATTAAATTAACAATAACTCTAAATTTTAAATACTAAATAATAAAATCTAAATGATAAACTTTAAATCTTAAATCCTAAATTATATAAAAATATAAACGCATTTACGATTCAAAATAATACTAAAATATCATTTTTCTCTTATTACTATATTTATAACAATGTATATTTTGTGATATCTTATACATTTTCTTATATTATTATTTGGATGGAAAACACTCTTTCCACTAAAGATTGAACCAGAACTGCTTGGCTACTTGTCGCACTTCTTCACTAGTCCACCAAACTGGTGATTCCAAAACATATAATATCAATAGGTTGAAATGATTCAATTCTGGTCTGTTAGAATGCTCAGCTGCATACATCACTGCACTTCGACTGGACATCATTTTGCTGTTCTGACATCAAATTATGGCTTTATGTAAAGTTCTGATCCTTTAATATATGTGGATTCTTACATATGTTGTTGATATGTTTGATGTTCTGTCTGAAGACTAGTTTGTTGTCACATTATTATATACTCATAAAAAGTATTAATTTACCACCATTAAGGCATTAACATGACGGAGTAATATAGATTTTTTCCCTCTACGTAAAGTACAAAATACTTCAACTTGTACAAGTAACACGGAATACTAATTAAATTGCGTTGTTGTTATCAAAAACTCTATATGTTCTAAAAAACACTTTATATGAAAGCCAAGTATAAGACCAAACCAAGTGTTTTTGGTGTAGTGGTAAGGAGATACAACTTCGATGCACCACACTTAAGATACGATTCATATGTCTTATATATTCCATTTGGTCATCCTAAATAACTGCGGATGAAACGACGTGTGTATGTGAACTGTAATCTTTAGGTTTAGAAAACAGATGGAATATCACATGTATACAAAAAAAAGTATAGGATCAATGAACCACGTAAATACTAAACATATGAGTTTGATTAGTGAAGAAAAACAGAATGGTTATATTAGCGGTTAGCAAAAATAGTAAGCAGTTGAATAATATAAGATTGTAAATTAAAACTGTTAGCGAAAGCCGTTAGAAAAGTAAAAAAAAAAAATTAAAAATAACTATTTTTACTATAATTTTTAATAATTTTCATGATTGATAAAAAATAAAGTGGTAGTTTTCAGTATAGCACTATCAATGATACCCATAGTGGATAAATATGTCTAAGAACAATGGCGAAATGAGTAGTGGTAATAGCAGCAGCAGTGAGGTCTAGTCAAAATCATCTGCCCAGAGAATGTGATCGTGACGAACTATAAACAATATTAACTTCTTCTGTGGGTAATGCGTTTCATTAGTTTATAGATTTCAAGATTTTTCGGAATAAAATATATGAAAAAGAAGAAGAGAGGATTACGAATAAGTAAGATAAATTCTGAATATTTACAAAAAAAAAAGAGGATAAATTCTGAACCCATTGTTTCCCAGTGGAGAATTTTTAATAATAATTAAAAAGAATAATTGATTTCAAATCAAAACTATAGTCCAAACTTTTGCTTATTTCTTTTCTTTTTTTTTTCTTTCTAAAAGGTATACGTTAGTACTAACTGATTTCTAAAGTTTTGGTATGATAATATTAATCTATTTAAATGCCGATAATGTTAAGGCTTCTCTCTCTTCATTAGAGGGAGAAAGTTTCTCTCCTATCCACCTCCATTTCCTTCTTCTCTTATCTGATTTTTCAGAAGGACAGATTGCAATCGAAGATGGGTTTTTTTTCTTCTGATTTCTCTTTTCCTCTTCAACTTCTATCTTGTGCGAGTGAATTTTTTTTTTCCCACCTATTTTGTTTTCGATCGAGATTCTTGTTCATCACTTTCGTTGTCCTTGTTCTTGATCTCTGATCGGATTTTTTTGTTTGAATAAGGTTCCGGCTCCGCTCACCGGATTGCTCCCATATGAGCCTTTTGATTAATATCGGAGCTTCACGATCTCCGTCCCGCTCCTCTTCCCGTCGCGATTCCTGGCGTTCTTCGCTCTCTTCTCGAAGGTCTCATGAGCTCGGAGTAATATCTCCGTCGCTATGTCCCGCTTATGGATTGGGAGTTTAATGGCTAAATCATCGTGTATTTGGCCGGCGGTGGAGCTTCCTTGGCATGGTGTTTTCCGGTTGGATGGTTGAAGTTGTTTTTTTCTGTTGCAGGTTCTCCGGCGGTTTCTTCTACGGATTGGTGGATCGGCGACATGAATATCTTTTGAAACATAGCGTTGACGTTGGCGTGGCTTTCCGGTGGTCTTTGGAACTTGCCTGAATAGTGGATGCATGCCGGCGACTCTCCTGTGCGACCACGTGTCGTTTTCAATCTTATCTTCTTCGACTGGCCGCGTGTTGGGCTTTCATTTTTGCCTGACTTTGTAATATATGTGTTGACTTTTGCCCTTAATGGGCTAATGACAAGCCTCAATTGGAAACAAAAAAAATATTAATCTATTTTTAGATTTAATGTATTACACCATTTTTTCTAAAATAGTGTAATTTTAAAATGGTGTTGAGTTTTACTCCAGTATATCACACTATTTTTTACACCAAAAAATATTTTAAATATTTTTACCTTTTTAATTTATTTTTAATTGTTAATAATATATTTTACTTATAAGTTTTATAAATTATGCCACTAATATTTTAAACCTTTAATAAATTAAGATATTAATTAAAATTTAATCATTACAATATAAAAATACACATTACACTATATTAAAATAATAAAATAAAGTAGATTCAGAGTAAGAGAATAATCAATTTATGTCATTTTATTTGATTAAAATTTATTAAAATATTTTCAAATTTGTTTGTCAAAAAAATTATTATAATTATTAAAATTGAATCATTTAAAATTTGAATGACTAATTTATAAATAAAAATTTTAACTCCAAAATAAAGTTAAAAAATGAGATTACACTAAATAGTAAAACAAAAAAAAAACTGACATTATTTTAATGTTGGAAATTGAGTGGTGTTGGAAAAAAAAATTACACTAAAATAGTTTTTGATGTAAAATTTGGTGTGGAATTAGAAATGCTCTTAAAATAACTAAAATGATTCAAAATAAAACAATTATGTAGAAATCTAACAGCTGGCCCAGGTGTTGGAATTATGTCCAGTAATCTCTGTACTGTCTCTAGAAAGTAAGAGTATGTCAATGATCAGACATAAGTCATATAATACTGGGGGTCATGATGGCTTGCTAGAGTCCGCTCATGATCTATAAATCTTGGATTTATTGCCTTTATTATATGATCCCATATGGGTCACACGCCTAAGCTAACAGGAAATGTGTAGGAACGGTTTAGCAGAAGTACGGTAAAAGTGCTAGGCATTTACTGTACTAAGAGAAACTAAAGGGCCTGATTAAATCCAAGGGATTTAATCAGACTGAGAATTGGGCCCAAAAGCCCATAAGAACTGGACAAGGGTTTTAATAAATAAAACTTGCCCTAGCTCTTATTTTTCTCAGCCACTTTTGCGCCTCCCTTAGCCTCTCTCTGCGCCTCCTATCAGCTCGGTCTAGCAGCCAATTTCCTGTGCGTGCGTGTGTGAGCCTTTGGAGGATCCATCTCTTGGTGGTTCTGCTGATCTCTGACCCGTACCTCCCATTCCGCTGCATAACAAGGTAACATGTGAGATCTATTATGTTTCTAATCAAGAGAACCTAGATCTGCATGTTTAGTAGGATGAATCAATCTGAGAATTGAATCAGAAGACACTAAACGATCCAACAGTGGTATCAGAGCCATTGGTTCTGTGGTTTTTCTTGTTTAGAATCATGTTTAGGATTGTTTAAAGAAGTGTTTTTGAATCAACCTACTGATAAGGAAAAACACTTAAGAAACAAAGAATTAAAACCTAAACAAATAAGAAATCGCATGATCCAATCTATATTGAATTGGTTGCGTCGGAGTGTGGTCGAACCGCACGTCCGGATCGAATAGACGCACGGACCGATCGATGGATCGAGTCGCGTGGTTGATCCGATCACGAGAGATCGCGAGAGATCGATCAGCCGAGAGGCGCGAGAGCATCGCATGGATCGCGTGGGCTGATCCGCAAGGCAGATCGCACGGATCGCCTCATGCTCTCTCGGCGTAAGCCGCGTCCCGTCCCGGTTGCCTCTCGTCCGATCTCACGCTCCCGTCCCGATCACACAACCGAGCTGTCCCGATCGATCACGCGGCTTGCCCGATCACGTCCCGATCGCGGAAGCGTGATGCGTGATGATCGCGGCTGTCGCGTGAAACATGGGCTGACCGGGTCGTTGGTCAATCACGACCGGTTCGGTTTTGGTGTGTGATATTTCGGTTCGGTTTAATTGATTAAAACTTAAATCGTCTTGGTTTAATAAACAGACTTAATAAATTTATTAAGTTCTGGTTAAACCGGGATAAGAAATCCAAAGTCGAAAAATTGGATTTTGTGCCTAAACCAGTGATTTTCTAATTTGATTTGGTTGGACCAAATAAATTGAGAAAATCCGGTTTAGTAAATAACCGGTTGACAATTGTGGTCATCGTAGTAATTAATTTTGGTTAAGACCAATTTTAATGAACCAGACCGGTTATGTCATTTAATTGGGCAATTGGGTTATGTCTTGGACATGAACCAATTCTTGGGCCTCGGGCCAAGAAGTTAAAACAATTGGGCCAACTATTTGAGTCTTTTCTTCAGAATTAATTTAAAATTTATTTTTATAAAATTATAAAATCGATTTTAAATTAATAAGTTTCCAAAATTTTGAAATTAGAAAGTTTCTTAAATTAGAAGTTTCTAGATTTGCATGTTTTGGATTTTAGGAAATTTCTATATTTAGAAAGTTTCCATTTTTAGGAAGTTTCCAATTTTAGAAAGTTTCCAATTTTAGGAAGTTTCCAATTTTAGAAAGTTTCCATTTTTTGGAAGTTTCCAATTTTAGAAAGTTTACAAAATTAGTAGGTTTCCCAAAAAGGAAAGTTTCCCAAAATAGTAATCTTCTATTTTGGGATAAAATTTTAATAAACCTACAAACCTCAAATAATATCAAGCGTTGGATGTCTTGTCCAGTCTATGTCAGCTGTTGAAGCCCATTCAATCGTACACACGGCCTTACAGTGTGAGGGTGTCTATCTTTTGCGTGGGTAAGACGGTTTGTGATTCATAAATGTCATTGGGAGTCCCAGACATTAGTGATTACATGACTGTATAGTCTGGTTTTCTTGACTAGGCCATCGGGAGTCCCGGGCCTTGAGACATCAGAGTGGATTGGGCCTCGGGCCCAGATTCACAACCAAGAGTTATATCACGGATATAATTAGCCGAGATAGGGCTTACCGATATAAGCTAAGGTTGGGTGACGGCCAGTGGCCCACTTTGATCTTAGTTATATGTGGATCTTGGAATCATTATATTCTATTGAGGGTAACTGATGTTATTAAATATAATGCGAGATTAATCATATTGAACATATTAACTAAAATTCTTTTATCTTAAATTTCAGTTATGACTAGCACAAACAATCAAAACACTTTCTCGATCCGGTCTGTCCTTGAGATGGACAAGCTGAACGGATCAAATTTCTTGACTTGGTCGCGGAACCTGAGGCTAGTCCTCAGGCAGGAGAGAAAGGACTATGTTCTTGAGAGAGCTCTCCCCGTGAGGATCGGGTCCAATGCCTCCCATGCAGTATATGATGCTTGGAATAAGCATTATAATGATGCGGTAGATGTGCGTGGTCTGATATTGGCTACCATGGACTCAGACTTGCGGGAGCAATATGAGAACATGGAGTCGCCAATAGAGATGATCAGCAGCCTGAAATTGAAATTTCAGGAGCAGATAAGAGTGGAGAGATACCAGTTGGTTAAGTCTCTCACTAGTTGCAAGCTACCAGATGATCATCCAGTGAGTCCTCATGTCAGTAAAATGATGGGTTACATTGATAACCTGAGGAAACTGGATTATCCAGTTAGCCAAGAATTGGCAACTGAGATCATTCTGCAGTCACTGCCGTCAAGCTATGATAAGTTCAGAAGGAACTATATCAAGAAAGGCTTAACGAAGACGCTGACTGAACTGCATGATATGCTCAAGACAGTTGAGCCAAACGTGAAGAGTACCCAGCATAATCTCATAATAGAGAAGGGTGGGTTTATTAAACCTAGTACTGACAAGGGCGAAGACAAAGTTGTCCAGATTTTGAATCATGGCAAGCGTGTGTCTTCTGAGCCCAAGTCAGATACCTCTTACGTTGGTAAGTGCTGCTACTGTAAAGAGACAGGGCATTGGAAGAGAGATTGCATTAAATTCATGGAAGATGATGAGGAGTTGAAGTTGATGTATGAGACTACTTCCTCAGGTATTCATGTTATTACTTCAAGTTATACCTTATAGGTATTGGATACTGGTTGTGGCACTGATATTTGTTATAATATGCAGAGCCTGGGCAACAGTAGAACTTTGAAGGAAGGGCAAGTGAAACTGCGTGTCTGGAAGGAGCTTGGGATGCTGCCTCAGCCGTAGGGTTTTCACTTATAGATCCCTTTGAGGCTTGGTTTTGTATTAAGTAATTGCTACAATGTACCTGCGTTAAGCAGAGTTGTTTTTCATTTTCTTGTAAGAATTTGAATGTTTTTCATTTTGATAAAAGACAAGTTTTGTTCTTTTGATCTTAATGAAATATTAATTGTAGCACCCTATTCAAGGAATGGGTTTTATATCTTAAACCAAAGAGTGCCTAAATGTAACATAAATACCGAATTGGTTTAAATCTGATGAATTAAACCTGATTTTTCTTGGCATAAATGTTTTGGTCAAATAGAGTAAATCGGATTCAGAAACCCCATAGTTATGGACTTTTGGGCTCATTTGAATGGATATCTTATGAGACTTGAATTCTGCTTACTGGACCAAAAGGCAAAGGGCCTATCTTAGCCGAGCTAGAGAAAGGCCCAAAGGCTTATTGGAGATTGAACATACTCATGTATGTGGTCCGATGAGCAGTAATGCCAGAGAAAATTTCCTGTACTTCATTGTCTCTACTGATTACTTCAGTGAGTAAGACTGTGTTCATTTGATGAGACACAAGTCGGAATTCTTTGACATGGTCGAAAGAGTTCCAGAATGAGGTATAGAATCTGAGTGACAGAAGTATTAAGACTCTTGATTAGATCACGAGTGAGAATACTTAAGTCATTGATGGTGTGATCATCTGAATGAGTGTGAAATCGTTTCACAACTCATTTCTCCTGAAAACCTTGAGGTATTTCTGTGAGAAAGAATCAGATCTTATAAGAAATGATTAAAGATGAGTCACACGAATCTTCCATGATATTCTTGAAAAATAACGCTCTAAAATATCTAAGTTTACGCTGAAATAGTTCCACCAATATCAGTTGAAAGACACCACGTAAATGTGGATTGGACATGATCCAAATTCGTCTTTACTGAGTATTTGTAGTTGTGCTACTTCGCTGGTTGTCCTAGGGAAACCAAGGCTTGTTACTTTTTACGTCCATTCTGTTTTCTAAGAAGGGAAGTTACTTTCCAAGAAGAACAGTGGGAGTAAAAGCGTAACTCGAAGAAATTCGAGAAATACAGGAGGCTGCTCAACCTGTTGAGGGAGAGCAGCGGAACGATTTACAGATTTATGTAGAATGTACACCTGTAAAGCCTGAAGTTCGCAGATCTGAATGAATCAGTTACTAATCTGAGAGTGATTTCTCGTCATTAGTTGAACCTGATGATCATTGAAAGTTCGCATGATCTGATGATCATTGAAAGCGACGAACCTGCGAAATTCAAAGAAGCGAAAGTGAGCCCGGACTCCGAAAATTACACTATGTGTAAGTTAGCTTCATTGATCCATTCATGGATGGAAGCAAACATATCGGAGTTGGAATCTTCGTTCTGTTGAAGTATTCAAGGTTTTGAGTTGAACAGGAACGAAGCGGAACTGTGTGTTTACTAATAGATTAGTGGGAGCGATATTGCATTTCTCATAATGTATGTCTATGACATACTGATTCTCGGAAATAACGTCCCAATACTGCAGTCGGTAAAGGACTGGCTTGGGAGTTGGTTTTGTAATTGACATGGGTAAAGCCACGAAGTTCTTGGATTCTGGATCTAAAGATAGAGATCCAGAAGTGCTGGTAGGACAAAGTCAGGATTCTTACATTGACAAAGTCCTACACGTTTTGAGCAATCCAAGAAGGGTTTTATGCCAATGTCACATGGCATTAAGTTAAGCAAGATACAGTATCCTACGATAACTGCTGAGCTTGAATGCATGGATGAGATTCCATATGCGTCGGCAATTGGATCTATCATGTATGCCATGACACGTACTTGTTTTGATGTTGCTTTAATGTTAAGCAAGACAAGAAAAGACCAGTCAAATCCAGCAAAGAATCACTGGATTGCCGTAAAGAATATCCTAAAGTATTTGAGGAATACTAAGGATAAATTCTTGATTTACGGAGAAAGTGAGGTGCTACGAGTCCGTAGAGTCTGAAAGGCAAGTTTCCAACGGACAAAAAAAAATGATTTCCGGTCACAGTCCGGTTATATCTTGTGTCTGTCTGGCGGTGCAAGGCACTGTTGCTGACTCCATGACTTAAGCTGAACATTTCGCAGCTTGGAAAGCGGCGAAAGAGGTTGTTTGGAAAGAAGAGTTCGTCACTGAACTTGATGTGATTCCCAGCATAGATGAGACTAGCTGCACATCAGAGGTCCAAACACCTTGAGGGTAGGTATAACCTATTCCGTGAGATAAATGACAGAGATGTTAAGTAGATCAGCAAGTTTCAATGAATGAGAACGTTGCTAATCTATTAACGAAGCCACTCCTTAGGCCTAAGCACGAGTCGCGGACTGTTGCGGTAGGATAAGTGAAATTAAGATGCAGTCTTAATTTCAGTGGGAGTTAATAAAGGGCTTTATTTGGTTATTGATATGTTCTTGTAAAACATTTTATGATGTTTAATGAAATTATTATTTCAAGATTATTTTAACTGTGATGAAATAATCGTTCCAAAGTGATATAAACCATTTTATAGGTCATCGAAGTAAGTGACTTGATCTTGAGTCATCAAAGTCATTTAGCTTGATCATGAGACCCTATATTTGATAGATGGCTTATATCATCTTGTCCCTAGTCGAAGGTTGTTGAAATTGGAACACCAACAACCGTGTGAGACTAGATTGGTATGTGACTTATGACAAAGTCTCAGGATGTCATAGATGCACGGCATCAAAGTCAATACATAGGTGTATGTTGGGGTACATACGACCGGACAAGACCCGATTATAAGAACTCTTCAGGATATTTATATCTGTGTCATAAGAGATTCTTACTACGACTATAGAGTATAGTCCTTAGACCTGAGTTCGCATGCATGTGACTGCACATGAACTAATACGCTTTGATCATTGTCTAATGTTGTCGTTAAGCGATAGTTATAAGGACCTTGATTGGGTGTATTATGAAATGAGTAGTTTACAGTGATGGAACAAGACGGGATTTGTCCCTCCAATATAAATGGAGTGAATATCTCTAGGCCAATCGGAGATTTGAATACTGGAAAATGCATGGCCATGCTCAAACGGACTTTCCCGAGTCGTTTGGATTGTCAGTATCAAATCAGAGTCCGATGAACAAGATTAGGCTTTATAAGGATGACACTCATCTTGCCTTATGACTAATCGAGATATTGAGACAAAAGGATTATGAATACAGAGATTCCAGTTCAAGTGGGAGATTGTTGGAATTATGTCCAGTAATCTCTGTACTGTCTCTAGAAAGTAAGAGTATGTCAATGATCAGACATAAGTCATATAATACTGGGGGTCATGATGGCTTGCTAGAGTCCGCTCATGATCTATAAATCTTGGATTTATTGCCTTTATTATATGATCCCATATGGGTCACACGCCTAAGCTAACAGGAAATGTGTAGGAACGGTTTAGCAGAAGTACGGTAAAAGTGCTAGGCATTTACTGTACTAAGAGAAACTAAAGGGCCTGATTAAATCCAAGGGATTTAATCAGACTGAGAATTGGGCCCAAAAGCCCATAAGAACTGGACAAGGGTTTTAATAAATAAAACTTGCCCTAGCTCTTATTTTTCTCAACCACTTTTGCGCCTCCCTTAGCCTCTCTCTGCGCCTCCTATCAGCTCGGTCTAGCAGCCAATTTCCTGTGCGTGCGTGTGTGAGCCTTTGGAGGATCCATCTCTTGGTGGTTCTGCTGATCTCTGACCCGTACCTCCCATTCCGCTGCATAACAAGGTAACATGTGAGATCTATTATGTTTCTAATCAAGAGAACCTATATCTGCATGTTTAGTAGGATGAATCAATCTGAGAATTGAATCAGAAGACACTAAACGATCCAACACCAGGTTCTGGTCAAATTAGAAACCCAAATATCTTCCAAAAGAACAAACCCAAATAAATATTAAACGAGTTATAAACTTGTTATCTCACAACATTGGCAAGTTGATTTGGCCCAAATTTCGCTCCTTTTGCGAAAATCATCCACAAACTTTTTTTGATTACTCTGGAAGTCTAATGTGTGTTAGTTTCGCATACCAAAAATATTGAATTCAAAATGTAGTACCATCCAAGACTTGTCTCCTACCATTTGACCATAAGCATTCACAAACTTGTGAATATATTAAACTACATCTTAAAAGTGATTTACATTTAAGATGGTTTCTTTCAGCCGTTTTCAGATGGATAAGAAAAAAAAAGCTAAGATTGAGAAAGCTGCGAGGTGTACCGCTGCTAACCCGAAGGACCGGCCGGCTATGATTTTGAACCAGGTGGTTCAGTTGCTTGAGCAAGAAGTAATGTCTCCGTCTTCGGCTATCGCTAACTACGATGATTCCCACTCCAATTACTGTTAGGGCTTTATGGGAGACTGAAAGTAACCGGAAATCTTTAGCCTGGTCCGGTTTAGTTTACTATTTGATTTGCGTTATGAATGTGATTTTGGATCCAGGGCTATGTTTGTAGATTAGAATTGAAGGATGGTGTTATACAGTCCGTGGCTTTTGGGGAAGAATCTGAATGAGTACCATCTCGAGAGATTTTACTGGCTCATGTGTGTGCTTAGTGGGATTAATTTCTTGCATTATCTCTTATGGGCTAACCTATGTTTACCGGTCAAACCAAGGCTAGCAGGTATTAATTGTATTGAGCTTGTTCTAGGGTAATTTGTTGTCTGTTGATAAATAATCGATCATGGCTAGGTTATGGTATCTTGGAGAAGAAGTTAGTATGTTTTTTTACGGTTACGGTTATAAGTTTCACTAGCATTAGTCTTATGATTTCCATGCATATTTCATTAACATAATACATATTGTTTTTTATTTATAGTTTAATATCCCATGAATTTAACTCTAATTTTAGAAAATAATGGACTAATGGTGCCGGCTTAGAGGGTGTGCTGCTAACAGCGCATTTGCACTAGATCCTCTCCCATATTTCTATTTTTTTATAAAAAAATTAGGGTTCTAGTTTGCTAGAAAGTATATAGATTAGAGTCTTAATTTCAATATTTATAAAAATATAAGCTAAGATTAGAAAGAAAAATAATTTCAATCCAGGGTCCAAATATTATTTGAGCCGGGTCTGCGTAAATCTATGAACGTGATCTCTAAAAACTACTGATTTATTAGTACTTAAATATTCAATATTTTTTTAATGATGGTAGAAATTTATGTTCAAATATATATATATATATACACACTTTTAAATTGATTTCTAAAATGATCAATTTCACAACTAAAGTCAAATTAACAAGCAACTATGATTGGTATATTAAGCTGAAAAGTATTATATTAAAAACATATGGTTTTGTACAATTTACAACACATAAATCAAACAAGCAACTATGATTGGTATTAACAAAGCAACAATATAATAGGACTCCAAATCCTAAAAGTTGCAAGAAAAAACAAAAAACAGAAATCAGAAAACCCTGCAAAGATACTCATTAAAAAAAATTCATCAGCATTTCATACTGAAACCCCCCAAGAAAAACAAAATATAGAATTATATACATAATTAACTTCAAAACGTTATTGTAATTTGTGTGTTTGAAATTGAGTTAATTAGTTGGTGGTGGTGCATCTGCTACTACTGCACTACCTTTAGCTTGTTCAGCCTCATGAATAAGCTTCAAGATCTCATCTTTCTTTAAAACCATAGCTTGAATCTTGTCTTCAATCTTCTGAAGTTTCATCTTCAATTTCTCTGGATCTTTTTTATCTTCAGGGTTCTTCTCTTTCTTCGTCTTCTTATCTTTCTTCTTGCTCTTCTTCTCTTGATCATCTTCTCCTTCACCATTTTTATCGTCCTCGTTGTTCTTATCCTTCTTATCTTTATCCTTCTTCTTCTCCTTCTTCTCAGCTTTGTTGTGTTCCTCTTCTTTATGATCGCCATGATTCTTCACTTTTTTTTCTTCTGTTTCTCCCATTTTTCTTAATGAAATTCGGGTTTGATTTTGTTACTATTAGATAGTTCTTAAGAATCTAAAAAATGTTTTTAACATATTTATTGTGGAACTAAGAACCACCCTTTATTACAAAAGGATGTTCAGCTAAATTAGACGTATGATAATAACATCCGTAGAAATCACTTCTATAACGAGATTTAAGGATTTTCATATGTTTCCAAGTTTTTCTAACATTAGGTTTTTGGTTTTGTGGAGTGATGAATCTTTTAAGCTCATCCATAGAATCGCAACTTCATTAGTTTTCACAATGGTACACGACCTTTTAGACCATAGAAAAAACGATTGTTAGCTACACAAGAGAGACAAGACTACATAACCACACTTTTGGACAATACTAACGTAGACAAAACTATATTTATGAACTATATAATTCACCTGACCACATATATGAACTAAATATTGTTATGTTGCTATCATCACAACTAAATTTTTGATGACAAACATATTGTACCATGCGTCGGATTATTAACTCGGTAATAAAACAATTCAATTAGTAAACCAGATCTTTTTTTATCAAATATTAAACCAGATCTGATAAGAAAAATCTAACCCAAATCAAATTATCTTAAACTAAAACAACTAAAACCAAATATTTGTTTAAGATCATTTAATTTGGGTTGAAATTTTATTATCAGATTTAGTTTAATAATTGCGTCATTCTATTAATAGATAATAATATGACTTATGATACACTATTTTGGTCATTGAAAATTCAGTCGTGATGTTAGCAACATAACACCATTTAGTTCATATATATTGTCATGTAAATCATATAATTCGTGTAGTTTTATATACATTAATATTGTTCAGATATGTAATTATGCAGTATGTCTTTTTCGTGTAGCTATCAATCATTTTTTATTATATTATAAATTTTGTGCTGTTTTGGGTGCTTTTTCTTTTAGCTAAGTGCCTAAAATTTAGCTTAAATTCTATAATTCAGTTCGATTTAATAGATTTTAAAAATTCAGTTTGGTAGTCGATTAGTTCAGTTTTTTTCATAACCATTCAGTATTACTCAGTGGTTTTGGTTATACAGATAAGATCACTTTTGCTATGATGTTATTTATCAAACTCAAAAGGCATTAATGTTAACTTTCTGAATATACTGTAATATCAATATTATAAATACACAAATAATAAAGGAAGAACTTCATAATCCTCCAATTTTATTAATAGAAAATATTAAAATTCATATGAACGTATAACAGATGATTTTTTTTAACATCTCAAAGTTTCTAGTTTTATTCCTCGTGAATGAAAAGAGGGAACTTTCTAGTTTTACCACCCAACTGATAGATATCTCGTGGATCAAGCAAAATAAATTTCATACACTTACTTACTCGTCCTTTGAATTGTAAGATGTACCAATTCTTACATGTCTCTTGTCAAAAACAGCTCTGAAAGACTCACGCTCTGCTTTAAGCTGATCTTGAAAAATTCCTCTTACCTTTGCTTTTCCAATTGCATCAGCGAGTGCAAGACTCTCTGCTTCCGACAGAGGATTAGATTTCTGCATTAATCCCATGACAAAATACTCAAAAAATGGGATACACAGAGTGAGTATGATTAGACCAAGAACACAGCCACATTTATCGTGTGCTTACCATGTTATATCCTGACCCGGGACCTATAACTAAAGAAGGCATGTTCATATTCCTTGCAGCACCAATCGAAAACCCTGCGTCTCCACCCTATTCGCATAAATAAATGCGTGTATGAGCTAAAGATTTGCCACAAGATAAACATGTTTATAAAGCTAGCAGAACGTCTAGATCATAAAGCGTCTATGTTTATACCTTATCTCCCCACCAAACAGTTTTACCTTTCCTCAACCGTTCTTGATTTGACCTGGAAAGGGATTTTGAGTTTCGTCTTGTATTTTGAGATTTCTCTGTTTCATCGTCTTCATCCACATTTGACCATTTACTTCTACTTAGTTCTTTCACTTCTGTATGGGAGCTAGGTTCTTCTTCCCATTTCCTCTCGTTTATGTAAGAGTCTGAGAAGATATCAACAGAAAGATTTAGCTAAGTGTTTTTCGGTATGTTTTGGTGAAAATAAGAAGGCAGAAGCAGCATTCAAATTTTACCTTCTGTGGCACCCTTTTCTTCTGACTGGGTGCTGTTATCGGATTTTTTTTCTGGCTGTCCAAAATCATCTTCCATGTCCATGTCCACCTAGAGCAATTTTATGAGAAGTTACGAGGTGGGATCATATAACGACGGTCAAGATTGAAACAACGGTCAAAACAAGGGAGTCAACATAAGGACAGAGAGGTATATAAAGAACTTATTCTATTACCTCCTCGATTCCACTCTCCTTAAGGTCATCCCATCGCGTAATAGACTATCATAGAAAAAGAATTATCATGAGATATTGGATTAAAAAAGGAACAAAATAAGATTAGCATTGTTTTAGAGTCCCAAAATATGCTGTATGAAGCTTATCTTATGATCAGTTTTCCTTCAGGTGGAGGCAAAATCATGCATGAATGCATTATTTTGGCATCTTCTTCACATTTATCAAAAAAGCAAGGACAGTGTTGGAAAGAAAAGAACGGCATAAGAACCTTGATATCCAGTTGCATGTACAATGATGGAGCTTCTTCCCATTGTTCTGCCATCTGCTGTACTTGATCCAGTGTGATGCCATGTACGTTTCTTGCTGCACAGCCCTGTAATTATCTTTTACCCGTTTAGTACAGAAAGAAATGAGAGAAATTCTGTTTAAATTTGATATGTAGTATATAGAGAACTCACAGTTGGGTCCTTGTATGTTGCTTCCAATATGTAAGCTTCATATCCAGATCTCTGCACAAGAAACAGAATGTCAAGGAAACTTCCAAGTACGATTACAATAAAAGATTTCATTTTCTATTCTGGACGATGAAAATGCTTTAGTTGAACTCTTTTCAAATAATACATGAAGTAATTCAAGGTTCAACATTTACAACAAGGCATCCAATCATAGACATAAAACAGAAGGACATCATAGGCATTTCTGATAAATAAAATGAGGCACTGGTCACTGTTCAAAAGCGAAGCTAAGGAAGATAGAATCAACTGTATTTCAGCCACAAAAAGAAAGAGGAATTCTCCCATTCAAAGTCTTTCGTTTAAGTCGTATTAGTATCAGCTGGTAAAGAAACCATCTTTAAGGTAATGTTCTTCAACTTTATATTTTCGCGTAATCATAGACTAGCAAAAAACTAAGAAACACAAAGGCAAATGACAGAAAGGGGAAGAGGAGTATTGCCAAAAGCACATAATCCAGAGTATATTGTTCACTGAATGCATGGCCATAAATATAAAAAAGAAAAGCAACCTCACCTAAAGTTGATCGCGTAGCAAATAAAATGAAGCAAGCAAAAAATGAACAGCTAACTTGCAGGCGAAATACCACTTAAATAGTACATACAGTCACTAATAGGACGAATGACTTATGACTCTCATCTTATAAAAGATGGAATTAGCAATGATGAAGGAGAAAGGACATGTTTGAAAGATGCCCCTGTCAAGCCAGAAGGTTTAAAGGACTGTTATTTCCTTGATTTCAGCTAAAAAGGATGTAAGACTGCAACTGATATACAGGAGTAATTTTGGAGAATGAAAAACTGTTTTCAACAAGCATAATGAAGAAACTCTGAAGCTGAGGAAAGAGAGTCGAAATCCTAAATCTAGGGTAACGCAAGGTCACCTTTACTTTGACAGAGCATTATACTAATTCTAGGAAGGTTAAAATAACCAAAACATTGACAAAACGTGAAATTATGTAAGAAAAACATTATGTAAAGAAGAATTTTAGACATTAAATTATCTAGACACTTGAGAAATCAAGGATAACTAAGCACTAAGAAGCTAGCTGACGACAAATCATTATGAGTCTTCCATAAAAATCCGAAAAAGCATCCAATCTCCACAAGGTAATACAGAAAGAAGTGAGGATATACCTTTGCTGTTGCCCAAAACTGAGCAAAATCAGGTACCCGCAGATTGCGGTCATCCACTAAGATGAGCAACATATACCAGCAAGAAACGGTCAATTCCAGAAAACACACTGCATCCGTGGTTAGCAAAAATGAAAGTAGTGCTTGGGCACTGCACCACTCAGTTCCCAGCTAAACTAATGAATATCCCTAAATAAAGATCTTACATGTTGAAATATATACTAGTCCCTATACCTTGAGAAAACAAGAGAGCTGAGCAACTAAAGAAACCATATTAAATGGATAGTTTTCTCAAAAAGAATAGTAACCATCATGTCAAAATCATCAAACCAAAAGAGACAAATGTCATCAGATCACAGATCCAGTTACCTTTTGGCTTTTGCAATCAAAATTGATATAGTCATACATTCTAGTACGCTGTGGGAAAAATCATTACCAATTACAAAGCTGAAAGCCCCATCTTCAAGAGTCCTCTTAAAAGCTTTCAGCATGCTTGAACGATACGCCTGAGAATTCAAGTGTGCCAAGAAACTTAACAAAATAATTCTTTTTGTCATGGTTTATAGTCATGTTTCCTTTATCTCAAGATACCTCTTCCATCTCAGGTTCGTAGCAGTATTCCATGACCTTCTTTACAATATGTCTCTTGCTTCTACCAGAGCTTGAAGAAGTCGAATCACTCTCCTCAACCTTTTACATTGACAAAGCAACACAATCTTAGAATCCTTTGATGGTCCCCGGTAAAAAAATACCTTCTTTTAAGAACTTCTTAAGAACCTTCTCAACTTCAGTCATGAAGTAATCATCCATAGAATGGATTCGTGGAGCACTACCACCATTTTCTACCTCGATGTCACGCAACAACTTGGCTAAATAACTCTTCCCACTACCTAAATACATACAAATGGAGTTATTAATCAGTAACACCTATACTATAATACAAACACCTTTCCAAAATATTCAAATGCAGAAACAAGCTAGATTATATTACTATCAGCTTGCACAGCCAGAGAAGAATGATATAGTATTTTAAAAGTGATTCTTGCACAAGGGTCAATAACAAAGAAGAAAGATTCTACGCTAAACACTAATCATTCGCACGCTCACGCAAAAAGTACAGAGGAGGCTCGGAAAACAACCTGGTAGTCCTCGGAGGATAATTACAAAATGATCAGGACGAGTAGAACGATGAGGAGGCTTCAGCAAATGGGACACATCAATCACTTTAGACCGAGTTGGTGCTAATTGTGCAGCAGATGGCTACAAAACAATAAGAAATCATCAGTACAGGAAAACAAGATATTTTGAGGTAACGACGAAACCAAGAAAGCAACATTACCGAAGCATTTGGCATTTGAGGATATGATGCTGATAAAGGGGTCATTACAGACGAATTAGTTGTCGCAGGAAACAAAGAAGAAGGATGAGACTGCGGAAGAGATGGAGGCAAAGGAGGTGGTGGCGAAACCGGAAGAGGAGGCTGACCATTAGGACCGCCGAAATAGCCTCCGTACGACCCCGCCGGAAGCGGCGGATGATGAGGCATAGGAGGAGGAGGAGCTACACCATTAAATTGACCTCCGTTCCTAAACTCGCTTCTCCCATACTGATGATTAATCTCAATACTGGAAGCATTTATATTTCCCGGAGACGGCGCAGTTAATCCGTAACCATGATCCCTTACCATCTTCAACCTCCGCTCGTTATCCCAGGAGATCCCTGGACTCTGATAACCATCGTTCCCAGAAACAGCGTAACCAGGAGAACCACCGCCGATCGCATCAACTCGAGCTCTCTTATAGCTCCGATCAGCTTCCCTATCACTATCAACGCCACTACGATAGTCAGAAACCGGTCGCCATTGATTTCCATGGTGAGCTTCCCACGGCCTTGGAACACCGAGCGGATAGTGATTTTGGGGTCGAACCGGTGGTCCGGTGAATGAGTCGAATCCAGGACGAGGTAAATTGAAGTGAGGAGGGAAGGAAGATGGAGGATACGGTGGGCAGAAAGGGAAGTGCGGCGCTGTACAAACCGGGCATAAATTTGGCTGTGCTGGTCCTGGACGCCATTGATGGTGATGATAGTAGTTATTATCCATTGTGGATCAAGAATATTTTGTTAAAGAGGAGCTTGGAGATTTGTATTGAGTAATCAGAGGAACCCTAAAATCTAAATTAGGGTTTATGCGGTGAAATTGATAGAAAGTTGAGGAACGGAAGGAGAAGATGAAAACTTCGGACTGTAACTTGACTTTTGATCTGAATAAAGTGACGAATTATTAAACAGAGGCCCCCCATATGTATCCGCGAGGCCCGTTAATACTATGGCCCATAATGTGAATCCTTACCAGAAGGCCCAACTAAAAAGTTTGCGTTAAATTTTGGTATAATTTTGTAACTACTTTATTTGATTGGTCAGAAAATTATACTTTATTTCTCTTTAATGTCCACATTTATCATAATTATTGTGACAACAAACAAAGTGGTCACCAAAACAAAACACTGAATTAATGTTTTGCATTCACATCTTATAATTCAATGGAACTATCATTGTCGACAAATATATCTATAATCCGTTGACAAAATAAATGAAGACTTACATAAATATTTTTAAAAATCACCTAATTTCGTATGTTTATTTTCTTTTTCTTTACAAAATATCCATAAAAAAATCTGCGGATGAAACGGAATACACACGTGTATTGTTGTCTTCAAACCTAGAAAATCAATGTAATATCACGTGTCTAATAAAAAAAAATATCAATATTTTGTGAAATTGAGAAAGTTACTATTTTTTCTTTTAGAAATTGCTACATTTTCCTATATATTATGAGATATCATAACTTTGTATTACCAAGAAATTTACGCGAAGCTATGTTTTGGAATACAGGACGGTAAATATATTCCCTTGACTTGTCGCCATTCACTCTATGTTCATATTCATCACTACATTGAATCAATACTATATAGTATACACAACCTATGTTTACATACGTCATTTCAGTGACATCATAAACATTTGAATGTTCAATGTATATAGAAAGGATAATAACTGAATAGATAAGTTTTATCACCTCATGATTTGATGGTGATTAAACGTGACATCGAAGAAGATAAGTAGTAGTGGTAACATTTTTTCGTCGTGTTATATTCTAGACCGCGATACCACTAAAAACAAAAGTCGAAGACTTATCTTTTGTTTAAGCATTAGTGGTTTATGGTTGGTTCATTACGCTCCTTGTTTTTTTTTTTTTTCGACTGATTATGTAATATTAATCAAAAGCGAGAGTTTACAATATCTGAATTGACAATAGTAATCAACCAAGAAGGTAAATAAGAATTTTGAAAGACACTTGAATAGTTTTGCCTTGATGAAGAAGCAATGGCATGTGCAGCCATGTTAGCAGACCGTGGAACAAAGCTGAAATTCGAATCCACAGAAGAACAAATAAAGTGCTTCATCTCCATGACCCAATTGTGAATATGCCAATTACATGTCTCCGTAGATAGCGATTGAATGAGGATATGACTGTCACTTTCAAAGGTGACATGATTAAAACCCTTATCTAAGATATCTCGCAGTGCATAGAACATCGCCGCGGCCTCAGCTTGCAAAGAAGAACCTGTGTATCCCAAAATACGAGACCCCCAGCTCTGTATAACTCCGTGATTGTCACGAATTAGCCAACCTGCAAAACTCTGGCCATTATTCACATCTCTGCTAGCATCCACATTGCACTTCAGACGCGTAGGTAAGGGACGAGTCCATCTATGAGCCGGTTTGTTTCTGGTTGAGAATGATGAGTCTGTAGATCTTGACAACAGTAACCATTCTTTAACTTCATCCAAACAGTACCCGACTTCAATCACTGGATTGATTGGTTTATGAGCAAAGAGATAAGCATTTCTAGATGTCCAAATGTGCCATAACACCCAGAAGGGCATAAACTTTTCCAAATCTGAGAGATCATCCCTCTCGAAACGATCAAACAACATCCGAATGTTGTCAATGATGGTGTAGTTAATTTAATAACTTAAGATTTTTGGCTCCTAATTAAATAACAATTAATCTTCATAATGTAATCATTTAAATTTGTTTTTTTCTCTGTGGCTGAAAAAAAAAATACAAAGATTTTTCCCGTATATATATTTCGACGGGACCCAACTTTGAAAGCGTACAATCTGTTTCTCTAACGTTTCAGAGAAAACTCAGCAAATAACAATGCAGACGAGTCGGTTACTCTCTGGTTCCTCCACCGCTCCGAGTTTCGACAGTTTTTCCTCCGCCGTAGATCTCGCTGCAATCGCCGCACGAGTCGTCGAGGAATTCAGAGATCAGGATCAACGATCCGACTCCAACGACGATGATTTTGAATTCGCCTTCGACTGCCCTAGTCGCAGATGTTCTCACCCCATAGCTACCGCCGACGAGATTTTCTGTAATGGTCAGATCCGTACGTTGAATCCGTACGGTGGTGGAATCGGATATGCTTCTGTTGACGGCGAAAACGGAGGAGAATCTCAACCAACGCCGAAGAGTGATCTTCCACGACGTCATCGACCGGCGCTTAGAAAATTGATGAGCGAGGATCGAGATCCAACGTCAGAGACTGAGGAGGATTTAATCGGCGTTCCGCCGGAGACTTATTGTGTATGGAAACCAAAACAATCATCGAATGTCAGTAGAGATTCAAGATACGACGATCTCCATGGAGATTCCAGAGACGACGATCTTCGAGGACTCTCGTCTTCTCCATCACAAACCAAAATCAAAAGCAAGTCCGCGGGATTCTCGAAACGATGGAAGCTCCGGAATCTTCTTTACGCGAGAAGCAGCAGCGAAGGGAACGAGAAGCTCGTATTCCCGGCGCCAAAGGTCGATGAAACTAACTCCGATCACAGAGAAGGAGAGCCGCCGTCCAAGGTGGTCGGAGAAGAAGAAAAGGAAAGCGAAGAGGCAAAACGACAGGAGTTTGTGCCGTATAGAAAGGATATGATTGGAATATTGAAAAATGTTAATGGGCTTAGTCGTCATCTACGTCCTTTTTAGAAGGTGACGTGGCTCTCGTGTAGACCCGGACTTTGAGTGGGCTTCGGTTTCCATCTCTTTCCTTTTTTACTTTTTTGATTTTATTTTCTCTCTCAACCTTTTTCTTTTGGTTTCCGGGAAAATCTTGAGTGTTGGCTAGAAAGTGCATATTTTTGAATAATTATTTTAGTTAAATTCTGAATGTGTCGGTTTGGATAGGTATAAGTTTTGGTGGGTTGATTATTGGAATGGTGACTTAGTGGTTATTTTATTTTTATGTGAACACTTAAAACATTTTGTATTCTTCATCGTCATAATATTTAAATGTTTCACCTAATTATAGGATGGTTGGCAAATTCAAATGTCTACACGATATGTCATAAATTCAGACTACTTGGCGACCTTGAATTTTTTTTTCTGTGTGTAAAATTAGATTGGATCGATTGGTGAACAAAAATAGAACGGTAATAAAGAAAGTGGTATTTCTCTAACGGTTTTATTGTAACTTTACCAATCAAACTCATTATTATTAAAACTAAAGTTTACACAAAATTTGGATCCGAGTTGAATCAGCTCTTACATAAAATTAGTATATTGGCTTAGACATCTTCACATACATATATATATACGTATTTGCTTTCGATCCATTTAAATATTTAGAAAATAATCTATTCGTCGTCTACTGCATCTTTCTTAAAAATTAATCTTGACATCTTCCTAAGCCTAAAATTTACCATAGTTAAAAAAGTATTACATAAAGCCAACAATTGTACAGAATTCTCAAAGTAAAAAAACAACATTAATTGGATAATTCTCTGAAGCAAAAGTCTGCTTACTAAATAAAATATTTGAAAACGAACAAACTAACAAATATACAAAGCAAACCAAAAACCTTTGATATATGTGTGTACTATATTCAAAACTTGGATAAGTGTTGTTTCTTTATTTTATACACGAAAGTGTGTGGTCCTTTAACGTTTTTGGAATCGCATATACTTTTTATTTTATACAATGTTGATACGTGTTTACTAATTTGAATATAAAACATTTAGGTGGATATTGTAGGAATGTTTGGTATGCCTTGAGATCTTGTTCAAGTTTCTATAAAGAGATATATGTGTTCACATTATTGATCGAGGTCCTATTCCCATCCAAATGTGTTATCAAGATTCAGCATAAAGTATTATGATATGGTTTATTTCTAAATTTTACTAAACCGGCAAAAATTAACGTCTTACCAACCAAAATAATTCAAATAATAAGTAATTTAGGAGGGGTTATTGAAAATAGAATTTGTGTAGAGTTTGATGATTTTAAAAGTTAGAAAGATTTTAAATGTTCATAGATTTAACAAATATTTTAGAAATTCTTATCAAATATTTTATATGGATTATCATTGATTCTTGTTGATTATCATGGATTTGCATATATTTTTGTTTTCCAAAAAAAGGTAACGTAACAATATTTTCTAGAAATTTTCCAAAAATAATGATACAATGTTTTCTAGAATTTTTCCAAAAACTTTTGTATATGCAAAAGCTCATATAACATAAACATTGTGATACATTACTCACACAAACAAATTTGTCATCGTCCAAAACAGAGGTAATTTTTGTCTCTATTATTTATACTGTTTTATATATTCTTCAGCCGCATGTTTGAATTATATTTATTATTCTTGTAGCATAGTTTTATGTTTCAGTTTTGTTTTTATTTGTATAGTTTGTTATCATACGTTGTCCAAACCTGTTTTTGTGAATTCTGTGTTTTATTTTATACTTATAGAATCGTTTTACTATTGTACGTTTTATGTTTATATGATTATGATAATAATTAGGTGTTATTATATACTAATTATTGTTAGTTTTTGAATAAGATTATAATGGGTGATAAAGAAAAAAATCAATACAGTCAATGGAATGGAGAAGAAACAAAAGTATTGATTGAGTTACTTGTGGAGGGAATTAAACGTGGATGGCGTGATTCTAGTGGTGTGTTGAACAAGGCAACAGTAGAAAATAAAATACTACCAGTTCTCAATGAAAGACTTCGATGTGAGAAGATTCATAAGCATTATCTAAGTAGACTTAAGTATTTGAAAAATCAATATCAAAGTTATTTGGATCTCCAACGTAATAGCTCTGGATTTGGATGGGATGCCGATGCAAAAAAGTTTGTGGCTTCTGAAGAAGTATGGCAAGGATATTTAAAGGTATTTTTTTAATTTTTAAATCATTATATTAAAACCATTACTTTATTTAACTTATATAAAACTTTATCATTGTATCTTATATTTGTTTGTGAATAATGACAGGCACATCCAAACCACAAATATATGCGCTATGATTCTCATGAGCATTTTGATGATCTCGTTTTCTAATTTTCAAATCTGCGCCTCCTTTCCCTTTAAAGACGCAAGCAGAATTGGTTTTAGCTTGTGCGGGATTGCATAACTTTCTACGTAAAGAATGTCGATCAGATACTTTTCCTGAAGAAGTGATCAACGAAGACAATAGAGAAGTAAATATTGAAGAAAATGGAGATGTAGGCACTCTTGAATCTCAACAAAGAGAGTATGCTAATAACTGGAGAAACATGATAGCTTCTACTATGTGGACTGATGCAGTGGGAATTGGAAGTCAACGATGAATTTTGATCTCTATATCATTGGAATATTTTATCTCTTTGCTCTTTGCTTTTTTTTTAATAATAATGGAAGAGCAGAGAAAGACTCATGGTTTTACGGACATATTAATAATAATGGCTTTGGTATGTGCTGTAATACCTTTATACGGGAAGAATGTGTAAAGAATGTGTGTTGAATGTGTAAGAACGTGTGTCGAATGTGTCTAGCTGATTGGCTTTTTTTTTTTTTGTTGTTATACGGGAAGGAGCTCTTAATTTTTGCCTTGTGTTTAGATGGATTTTAAAAATTTGATGGGTATATATGATATTGTTAAAGTTTAGTTTTATAAGTAAAAATATAGAGAATCTCAATTCCAATAACAGTAGATTTTAATTAAGTTATCAAATCATTAATAGCTAAACTTTTCCAATAACAAAGGATTTGGAATAGAATCTGAAAATCCTTAAACCAATAACAATAGATTTTATTAAGATTTTAAAAATCCATCAACCAATAATGATAGAATCTCATAATTTTAAAAATCCTTCTAAATTCTTCTACCAATAACCCCTCCTTAGATTCTCACTATATCAACTATCATTGTCGTAATATATAATCAATATAAAATCTTAAGTATAACCTACAACTCGTACATGTGTCATTTAGGAATAGGAGATTGATAACACGAATGATATAAAGATTGGATTATGAAAGAGAATGACTTGCAAGTTACGATTAATGATTAACTTACAAACATTTTGTTCATAAACCGGCCAATTGTTATCCTAGTATTTGTATGTAAAGAACATCATCATTACAATATAATGAGCCGACAAAATAAGCATTTTGTTACGCATTTACCAAACCATTATTAACCTAATGTGAATATGTTTCGTATATTTTTTTTTTTTTTTGAATATATGTTAAATTTATTCAAAAAACCAAAATCCTTTTGTACAATGAATGCTTCGACAGTTGAGAATGAAAGAAAAGATCTAGTCTATTCACTCATTATATGATTTGCAGCTGAAACCAATCCTGTAGAATTGCAGGATGTCGTGTGGTCTTCATTGTTGTGAGAGAGGAAAGTCTATTACGGACCAGTTTTTCTATGTTCTTGATGAGAGCTGCAGCAGGGATGGGGTTTTCACCGTGTCTTCTTGCGTTTCGCTCTCTCCAGATTGTGTAAACTGAGGCTTGAAATAGGTAACGTCGGAGGAACAAATGGTTTCTATCTTGAGCAGAATCTGCTAAGACCAAGAGTGTGTCAGACCAGCAGAGAGAGTGTCTTGCTCCAAAGAGATTTGTCGCCAGTGTAGTCCAAACTTCTCCTGTAAAATTGCATTGGAAATATAGGTGGTCCCTTGTTTCCACGTGCGCTTGACAGAAAATACAGGTCGGATCGATGCTTGTGTTCCACTGAATCATCCGCTCCCCTGTTGAGAGTCTGTTCAGTGTTGCAAGCCATGTAACAATGCTGAATTTGGGGGTGGCATAAGTGAACCAGATGCTCTTTGACCATACAACTTTTTGCTTCACTTGGCGGATCAGTTTCCATGTTTCCTTCGTACTGAACCATGGACTGTAAAGGTTCCCTTCCCTGCGCCATAACCTTGTGTCATGAGCCTCGGTTAGACCTCTGTCTCTGATTGCCTGCAGTTCATCTTCTATTTGGTTAAGTACTTCTTGGCGATGTCTCCTTCTTCGATGCCTTTGCACTGCAGTTTCAACAGTTGCATTCAAGGTGATTCCCATATCAATACATCCTCTTACACCAACAAGATCAATTAACTTTCCCATTGGAGACCAAATATCAAACCAAAGATCAATACATCCTGTTTCGTATATTACTTGCAAGTTAAAATTATTTCTAATGATTTTAGCGGTGGGAGTAGGTTTAAAAGAGTGCATTGCTGTCTTTATCCCTACTCTAAGACGAAACGATCGTGATTAATTTTTTTAATCCAAGTTAATCCTCTGTTATCATTTAAAGAAAAACTTAGAAGCTCTCATACCGTATGAGTCATACCTTGAGTTAGTCTCTACACTGAATTTTAACTATTCTAGCTCTAAATAATGAACATGAAATAAATTAGTGGAATAGAGATGAAAGAAAAGAAATGAACAATATATGTAGGCTTGAGACTTCGGTTCTTCGGTTCGGTTTCGATTTTTTGGTTTTCTGGTTTTTTTGGTTCGGTTCGGTTTTAAATTTTTACCGAAATAAACCGAACTTGTTGATAATTTTGGTTATTTCGGTTAATTTTTGGTATATTCGATTATTTTGGTTCGGTTCGGATCGGTTTGGTACAAATTTTTTAATTATTTTGGTTAAAATCGGTTTATTTTGGTTTATATAAAAAAATTAAAAATAAAATAAAGTAAAAACTTCGGTTAACCGTTTGGTTCGAACCGAACCGGACCGAAAATATTTTGCAAAGTCATCGAACTAACTGAACTAAACCAAAAAAATTCGGTTCGGTTCAGTTAAAAGTCCCATAGCTAAATATATGGATGATAGAAATTTATACTAGTGTTTTCTTTGGTTCGGTTATCCGGTCAAAATCGGTTTGGTTAGTCGTTTTTTTGGTTCATTCAGTTATCCTCTTGGTTTGAGGCCCATTTGGTGCACGGCCCAAATGATAATAAAGCAAGGAAAATAAAAACCACACGACAAGCCTTTATCCTCTGTCTTGGTGTGACCACCACACTCACCGAACACTGTTAATCTCTCTGCCTGTCTCGATATGAGCAAAATTTGATTACTCATCCTCGTCTTTTTTTTTTTGTGTGTTCTCTCATATCGCTCGCGGTGACGAGCTGCTATGGCAACTCAACCTCCTTCCGATTTTCCTCCTGCTCCGGCCGATGATAAACCTCCGATTTCAGGTTCAATTACAGCCTCTTAATTTACAATACATTTTCGGTAGATTCTGGGCATTTTATTGGTTTTGGCGAATTATAGATTCTCAATATTTGAATTTTCTATGTTTTCTTATGATGAGATGCTGTAACCTGTAAGCTTGATGGACTAGTTACTGATTTCTATTTAAACTATTGGTTATGAATGTTTAAAATTAATTTGATTCTGGAGAATCTTTGTTGATTCTGGTGAACGAATTGCTAGCTTAAAACCTTGTGATATATTTTATTTGGTAGCTCACTAGGGTTTTATTAACGTTCTAGTTTGATAAATGTGTTGTTACAGAGGCTACAAAGCCTCCTCCTACAAATGAGGTTCAGCAAGCTAGTGTCACTCAAGAAACTACTAAGCAGGATTCTCTACCCTCTGTGTTTAAGAATTCTGAACCAATACGAGAAGATCAGATTCAGAACGCTATCAAATTCCTTTCTCATCCGAGAGTTAGAGGATCTCCTGTTATACATAGAAGATCGTTTCTTGAGAGGAAAGGTCTCACTAAGGAAGAGATTGACGAAGCATTCCGCCGTGTTCCTGTAAGCTTCTTTATTTCTTGTCTCATTTACCTGCTCTATCTTCAATGACTTACTTCTGTAATAATCTTTCATCATAGGATCCACCACCAAGTTCGCAGACAACTGTTGTCAGTCAAGGTAAATAAGGGAGACATATATATGGTTGTTCCTTTGATTGACTGGAGTTTTCAGTGGAAGTGTATTTATGAATTTTTTTTATGTTACAAACAGATGGACAGCAAGCAGTGTCTAATGTTCAGCCACAAGGGCAGATACAAGCCATGCAGCCTGCTCCTCCTGCTCCTGTTGTTATGATTCAGCCTCCAAGTTTGTTATCTCGCTTTCGCTGGTACCATGCTGTTCTTGCTGTAGGAGTATTAGCAGCTTCTGGTGCAGGAACTGCTGTTTTTGTAAAGGTAGGGTTGACCTGAAACGCCTTTATTATCTCCATTTTTATGCTGAGTGTTAAGATCTTCGTCTTATGATTAATTAGTACATCGAATAATGGCACAGCTGAAATGCAAGGTAATACTTCTGAATTCATTGTTTCATTCTCCATTTCAATCAGTATTGCTAGGGTGTCGGAAAGTTGCGTCTTCCTTTCTGGAAATTCATTGATTACTAGATGTGTTTCGATGCTTCATGTGGAATGCAAGCTTGTAGTATCAATTTCCTTGTACAAAATCAAGATCACACTGAAGAAAGATTTTTTTTTCTTGTTTCAGAAATCTCTCATCCCCAGATTAAAATCGTGGGTCCGCAGGATTATGTTGGAAGAAGAAACTGATCCTCTGAAGAAAGCTGATGCAAAACCTAGCTTAGCTGAAGAAGCAGTAGCTGCAGCCAAAGCTGCTTCAGCGGCTGCTTCTGATGTAGCTAGGGTTAGTCAAGAAATGATGAAAACCAAGAGTGAAGGTGAATGTTAGTTCCTTTATGTGACCATTTCTTCTCTTGTTTCTTTCTTTTCCACTGAAACCAAAATTTTGCATTGTTACTTGTCAGAGAGGAAATATTTTGAAGACTTAACGCACCTGTTAGGCGTCCAAGTTCAAGAAATGAAGTCATTGAGCAATAATATCCGTAATCTCGAAGGTAAGTATTCAATGGTATTCATACTTACAACTTTACTCTTATCAGGAGCCAATATAGGGTCTAGGTGCATAATGTTTGGTTGCTCGTAAGAGCCACTGTCAAAGCTTCTTGATCTAAAGAGTGATGTTCTATTTCTACTTATTACTTTCAGGAAATTCCAACAACCTCCCCAGGGTTTATTCAGCTGACCAAGAAGTTTATGGTGGCGTGGGCAAAACTCCAGCAGAAAGGGTGAGTTTAAGGTCGAAGTGTTTTGGAATAATCTTTACTGCTTAGAGTAAATGATCCACAAACAGAAAGAAAATCCAAAAAAATTTCTTTATCGAACTCGAATGTATAAATAAAACAGAATCTGAAACCAAAACAACCCTCTGTAATAGCCAATAAGCCTCTAAGGTCTCTTCTATGCTGGGGTGTTAGGTTTTTTTTCCATTGTAGAAGAAAACCTAACACCAAATCCTATGAAGAATTAAACTCTACTAAATCAAGGAATTAGATATTTTGAATATATTCAAAGACTCTAGTCACATTTAAACTTGGTAATTAACTGATGGAATAATTTATCATTGTTCTTGTCTTTGTTATTCCTTGAGCATTTTGTGTTTACGTTGGACTAATTGAGAGTAAAAGATCACAAAACACAAAGAAAACCTTAAAACAACTTATTTATTGAACATGAATTAAAGAAAGAGGCCGTAAGGATAATGTTCGGGCCAACACCTTTGCTAAAAGGGTGATAGCGGGAGGTTGTTTATTTACCTTTATAAGTCAAGATCAGTCGGTTTTCGGAATTCCACAAGAAATCCGAAATATCCGACCAAATTTGATTTAATATAGAGGCTGTAGTTGACAAAAAAGAATTAAAGAAAGAGGATCTGAAACCAAAATAACATCTTCCCTTTGTAAACAACTAAGCACACTTGAACTTGATAGTATAGTCCTTTTTGGTAACATTAGGAACGTTGATATGTGATGCAGAGACCCTATGCAAATGGCAGCAACGTTGATTATGACACTCGCTCAGGTTACCCCCTCTCTCTCTCTCTGGCTCAGTGTGCATTATCTTTCATTGTATTCTATGAATTTGTTCTCTCTAACTAATTTATAATACAGCACGGTCAGCTTCTCCTCCTGCTCCACCAGCTGACTCTTCCATGCCCCCTCATCCAAAGTCATACATGGATGTAATGTTCTGAAATATCTAAAGTTTGCTGCAGAATCATGGTTTATAATGAATCTTTAACCTTTGAATTCCAGTTAACCTTTGTAACATTTAGTTGAAAACTGGTGATGTTGCAGATAATGTCCATGATCCAGAGAGGAGAGAAGCCTTCAAACATTCGAGTAAGTTTATATTTTTGCACCATTTTTAGACTAACCTTGTTCATTGTGACAAACTTATCACACTTTCACTGTAATACAGGAGATTAATGACATGCCACCCAATCCAAACCAACAGCTACCAAATCCTCGTATAGCTCCTAAAACCAAGGTACAAACTGAAATGTTTCTGAATGTTGATCTAAAACAACAATCTTAATGATGAATCTTGGTCAATTATCATCAGCCATGGGATTATGGTCAAGGGCCACAAGACGAGACTTCCAACGGTTCATGGTGGCAACAGAAAAACCCTCGATCGACAGATTTTGGTTATGAGACAACAGTGGACCGTTCCATCGGTATCCAAAATGAAACAAATACAATGGAACCAGTAGCTGTTCAGAAACAGCGATCATGGGTTCCTCCACAACCACCTCCAGTTGTTATGCCAGAAGCAGCCGAGGCCATTCGCCGTCCTAAGCCACAAGCTAAGATAGACCAAGAAGCAGTTGGTAGTGATGACCAGTCAGGTGTGAGTGATGAGTTACAGAAGATAACTAAGTTCTCTGAATCTGGTGGTGATGGATCAGGAAAGTTGCAGATCACAGAGATCCAAGAAGAAGAAACAGAACAGCAACAGATCAGCCAAGAAGGGAACTAAAAAGATATGTAGGGTTTCTTATACAAACTTGTTTCCTATGGTACTTTATATAAAGTTTGCTTGTACGAGAACATGTATTTAGGTGTTGGGATTTATCCACCTACCTTAATTTAATAATAGGTATTGGTAACACTTTGATAATCGCATTAGTAACAATTAAGTAATTGCAAAATGATGAAAAATAAATCAAGTTGAATTAAAATTGCGGAATAATAGTTTTGTGTGATTGAATATGTTTTATGAAATGTCAGAACATAAAATTTCACAGAATATATATATAAACATTATTTTTCTGTTTGAGTTTTTGTACCTTTTAAAGCGGAAACATAAATTTTGCATTTTTTTCTATTCCACAAAATTTTAGTATTTGTATCTAAATCGCGTTTTCAAATGCAATTCAGTTATTACGCAGCTCACCAATCAATATCTAAAAGAAAACAAGTCAAGCCTTGAGACACAAGTAAGAATCATTACCTTGCTGGTTTCTAAACTATAAGAGAGACTGTACAAAGGTTATAATTTAAGAGGAAGCAAGAGTGAATAGCCTGTAAGAAGATATCAAAGCGCTGATCGCAAACGCTCCAAACGCTATAAAAGAAACTGCCATGGATGCGGTTGCCATTTGAATAAACTCATCTTTTCCCCAATTAGATACCCAATCATCAACTCGAGTAGCAGCGCACGAAGAAGCCGACATCAAAAGATATGCAAGAAACTAAAACAGCACACACACAAAAAAAAAACTCATCAGAATCAAATATGTTTTATTACAAATGCAAAAAAAAAAAAATGGTGAGCTGCGTAAAAAAAAAAAAAAAAAAAATGGTGAGCTGCGTAATAACTGAATTGCATTTGAAAACGCGATTTAGATACAAATACTAAAATTTTGTGGAATAGAAAAAAATGAAAAATTTATGTTTCCGCTTTAAAAGGTACAAAAACTCAAACAGAAAAATAATGTTTATATATATATTCTGTGATTAGACCAAAAAAAAAAAATGTTTAAGACACTCACGTCAAAAAAGAATAGAAAACATGAAAACTAAACAATCGATAAATAACCGCTATAGTTTGGTAGCATTAGAGCCTAAATTATCGACAAATATTTCGGAATCTTAGAAAAGCACAGTCGGATTAGAAAGGAAAAAACAACGGTAGAAACCTGAAGAACCCTAATATTCTTGAACATCAGCTCTGTTCTTAAACATCAACCCTAATGGACGAATTTGTTTTTCCTATACAGCTTCCAAGAAAATTAAAAAAATAATCTAATAAAATCTGTAACAAATTACATAGATTCAATTTGCCAAAGTTATAATCATTTCAAGTTTCAACCCAAAAAAAGTGAAACCCCTTTCTTTCTTTCTACTCAAGAAAGTTAATAACTTCGGAGGTTCCTCTTCTTCATCTTTTTGTATCTTCATTGGCATCTCTTCTGATTCTATCTTAACCTAACGATGAAGCTGGTCATCATTACCATCACCATAGCTGCACTTGTCAAGCTCGACCAAGCTCGATTTCAGCATTCGAAAAGCGCTTTTCTTTATCGCCATCTTCATCGTTCCAATTAGTTGTTTTATAGTAAGTTACGTATAATACAAGTTGTATTATTCCTGATAGGGATCCAAGACCATTTGGGATCTGTATTCATAAAAACAAATCAATATATTAGCGTATTTTAATAAATCAATAAACGATATATCGATTGAGTTGAACATTAAAGGGGTGCAAATAGAAGTTTACCAAAATATAGGGGTCGAATTTAAGAGAAGCATAAATGACCCAAACGACTCCGTTCATGAAGTTGGCTAATGACAGGAAGAACGGCATGTACTTCACGCTCTTTGTCTTTATCACATGTTTCTGTTCCACATTAATTAAACCCATTAAATGTTAGCTCACAAGACAACCAAAAAAAAAACATACAATGATAGAAACCGTGATTAGTCTAGACTTTTTTTGGTAAAATAAATATAAAGATTAGTCGGTTTAATCAACTAATCTCTAGACTGAAGAGTTCATGTGAAACTTCTGGTGGCCAATCCGAATCGAATTCAAGTTGGAGGAAATCTATTAGACATTTTTTTTTACCAACTTGACCGTCTAAACTCATAAATCATTATTAACCCTAACTCTCCATCATGTATGCTATTTTTAGTAATATGTTGGTTCCAAATCTTTTATTCGATCGCATATTGTTCAAGTCATTAACCAGTTAAGCTGACCATACTCTGGATCCTTAATAGTATTATATAGAAATGAGAAAGAAGAATATAGCATACCATGACGGTTAAAGGAGAAGCATACATGATAACATTGAAAACAATGGCCATGATCCCAATAAGCATAGATCTTTGTTTTGTTGTATGCAAAAAATACAATGTGCAGAAGATCACCACCGCCATGAATATCACCTCAATCACCATAGCTATTGTGATCTTTCTCTGTATCAAAATTTCATCAAATACGTATATCAGAAACCATCTTAAATCTTTTTTTTAATAGTCTCGGGGTATCCCGAATCTATAGAGGGGTTCAAACTAATTCTCAAAAGGAGGTGCAGTTCATGGATAGATTTTCTCTCCGGATATTCAAATAAGCCCTAAAAGAAGGCGCATTGGGTTTCCGAAACAATTGTAAGGTAGTTTCACATAGCAGGAGGATCGAACCCGGAACGTGGTAGCGTCCAAGACCCGTCCTCTGCCACTTGACCACAAGAATCCGGACAACCATCTTAAATCTTTCTAGAGATCTTTCATGGTTACAATATCGTGCATGCATGTGTGTTCATAATGGGAGATTAGAAACTTACGCGGACAGATGAGGTAGCAAAGATGAAGAAGATGGTGACATAAGTGAGTTCCATGAGAAGACCAGTTCCATTAATTGTGATGACGAGGAGGCTGTCGGGTTGGACAAAAGGAAGTCCGTAAAAGCTCCACATCATGCAGTTTAAAACAGTAGCTACGTACGGGTCTGGCTTAAATTCCGACACTGATTTCATCTTCCATATCTTCATCATCGTTGGTCTGCATAATTCCAAATATATATACATGCATTAATTTAACATCATTTGACAACAATAAAACATATAATATGCTATATGTATCTTACATTGGAGCGCAAAACAACCCGAAAGAGATCACGTTTCCTGAACATATGATAACAAAAAGTCAAGAATTTTACTAATACGTAAATCAAGAATATATGATAATGCATATTGTTTTCTTGATTGAACTTATTTGTATGCTTAAATATTTTTTTTGGACTTATTACCGATGATTCCGACGATCGTCCGGGCAGTGTGGGCGTCCGTCATTTTGCTATGTATCTCGACGAATTCTTGTCGTTTTCAGATTCTTTTCAAAGATCTAATAGATTTTTAGAAGAAGAACAAAAATATTAGAATTAATTAATTCTATTAATTCTTCTTTCTTCTTTATATATAGTTTTCTTTAGTGTCTTGCTTTTTTTTTCTTGTTTCTGATATGTGATAAGTCTCTTTGTTTGTTTGTTGAAACAACTCTTTTAATTTTTAGTATGGTTTCTGGGTTCTGTTTTTTGTTTTTTTTTTGTTAGTATTTAGATTATTTTTGGTTTCTGTTTTAACAACAAAAAATTGGAGTTTAACACGTGTTTAAGAGATGAACCATGAAGTCATTGACTCCGCATGAGAAACATCCGGCTCTTCATTCGCATTCACACATTCACTCTACATAGTGCACCTAGTGGTCAAGCTTCTTTCTGATCCTAGAAAACGTCTGAAAAAACCTGCTACGGAATCGAGCACAGACAAAAATACGATAAGTAGATACATAATTTTGAGTGTGATCAAAAATCTAAAATCAGATAATGATAAAGCGGCCATTAGGAGTATATAATATTATGTGTTTATGCTGCCATTTTTTTTCTTAACATATTTTTCTTTCATTTCTAACTTTACAACTTTGTTAAATATTGTCAACAAAGCATTTGTTCTACATCGTAATGAAATCAGTTGCAATTTTCAAACGAAATTCTGAACTTTTTTTGCAATATTTTTTTCAGAGGAAGTTAGCCGAGTTCACACCATTTGTTATAGATGAACAAATGGTTGGTTATATTCATAAGGGGTAAAGCTACTTTTCTAGTTTTCTCTGCTTCTGTGATTCTAAATTTGAGGTCGTAACATTGGACTTTTCATTTATGCCTTCATTTTAGCAGAAAAGATTTCACATTTTAATTGCTCTCAAATGGTTTGTCTAACAGATTTACGGAGTACTTGAATGGCATCTTGACGTTTTCACAAAATGGTTCTTCTCCACCAAGTTGGTGACCATGTAACGCGTAATCTGATGTTTGAAAAGCCTGAAGATCGACCATGGCAGTTGCAGATGTTATTAAAATCTTGGGTGACAAAGGAATCATTCCATGAATAAGATATGAGGTATAGGTCCATGTTTTGATTTGATTGTTTCACTCTCCAATGATCCTTGTTTTAGGTTATATGGCTCTTAATTGTCATCATTTTGTTCATATGTTTTTTTTTTCTTCACCAGTTGTATCATGTGAAACCATCATTTAATGCCCCCGCCTTCTTTTCCCTAGAGTGTGCTGCTCCTCCTTATCTCGGATTCAAGGCCGGCCCGTTACTATTGAGCGCCTAAAACCCAAACACTAGACCATAATAGATATTTTGTTATATGATGCCCTTATATATAATATATTTTGGTGCCTAAAGCCTAGACTTTACCAGCTTTAGCCCCAGGCCGGCCCTGTTCGGATTAAAGATGCATTTGAAGATATTGTGGATGCATACTTGGCATATCTACAAGTAAGCTCGCTTAAACTGATTGCTTTCAGCTGCTCTCAAAGACTTCGTGTACACATGAAAGTGATGTTTAATTTGAACAATGCCATCTGCTCTTTACTTGGATAGGTTGCTGTGGTTAATCCTGCAATGGAAAGAGCTTTGTGGCGGTTTCAACTGTATGCTACTGATGTATCTTGATGCCCATGAGCCAAAGATCTAAATATAGATTTTAGGCAGTTTGTTGTAGACATAAACTTTTTGATGGATTCTCTGCGATATCTTTTTTTTTTTGCATATAAACGTGGAAGAGCTTTGGAAAAGTGTCCAATCTGGTGGTTGGAGACCATCTTCTGCGCCACGATCTGACTGACATTGTATGTTCATCTCACCTTTTTAACACTAAATATTTAACTCGATGCTAATCTCAAATTTGTAGGGAATTCCAAACTCCAAATGATGATAATAATCATACGATTCCTTTTACAGTTCCTAAGAAAGAGACAATTGGTTATCTTTGTGTTCGATATAATGGTAGTTTGAATCCCAAAAGTTGTGTGTATGTGTTATATACTTCTATTATATTGTCAAACTTTTATTTGTTCTTAACATTCCATTTTCTCTTTTTTCTATATTAAGACAAGTCTCTCTTTATGTCATTCAAATCTCAATTAGATTAAAAAAATATATACAAATTTGAGTTATTTTTATTATGATGTATTTATATTGGATATTTGGAAAATCCTGTTAGATATCTCCATTAGAGTATATGTGGAAGATGAAGAATTAAACACTGGCGCACATGTAGAAACGATATGCAAACCAAATTCATAGGAAAACAACAACATGAAGCCAAATTCCAAGAAATAATCCAGAAATTGAATCGAAATTCAAGGATAAATTATATTATAAACCAAATCACTTGTTTGTAGACATGACCTAAAATTTGCTTTAATCTAAACCTAAAATCTTACTTTACACTATACCTAAAATCTAAGAGATGTCAGAGTGGGCTAGATGAAGCTCTCAAAGACTTTCAGATGATTGTAGATCAAGATTCTCGATGCGCAGAACTCATGTGCAACTAGCCAACCTTTAGCTGCTGAGGAATTGTTCCAGAACTGAGGCAAGACCAAGAGTTATGATTAAAGTTTGCAAAATTTCCTAGAGCTGCAACTCATCCAAAACACATGGATCTTCGTAGAAACCAAAGACAAGAGTCTCAACACTTTCAATTGTTAAACCCGGTTTGTAATCCAATTTGGGAGAACAAACTAACAATAATAAAACGATGGTGGTAACAAAGAAGTGAAGAATGTCGAAGCGTTTAAATCTACCGTTCAAACCAATTAGTTAGTTCTACTAGTGGAGCAAAACCTAGGTGATACATCACACAACAATGATATTAATACAAAATCTCTAAACATATATTAAAAAGTAGATTAAAATTCTAAAATTGGACATTTTCATGGATTTCTTTAAGCAAGTAATTATTAATCTTCTTAATTCTTTCTTTGTTTTTTATTTTCTTTCTTGGCAACTAATACTTTATTTGTTTAAGCTCACTAATCATGTTTCTTAACTTATTTCTTAAGAGTTTAGTTGAGAAAACTATAATAAGTGAGTAATAGCTTTTGGGTTTCATGGATGAAGTAGACTAGGATGTGGTTATTGATGATCTTTGATGCTTAACTCTTAAATATGATTGATCTTTCTCTATTTGGTAGTTTTATGCTAGATTAGTCATTGATTTGAAGATCTAAATCTTATGCATTTTATTGCATTAAAAATGCTTGATGAAATGTTTGAATGAACCAAATATGAAGATTTGCATGTTTAGCTTAATAGATTAGGGTTGTGCTTAGGAAATTGACTTTAAAAGCTGTGAGGGCAGTGAATTTTTTTACTGTCTTTAAAGACTTATTTTTACCAATCAAAATTTATTAGTTTTAAAGTCCTAACAGTCTTAAAAGTGTTCTTAAAAATTCTCATAGGCTCCAATTGGTGACCACTAAAATGAATCAAAGGAACATGAAAAAAAATGGACAAAGTGTCATTTGAGGAATTGAATTAACAAAAAAATAGGAATGCAGAGGAATTATCAGGGGAATTTTTGTTCCTCATCAAATTAGCAGAGGATTTTTTTTTGTTCTTTCATTCCTTAAACATGAGGAAAAATAAAAAATATTGTGGGACCCATATGTCTGAATTTTGACAAAAAATTCCTTTTAATTGGTAACATTTTTGAGGAATTAAAAATTCATCATAATTCTTTTCATAAACTATGGTCACCAATTTGAGCCATAGTCTATCTCTCTTCATTTCTTCACTAACGTCATACTTTTTTAAAAAGACATAAATTGTGGATTTTTTTTAACAGTCAAAACATTTATTTTAAAATCATAATTTTATAAGTCACATTTTTTTGTCGAAAAAGTCACAGTTTAAAAATAAATTTAAAGTCAGAGTCCTAACCAATCACTACCTAAATATCTAAGGTACTAATTGATAATAAAAATTTGATTTGCATGCTTGTTTGTTGCTCAATCACAAATGAAAGTTTGATCCTAAGTAGAGAACTAGACAAATGGTAGTGCAAGAAATTGTATTAGTCTAAGTATTATTGTTTCTTAATTAAAGGATTATCATTGCTAAATGGTTGACTAAATGATATTTTTACATGTTTGTCTTGTGATTTGCAAATAAAAGTTGAATAATTAATGATCATTAGATCATGATTAACATTTTGTGATTGATTAAAGTATCATAGATTGTCAATTGATCATCCAATGTCATTATCTTCATCCTAAGACAATTCTTTATCTTTGTTTATCATCATGTTTAGTGCTTGCTCTTGTTTTCTATTATCTCGTATTGTTTATTCAATATAATTAAAATTATTAAATAAACTTTTACTTTATTTATTTAGCTTAAATTAGGAAGTTGTATGCATTCTTATTGCTCAATTCTATACACATTTGAATTGACACTTCATTTACTACATCTCCAACACTTTGTAAGATTTGAGAAATTGATAGTTTGAAATGGAAAAATCTACTTATCCGTTGCTAATAATGTTTATTTTGCGATTAGGATCCCTATTTTATATCCATATATTCATCCTCATAATTGAATACTTCAATTTCAGTTTTTGATTGTTTGTTTGTTTCGATTGACGAACAATATTTGTACAAAACTAGTTTCAAAATACAAAGAGAATGAAACATCTTATAGATGGAGCACCACCATAGTCGTGTGGCCAGCATTGGACAACTTTTCTAATCATCTTTGAAGAGGTTGTCTCCCGTAATGATAATTATATTATTGTAATTCAATCTCTAACAAGCTTGAGGATTTCGGTATCCGCGATTTGAGTGTTTTTTGAATTTGTCGGTTGTGAAACCAAGAATAAAAATTCATTATTCTCTAATCACAAAAATAGAAAAAGAAACTCACAAATAACAACTACTTACAGTTGTAATGACACGGTGAGTTTTAATCATTTTGTCCATATCATATGGAACGAAAGAATTTATAAAGGCTACCATCAGAATGATTTCTACTGGCCCAAAACAGCCTCCTTTTTCTCTCAAACTTTAGAGAATGCGCTCATACATCTCTTTAGGAGATAAATCAAAAGGAACACCATGCATTCTCATAGTGCCACTAGATGATGGTTTTCTTTGGCTAAACAAACATTATATGTTTTAATTTAGACCAATGATCTGAGATTCTATTTGATTATGGTAGTAAACATCACATTAAACCAAATATATTGAAGAAAATAAGAAATCAAAAAGAAATTTGCAACGTACACTGAAATTTTTGGATGTGTTCTTACTGTCAATCTATGAATGATGAGGGAAATCAAAGGGCATCTTTTCAGGAAGGAGTTGTGCTTCCCTAAACAGTCTCAAAACTTCTTCATAAAATACTTCATTGCCTTCAGTCGTGAGATGGAATCCACCATTGCATACAAACAACAACAACAAAGAACCATTTATAAGAATCAATAACATGTTTGGATTGGATATAGACACGGATCTTAGGTATTTTTCTGTCAATCATATATAAAAACATTTGATGATCTTCATAATAGAAAAATATGTGATCAATATTGCAGCTGGTGATCAACATGCACTCTCTTAATGCGATTATATTTCACGAGATGAAGGGATTTAAAAAATGGCGCATTGCGGGTGTCACTCATGGTGGTGAGATTGTTTTTGTCAAACATAGGTTAAGGCTTAACAAGAGACTATATGTCTATTCTTACGAACCAAATCGAAACAGTCTGAGACACGTTACAGTCGAAGGTGCTATGGTGGAGTATAAAGATGGTGACTGTTATATATGGGCTGTTCCGGATCTCGCCGAGAATACAATGTGCTTGTGATGAACGAAAGGTTAGGATATTGGGTTAGTTATATAATTTTACTTTAATATATCCTACAAGGGTTGGTATTGTTGTAATAACCTCTCTTTTGATAACTCTAAACTTTTATTACTTGCAATAAAAACCAACAACAACGAGTGTCTTGTTGTGTGATGATGTTATGGTTACATACATGTGCGGATACTTTCTGAGATAGAAAGTAGATACACGTGGCATTCTTTTTCTTCAAGATCTGGTTAGTTGGACAATCTTTTTTATTAGGAGGATGCAATAACTTTGGTATACCAAGGGAAATTAGGATGCACATACGTTACACCCACAATAGTGCAGACCGCAGAGATGTGGATTATGGAAGTTCATGTCTCCAATAACTCTGATAAAGAGTTTAGTATATAGTCATTGTGGGGGTGATATTGTGATAATGCCCAATCATTGAGGATTATGGTACCATGTTTAGAAACCGACCTTAGCTCAGTTGGTAGAGCGGAAGACTGTAGTAGTTGCTGTAATCTTTAGGTCGCTGGTTCGATTCCGGTAGGTCGGACATTTTTGTTTCAAAAAAAAGTGGTGCCATGTCTTTTTCTAAGCTACTATAGTAGTTGTATCCGTTGTAAGTAGGGCTGTTTTTCATTTTACATTTTAAAATTTGGAATTTATTCATATATACTTATTATTTCCAAAATACTTCTCAAATATTATTGTACCGATTATTGTAAATTTGTTGTATATATCCTTAGTAATAGGATATCAAAAGAGTTATAGAGTACACATTAATAATTTTAAATTATTGGTTGATTCAGTGATTTATATCACACACTTGTTAAAAAAAAAAAAAAAATAGAAAGAGTAGTTGACTTTATAGAATACAAACAAAATTAAAATTATATATATAATTTTATTTTATATTACATATATTAACATGATAATTGGCTTATATCAATTTGAAAAAAAAAAATTGATTTATATGTTAGAAGTATATATATGATGCCAATAAGCTTGATCCACCACTATTGACCAAAAACCTTCTCTCTTTCTCGCCCATGGAAGTCGTGCAATCTGACCCAGCTCAGGATCCGGAAACCCGGTACAATCCACGTTGCTGCTCCTGTTTCCCAAGCTTCCGATCAAGAAGCTCCACCGCCGTTGGATACTCCTGGGGACGAATTCGGACCGTTGATGATAATCACAGCGACGAGCCACGGTGGTGGAAACAAGCGGCTTTGAAGATCCGAGAGTGGTCAGAAATCGTAGCTGGTCCACGGTGGAAGACTTTCATCCGGCGATTCAACCGCGATCCACGGCGCGGACGCGATTGGGACGCAAGTGAGAAGTTTCAGTACGATCCTTTGAGTTACTCTCTAAATTTCGACGACGATGACGAGGATGAATACGTCGGATTGGGTGGATTCCGAAGCTTCTCCACTCGCTATGCTTCTGTTCCGGTCCACTCTGGTAAAGCTCCGGCGATTTCGCCGCCGGATTCGTCTGCGTTGACGCCTCGTAATGAGATCGTGGAGAGTTAGTGGGCGCGTGTAGGAAACGCGTTTGCGTTACTGGCGGCGGCGGTAGAAAGGCTGTCAAGTGGTTGACTGTGGTTTGGGGGTTTTTGCCGCGTTAATTGCGTACCTTTTTTATTCTGTTTATAATAATTAAAAATACGATCAACTCTCAATTATTTATTCGATTTTGATTACGTTTTCTGGCAATATTTTGTTTCTTTTTGGGGGATATTAATATTGAAATGGCCTCTGTGTCTAATCGGCGTCGGCGCCTCCACGGCCTTGGTGGTCTCCGGTGAAGTAGCGGTTATTGTTCTGCATTTTAGTATGCAGGTTGGCTTTTTAAGACGATTCGGTTTTTTTTTTGAAAGAATGCTAAATTATATTCAATCGAAAAAAAATTTGTGCTGAGCGGTTTACAATGCGAGCGGTTATAAGGTATCTCAAACAAATCAGCAAGAAGAGTTCTTGGCTCAAGTACTTGGTCTTGTTGAAAACTAATATTGTAGACCAGCTTCTAGTCTTCGATCACCTAGGCGGTCTTCCTGTGTCTGACGCGTGTTTGCATGCACTTTCAGTGGAGCAGCCACGTGGCAGCCTTATCGCTAGCTTCCGATTTGTCTTATTGGATTGTTAGCGTTTGCGTTTTGTGTTACTGTCTTGGCCTATTTGTTGTAACGGCCTTAGGCCCATTAATCTATTCTCGTCGACAAAAAAAAAAAAAAAAAAATTAGCTGTACAGCATATGTGGAAGTAATGTATAACTTAATCATATGATTTAAAATAATTAATTATATAATTAGTTGATTGGCATGGTTTCTGCATTTTAGTATTCTACGTTGGCTTTTTAATTCCATTCTAATCCCTTTAATAATTCGGAAAAAAAAACAGTGACAGTTAGTTTTTAAATTTTATTTAACTTTACAGTGCATCATATTTATTTAAGTAATTGAAACCATGCTAATTTTTTTTAAAATCAACAACATCTCTTATCTATCTATTTTAAATCTTGTTCAAAATCATAGGGTCAATGATATGTTGTCTACTAGCAAAAAGAAAAGATGGTTTTTAAATATTTTTCATTAATCACAAATCTCTATTCATCTACTGTGTTTTTATGTTGGTGCCCAACTGTAATACATTTTGGAAGTCAATTTTAAGTTACTAACCTAAATGCATGAATCGTTTTAGTTTTTGTTTGGTTCATATTTCATTGCCAACAAAAAAAAAAATGTGTTCTTACAACTTACAAGATATGATACCCCCAAAGATAATGGATTAGTAACATTGTAGTCTACAACAATTGACCAAACCTCTGTTCCAAAGTATCTGGTTGGTGCGGGTCTAGTTTATCCATATGGAGACTAACATTCTGTTAACGATGAACAATAAGTTTGCTAGTGTCTAGTTCTCATTAGAATCTGACACATTTGAGAATTGCCTCTTCTGAAACTCATCATGTAGCCTATTAGATACAGACACGGCCCATTACGATTTGGCTGCCCTTAGCATTTGAATCTATATATAAAATTAATTTCTTTTTTTAAAGGATGAGAATCGAACACGGGACTTTAAAGACATAAACACTAGTTTCAACCACTACACCACTACAGATTTTAGTAAATTTGATGCCCTTTAAATGTATTATAGATTGTGGCATCTAAAGCTCGAGCTTTACCAGCTTTAGCCATAGGCCGGCCCTGATTAGATATGATAATATGGTTTGCATATTAGATTCTAATGTAAACCACATTCTCATATCCAATATAGTCATAAGTGTAAAAGCTTTTCACTACTAAAAGGCATGTTTGTCTCTCTATCTCTATCTACTTATCCACTGTTACTTACTGGATCTATGTTAGACACAATACATGATTTGCATAACTGGAACAAAATTTGTCAGGAACACAAAAACAATCAAATCATAAGCTTGTATCTCAATTAGATAGCCTCAGCTGAATTATTCTTTTGGAACAAATCTCAAACCTCTGCTCGATAGTTACATTATTAGTTTATTACAATTGCTTCCTCCATTCACACGGGGTCGGGTCGTTTCAGACAGGTCTGGCCCAATATAAATTTGATGTTTGATTATAGAAAGTTAAAGTATGGCCCATATTAAGTTATCGGCCCGCCGCACTTGTTAACTTTAAGCTATAGTATGTTGTAAGTTTACCTAGTGATGTTAAAATGGATTTAAGCCCGCGGATTTTAAGTAAATGGGTTTTAACAGCACTAAATTAAACGGATCTAAACGGACAGAATTTAAACAGATAAGATCTAAATGGGCAGGGTCTAAACGGGTCCGGATAGCCCATTTTAACATCACTAACTTTACCCCATCAAATGTTTCTATGGATTTAGATTTATGTGCACTATAACTTCTCTTTTAAGCCATAGTTTCTTGTTTTAATGACGTTATCATTACTCCAGCATGACATATTAGATTAAAATTTGGCATAAAACACTTTAGTTACTATTATATTATGTTATGTCTAATTACTTTTAGTAATATGACTCCATTGTTTTATTCTGAACCATATGATATCTAGAATTGCATGATGTATTTTCAATATGAAACGGTATATGTATATTACATTTTATAGTCTAATGATAATTAGTTTCATTTCACAGTTTTCATTTCATCTAGTATGTTTGTTTAATTTATTTAATGTGTTTGTCATTTTGTTGTATTATTAACCAGCTACTTCTTTTAAAATTAAAACTATAGATCTTAATTTGGAAATGTTGGATGGAATAACTTGTAAAATACTAAAACAATACACCTTTATACTAAGAGAGCCCGTGGTCCTCTCCCTGTGATCACCTCTCTAATTCACATACTTTTGCATTTTTATATAATATGGTGGTTGCGTCGATATAGTCGTAGGTATTACTCCAATAATTATCTTATCAAAATATATTATATACAACCTATTTATATCCATTAACAAACAAAAAGGAAATATTTGGTAAGAGTGTTTGTTCGATTATAAATATACAAAAGTTGCTATGATCCTCCGTTATGAATCTTGGGAGTTTTTATTGCTGGTTGTTGCCAACGAAACTCTTGTTGGCCGATTTTACATTGTTGAGTAAATTCCATGATAAGTTTTTTTTTAAATATAGGTCCACATAAAAGACCATTTATTCAAGTATAATAAATTATAAATTACAGAAACAGATTTACACAAACAGCTGTGTATTTTTATGTTTATGTTTATGATTATCAAGAAGGATGATAAATATAATTTTGTTATATAAATTAGAATTTGCTAATTCTTGCTCACAAAATATTTGTTGAAATGGTGATATTCTCTATATAAGTTTTTAAATCTAATTTTGGTTCTATGACAAATATCCCGACATAATTTTATGTAAACCATAGTAGGTTATGCTCTATATTATTTTAAAACAATATTGAGAGAAAAACAAAAATAGCAAAACATGTATTCGACAATACATGTTAATGAATACACATATGGTATCAGCCATCTTCACTTGTCACTGTTGCTCAACGTGACTATTATTAACTTGCTGAATATCTAATTTAATTTGGTTATACATTTGGATTTATATACTCTATAGTTGATGGTTAATATTGTGGCATAATAAGTTTTATTGTAAATACCGATGTTAATGTTCTAACTCATCAGATTCAATAGAAAAGAGTGTAAATATATCTTGGGACTATAAGAAAACGAATATGGACTTGATTTTGATTTCGTAACCCGTCTAGTTTAATTTGCTATAGGTCAAACAGAAACGGTAAACGGTTAGAAAAAATGCAAAAAGGTAAGAACAAACGGTTGGATACAACATTAAAAATCAAATGAAAATTTTTAATATATTTTTGCAATTACTCTATGATTGGTGAATATCAAAATAGTAAACCACTTATCAGTACTGCAGTAAAAAATTACCAATCCAAGTCATGTTTCATTGAACTGTAATAAAATACAGGCTTTTACTAATGAATAAAGAATTTTACAATCTTTCTATATTCAAATAAACTGTGATAAAATCATATATCTTGATCTGTTTTTACTAATTTCTAGTGTGTGTAGAGGTTGTTTTGTTGTTTTTTCAGTATGTTTTTGCTTTGGTTCTACATATATTTTTTATTCTGTTGATTTTTGGCTTTGTTATGATTTTACTTTCTGAGTATTATTTTGTTAATTTGTCGGTTTCAGTTTTATCCGTTGTAATAATTTTGGTTTTATTCATCGAATAAATATAATCCATGATTGAAAAATTGTGGTAAAAATCAATAATATATTAGTCAAATGTTGCTAAAAATCAAAATTTTGGCTTCAATTTTTCTTTTATAATTTCACAAACTAAAAACACCAATAAAAAACTGGATTGAATTCACACAATGTGGTTAACAAATTCCAATACAAAATTTGCTCGTTAGAGTAATAAATGAAGTAGTAAGAATTTGGAAAAACAAGAAAGGAAAAGCAAGGAAGATGGATCATGTGACTGTCACCGCTCTCCTTCGTCTATCTTCAAATCAAAAAACAAAGCCAACAAACACCATTTAACAAATTATATATTTTTAATAAAAAGAGGTAACAGAAAAAAGGCCATAAATTTGTGCAACAAACCCTACCTTCTATGTTTATTGTGGGTTTATTTTCTACTCTTTTTAAGTAAATCACTTCATTTATCTCTCTATTTTCTTCTTCTTCTTCCTCCTCCTTTTGGTTGTATGTTGTGTTGAGATCAATGGCTTCAAGTGCTTCAAAATTCATCAAATGTGTGACTGTTGGTGATGGCGCCGTTGGTAAAACCTGTATGCTCATCTGCTACACCAGCAACAAATTCCCTACTGTGAGTTTAATTAACTACACCTCACCTTGATCAGGAATCTCATCTGGGTTTCTCAGATTTAGCTGAAATTTCCAATTCTTCTCAAAAATAATTATCTGGGTATCTCCAAATCTTTCTGGGTCTTTCATATTTTAGCTTCCCCTAGTCTTGAAAGGTTCTTAGGATCCATCTGGGCATTGAAAGTTAGCTCCTTTTACTAGGGATTGTGTATGAAATAGAATCCATTGTTGGAGAATTGTCTTAAAAGGTTCTTAGGATCCATCTGGGTATTCAAAGTTAGCTCCTTTTAAGTTTGTGTGGCGCATCTGGGTTTTTGCAGCTTTTTTGTGTGTTGTTCCAGCTTTATGTTATCTCTTTATCTTATCACCCTCTGGATTCTTTGGAATGTTCTTCATAATGTTATAATAATAAAATATACGCTTACATATGTGTTATCTTGTTGATTTGGTCTATTAAAACTGTGGATTGATTTTGATGAATTTGTAACAGGACTACATACCAACAGTTTTTGATAACTTTAGTGCAAACGTTGTAGTTGAAGGCACCACTGTGAATTTAGGTCTATGGGACACTGCTGGTATCAACACTCATATCCATATGTCAACTTCTTTGTTTCAATTGATTTGAGATTGTTTTATACACAAACTCCATTTTTGTTTGCAGGGCAAGAAGACTATAACAGATTAAGGCCTTTAAGTTACAGAGGAGCAGATGTTTTCGTCTTGTCTTTCTCATTGGTCAGCCGAGCTAGCTACGAGAATGTTTTTAAAAAGGTTTGATTGGGAAACATTGATTCATCTCTTATGTTGAAACTGTCAGTATCTGAGTCAGTTCTAATGTCATATGACTGTTTCTTGTTGAGTCAGTGGATCCCTGAACTACAGCACTTTGCTCCAGGAGTTCCTTTGGTTCTTGTTGGTACCAAATTAGGTAAGAAACTGATGACCATTTTACCAACAGACTCATCTTAACCATTCAGATTATATCACACATACTAATGATTCTTATCGTAGATCTCCGCGAAGATAAGCATTATTTGGCTGACCATCCTGGACTATCCCCTGTAACTACTGCACAGGTTTGATCTCAAACTCTCAGTAGTCATTTTGATGCCATAGACTAAGACTATAGATTACAATGCCACAGGGAGAGGTTCCATATGATTCCTTTTAAAAAAGCTTTATGTATGAATAAACATTCCAATGTCATCAGGGAGAGGAATTGCGTAAGCTAATTGGCGCGACATATTACATTGAATGTAGCTCAAAAACTCAACAGGTTTACATTGAATTCACCTTCATAGTATTAGACAACTCTTCTCTTCAGATTGACAGAGCATTGAAAGTTTTACACTTTGCAGAATGTGAAAGCAGTTTTTGATTCCGCGATCAAGGAAGTGATCAAGCCGTTGGTTAAACAAAAGGAGAAGACGAAGAAGAAGAAGAAACAAAAGTCTCATCACGGTTGTTTATCGTGAGTTTATATATATAAATCTTGACAAACTGTTTCTAGATTCATTTGAAAGATACTGACTTCACCTTTGATTCTGAACAGAAACGTTCTGTGTGGGAGGATCACGGCTCGGCATTGATGATGAGGACCCAAACTGTCTGCTGGTCTTAAGTTTCACATTTGAGTTTGTGTGATAAATGAGAGACTTATATAGATTGAATCATGGAAGAGATTATTAGCTTCTAATCAATCAATAGTTTACTTTTGAAGAGAGATAGAGAGCTTACTATATTAACTCAATTATGTGTTAATTGTTTTAAACCTTTTATTGCAATATATTAGCCATTTTGTTGTAACAAAGACATCATTTGTTCGATCTAGCCCTAGGTATTTGGGTATTCGGGTCAGTTCCGTTTTTTTCTAGTTTAGAAGTTTCATATCCATATAGGACCTGATTGTATTTTAGTTTGGTTTCGGTTTGGATCAATCGGTTCCGGGTTGATTCGTATATAATTTTCAGAACCGATAGAAACACGCTTAATTAGGTTCAAATATTTTTATCCATTTGTATCCGAAATTAACCCGAAGTTAGTTCGAAAACCTGAAAAAAAATAACCAAAAACCCAAACAAAATATCCGAAAACTTGAATTTTTTTAATAATATATCCAAAATCGGAAATAAAAAAATATATCCAAAACCGGAAATAAAAACTTTTAATATATTTGTAATACCGAATTTTATATTGTAATACCTGGAAATAAATAATATACTTAATATTTTAGTCATTTCGGATATGCGATCAAGTATAGGATAAAAACCCGAAATCGAACGGATATCCAAGGATATTAGAATGAAATACCCATCGGGTAAAATTACTCATACCCGAACCTGATCCAAACCGGTTTTTTCGGGTTCCGGATCGAGTTTTTTGCCCATGTCTAGTTCGACGATAAATACTAGAAGTAGAATAATCTACAAAGAGTTGCTGACTATATAATACAAATCATGGCGATCTTCTCTCAATATCATATGAATAATGCTTTTAAGACCATCACCACCATTTTTTTACAGCAAGAACTCAAAAAACATAAACTAAACATTCTTTCTCTTCTTGCCTTTTGGTCCGGATACATAGATGTTAGAGAAGACAAGACAAAGAGTTAACAACAAGTGTGTTGTTTTAAAAAGTTCACCTGTCAAAACTCTCTCTTGAGATAGGAGAGCAAATAAACAAAGTGGACGATGATGGCCTACAAAGAGATCCTGAGGGTTTGTTATTGTTGCTTATATCCATCCCATCCACCGTCTGGTTCCTTCCTCTTCAGAGCACCACCTGACAGTTGATACATTCTTGCTTGATCATCTTTCAAAGGTAAAGAACCAGAGGAAGATAATTGTCTATGTACAAGTGTTGCTTCATCTCTGCCATCAGTTTCATGCACTCCTGGTCCGGCGTTTAAGTCAAGACCAGATCTAAACCATTTTGTACTGTTGTTGTCGGAAACTCCACCACTGCTGCTACTACCATTTGGGAGGTTAACGACATAAGGCCTTGGATAATTAGAAGGGATAGCTAGTCCTGGACCCAAGATTTGAGAGTTGACAGGAGGGAAGTATGGCCTGCCAGTTGATGAAGAGTCCATGTATGGTGTTGAAGCACCTGAAAAATTTGCTGAAGCAAGAGGAAAGCTGGTACCAAAAGGAAACCCTGGATACTGAAACGCTGTGGGCGGGAATGAAACTGCTGGAGAAGACAGTAAAACTGGGCCTCTGTACATATCAGGTGTAAATGAGGAAACTCCGGATGTTGGACCCATCATTCTTTGCGGTCCATTACTGGTAAGAACCGGAAAAGGCTGATCGCCTCGTTCAGGCAAGACTTGAGGTATACTCATTGCTGAATAATTGTTAGCAGCAGGAAACCAAGATGAGTAACCGGCCGCCATGTTCTCAGCATTCATTCCTATTCCAGAGATCATTGGTTGTGATGTGAAGCCACTTCGAGAATTTTGACTAAAAACCATAGATGACTCAACATTCACATCATCAACAGCCGGTCCATCGTTTAAATCAAAATCTCTACGACCACCAGAAGATAAGTTTGCCTGCTGAAAAGATGAGTCTACCCGATGACCACTGCTTATTGTATAATTGTTCATATCAGTTGGATCATCAAGTCTGTTTAGATCAAGATCCAGGCCACCAGAGGAATTTGTGGGATTGGCAGATTCTTGGGAAGTCAGATCTTCAAGAACTCTCTCATCGGGTACATTTAGGTCAAAGTCCAAGAACGTTTTTGTTTGCTTGCCAGCGGATGTAGAAGCATCGGAGGGAGAAACATTATTCATGCTTAGTGGTACCACCTCCTGGACTTTTCTTGGCTCAGCTGGCCGGAAGGCGCTAGTAGCAGCAGATCCTCTCCAGCCAACAGTTGCTTTATTTCTCAACAGATCATCACGTGGAACAAATGCACCCTTTGCAGCAGCAGCAACTGTAATGGATGCAGGAAGTCGACTGGGTTGTAAAGGAGTAGGTGTCAAAGACAAAGATCCAGAAAAGTTATTTGAATTCCCGTTTCGTGTATCATCCCCATTAAAACCTTCATTTAGATCAAATTCAACTCTGGCTTCCATCTCTGACCCTGCTGAAGCGGAAACTGAAGGCACATCGTTGGGAATAGAGGTACATCCCTCCGCTTCATCCCTATCAGCACCACTAACTCTAGACCCATTAGGTTTCCTACAATCTTCTGCAACTTTAGGTGATACTACTTGAGGACCTATCGCCGTGGTGCACGGTTTCTCGACTTCAGTACTCTTTAAAGACGCCTCTACATGCTCTACTTCACCGTTAGTTGCAGATGAGTCCAGACGAGCTGTCACACACTTGTTCTTCTTTTTATCTATTTGGTTCATATAATAAATCCCCAGGTCATTGATCTTTTCCTCTACCAATCTATCATACGCAGCCTTGCCCTTGGAGAACCCAGATGAAACTGGTATATCTTCACCCATTTTTTTAACTAGCTCAGAACTCAAGACTACCGCGGGTTTCTGCTCTTTCTTGTTCTCGCCTACAACATCAGAGGGTGAATTTGAAACAGCCAGAGAATCTACTTTAGGACCAACGTCGGTGGCTTTACATTCGGCTGGCGCAGAGGTTTCCACCCTTTCAGTTGTATCTAAAACCGGATCTGACACTGATGTAACATCAGCCTTTGGATCGTTAACTATTCCACAATCCTTATCATCAGACATTTTCTCTGTCATCGATCTATCAACATTTGCAGAACTCATACCCTTTGCAAACTCTGACAAAACTGATACCACTTCACCCATTTTACTAACCAGCTCAGAACTCAATATCACCTTTGGTTTCTCTTCCTTCTGACCATCACCAACAGCGTTCAAGTGTGAATGTTCTGCAGCCAAAGAATCTGCATTTGGACTTATGCCAGTGGCTTTAGATTTAGTTAAGACAGAATTTCCTGTCCCCATCATAGTACCTGCCACTCGATCTGTCTCTGATATAACATCAGTCTTTAGGTCACGAACTACCCCACTATCACTATCATCAGACATGTTTTCCACAATGCCTGATGTGGGCACAACAGTTGGAGCAACATCATCTGAATTTTTATTGCTCTCTAGGCACTGATCCACCAACCTTTGCAATTCTTCGATTTCTGAATCGGAGTTCTCATCAAGATCTCCCGGCTTAGAAGCATTCACATTTTCTACATAGGCCAACTGCTCGCCACTACTACTAACATGTTGTTCATTGTCAACAGTGGTTTGATCCTTGGCAAAAGCTTCAGCTTGCTCGCTAGGCAAGCCATCCAAAGAATTTGTGATTACTGTTGTATGGTTCTCTGAAACAGAATAATCATTCATCATGGAATCTGAAACCAAGGGTGATGCAACAGGGGATTTAGACATTTCATCAGTAGCTACTGTAGCTAGAAGATTCATTCCAACATCATCCGCACCAGCCATACATGCATTTGCTTCCGAGTCCCTGGCACAACTTTCAATCAAGGCATTCATTGAGCTGTGAGTTCCACCATGCCTTTTTCCAGTTTTGATGTCATCTCCTAACGTAGGAGAAGTAGGTTTGACAACCTCTTCTACTTTACTGGACTCATTAGCCTTGCCGAACTCATCACCAGCATTAACGGAAGGGGATTCAGCTACCTCATCTGAAACAGTCGAAAGATATTTTAGGTCATTGTTTTGCGAAGACTCAGTATTAGCATCAGTGTTAAAATTACCTCCATATGTATTATTCATGTCTTTCACGTTTCGGTCAACTTGATCATGCTTTTCTGAAGGAACAGGTGATGGAGCTCTGCTATTACCCAATGCATGGTCGTCAAAAGAACCTCCACTAACACTCTGTGCGGGACTGCGACCACGTTTTGGCAGCTTAACGATCAACTTATTACTGCAACCTTCATCGATAGGTACTTCAAGAGTCTTTTCAGTCGTCAAGGTTGATTGAGATACTTTCTCAAAAGTTGCAGTTCTTTGTGATGAGAAGCTCCTGCTCAGCCCAACTTCTCTATGGAGAGCCCCAGTATTTCTTTGCTGCCCATCATTAACAACAGCAACACCTGTTCCAGGTGATGGGGCTGATCTTGTAGAACTTGGAGATGTGGTTGCGGACTTCATGCTGTTATCTGACGGTATTTTAACGGACACAGACTTAGAAGGATGTAGATTTGATACTGATGTCTTGGTAGCATCAGCGGACAAACCTGAATGTCTACTGCCATGAGCTCCAGACTTCGCATCCATTTCTGCCTCAACACGCTTCTTCCATGTATCAACCAAGCTCCTTGCCTTTTTCCCGATTTCTGAGTTCTTATGTGATCGCAAATGATTAACAGACTTCCCAATGTTACAAGTCTGAAGAGCATTGAGATTCACAGGCAGCTTGGCAAGAGCACGAAGTAAGATCAAGAGAAAATCGTCCACTGATCTATCATTGTCTTTGGGACTGCTCGCATCCTCAATTTTCCCTTTATGAATTTCCTGTAGCCACTCATCAAAAACCGGTAATCCCCTGAGCTGGACAAAACGACTGAGGCAATCAAACTTGTCTGTTGCTGCTACAACACTTGCAAGAATTGATCGCCCAATCAAGTCTGTTTTCTTCTCATTCCTCTCAGGTAGCATGAGCTGTACCAATCTCTCAACCCCTTCAGAGTCCACTAGCCTGCCTTTTTCCGTAATTTTTGCAATCTCAGTTTTCAAACTGCTCTCTGTTCTCAGGAAACCAGAACCACTACCATCACTCCGACGTGGACGTTCCCGTTTCACACACTCGGAACTCTGATCGGCACGCTCTCTCTTCCTTCCCTTACCTTGTGAAGAAAGGGAGCTGTTATTCTGCGTGCCGTCTGTTCCCGCTTTCACTTGTGATGTTGTCGGACTATTCATTGACCTAGGAGAACGACCATCCTGCTGCAATGTCGTATGCATCTCCGAATGAGTCTTACACAATAACTTATCTACTTCTTGTTGTCTTTCCTGCAGAAAGAAGAAGAACAAAAAAAGGCTTTCAATACCAGAGAAGATACAAATTTAAGCAGAACAGAAGAATCAGATAATGATTATGATCTCACTCACACGAATATAATCTTGATCAGTGAGCCACCAAATACACTCGTTCATAACATCGTAAACTCGCCAACACACGAATGAAGAGATTCCAGATGGCAGATCAACGGCTCTGGGAAGAAAGGTAACTTTACAAGGATGCAATAACGATGCAGCCGGTATCTCATCCTCGTGAAAGGAATAAAAGATTTCGTTCGGCTGAGCCTCCAAAAGGAGGCCTTTGCCAAGCTTTAACTCTGCGGGTCGATACAACCAATTAACACGCAGCTTCAAAAGGCCTTCTTTTTCAGGAATGAGCAAACGAATTAAACCAATGAAAGGTGGGCAATCCTGAGGTGGTTTAAAGAGAGCACAATCACCAACACCAATCCTCCGTCCACCCTACAGAGTCATAACAATATATCAAACCAAAATCGAGAATTCGAATCCAATTGAATGAATATTTGATCAATCAAGCCAGAAACATCACTCATTTCTATAAAGCTCCAGAATTGAAATCAACCCACCATACCATATCCACAAATGAACCCAATCGAGAATTGGAATCCAATTGAATGAATATTCGATCAATCAGCCCAGAAACAACATTCATTTCTAAAGCTCCAGAATTGAAATGAACCCATCACACCATACCCACAAATGAACCCAATCGAGCGTTAATTTTACCTTAGAAAACGAAGTAGATGAAGAAAGAGACAGAGACGACGAACCACCAGCAGCAGCCTCCACGCTCGCAATTAGACGCGAAGGAGGTCTAAACATAAGCCGACGATGACCTTTCTTCCTCTCCTCACAAACCCTCCTCCCATGCATAGCCTGCTTTCATTTTCCCCTTTGAACAACATCAATTAACTCTTCAGAATTCCTTCACCATCAAATCGAAAACCCTAATTCCGAAAACTCTCCTCCCCTTTTTAAGATTCCTTTAGGGTTTCTTATTTTCCAGTAATCCGATCCACGTAAACCGCGAAGATCCAGAAACGATAAGAACGAAAAATCCGTAAAGGAACGAGACCAGAGAGAAATCGAACACCGCCTTGTTTTTCGATCTAGGAAGAACGTTTTTATGAATGAACAAAAAAAAAAGAGAGAGAATCGGGGCAAAAGAGGAAACTGCTTTGGTAAGAGTTTTTTTTTTCCTTTTTAATTTTTGTTTTGTTTATTTCAGGTGACAGTGACGACGTGTGGTTTTCAGTTTGGCCTTCCCCTGTTAATAGCTCTTTTTGACTCAAATTAAATAAATAAATAAAATCGTGCTAAAATTCCGGTTTGGCTTGATTTCTTCGGTACGAGTTAGTTAGAGCACCTCCATCGTGGGTATCTTAAGCAATTTTGGCCCAGTTTTTAAGATGTTTTGTATTAAAAATAAATCTAACTTGTAAAAAATGTTAAGGACCGTCTCTTATATTAGAGACTTAAAGAGACAGTATCTTAAGTACGTGGCAGGTTGTGATTGGGCAATTTTTTTTTTTTCCGGGTCCAAAGCATGTTCACGAGTTGAGATCGAGAGAGCTTTTGTTATTTTAGAGTGCGATTGAGAGGGCGATTTAGGATTCATCTTCGATTCGTGTAAATCTCTGTGATATTCCATCCGATTTTTGAGTCTCGATCGTTTAATCTCTGTGATATTTATTTGTTGATTTGTTACAAGGGATTTTGTTCGTTATCGTCATCGATTTAGGGTTTTTCCGTGTGTGTTGGGGTCGGATTTAGAGTTCGAATTGGGGTCGGATTTAGGGTTTTGTTAAGGGGATTTTAGTAATCGATCCAGGGATTGCCCGTTAGTGTTTTGATTGGGGTTTGAATTTGCGTTTGTCAAAGGTAAACGTTTTTGGGTGTTGTGATTCTTTGTTCATTACAGATTTTAGTGATTCTTTGTTCAAAACCGGATGGTGAGAAAAGTGTGTTTTAGACCTTGGTGAGATGAGAGAGTGTGCTTGTTGCGTGTCTTCTTTGTCTCCTCTCTAAAGCGTTTTGAGAGATTTTTTTTTATCATAACAGCCTTTTAGCTCTTGTATATTTTGCGTTGCAGGTTGTGGTGATCTTTGTTTATGATGGCATTTGATGTTTACATCATATCTTGTAGATGTATACTATGATATTCAAACTTGTAGCTATAGACTATGATTCTGTGTTGATAATGGTCATCACAAGGAAGGTGGCGGTGGAGGTGGTGCACCTGTTGCTGCCGCTGCATCTGCTGTTGCTGGAGGAGCTGCACCTGCTACATCTGCTAAGGACATATACAGTTTTTAAAAACATGTCCCAAATTGGAGACATATTGTTCAGTTGAAAAACGAGTCACCATTTTTATAATTAAAAGTACGATCACTTGGTTTGTTAAACTTGTTGTTCTTGGTGGGCATTGCAGGCTGTTTCAGCTAGAGAAACCAGTGTCACACACGATTCACTGCAATTTCATCTCATTGGAAGAAGACACAACAAGAAACGAGAAATGAACTGAAGAGAATGTATGGTTCACAGGTCAGAGAACCACCATTATATGTCAGAGAAGAAGAGATTGTAATGTGTGTGTTTGTGTTTGGTCTTGAGAAGAAGAGATTGATAATATATTTTTTTAATTTTAGAAACCCAAATTAGAAACACCAATGGAGGACTCAAATATACTTAGTCTCTTAACTATTATTAATTTACACAAATATTAATAAAATATGATTAAGAAACCCACATTGGGTAACACCAATGTGGGTGCTCTTATTATAAAAGGTTGGGAGTTCGAATTTTTGGTTTGATCAGTTTGGATAGTTCGGTTTTTCAGTTAATTTGATTTTTCTTTTAAATTCCAAAAATTAGTTGGGATTTAATTTGATTCGGTTATCGATTAATCTCGGTTATTAAATTTTAAACTAAAATTAACTGTTTTCTAAAAACTTCGATTAAATTTAAGTATTTTCGTTTAATTTAAATAGTTTAATTCGATTCAAAATATTTAATTTATTAAAATCAAGTTATTTTGGTTTAAATTGATTTATATAAAAAAATTGGTTATCTGATCGATTCGTCAAACCAAACCAAAAACTAAATATTTTTTTCACTTATCGATGTGTAACCGGTTAGCTAGATTCGGCAAAAATTTCAGGCCTAGTTATTATTGTTAAAAGAAAACATTGAATCTCATGTTTTCTCGGAACAAACTTAAAAAAAAAGGTTTTAATAATAAAATTGTAAGTTTAAAAAACCGACCGGTTATATAATAAAATTGTGAATTGATCTGGTTATTTATAGCCTATTTCGGTTCGAGTGCACACTTGTCGTTGTGAAACAGAGTAATGCACTGAAATCCCTTAAGCTTTATTAATGAACCTCAAGTGCCTTTTATAGTGGCTTACATAAGAGAAACAACAACCGAAAAACAGCAACAGACTCAAGCGTGAAAGTAGGTAACAAACTGAAACAACTAAGACCACTAACTCAACTAAAGCCACTTAATTCTAACCAAACATTGACTGAGTAAACACCCAAAACAGAACAAGTAAACGCAGTGCATAACTAAAGATAAAATCCCAACAATCCCTCCCTTGAACTTAACTCTCTGACAAGAGATTCAGTTCACTCAACGACACCATACCCAACGCTGCTCTGGCCTTTTGAAAGGACATTAGCTTCAGCGGTTTAGTCATCACGTCCGCAAGCTGCTCCTCCGTGTTGCAATGGATGAGCTTGATGATTCCTTGCTTGGTTAAGTCTCTGAGGAAATGATAACGTACCCGTATGTGTTTGGACCTTCCATGCATGACTGCATTCTTAGATAGTTTGATCGTTGAAGTGTTGTCGCAGAACACCACCATTTCTTCAGCTTGTTCATGACCAATTTCTTTCAGAATTCTTCTCATCCAGATGGCTTGACAGGAACAAGCTACAGCCGCAACATATTCTGCTTCGGTAGTAGAGAGTGTCACAATAGGTTGCTTCCGTGACGACCATGCCACAGCTCCTCCACTCATCATGAATGCATACCCCGATGTGCTCTTGCTGTCATCTCTATCGCCCGCATAATCACTGTCAGTATACGCCACCAAATCACTCATGGTTCCAGGCTTATACCAGATTCCACACTCCAATGTTCCCTTGAGATATCGCAAGACTCTTTTTGCTACAGCCAGATGCAATTGCGTAGTAGAGGCCATGAAACGACTGAGTAAACATACCACAAACATTAGATCAGGCCGAGATGCAGTAAGATACATCAGGCTTCCCACCATTTGCTTGTAGAGTGTTGAATCAATCTTCTCACCAGCTTCATCACGACCAATCTTTTGACCCGGAACAATCGGATTGCAGACCGGATTATGATGTTGCATCCCAAACCTATCCATCACTTCAGCAGCATACTTTCTTTGGCAAATGAACACCCCCTTCTCTGGACTTTGCATCACCTCTATGCCAAGAAAGTATCTCATTTTCCCTAAATCCGTCATCTCAAATTCCCTCTTCATAGAACACTTAAATTCTTCCAGCAACTTAACATTGTTCCCTGTGAAGAGTAAATCATCAACATACACGCTTACAATGAGGAAGTTACCTCCAAATCTCTTGATGAACAAGGTCTGTTCGTTTGGGCTGTTCATGAAGCCTTCCTTGATGAAGTATGCTTCTATGCGACTAAACCAAGCCCTTGGTGCTTGTTTTAATCCATAGAGAGCTTTGTGTAACTTGTAAACCATCTCTTTCTTTCCAGAAATTTCATACCCTTGAGGTTGCTCCACATAAACATCCTCTTCTAACTTTCCATGTAAAAACGCAGACTTGACATCTAATTGATGAACTCCCCAACCTTTGTGTGCAGCAACAGCTAGAATCATCCTCACCGTGTCCATTCGAGCCACTGGAGCAAAAACTTCCGTGTAATCCACCCCATATTCTTGAGCATAGCCTTTTACAACTAACCTTGCCTTGAACTTGTCCACCTCTCCAAGTTCATTAAGTTTGGTTTTGTAAATCCACTTGACTCCAATTGCTTTAGCTCCATCGGGCAATGAGATGAGAGACCATGTTTGATTTTTCTCGATAGAACTCATCTCTGCATCCATAGCCTTTCTCCATTTTTGATGCTTTGCTGCTTCTTCAAAGGTCGTAGGATCTGAAATGACCATGAAGGCAAGATAACCAACATTTAACACATCGATCTTTACCATGTTGACTTCTTCCTCTGCATCTGAGATTTCTTCTCCGTCAGTGTAATCAGCAGCCCAAACAGGTGGTCTTCGAGTTCTGGTTTCCGCAACAGGAGACTGATTTACACCCGTTTCTTCATCTTCTGCGTTTTCTGCAGTTTCTGCAGGTTCATCATTTCCTTCAGCATCAGAGACATTTTCGGCCTCCTCTTCATCTATCTCCCCATTCTGATCAGTATTTTCCCACTCAAGCTCGATGCTCTGCTCAACGGAATGATCATCTTTCCAAGTCCACCTTTTTCCCTCTTCAAAAATCACGTCACGGCTGATGTGAATCATCTTCTCCAAGGGATCATACATCTTGTATCCTTTGGATTCACTGCTGTATCCTAGCAATACACATTTCAAGCTTTTGTCATCAAGCTTGGTTCGCTTACCATTTGAAATGTGGACGTGTCCCACACAACCAAAAATCTTGAAATGCTCCACGGATGGCCTTTTATCACTCCAAGCTTCCTTTGGAGTTTTATCTTTCACGGCTATGGTCGGTGACCTATTGAGAACATGGATTGCCCATAATACAGCTTCAGGCCAGAATGATCTCGGAATCTCCTTCTCTCTTAGAACCGTCCTCACCATGTTCATGATGGTTCGATTTTTCCTCTCAGCTACTCCATTCTGTTGAGGAGTGTGAAGGATTATGTGTATTCATGGTTTAATTCTCAGGTTACAACCTAGCACATAATCAACTAGGATCTAGGTGATTTGCAGTTGAATCATACAGATCAGGATCATTACCTCTTTTAGAGTGCAGCGGATTGATTGGTAATGTCGAGATCACTTAGAGCAGATGATTACCGGCTCCTCCTTGGTATCCACACACTTACAAGCTATGGATCAGGCTGCTAGACCAAGCTGGAATGAATCAGAGAGAGAGGAAGACGGCTCAGGGAAATCGCAGAGGGTGATGTGTCTAGCCCTAGGCGCGCCCCTCTTCCCTTATATGGGCCCAAGGAATTATCCTAATGGCCTATGGGGATTTTGGGCCCAAGACACAAATCAGACAAAAGCCTGTATTTTGTCTGGCCCAACTCTCTGTACAAATACAGTAAATGCCTTTGCATCTTACCGTATTAATTCCATTTAACTTTCCCGTTAGCTATGGTGTGTGACCCTTTGGGATCATACAATACTGGTAATAAGTCCTAAACTTATAGATCAAGAGCGGACTCTAGCAAGTCATCATGATCACCCAGTATTTATGACTTATGTCTGATCTCGACACTTATCATACTTTCTAGAGATAGTACGGTAGATTTCAGGACATTCCTAACAATCTCCCACTTGTACTGGAATCCTACATTCCCTAATCCTTTTGTCTCAATATCTCGATCTGGCATAAGGCAAGATGCGTGTCATCCTTATATAGCCAGACCATGTTCATCGGACCAAATTTGATACTGACAATGCAAACGACTTGGGCAAGTCCGTTTGGGAGTGGCCACTCTCTTACCAGCTATCAAGTCTCCGATTGGCCTAGAGATATTACCTCCGTTAAACGGCAGGGACAAATCCCATCTTGTTCCATCACTATGAACTACACACTTCATAATACACCCAACCAAGGTCCTTATAGCTCCCAGTTACGAAACAGCGTTAGACAATGATCAAAGTGCATCACTCCATGTGCAGCCACATGCATGCGAACTCAGGTCTAAGGACTATACTCTATAGTCGTATATGAGAACCTCTTATGACACAGATATTAATATCTTGTAGAGTTCTCATCAGCGGGCCATGTCCGGTCATATGCTCCCCTACATATACCTATGTGTCGACTTTGATGCCGCGCATCTATGACCCCTCGAAACTTGGTCATAAGTCTCAACACAATCTAGTCTCAAGTGGTTGTTGGTGTTCCAATTTCAACAACCTTCGACTATGGACACTATGATTTATGTCATTTCGTTAAATATGGGGTTTCAGGATCAAGTCTACTCATGTACTTCGATGGCCCATATATAATGACATGAATCATTTTGGAACGATTATTTTATATCACAGTTAAAAATAATCCAGAAATGTAAATTTCATTAACATTTAAAATGTTTACATGAACCAATCAAAATAACCAAAATAAAGCCCTCACAACTCCCACTCAAAAAGAGATTACATTTGAATATCTCTAATTCCTACAGCAGCAGTATGCAACTCGTGCTTAGGTCTCGGGAGTGGCTTTGTCAACGGGTCAGCCACGTTCTCATCTGTGGGAACTCTGCTGACCATCACTTCACCTCTATTCACTATATCACGAATCAGGTGATACCTTCTCATAATATGTTTGGATTTCTGATGATGTCTCGGTTCCTTAGCTTGAGCAATTGCACCATTGTTATCACAATACAGTGCCAGTGGCTCTATAGCATTTGGGAATACACCGAGTTCAATCATGAAGTTCCTCATCCAAACTCCTTCCTTCGCAGCTTCTGAAGCAGCGATGTATTCAGCTTCAGTTGTGGAATCTGCCACGGTGCTCTGCTTGGAGCTCTTCCAACTTACTGCACCGCCATTCAGACAGAAGATGTAACCAGACTGTGACCGGAAATCATCTTTATCTGTCTGAAAACTTGCATCCGTGAATCCACTGATTTCAAGCACTTCACTTCCTCCGTAAACCAAGAACTTATCCTTAGTATTCCTCAAATACTTCATGATATTCTTTACGGCAATCCAGTGACTCTCACCTGGATTAGACTGGTACCTACTCGTCATGCTTAGTGCATAAGCAACATCAGGACGAGTACAGATCATGGCATACATGATAGATCCTATAGCCGAAGCATAAGGAATCCTACTCATGCGCTTAAGCTCATCAGGTGTTTTAGGACACTGATCCTTGCTTAGTGTAGCACCATGTATCATTGGCGTGAATCCTTTCTTGGATTTATCCATTCCGAATCGATGCAGGACTTTGTCTATATAAGAATCTTGACAAAGTCCAACCAGCTTTTGAGATCTGTCTCTAAAGATTCGGATTCCAAGAACATACGCGGCTTCACCCATGTCCTTCATGGAAAAGCAACTTCCCAGCCAGTCTTTAACAGACTTCAGCATTGGAATATCATTTCCAAGAAGCAATATGTCATCGACATATAGGATAAGAAACGCCACTTTGCTCCCACTAGTTTTCTTATACACACATTGTTCTTCCTTGTTTCTGATGAAGTCAAAATTCTTTATTGCTTCATCAAAACGAAGATTCCAACTCCTCGATGCTTGCTTCAATTCATAAATGGATTTGTGAAGCTTGCATACTTTCCCAGCATTCTTAGGATCAATGTAACCGTCAGGCTGTGTCATGTACACATCCTCCTCCAAGATTCCATTCAGGAAGGCGGTTTTCACATCCATCTGCCAAATCTCATAATCATAATAAGCGGCAGTTGCTAGGAGAATCCGAATTGATTTCATCATGGCCACTGGTGAATAGGTTTCATCATAGTCTATACCATGAATTTGTTTGAAACCTTTTGCCACCAACCTGGCCTTGTAAATCTGGACATTTCCATCCATGTCAATCTTCTTCTTGAAGATCCATTTACACTCGATGGCTTTCGCACCAGCGGGTAAGTCAACCAGTGAAAACACTCGGTTGACAGACATGGAATCTATCTCGGATTCAGTGGCTTCACGCCACTTTGAGGAGTCAGGGCCCATCATGGCTTCTGCAAAGTTCGAGGGTTCATCACCGTCAATGATCAAAAGGTCATGGCAATTAGTCATGAGGAATCCCTGATATCTATCGGGTTCGTGACGGATCCTTCAGGATCTTCGAACTTCAGGTACTGCAGGTTCAGGTTCTATTACAACTTCATGTAATTCATCCTGCTGTTCTTCCTCATTAGGTTGAACAGGTTCCTGTCCTTCTTGAATTTCATCAAGTTGTACCTTACTCCCACTATCTTTCTTAGAGAGAAATTCCCTCTCAAGAAAAGTGCAATCCCGAGCAACAAGGATCTTGTTCTCGGATCGCAGATAGAAGTAATAAGCCTTGGTATCCTTAGGATAACCAATGAAGTAGCATTTGTCAGATTTTGGTGTAAGCTTGTCTGAGATTAATCTTTTGACATAGGCTTCACAACCCCAAATTCTGAGAAAAGACATTGCTGGAGATTTTCCAGTCCATAACTCATATGGTGTCTTTGCTACTGCTTTTGATGGCACTCTGTTCAGTGTGAACGTTGCGGTCAGCAAAGCATATCCCCAAAGGGATATAGGAAGGTCTGTGTGACTCATCATGGATCGGACCATATCTAACAATGTCCGATTCCTTCTCTCAGACACACCATTCCACTGAGGTGTTCCAGGAGGTGTGAGTTGGGAGATGATCCCACACTCACTCAGATGATCACGGAATTCCTGGCTCAAGTATTCTCCTCCTCGGTCCGACCGAAGAGCCTTAATACTCTTACCAAGCTGGTTCTGTACTTCATTCTGGAATTCTTTGACTTCTCAAAGGTTTCCGACTTATGTTTCATCAAGTAGACATATCCATATCTACTGAAATCATCAGTGAATGTAATGAAGTACTGATAGTTTCCTCTAGCATTTGTGGACATTGGGCCACACACGTCAGTATGTATCAGGCCCAATAGTTCACTGGCCCTTTCTGTAGGTTTATTAAAAGGGGCCCGTGTCATTTTGCCCATTAGGCAAGATTCGCATTGCTCACAAGACTCAAAGTCAAATGAGCCCAAGAGTCCATTTGAATGGAGCCTCTTGACGCGTTTCTCACTAATGTGCCCCAAACGACAATGCCAGAGAAACGTTTCATTTTCTTCGTTAGATTTGAACCGTTTTGTATTAATGTTATATACTGGAGCAGATTGATCCAGCATGTACAGCCCATTAATAAGAGGGGCACAGCCATAGAACATATTATTGAGATTAAAGGAACACAATTTATTCTTAATAGAAAAATCAAATCCTTGCAAATCCAATAATGAAACTGAAATGATATTTCTGCTTATAGCAGGTACAAAATAACAATTCTCAAGTTCTAAAATCAATCCAGAAGGTAAAGACAACAAGTAAGTGCCAACGGCCAGTGCTGGAACCTTCGCTCCATTGCCAACTCGTAACTCTACTTGCCCTTGCTTCAACCTTCTATTGTTGCTGAGCGCCTGCATATTAGTACAAATATGAGCCCCACATCCAGTATCTAATACCCAAGTGGTAATATCAGAAGTAGTAGTATTTACTTCAATAACAAAAATACCTGAAGCAGTAGTCTCCAAGGACTTCTTCTTCTTCTTTAGACTTTCCTGGTATTTCTTACAGTCCCTGCGATAATGCCCTGCCTCTTTGCAAAAGTGGCAGATATCAGAAGGCCCAGCTTTAGACACGGGCTTGGGCTTGGCCTTTTCGACTGCCTTGCCCTTTCCCTTGTCTGCAGCGGATTTCTTGAAACCCTTGCCCTTCTGCACCATGAGTACAGATGGCTCCTTGGCCTTCTTCAGATTAGGTTCTGCAGTCTTGAGCATACCATGTAGCTCAGGCAAAGTCTTTATCAACCCATGCATATTATAGTTCAAGATGAACTGGTCATATGCAGGAGTAAGAGACTGCAGAACGATATCACAAGCAAGCTCTTGGCTTATAGGACAGTCGAGTCTAGTCAAATGATCGAGATAACCCATCATTTTCAGAACATGTGGACTCACTGCTGTATCCTTAGCCATTTTACAGTCCAAGAGATTCTTTACAGTTTGGAATCTCTCTGTACGAGCCTGCTCCTGAAACAACGCTTTCAGGTTTGCCATCAGTTCCATGGGACAAGTCAGGCCTTCCCACTGCATCTGCAGTTCGGGAGCCATTGTCGCCAACATTAGGCAAACCACGTCATTAGCATCTGAAGAATGCGTATCCCAAGCATTCTTCACAGCTTGTGCGGCATTATTCGCAGGTCTAGGAGAGAGAACTCTTTCAAGGACATAAGCCTTCTTCTCCTGCCTGAGCACAAGTCTCAGGTTCCTGGACCAGTTCAGGAAGTTTGATCCGTTCAGTTTGTCCTTCTCAAGGGCAGACCGGATCGAGAAAGTGTTTTGTGTTGTTGTGCTTGACATAGCTGAAATTATGAGACAATAGAGTTTTAGTTATTTAGTGCATAAAAGAGTAATCTTAATAACTTATAAGAAAACTCGCATTGCATTCAAAATTTCTTTGTTTAACCTCATAAGAATGCAATGATTCCGAGACCCATGTTCAACTAAAACCAAAATGGGCCACTGGCCGTCACCCGGAATTAGCTTTACTTGGTAAGCATGCACACAGCTAGTTATATCTTTATAACTCTCGTGTGGATTGGGCCCAAGGCCCAATTCACCAGATGTCTCAAGGCCCGGGACTCCCGATGGCCCAGTCAAGGAAACCAATCTCTTACAGCCAAATAATCACTAAAGTCTGGGACTCCCAATGAAATTAGTGACTATATACTACTTTACTTACGCAAAAACAGACACCTCACACTGTAAGCCATATCTGTAATTGAATAAGCGTTAAGTAGCTGACAAGATTGGGCAAGACATCCAAGCTTGATATTGGTTTTGAGGATTTTAGGTTTTCTTTCCAAAAATAGAAGATTACTATTTTGGGAAACTTACTTATTTTAGAAACTTTCTAAATTTAGAAATATACTAAAAATAGAAATTTCTAGTTTAATATTTTATTAAAGTTTTCGGTTGGGTCACAAATTATAGGCCCAATTCTTGGTCCAAGACCACAGAATTCCAATTGGCCCAATAATTTGACATAACCGAGTCGGTTCATTAATTCTAGTCCGAGACCAAATTAACTACTAAATCCAACTGGTTATTTACTAAACCAGACCAGCTCTAAATTATTTGGTCCAACCAAATCAAACTTAGACCAGCCTTCGGTTTAGGTTAAAATTCAATTTTGAATTTAAATCCGGTTTAACCAGAAACTAAATAATACCCATTGTATTAAATAATTTCCAGCAAACCGCGATTTGGGTTAACCGCTTGAACCATACAATAATTAAATAATTTGAAACGATTTTGTCTTTAACCAAAACCGATCGCTAACAATTGACACATCCGATTGCTTATTCAATAATACGATCATGACTCTCACAAAAGACAAAAAAACGATTTTGACTCTTTCTTAATCGAATGATTCTTAATTCAATAATCGATCGTGACATACACAAAAGGACAAGAACGATTCTTAAAAATTAACAATTCTAACAAATTGTTTCTTTATAATAAAGCAAAGTCAAACTGCGATTCTTAATTTGCTTTTGACATGATCGATCGCTAATCAATTCAACAATCAATATTCTTACAATCCAAAAAGACATCATGCGATTGATACAAAGAGACGATATCGACTTTAATCATCAAGCTTTCATATTAGGGTTTTACTAGTTCTAATCAAATTTCTTAAACCAAATTCGATTCTTAACATTAAAACAACCTAAATATGATCCAAACAGCAAAAACCTAACGACCTAGGCTCTGATACCACTGTAGGATTATGTGTGTTCATGGTTTAATTCTCAGGTTACAACCTAGCACATAATCAACTAGGATCTAGGTGATTTGCAGTTGAATCATACAGATCAGGATCATTACCTCTTTTAGAGTGCAGCGGATTGATTGGTAATGTCGAGATCACTTAGAGCAGATGATTACCGGCTCCTCCTTGGTATCCACACACTTACAAGCTATGGATCAGGCTGCTAGACCAAGCTGGAATGAATCAGAGAGAGAGGAAGACGGCTCAGGGAAATCGCAGAGGGTGATGTGTCTAGCCCTAGGCGCGCCCCTCTTCCCTTATATGGGCCCAAGGAATTATCCTAATGGCCTATGGGGATTTTGGGCCCAACACACAAATCAGACAAAAGCCTGTATTTTGTCTGGCCCAACTCTCTGTACAAATACAGTAAATGCCTTTGCATCTTACCGTATCAATTCCATTTAACTTTCCCGTTAGCTATGGTGTGTGACCCTTTGGGATCATACAATACTGGTAATAAGTCCTAAACTTATAGATCAAGAGCGGACTCTAGCAAGTCATCATGATCACCCAGTATTTATGACTTATGTCTGATCTCGACACTTATCATACTTTCTAGAGATAGTACGGTAGATTTCAGGACATTCCTAACAGAGTGTATGCAGTAGTCAACTGCCTCTTGATTCCATTTTTGTCGCAGAATTCCTTGAATTCTCCAGAATTATATTCTCCTCCCCTATCTGTTCTTAGACATTTGATGAACAATCCAGTTTGTTTTTCAACAAATGCTTTGAACAACTTGAAGTGATGAAGAGCCTCTGATTTCTCTAATGCAAAATAGATCCAAGTTTTTCTCGAGAAATCATCAATGAAACTGATTAGATACCTCTTCTGGCTGTTTGACGATGGAGTAATGGGACCGCATAGATCTGAGTGTATGAGCTCAAGCTTTTCAGTTGCTCTCCAAGTGCTCTGCTTCGGGAAAGGCATACGATGTTGCTTTCCTTTCAGACAGACTTCGCATGTGTCCTTGATTTGTTGAATCTCTGGCAAACCCTCGACCATCTTCTTCTTATGCAAAGTGAGCAAGCCAGAATAGCCAAGATGACCGTAGCGATGATGCCACAGTTCTGTTGTGTCTGAAACATTGATCTGCAGACAATTTTCTTCTTCATTCCCACACGTTTCTGCGATTAACACATACATCATGTTTGCAGTCATGATGGATTCAGCTATTTTCCCTCTTATTGGATGAAAGATACTACATGTTTTCTGCTCTCCCCCTTTGAATAGCACATCAAGCCCCTTTTCTTGTAACTGTCCAACGCTCAGCAGGTTGTTCCTTAACTCAGGAACATAGTAAACATCACTTACAGCAAACGTTACTCCTTTGAGCACAAATTTCACCACACCCTTTCCAGCAACATTCAGCTTGTGATTATTTCCAAGCTTCACATGGTGAGTGAAATTTGTGTCTAGCTCAGAGAAGATGCCTCTTTCTCCACACATATGATTCGAGCACCCAGAATCTACGAACCACACATCGCTTCGTTGTGCTCCCTGAAGCTCCACATAAGCCATCAATAACACTTCTTCTTTCTCATCGATCTCTTGCATATTGCGCTTCATTGTTCCATTTTGGACACTCCCATTGAAAATGGCCCAAACTGTGACAGTTGTAGCACTCAACCGTTGCCTTGTTGAAGCCACGACCACCTCTTCCTCCTCTTCCTCTTCCTCGGCCTCTAGAGAATCCTCCTCTGCCCCTGCCTCGAACATTGACGTTTAGAGCCTGCATTTCTTCTTCAAGAGGTGTCCTTTTGAATTTCTTCTCATGAACAGACAATGAACTCTGCAATTCATCAACCGACATGATTTCCGTGTCTCTGGATTCCTCTATCGACACAACCACATACGTGAATTTCTCTGTCAGGGTTCGAAGGATCTTTTCCACTATCTTCGAATCCGACATCTGTTCACCATTGCTTCTCATTTTGTTACTCACTGTCATCACTCTCTTGAAGTAATCATCGATTGTTTCATCTCCCTTCATCGATAAAACTTCAAAATCTCTCCTCAATGTTTGGAGAAGAGATCGCTTCACCCTCTCATTGCCCCCAAACTTCTTTTTCATCGATTCCCAGATGATCTTAGATGTGCTCCGATCCAGAATCTGCTCAAACACCGTGCGATCGATTGCTTGAAACAGAAAATGCTTCACCTGGTGATCCTTCGTCTTGAGCTCTTCCAGCTCCTTCAATTGCTCAGCCGTTGCTTCAGTCCCTCCTGCTATCTCGGAGTAACCGTCGGCTATCAAATGCCACAGACTCTTAGCCCTCAAGAGATTCTCCATTAGCTCGCTCCAATGATCATAGTGACCATCGAAATGAGGAATCTTCGTGAGTGTTTTCTCGTCGCCCATTTTTCTTTTCTCTCTCTCTTTGGGATCAATTTGCTCTGATACCAAATGTGAAACAGAGTAATGCACTGAAATCCCTTAAGCTTTATTAATGAACCTCAAATGCCTTTTATAGTGGCTTACATAAGAGAAACAACAACTGGAAAACAGCAACAGACTCAAGCGTGAAAGTAGGTAACAAACTGAAACAACTAAGACCACTAACTCAACTAAAGCCACTTAATTCTAACCAAACATTGACTGAGTAAACACCCAAAACAGAACAAGTAAACGCTGTGCATAACTAAAGATAAAATCCCAACAGTCGTTACATTGTCCAGTGTCAAATCACTGTCACCAAGTACAAGTGACCAAACTTCTTTCACAATAAGAGTATTTTGTACAGTAGCCAGAAGCCATTCGAGTCACTTCCAATGACATTGCTTTCTTCACTCACCCGATTGGTACTAAACATGTAACATGTTCATCACTGAGCATAGCATGCTCATCATCTCAAGATTTTACTTTGCCATCTTCGACCTGACAACAAGGAGATTGAGACATATGAACTTTTTTACAATAAGATTATATTCTTTAGTCTTTACAGTAGCCAGAAGCCCTTTCAGTCACTGCCAGTGACATTGCTTTCTTCACACTCACCTGATTGCTCCTAAACATGTTCTTCACTGAGCCTAGTATATATATGCAGATATGCTCATCATCTCAAGATTTTACTTTCCCATCTTCGACCTGACAACAAGGAGATTAAAAACATCTTCTTTAGATACCCTAACATTATATAAAAAACAAATCCAACAAGTCTTACGGGCTACGGCTGTCTCTAAGATTTGACAAGTACTGTCCAGACAGATCCAGGTCAAAAGAAATGACCAGGAAATTAAACACAGAAGCCTTTCATCAAGTTTAATGCTTTATTTGGTTAGTGAAACTCATCCAACTTCATGACCATATTGGCTCTTTGCCGGATCGTTGCTTACAAGCGTTGTCACATAATTGCAAGAGTAGCCATTTCTACTTTATAAGAAGTGCTTTTGGGAGTTACGCAATTGCCCAATACCTAGACCAAGCCAGAGATTGAGAGAAAGACTTGTGCTTATTAATACATCATCATGAGCAGGAGTACAATCATCAGGACACAAACTAGTTTTCTTCAATGATTGAGCCATAATGTGATGTTAACAGTGTTCTATATGTTTTGTTCTTGAACCATAATGTATTGAAATTGTAATGTGGTTAACGAATATTTGATTAACTTGCTAATCATTGTGATTCGAGTTACAAAAATCATATGATCCGGAGACTGTAAACTAGTTTTCACTGTTTTAAGAGATTGCTTAGCTAATTTCTTTCTGGTTCTTGTTTTCAACGAGTTTCTATTTTGGGTTAACAAACTACTGTTACAGGTTTAACTCGAGCTAAATCTCAACAACTCTTTTGATATTAATTAACATCTCAATAACTGTAATTCCTACCTAACAGTAACATAAAGCTAACCATCGATTACGACAATGAGACAAGAAGAAAAAACATGAACCGCTGTTATAGTAAGAGCAGCTTTAGATCAATGATACGGTTTCAATTCGTCGATCAAAGATCCGTAATGGAACGAATAAACGATCAAGTGGACAGCAATTTCAGTTAGTTCCAGTAATAAAAATCCAAAAATCATCAGATTCAAATGCTCAGATTCGAGAAAAGAAAAGAGAGAGATTAAGAAATACCTGGTACAGAGCGATCAACGACGAACTCAGTCGAAGAAGTTCATGACTAGACGAGAAACGGCTGGGATCAGAACGACTCACTGGACCAGTCTTCCCAAAACGCAGAGTTTCATATGTAAGGAACGAAATTAAATGGGCCGTAGGGCCTGTGTTACACCAAACTTGGGCCTTCTATTCCTGCTTTTTATTTTTTCCACTTTCGAAAAGGTACTTTTTCTGAGAGACGGGACAAAGTTAAAAGATAACACTATGCCACACTTATACATCACGTCGTAAATTAGAAACTTGTAGAGATGAATGATTACTTATTGGATTTGAGTTTGGTGAGATCGGAGTTACGATACAACTTTTTATTGGTATGGGGAACCGAGAATGACAGCAGCAGACTGGCTCGTAGTTCTAAACCAACCATGAGCCAACCCTTTGTTTTTTCCTCATAAAAATTTACATTCCATGAACCTTTTAGAAGTTTTTAATAATTTTTTAATATTTTTTTTGACAGATGAAAAAAAAAATCAAAAATCAAATAAAAAAAGGAACCAACAAGAAACCGACACGTCATCATGAACAGTATATGATCGATTCCTAAATAAAGATCGGTTTGTAAACAAGTTCTTAGAAATAATATATATATATTTTTTTTTTACCTAAGAACTCGTACCAAAAAAAACCCCTATATACATGGTCTTACTCTATTATATGAGTATAAAACTAACTCGCTCGTATAAAACGCGTTGTAAGTGGATCATTAATTTTTCCTTATTTAAGTTTTAAGTATATGTGTTTCAATTGGTTTATTTAATTCAGATTTTATGAATTAATAACATAGAAAATGATTTATTTACATTTTACAGTATTGCTAATGGTATATCAATCAATATGCTGCACTAATTGATTTCTATTTTAGATAACAATTACCTTTAATTTTATATGGATTTCAAGTATAGTGTCAACTAGTTTTGTTCACATTACTTACCTATATCTATATTTGTGAATGGCAGCAACGTTGGTTGCAGTTTATTGGGATTTATTCACTTGTCCCATTTCGCCTCTTTACTCTGGAAGGGTGAGTGTTTTGTTAGATTACATTAGAGCTTTTTTAGTCGGACGACAGTTTTCCAAGAAGCGATACATTTGTGGGGATTTTAGAAATGTTGCTGCCTCCGATATCACGACCTTAGCAAAAATGGATTCATTATGATTGATGCATATGAGAGGCAATATCACTGCGGGCAAGATCATACTCGTTATAATTATAGAGATGGGTGCCGTCAACGACCAAAAGTTGGAAATCTGCCAGATCTAAAGTTGAAAACGAAATTTCTGATAAACGCAAACACTCTGCCGTATGAGATCCTACTGATCTCTAAAACAAAATAGATCATTCTTTACTTACAAACAAACAATTCACTTTCAAATTTTTACCATTTGAGATTGAACATAAACAACTAGATTTAAATTAAAGAAGATAGAGATCACCAAGAGAGAAAGATATTTGGGAAAATATTTTTTATTTCTGTTAATTAAATAAGAAAGCAAATACTTAGTTATATACATTTGAGAATAAACCAACATATAATCTTTTTTTTTGGTCAAACCAACCAACAAATAATCTATAAGCCAAAAAATCAAACTAAACCATGATATTTAATATGAAATTTTACCCAAACAAAAAACAAAAAACTTAATGTCGAAGTACAAGACACAGACAATTTGAATGTTTTGTTCATACACTCTAGAACATAAAAATTCCAATAACGTAGAGATTTTAACTCGTCCGAGAAATCTTTTTTTTTATCAAATTTTCCAGGATGAGATTATACACCTCTTTCCCCGGTAAATCATGATGAACTGGAACATTATCATAATCCCACCAAGCCATGTTCTTTTTCTTTACCATATGAGTATACTCAAAAGAAAGAAAAAGAAGCATAAGTTGTACAAGGGAAAAAAGAAAAGTGGAAGAAGAACCCTTGTTCAAAATTCAAATATTGAATCGAAAAAGCATCCAAAAATATTGATAGGTTTTAGCATGAGAATGATAAAGAGGAAAACTAATATATATAGATAGAGAAGATATACATTGCAAATTGTCATCAAGAGATGTATTATAATATAATGCAAAATTAGGTCAAAATAGTTGTGCTAGTTATTATTACCATAGATTAATTTGGAAAATGATGCATTATTGGTTTTGACAAAACTTTAAAAGAGTTAGAACTTCCATAGGATAAGCTATTAGAACATAAAGTTCCATATGAAAAGTTAAAAGATCTCAAATAATATGATAGTTAATTCTCTTATTGTCAATCGATTTGAGTTGAAAATCTATATAATTTATGCGGTATTCATCTAATTTATATGTCTAATCCAATATGTAATTGATTCAGTTCCAAAATTAATCCATTGATATTGTCCAAATATTTCAGGATTAGTGGTCAAAGAAAATATGAATCAATTCACTAATTATCAAATTGTTTTGAACTGAAAGTCTTAACTTAATTGTAGGAATCCAAATAAACACATATCTCATCTAAATAGTAACTTTTATCTTTTTTAAAGTTTTAATCAAGAAGTTTGTTGCCCAAATTGAAAATTTGATTCGTATCCATTGGTTATTATCATGTCCCACTAAATTCGATTACATATATTGTTTTTATGTTAAAGTTTCTTTATGATTGTTTTGTTGGACTTTTTAATGTAAAGATCACGGGATTACAAAAGAAAAAGATGGAAGCGATATTTTTTTTGGGTGAATTAACTTAATATACATGGTTGATCAAAAAAATCAATTTCTAACATTAGCAATTTAAAAATTAACAAACTAACAGAGAGAAACAATTATTATGTCATATCCATCCTTTTCTTTTTATTTAATTACATATTATGCCACTGAACACTGTTTATTAATTATAATTGGTATTATTTATATGATAACAAAAATAGTGAATGTTTATTGTATGATAACAAAATTATCTAACATATATAAACTGTGTTAACACACAATATCTAAAAATTATCTATGTTAGCATTTTATGTTTATCAGATATAATTGTTAGCATGGTAATGGTTTACATGTTAAATCACTTAACATATAAATCATCAGATTATAAATTACATATTTATTCAGTTATCTGAGACTTATAATAATACATATATTAATTATTATGCTAACAATAATATCCTTGTATTGTAACCTGCTAACAACAGTATATCAAAAATTATTAGTATATTATATTCAATATAATATGTTGTTATATTAGTTCAGTATGTGTTAACAGTAATAAACGAACACTTAGAAGTTAACATCCGTGTTCATTCTCTCATGCTTTTCATCCTTTTTAATTTTTATTATGAAATTTTAATTAATATAAAAATAAAGAAAAAGGGTTATTTAGTAAATTGATTAGTGTGAACACAACATAAAAATGTGTCAGAACATCTAGCTAATTTTTGGACTATTGGTGCATATGCATTCCAATTACCCTATTTTTTTTGGTTGATGGTCACTTGCTTGTCATCTCTTGTTTTATGTTTTATGTATCATAAGATTTGGACGATACTACTTAGATTATCCAATCGAGTTAAGATATTCTTAATAAACCAAACCAAAACATATGTATAACTTCAAGTGTTCCCTATTTACCATGTCAGTAGCAACCACAAACAATTTATTCTTTTATCTAATGTATAATACACTTAACTGATTTATATCTTGAAAGTGTATGTTCGATATTCTGATACACAATTTAAATCAAAATGACTGGGCGTGCTCCAAAGTCTAAACTCAAAACAAACTAGAAAAGTAAAAAATAATAGAAATAATTAACTACCATAAATCATAACTACTAATCACTATATACACCTGAGAAAAGTCCCAAAGATTACCATATTTGAGTATATTGTTTTGTTTTTCCTATAATCAACCCAACACTTATAGAAATTTGTTTATAAAAATGAGGCAAATAATTATTGTTTGGCAAATTTCAATAAACGGAATTATGAAAAGTTTTGAGCTACAATTTAACAAAAAAAAATTAAAGCATGTAGAGATGTGTTTAAACTTTAACAACTTTAATTAATAGTAAGAAAAAAAACTACTACTTTTACAAAAATACAAACTTTAATGCAAAAAAAAGATTCCTCTCGTCCTTTGTTCACATCTCTTTCATCTTTGTCCATTTCTTTATTAATTGATGAAAATCTCAATTTTTGCAAAAACTTACATTTGATTTATTTATTAAAATCACAAATTCAGACGGCGCAGCACCGCTCTCTCTTATTGATTCATTGTTCCTGTTCATTATCCATGACCCCTCAAAATATTATTCCTTCTGTTTCTAAACAGTAATTTTTTTATTATTACAGATCTATCATGGTTTATTAATTGTCATTAAATATTCGTTTTCATTCCATAAGCATATTAACATGATTAATTACTAACAACAAGATTCGTCCACATTTGCATGAATCATTAAAATTTGACTCCAATTTTAACTTTCTCACCTCGAGTTTTGCAGAAAATAAAGTTGCTTTTTTCCCCTCTGTGTGTATCTCTGTGAGCTTTACCTTTTGTACCTAAACCTCACACACTCTCTCTCTCAATCCCTCTCTCACTGTTGTCACTCGTTTTCTTCGTCTTCTTCCCAGAAGCTGCCACTCATGTGAGTTATCAACGCTCTCTTCTCTCAAATTTGTCAAAATATAGTAACCGATTTGTGCTTCGCTTACACATTGCAGCTCCTTTTCTGGTAGATTCCCCGATCTGGGAGCTTTTTGTTGTTGTTCGAGAAACAATATTCGTGTTCTTCATTGTTCATACTGTGTTTTTGGTCTTTGATTGTAGAGAGTGAGATTAAGAAATCATGGCGGGAGGTGGAGCTCCAGCACCCAAGTCAGATGAACCTCAACCACATCCTCCTAAAGATCAACTTCCTAACATTTCTTATTGCATCACCAGTCCTCCTCCTTGGCGTGAGATTCTTCTTTCCTTTTTATGTTTTCTTCTAGATTCCAAGTTTCAAAGCTCTTAGATTGTTTATTTTCTGTCGGTGTGTGTGTATTGATTAGTTTTTTCTCGGTTCTGATTTGTTCTTCAGACCAATGTGTCGTCCGACCAAAGTGTTTAAATCTTTTGGTTTTCGTAAGATTTAGTTTTCTAGATTCCAAGTTTCGAAGCTCCTAGTTTGTTTATTTTCTGTATGTGTGTGTGTAAATGCTTAGGTTCGGTTGGGATTTGTTCTTCAGAACAATGTGTCGTCCGACCAAAGTGTTTAACTCTTTTGATTCTTGTAAGATTTAGTTTCCTAGTTTGCTTTAAGCAGCAAGAGATTATTCTCTTGACTGCGTTTTTTTTTTTGCCTAATTTGTTGCATCTATGGCAATATTTTTGGTATGATTCTTCGTGAAATGAATATAAATCTTTGTTTGATCTTACCTCCACACTTTCCACATTGTCGGAATGTCATAGATTACCATTATTTGGTTTGAAACCCCAAATATTTAACTGTAATGTTCTTCATCAACAATACGAGTCTTGTTTCATTCAATGAGTTGTTGATTTGTAGTTCTGCAATATCCATTAAGACTTACATATCTCCTTTATGCTTTTGTTTCAGCTGAAGCTATTCTTCTTGGATTTCAACATTACCTTGTGATGCTCGGCACAACAGTCCTCATACCTACCGCTCTTGTTCCCCAAATGGGAGGTGGATATGTAAGGAGGCCTCAAATGTGTTCAACTTTAGGAAGAGGAATATAATTGTTATGTCAGTAATTGAAATGTTATTTTTGTTCTAATTTCAGGAAGAGAAGGCAAAGGTGATTCAGACCATTCTCTTTGTTTCTGGCATCAACACATTGCTCCAAACACTTTTTGGGACCAGATTGCCTGCTGTAATTGGAGCATCTTACACTTTTGTGCCAACGACAATATCCATCATCCTCTCAGGGAGATTCAGTGATACCTCAAACCCTATAGATGTATGATCACTTCTTGTTTTGTTACTTTGATCTGGATTTTGCTTCTTTTATGACTCTTTCTTGCTGCTGTTTATAATCATATTTCTATATTGCCTTGCAGCGGTTTGAGAGGATTATGCGAGCAACTCAAGGAGCTTTGATTGTTGCTTCAACCCTGCAGATGATTCTTGGTTTCAGTGGGCTCTGGCGCAATGTTGTTAGGTTAGTCTGGAGGAGGATATAGTGTCAAACATTTGTCTTCTTTACACAATACTAGATATTCCAAACGCATCTTGGTATAACAATGTGATGTAAAACTTCATTTTGTGTTCATTTTCAGGTTCTTAAGTCCTATTTCAGCTGTTCCGCTGGTGGGTCTCGTTGGATTTGGGCTATATGAGTTTGGTTTCCCAGGGGTAAGTCTACTCTAGGTGCACTGAAACACAAAATATCAAAAAACACTTCTTGCTTTCAGTTGTTAATTTCCCTTGTACATTTCAGGTTGCTAAGTGCATAGAGATTGGGCTGCCTGAGCTTCTTATTCTAGTATTTGTTTCACAGGTACACATAAATCTGTCTAAGTCCCTAAACATTGTTTAGATAAGTTTGTTTACCTGATTCATTTTTCTGATGTTTCCTGTTGCAGTACCTGCCTCATGTTATCAAATCAGGGAAAAATGTGTTTGACCGGTTTGCTGTAATATTTGCTGTGGTGATTGTATGGATTTATGCTCACCTTCTTACAGTTGGTGGGGCATACAATGGTGCTGCACCAACTACACAAACAAGCTGCCGGACTGATCGTGCTGGCATCATAGGTGCTGCCCCATGGTAAGTGGTTACAACTCAGCTGTATATATGTGTCTGCAGCTCCCAAAATAACATTTGCAGTTTAAGCAGTATCAGAAGATAAACATGATTAAAAGTGATCTTCATTGGATTTGTTGTTAAATTAGTTTTTTTTCCTTACAGGATAAGAGTTCCATGGCCTTTCCAGTGGGGTGCCCCTTCGTTTGATGCTGGAGAAGCTTTTGCAATGATGATGGCTTCCTTTGTTGCTCTAGTTGAGGTATGCAACTATATTCGTCACATTTTAATCTTTCGAAATAGATTGATTTTGCTTTGTTTTTCTGTGTATTCATTTCTTCTTTCTGGTTTTTTCGTGTTTGTCATTAAAGTCAACCGGTGGTTTTATTGCTGTCTCAAGATATGCAAGTGCAACAATGTTACCACCTTCTATTCTCAGCCGTGGTATTGGCTGGCAGGTAAGTTGGACACACTTCGAGATTATAATGTTGCAAAATAAATGTTCACTAGACTCTGAGCTGATTATGTTTTTGTTTTGTGGATCAGGGAGTTGCGATTCTGATATCAGGGTTGTTTGGTACTGGTGCAGGTTCCTCTGTCTCTATGTAAGCATCTCTGAGATGATACATGTTATGATTTGATTATTTTCTCCAGATATCTTAGTATGAAAGTTGTTTCTTTCTTGCAGAGAAAATGCTGGACTGTTAGCCCTGACAAGAGTTGGTAGTCGAAGGGTTGTCCAGATAGCTGCAGGCTTCATGATCTTCTTCTCCGTTCTCGGTAAGTTCAAGTTCAAATCTATTTTCAACTGGTAAAAGAATTGATATGTACTGATTATCTGTCATGTTAATGCAGGAAAATTTGGAGCTGTGTTTGCGTCAATCCCAGCACCCATAATTGCTGCATTATACTGTCTCTTCTTTGCTTACGTAGGAGCTGGGGGTTTGAGTTTTCTTCAGTTCTGCAACTTAAACAGCTTCAGAACTAAGTTCATCTTAGGCTTCTCTGTCTTTCTTGGCTTGTCAATCCCTCAATACTTCAATGAGTACACCGCAATCAAAGGCTATGGTCCGGTCCACACAGGCGGTCGTTGGGTATGTAGTAACCAACTTACCGGTTTTTATTCTCTCTTTCCATGGCCTGAGCTGATGAAACTCTTACATATTTGTACAGTTCAACGATATGGTGAATGTCCCGTTCTCCTCGGAACCTTTTGTTGCTGGCGCGGTAGCTTTCTTCTTGGACAATACATTGCATAAGAAAGATTCATCGATAAGGAAAGACAGAGGAAAGCATTGGTGGGATAAGTTTAGATCGTTTAAAGGTGACACAAGAAGTGAAGAATTTTACTCTCTTCCTTTCAATCTTAACAAGTATTTCCCTTCTGTTTAAAATGGAAGAGCAAGATGAGCAAAGAGTTGACCAGAAACCAAAAGAAAATGGTGAAAACTCAAGAGTTTCGACCTCTGTGTTTTGGTTCTTTTGTTCTGTTCTTACCACAACTTTGAGAACTTTAAATATCTTTTCAGATTCTATAGTCTTATTTACAAGAATGATCATGAATCTTTAAAGCATTGTTGTCTACTCTGTCTTATTCTCTAATGCTTTTGTCTTTGTAAATCCTATGGTACACAATATTGTGATTTTGATTAGTTTCTAAATAAGTCTTTAGTTTGATGTTTCCTTCATTTGAGTAGATGAAGATAATAATCTGATTATTTAACATTTAAATATTAATATTGATAAGCTTTATAGTTAATTATTGTTTTTGTGGACAACTTTTTCTTTACTCCGCTGGTCACATATAATCCATAGAATAAGTTTATCTTGACAAATGGGTCATGTACTATGAGAGTGGCCTTTCACTATTGCTTGAGGTTTTTGTTCTCTGTTCAATAAAATTATATATTAGTCGTTAAGGCAACTTTCGTTTGTTATCTTAATTAATGGACAGGCAATTTGTTTTGTAAGGCTGATGAGGCTGATGGATTCATTACGTAAATTAATTAAGTGTATTCACAATAATTAACGCTTAATACGACACTGGCTTTCAGGAGACCGAGATAAAGTGTACAGTAAGCATGTGAATAAGGTTGATTGCACGAGGGAATATTATTACTTCATTTTTGGGTGTCTTTTCCTTTAAAATTTTTAATATAAAAATACTTATAACTGCTTAAAAAAATACTAAGATTTATAAAGTTGCTTGACATATACAAATTTATAAATCTTCGAAATTAAATTGTAAAATTTACAAAGAAAACATCGCCATAGGTTGAACAACTTGGCACTGAACAATATGTCAAGCAACTTGAAACAATATATGTTTGAAAAAAATATCGCCTTAGGTTGAACTTAAGCTAAATGTTTTTGTTGGTAACAAAAACTTAAAGCTAAATGTTAGCAGCATTTACAATAATTAAAAATGTTACCAAGCATTTGGCACTGTACGGACAATCCAAAACATTGAAAAATAAAATATAATTAAGCAATGAATGACGACGATTATGCCATCTCTCATTTAGTTAAACTATAGTATTACTTCACTATTAATTGTTTTTAATTCAGTAATTAGACTCCTATCTCCTTTTAAGTTGACAAAATAATAGTGAAGTCTATATACTCCGAGTATAAAATGTTATTTTCACTTTAAATAAAATGGTCCAAGTATATAAAATAAGAAGCTATTCTACCAAAATATAGACCCCCCCCCCCCCCCCCCCAAAATCCACACCTACGCTTACCTTCACTCCTCCTAACTTTTCTCCGCCGTGAAATGGGGAATTGTCAAGCGGCGGAGACGGCAACGACGGTGTTACAACGACCAGACGGCAAGTCAGATAGATATTACTGTACAGTAAGCGCGAGCGAGGTGACTAAGTCCCATCCCGGCCACCACGTAGCTCTCCTCATCTCCTCCGCCGTACCTCACGGCGGTTCTCTCCGCGTCACCCGAATCAAACTACTCCGTCCTTCCGATAATCTCTTGCTCGGCCATGTATATAGACTCATTTCTTCCGAAGGTATAATATTATAACTCACTCTCCTTCAAAATCACACAAAACATGGATGAACTTTATATCCAAGAAGACAATATCTAGTGGTTTCTTCAGCTTCACGTTTATTATGATCATTCATCCTCATTGAAGTGTGTAAAATATATTTAGGTTTTTTAAAAACCCTAATTTTTAGGATTCCCACCATTTTTTATTTGCTCTTCTTCACTTTTGACTATGATCATCATAGATGAAGTCTTAATTAGGTAAATCATTGTATTTATTTATTTTTGTTTAAATTTAATTATAGAGGTGATGAAAGGATTGAGAGCCAAGAAATCTGAAAAGATGAAGAAGATCCATGGAGAGTTCTCTGTTACAGAAGAGGATGAGATTAACCCACTAACCCTAAGATCTGAATCTGCTTTTGACAAAGACACTCAGGTATCAGATTCATGTTTTACTTCTATGATTGAAAGTTTGAAACAATCAAGTAGTTGTTAAAAAACCAATTAAGTAATTGTATATGCTATATAGAATAACAATCATATGAATTGTAAGAATTTAGATATTGATTCATGAAAGGATATTTGATTATATTGATTCATGAAAGGATATTTGATTATATTAAGTTTGATTAACAGAAACATGAAAAGCAGAGAGAGATGAGCACAGGAGCTACCAAGAAAGTAAGAGCTTGGCAGCCTTCTCTTCAAAGCATATCAGAATCTACAAGCTAAAGCTGCACCCTTTTTTTTTTCTTTTGACTTCTTGATCATTTGGTTTCTCTTTGTATTGTTGTTTTTCCCAATCAAATTGTAAGGATTGTGGCAGATGAATCTCTTGTGTGTATTTCTTTTAGCTTGATAATAACCAAAGAAGATCCAAAGGATTTTTTGTTTCAAAGTATTCCAACTTTGAAATATTTTCTATATTCTCCTGCATTAAATATGAAAGCCCTTATGTTAAAAAAAAAAAAGTATTCCAACTTCATTTTTTCCCCTTAAATCAAATATGCTTCTAAAATTTTAAATAAGGTTAAAAAGTTAGTCATGTAGCTTTTACTAGAATCTATCAAATAAGTGAAAATAAACTCGTTTTGATAAAAGAAATTGTATTTTTCAAAAAGGAAAATAATCGAAAATTAATAAAAACATAGTTTTGAATTAAATAAGTAATTATGTTATTTATCAAATTTAAAATTTTACATATTAAATATCATACACATGTAAAAAAGCTGAAATTTGTTGACCAAAAACACTTCATTAACTTTCTAAAACTATTTTAACAAGATTTTCTAATTGTTCAGCTTTAACAATGTTGCATTTTTCTTATTTTTCTGGCTTAACTAAATATTAACATCAATTATCAATGATATGCCAAAACTTAAAGAAGATAAAATGATATAAAATGGCATAAATACCAAACAGAAAAAAACAAATCATATTATTTAATTTGGTAAAAAAGGTTAGTTTCAATGTTATAAAATGGCATAAATACCAAACAGAAGAACAAATCACATTTTTCTCAAAAAAAAAAGAACAAATCACATTTTATATTTTGGTAAAGAAGTAAGTTTTCAAACATTAAACTTTGTATGAAAAAAAAGAAAGAATCTATTAGTATTAATTTGTAAAAGATAATATACTATTATTTCTCATATATTTAGCACTACGTGCGCATTCACCAACTTACAGAGGAGACCACACGTACGAGGGATAATATAGTCATTTTAACATAGACGAAAATTCTGAGCGGAGAAGAGGAGTTTCAGTTATCCAAAATTTCATATCTTTCTTTGATTTAATTAATTAACAAACAAAATAAATATAGAAAAATCTCACCTTTCGTCTCTCTCTCGAATCTCAAGCGACAAATCTAATTAGGGTTTTTGAGAATCTCCATCTCAATTCTTCAATTTCCCCGCTCTGTGTATTTGCCCATCATGATTACAGATTCGATCACCAACGCTTCTGCTACTGCAGCCCCTAGCGCGAGGGATTCCGGGAAGAAGAAGAGGGTCAGTTTCTCTTCTTCAAATCTCCTTCATTGTCTCCTTAAATCTCATCTCTTTCTCTAAAATTGATTAGCTTTACTCTCCCTGATTCTTGGGTATTCTTTTGTTTTGTTATTGCATTGCGTTTGCAGAACAATAAGTCGGCTAAGATGAAGCAGAACAAGCTCGGTCTCCGCCGTGAGCAATGGCTTTCTCAAGGTATGATGATAGTAAATATTTCATCTTTTCGATTCTGTGCGTGTGTGTTTAAGATATTGATTCTGAGTTTTGATTTCACTATTAGTTGCGGTGATCAATAAGGAGAGGAGTGGCGATCGAAGTGTAAAGCCTGATCATAGAGATAACCCAGTGGAGAATATAGATGGGCTGCGTAGAGGAGATGATAATAACAGTGAGAGTTTTATTATGGATTCACCTTCAAACAGCTCCATGGGAGGTACAGATATAAGCACTAATTTCAGTGGGAGAAGTAGCAGGAGTAGTAGTAGCAGTAGTGGTAATGTAACAGAAGAGGAAAATGCAGATGATGATGGGTGTGTAGATGATTGGGAAGCTCTTGCTGATGCATTAGAAGCTGAGGAGAATGAGAAACATGAGTCAGTCAAGGAGGAAGAGAATGTTGGACAATCAGCTTCTAGTGTGAGTGATTCGATCAGTGATGCATCAGATATTGTGGGTGTTAGAGATGCAGAGCAGGATTGTTTGAGAATGTCATCAAGGAAGCAAAAGAGCATTCGAGCTTGGAGGCCAGACGATGACCTTCGTCCTCAAGGTCTACCTAATTTGGCAAAGCAGCTTAGTTTTCCGGAGTTGGACAAGCGTTTCACCACTGTCTCTATTCCATCTTCATGTCCTATCTGCTATGAAGACCTGGACTTAACTGATTCAAGTTTCCTCCCATGTCCTTGCGGGTTCCGGCTCTGTCTTTTCTGCCACAAGACGATTTGCGATGGAGATGGGCGTTGTCCGGGCTGCAGGAAACCATATGAACGGAATGCCTTCACTGCTGAGACTAGTGTTCAAGGTGGTGGTTTAACAATTCGGTTGGGTCGTTCATCTAGCATGTTTTGCAGGTTTTAAAAAAACAGAGAGGTGCGGTTTTCGCAAAACCTTGTTGTTTCTCTGTTTTCTTTTCTGCATTTTGCATCACTCTTGGACACTCTCTGGTTCTTTTATAGCTTTAGGTAATGTGGGTATAGTGTTGTCTTTTGGGACTTGAGAACTTTGAGCTTTGCTATTCTATGGTCATCAATGCTTCTAAGTCTGAAACATTGTGGTGATGGTGATGTAGTATGGTGTTTGAATACATAAAAAGGTGGTACAGAAAATTCAAATACATAAAAATAGTTTCAATAATGCTATCTTAAGTTGTTTGGTCTTGCAATTATTCCTTGTGATGATAGTACCATTAAAGGTTTAGAGTTATTATGTTGCTATGGTGTAGAGAGTTATACAAGTTACTCATTACAAAATCTTTACTTTATACAATCATTAGAGATCAATTCTCAATATCACATATGTTAGATGATACTTCTGATTGTTTGTTATTAGCATAATTATCCATTTCATTCACAAAAAAAGTGAGGCTTCTAAAGCAAGAGTTCGTGATCTTTTATTTTCCCATTAAACTTGGTTCCTAATTAGCTAACCTTTGTGATAGACAAAACCCGCAATTTTAATAGAATGAAGTGTTTGTTGTCAAAAAAAAATGAGGCTTCTTAGCAACTTCCATAAACCAGCTTACAATCTCTTGCAAGGAAAAAAAACTATGAATTCTCTAATGGATAATAATGCTATATAATAGGCTAATAGGCTTTGTATTTTCCCACTACCATTTACATTGCTAACATAGTACCCACAAGGGCTGGAAAATTGTTTAGGTGATTAAGCTAAAGAAGAATCATCCAGGGTTTAGGCTTGAGTCTTCTTTAAGCTTCTGTGTATAAAAGTTTTCTTTTTAAGATCATCATGTTTGCTTGGGAAAGCTCAGAGCTTTGAGCGTTTGATCTGTGATTGAAGAGATGAACCCAAGGAGTAGACATTCGCTGTTTCTAGCTCTCTCTTGTTAGTAATACTCTTAATGTAAGACAAATCTTCAACTTTGATTATAGAATCTCTTAATCTTCTTACATCTGAGAGTTTTACTGGCTTCAGTAAGAAATCTTCAGCACCTTCTTCAAGACATCTGAATGAAAACAAAAAAAAGAATCAATTGAGTTGATAGCTCTGGATCAATTATGTACAGATATGTTTTGTTGTGTATGTAGCAAACAACCATAAGATGACCAGGTCATAAAATGGAGTTTTAGACAAAAGACATATTATTTTGTTATTTAATTTTGGTCCAGAGGTTTCTTAATAAGCAAAGTGAAGAAAAGCATGTGAGGTGGCTTTCACAATACCTTACAAAATATTAGTTAAACAAAGAGATCATACAACTATTTTTTATTGTATAATATCACAATCACCAGAAACAGAATCAAATCCCAAAAGTAAAAGATTTGTTGATTATAAACATCTTTTTATATCACAAAATCATCTTGGGACCCAAGAAAGATCTCTAAATCTCAACTTTGATTAATTATGCAATCACAACTACTCATGGTTAAAAAAATCAAATAAACTGATGATCACACAATGATATATCCATTAGATTTTGGTTAAAATTAAATTGACATCATTCAATACTTCTCAACTTATATTGTAAAACCTCTAATAAATTATAAAGGATCGTGATATTTTATTAATTTATCGAAATATTAATTTATCGATATATTAATTTATAGAGTTTATATTGTATTCACCAAATTTACTGTGACTTTTTGACTAGACATACATGTAATTAAGACCATGAAAATATATTTATTACCTATCAATACGAGGCAAAATGTTCTCAGATGACATAACCACCACAGGTACATCTCTGAAAGCTGAGGATTCCTGTTAAAAGATTATATAAGCAATATATTCGGATGATTTAACTCACAATTTGATTAATATTGACTAACTGAATCAACTAAATCATCATATTGTATGGTAATTTGTTTTTATTATATGTTTGCTTACTTTGATCTTCTTCAAGAGTTCATATCCAGTCATACCGGGCATTGAGTAATCAGTCATAATTAAATTAACTTTCAAATCCTGAAAAAAACAACATAGCAAAAATCACTATTAACAATTTGCTTTGAGTGATAAATTTTCATATCATTTTTTTTTTAATTCTTTACCTTGAAACCGACGATAGACTTTTCCTCTGCATCCAATCCAAGGTATTGCAGAGCTCTTGTCGCACTATCAACAACAGTAACTGAACAAAACACACAACAAGAGTCAAGATTCAAGTTCTTAAAACATGACGTTTTAGTAAAAAATTCAAAAAAAATAAGCAAGGTACCTTTACATGAAGACACTTTGAGCAAGCGCTCTATGAATTTTCGATCAACGTGGCTGTCGTCGACGGCAAGAACATGAAGAAGATCCGGCGATCTAAACTTGGAAGGATCATTAGAGATCTATCCATCTTCCTCGGCAGCAAAACCTCAGCCATATTATATTATTGGATCTTGAAGAGTGTGAGATTAAGAGGAGAGAAATGTTTTATACTCAAAGAAAATAAAATGGTGTTGGAACAATGGAGGTTGGAGGATGTATATTATATACAAAGTAGAAAGAAAATAAAGGGGGGACATATGAAATCGAGAGATTTTTGCATATCTTTTAGATTTTGTCAACTTGCTTTCAAAATGTTTATTTATGTTTTAACAAATAAAAAGAATAGATCGGTGGATCGATGGTTAAGTTGGTGTTTATTTATTTATGTTTATATTTTGGTATGTGCCTCCTTGGTGGCCATGTTTCTAAGTTGGGCCGTTTGTAACCCCTGCCTTTATTAGATCTTGAAGAGTGAGATTGAGAGCAAATAAATGTTTACTTCTTACCAACTAGAGTCAGCTCAATTGGTAAAAAACGTTAATAGCTTTCCGTCAATATATATTCGATTTTTGTTGGAAAAAGTCTTCTTTCGAAAAAGAAAGGATTTAACTTGGTTTAGATCCTTTCTTATGGAAACGTACATGCACACGGATCGAACCTCCTAATCATTCAAATTTTTGTTTTTGTTCTTATCTGTTTGAATTTCGTGTCTTCGTGATTGCCTTGGATGATCAAAAATCAGTATGGTATGCATTAACTCATGCAAATTAGCCTCATTTTGACAGTTTGTCAACACTCAATCTAAATTTGATATAATCATTCACTCTAAGATTGCTTTGAAACATGCTTACTCCTAAACATATAAGCCTAGGAAGTATTTTGGAGTATCTCTTAAAGAGCCGTTTGGTCGTCATAAAATTTACTTTAGAGAGTGTTCAAGTAAAAAAGACTAATCCGCTAATGTTTTTTTTTTTTTTTTTTTTTTGGTTAAATGTTAAGATTAATCCGCTAATGTTATTGCTGCATGTTGACCTTTGTTGTTGACTTTTGGTATTGTTTTGTTTATGGATGGTTGTTAAGAGAGTTGACTATCAAATTTGGAAGGGATTTACAAGTTACAACATTGGTTTTCAACGAGATAAATGTAATTTTTCTTCATTTGATTCATAAAAGTCAGAAAACAGTTTATAAAAAAGTTATTTGAATATAATTTAACATTAAATTCAAAGAAAAAAAAGAAAGTTGAGTATCATCTTAGAGTCACGGATTCATAGTGAATTCTTCTTACTAAATTTCTATATGCTTAATTTTTAGGATTGCAAAATGGCAGACAAAAGGGACGACATCATCCTTTTTGTCAACTCTTTATACAGGCGATTTGGCTACTTCATGCATTAGCTAGAAAACACATTTCAAATTGGGGATATACAATGTTTAGATCTTTAAGAAAAATCCTAATTTGCAACACAATGGTGCGTTTTTCTAAAGCTGGCCGGATCAACTAATAGGATCTATTAAAAAGGAATCGGAGATAAGTAATTTCATTCTTATTTTAAGGTATGAAAGTTAAAGGAATCTTTCATTATGATTCGAAAGATAAAACCCTTTTAAATTCCGAAGTAAATCAATGGAAAAACTTGCACCACTTTGACTGATGCGGGCGTGGTTCCCTTGAGAGGATATTCCTTTTAATCTTTTTCGATGTTGTTTACGAATTTGGGGATAAATCTCTTATCTCTTCCATAAACTAATATTAACTAAATGATAACAATCAATTTAATTGTAAGATGTCTAATAGTGGGTGAGCAAAAAAGAACAATCTTTCCAGCTACAAAATAGAGAGAAGGTGGCTGCTCCAGGATGAAGAAATATTTCTCCAGCACTTTTCTTCTATTTGGTATATCACTCATGCAACAACTCTTTAAACCTTTCCTATATAATGTTAATGTCATTATTGTCTCTTCTCCTTCTCCTCAGTGTCTTTTAGGACGAGCAACATAAACACAACTGTTGCATTATTCAGTTTATTCTTGTTATTTTTCCTCTACAACCAATTTTCATAGGGATAACTTGACTAATTTATAAGGTTTGACAAATATAGATTCCGGTCCAGCTTACTTCACAAAGCTATTACACTCCATGACTTCAAAGAATAATAGTTAACATATTAAACCTACATACATTTCTCTCTAGCCTAAACGTAGGACAGGTAGTCTAAACATTGTTATCTTGAACGCCAGTGTGTTGCATGATTGCATCTATGAGAATTCAACAGTAACATAGCAGAAATTATACCGACTAAAAAGTAAGGATTAAGTACATTACAAGTCTTGGAACAAGATCCTCTGTTGATGTATCTATTAACATCAGAGAGTTAATACATGTGTCGGTAATAAACAGCACACAAACCAAATAGAGATCAGAAATTAAAAAGAAAGCTATTAATGAAATCATGGATGATCAATCAATCTTATAAGCAACGCTCTTCAAAAGCTTTTGATGGGTTTTTACAATCGATCTGCGAATGGTGAGGGAAATCAAACGGCATTTGTTCAGGAGAGAGCCAAGCTTCTCTAAAAACTCTCGAAACTTCTTCATAAACTATTCCATTGCCTTCAAGTGTGAGATGTAGTCCATCACTGCTTACAACCAACCAAAAAACGAGCAAGAAACATTAATAAACAAATGACTGATCGAAGGAGATGAGTGTTTTTGAGAATCAATAACATTTTGGGAATGGATTAAGATGCATACCTTAAATATTTTTTCTGCCAATCACTGGTTTCCTGCATTTTGGACCAAAGGTTGACACACCGTAGACCGAGTTCCTCGGCTAAAGCAACACAATGTTGTGCGTAGATTCCAGTGGTTTCGTTTGTTCTCTCAGGCTCTTTCATAGCTTTGTCACCATAGATTGATCTGATGTAGCACAATCACTGACTCAGTGATGAGATATATTGTACTAATATAAATGTTTTGAAGAACAAGATAGATAGGGATCAAATTAAGCCTACTCTGCATAGCTCTGCCGTCCAGCTTCATCAACTGGTGGTGGAGTTACAAGCACAATTAGCATGGTAGGTGAACATTTCTGCAAACAAGAGTCATTAGTCACGACGTGAAATGCAGTCTTAATGCTAGAAACAATCTCTCTACCAGGAAGGAAGTGAAACATCGAAGATGCAGAATTAAGCTAAAAAAAACTCGTAATCATGTCCAACTTAATGCTAGAAACATCTAGGAATATAGAATGTATCTAACCTTCAAATGCTGAACTATTTTTCTGACGTTATCCTTATACTCTTCTACCGGCACATGTTGTCTATCACTCGTCCTTCCTCTGAGAGCTGCATCGTTAGCACCAAAAAATATCGTCGTAGCAACAGGAGGAGTCAAAGATCCCTAAGCATATAGAAGAGTAGAAAAAAAAACACACTGAGATTTAGACACCAAAACAAAACAGCTTCATCAAGATGAATGCTTGACAAACACAGAGAGAAACAACATCAAATGTTTTGTCAGATCGCTTAATATGATTTGTATTTAGGTTGACACATCTCAAATCTAAACCTTTCAAATCTAAACAACCATGTCACAGATCACTAGATGTATCATATTCACAATCAGATCATAACCGTCAAGTTTCAATTCAACATTATAGACTGATCGAGCAAGCTACCATAATTGATCCCAAATTAGACAATGAAAAAGATTTTGATTCGAGAGAGAGAGAAATCTGACGAGAGGGAAAATGTGATGAAGCAAGAAGAGAGCCCATCTGGTGTTGTATCCGCCATAGCCACGCACCACAACATCAGCTTTCCGAGAGTAAGCGTCGGCAAGAGCAGATCCCCATCCGCCGGATTTGAACGACTGCGCCGTTATTGAATCGCCGAACAGAACGATCTGCGGCCTCATCTCCCAGTGAGCTTCTCCTCCGTTTGTGTATCTCCGTCCGGTTTAGTGTGTAACTAATTTTCTTAAAGAAATTTTGTTTTTTTTTAGTTTGCCCTCCAAGTTTTATGAATTTATTGTTTTAATCCTTTTTTTACATTTTCATTGAAATGTGCCCTTAGTAATAATAGGTTGTACTAGATGAGTTAGACTTGCATTACAAATTTATGTTTGTTCTAATCGTTGTATTTGGGTTTAGCATTCGCGGGATGTCTTTGCTTTGGTTCTTTACATTTTGGTAAATTCAGCTATGTTTAGAGTTAGTTTTTTTCTAACATTAAGACTTTAGTTTCCGGTTATTTTGCGGGATTAGTTTTATCTCATGTTACTGGTATCGTGTTGATAACCAATTTTATCTTTTTGTTGTTGTAATTGGCTTATAATCTAAGATCTCACTTTTTTAACAAAAGGTAGACAAAAAAAAAAGAAGTAATAATAGGTTCTAGATTACCCCTGCCTTAAGAAGCCTCTGATGTTAGCAAAAATATAGTGGGAGCTATATATGTATATATCAAGAAACATTACACCTCAAGGTCCTCAACCACACGAACACACGCAAAACGAAAAATCTCTCTGAATACTCTAATCAAGATTACTAATTAAGATTACTATATGAAACTGGCTAATCAAACAAACCCATATATAATTTAATTGCTTCTCTACTACAAGGAGTTTGTTGATGACGACAAGTAAAGAAATTCTGAAATTACTTTGTTAAACCAAGGAGTTTGTTTTAGTGGACGACCCATAGCCACTAATCAAACCATTCCACGAGGAACCTAAGCCGTTGATATAACCGCCACCGCCGTATCCACCACCGTCAGATTTTCCACCTCCTCCGTTACCGCCGCTACCATCGGGGTAGCCTTGATCTTGTTGCCAATCAAGCGATAACAGCTTTGGACTTGGCTTCACATCCATTATTGATGTTACCCTTTGACTATCTTCATGATGATTATAATGATGATGGTCATAATTAGATAGCATAAGTCTCTGGCAGGTAGAGATATCCATGAGACCACCACCACCACCACCACCATTGTTGTTGTTGTTAAGACCTAATCCGTGAATAAGACCCATGTGAAGATTACGGTGATGATGATCTGCATTACTTCCATGATCAACCATGACCAGATTGTCATTGTTCACTCCCATGAGATCAAACTTACTGTCCAAGAAATCAATAGGTCTAGGGTTTTGTGAAAGCAAACCTACATACTTGCTCTCCAAGAAACCAACGTTAGTATGATCAGGAGCTGAGTAAGACCCCATCATCCCATTCCCACCAAAATGTGAAAACCCTAGAGAGGCATTTTGGTAATTCTGATGAGAATGTGCTAAAGCCATAAGATCATTGGTATTAGTGGTAACAATGTTGGACGGCTTTTTCCCGGAAGAAGTGGAGGATGAAGAGTTAGAGGAAGAGGGTTTCTTGTTTTTCCGGCAGCCACCACCGACTGGAATATTCCTTAGAGTGCCGCCTTTGGTCCAGTAACGGCGACAAGTCTTGCAGAAGTAACGAGGCTGAGAGAGGCTATAGTTGTTGTAGTAACAGAACTTAGTATGTGTTGACTCGCAACGCGGACACTTTTTGAGGATGGTCGTGAGGTGGACGCAGCCTTCTACCACCGTCCATTAGAGCCGCTGCGGCTACAGCCATGGCTGAGGCTTGTGGTCTAGTGTTGCAAGCGGCTAGAATGTCGGCTGCTGATGGAGAAGTCGTTGTAGAGTCTAACATGCTTCCTCTTGATGACTCAGCTTCCTAATATATTACAATTTACAAAACCATATAAAAATGTGTAACAATGTAATTCACCACATAAATTCATCACTTGCATGGCAAAAATGATGGTTCGAGATGAGTAAGCTTTAATTGTTTAAAACCTTTTTTGCCATTTGCTTTCATTTGCAGGTTTACATGAGGGTAAAAAAAATCATAAGAAAGAATTGCATTAAACCAAAAATATTTATTTAATGCAAAAAATGGTTAAAAACAACAGAAAGAAAAAACAAAAATACAATATTTTAAGTATTTAAGTGTAAACAAAAATATCAAACACGTAAACAGATCTTCCATTTGCATTTGATGTTTATATTTACAAATAACAAATTATTTTTTTTTTTTGTAAAAAATGTTTAAATTATTATGTTCATTTGAACAAAAAGAACTATAAACATAAATGCAAATACAAATAATGGAGGTCTAGTACCTGGAGCCAATCAGAATCCATGCAAACTTGAAGAGAAGTGAGACCCATTTTGTGTTTTGTTTTGTTTGTTTAGTATAGGGAAGAGTGAGAACTTTAAGACAAGTTCATGACACAAAAATCTAGAGATAGAGATAGAGCATTATCAAAAAAAAAATCTAGAGATAGAACGAGAGAGAGAGGAGAGAGAGAGGAGATGAGGCAAGGAAGAGTTTGGGGGTTGGGATGTGAATAAGAAGGAAGCAAGAAGAGGACCATTCTTCTCCTCGGGATTGCTGTCACCACTCAAAACCACTTCTACTATACTTAGTTTTAAGTTAGTTCACACTCATAACTTGGTTTTTACATTTTTTATTTTAAAATCAATACTGCTATTTTTACATTAAAAATTGATTTAGTAAACATTTTTTAACGCCATTAATCTGACGTTAAAAAATTCTGTTAAATCGGTAAACGGCGTGTTAATTTGGCAAGTCAACCTAAAGTTCGTGTTTTTAACGGAACTCAATGAATTGTATGGTGTTTTCGTGGCTACACAAAAAGTTGGTGTCTAAATTGGCCATTCTTGCAAAGTTGAGGATTTATATGGCCGAATATTAAAAAAGGAACATATGGATGAATACGGTTTAACCAATAAGGCGAGATGTTTTAATATTAATTCTCCATTTTAAATTTATCAACTACTATATATTAGGATCCTAAATCTCTCCTCAACGCTCTCTCTTCTATCTACCCAAAAGACGCGTTTTCACTTATTCTCGTTTCCGGCCAACGGTTCCGGCGATCTTGTTGGTTCCTTTGGCTGGTTTACTTTTGTTAGCCTTGTTATATAGTCTTCACGAATTCTGTTTTGTTTGTGTAACATATTAAATGGAATCGTGGTAGGTTTGTAATAATCCCGCTTCACCGTGCGCTCATAAAGTCGTTGGTTCTGAAGCCCGCTCGAGTTGAACGGGTCGGCTTTTGTTTCTATGTCCTTCAGAGTTTTTCCTTCTAAGGATTTCTCTGTCATATAAGTGTATAGTTCTTGAATATGGATGTGGACATTTTTGCATACTTAGCTTTGAAACAAAGCGGTCAAGGAGAGCCCAAAGACACTGAAGAGAGGAGGTAAAGGTATGAAAAAAAGCAAGAGAAAAGATGAGTCGATTTGACGGTGTCCCGTGTCTGGGTATTTGCTAAAGAGTACATGTGAGAGCGAAGCATAATATAGAAAGGGAAGGGCACCGAGAAACATTTTATATACTATGTTTTACAATTAAAAAGAAAGGGGAATTCGGCCATATAAATCCCCAACTTTGCAAGAATGACCAATTTAGACACCAACTTTTTGTGTGGCCACGAAAATACCAGACAATTCATTGACTTCCGTTAAAAACACGAACTTTAGGTTGACTTGCCAAATTAACACGCTGTTTACCGATTTAACAGAATTTCTTAACGTCAGATTAATGGCGTTAAAAATTCTGTTAAATCGGTAAACGGCGTGTTAATTTGGCAAGTCAACCTAAAGTTCGAGTTTTTAACGAAAGTCAATAAATTGTTTGGTGTTTTCGTGGCCACACAAAAAATTGGTGTCTAAATTGGCCATTCTTGCAAAGTTGAAGATTTATATGGCCGAATTCTCTATAAAAAACCAAATGGTTGCATGGTGGTTTTTATTTGTTAAGGAGTTGCATGTGTAGTGGTTTTTATATGTCAAGGAATTGCTATGTTGGTTTAGACCACGATTCACTTCAAGTCTGTAATCATTTAACATTATCTTTTGGTCGTCCCTTTTGACAAAAAAATTCGGATTTCTATGGATTTTGAGGATTAGTGTGGGTTTCGGATTAGGAATGATCCCGGTTACAAAAAATTATCTTATATAAACCCACATACTAATCTCACACTTAAATTCCAATATTTTGTTTATATTTTCTTTTGATCCTTTTTGTTTAATTTAGAGATAATTATTTGTAAGTTTAATTTACTATAAATTATATAGACAACAAAGCATGAACTACGGAGCTTCCTTTAAATTTTCTATTTCTGGAAATGATGTAGGATATGGTAGGTAATTCTCTCAGTTTCATGACTCTCATTTATATTCCCTAAATTCTTCTAGCATTTTTTTAAAATTGTGAAGACATAACTTGGTCAATATGTTTTGTTTACATTTTAAAAATTCTTGCTTTGGTTATCATGATAAAAGTGAAAACTTTAATTTCAATTTATTTGCAGATAACAAACATATAAATATATTTATATGTCTATAAGTGTATAGATGGACCGTATAGACGGATGTGTCGGAGGAAAAAGGAAAGCGTCGGTGGTTCCAAAATCCTCGGACCCACAGTCCTTTGGTGTAGGTCCACGCCAACTTGACCAATCATCTTTATCTATCTAACGGCTACGCTTAACTCATGGGGGCTCAGTTGGACAACGTAAGCCGTCAGATGAGTTCAGAAATAGCGGCTTGATCGTCACACAACAGAGACAAAAGTGTGAAAGAATAATCTTTCTCGAAGTTTTGTTTTGTGTCTTTCTGTTTCAAGACTTGCGATAAAGAGAGTGAGAACTTAAGTGGGCCTATTAATGGGCTCCACTCACTCGCTACTCACAAGCAAAGTATCTATTCTCTTGCCATCTGTCACTTTTGATACATGTGGCAATCTGTTTCAAGTTTTTTTTTTTGTTTTTTTTTCACTTCCAGAATTATTAGTAAACTAGTGTAACGCTCGGGCTAATTTTTTGGTTTTAAAATTTTGCATGTTAATTTGATGTAACAATTTAATAATTCATTATTAGAAAAATAAATGTATATTATATAAAAAATAATGAGGTAATTGTCAACGGTTTTAATGAGTCGGTGGATCTAAAAATAAAAAAAATTGAGGTGTAAAGCTTTTAATTAAAAAAAAAACTTGGATAACCAGATCAGCTCATCTCCTCATCCTCGACCTTATCGTTGATCAGCTAATTATTTCCGGTGAAGCACAAAAATCATCCAACTAATCTACCAGAAATCTAAGTAGTTCCTAATAATCAACCCTGAGTCGTCGAATAGTGGAAGCAAATGTCTTTCTTCTCTATTAGAGGTTTGTTGATAATGATCTTGTGCAATCACTAAGTATTTTCAAAACCTTTGCAGTATCTATTTGTGATTATAGATTTTAAGATCTTTAGTTAACTAAAAAAATCTTACCACTGCATGAACAAACAATCCAAATCGGATCATTTATATTTAAAGGAGAGCGACCGTGTTTTAATGGCGATTGGAAATTGAGTAATGTCTCTGTATTATAACTCCTCTCATTTGTTTATATTGTCCTAGAGTCTATTGCTTGATGGTTGGTGGTGGAAGTGCCATGAAATTCACATCACACTTATTTAAAACTTGTATTTGTTGACAATAACTTTCCAGTTAACATTGATATGAACATAACAAAATTATGTTTTAAGTTATCATCTAACAATGTTGATGTTTAGTGTAAATGCATACTTGTATCCATGTTGTGCATAGGGTGTAAGTTCATACAGTATTGATGTTGGAATATAGCCTATGATAAGCGACTCTGTTTCTCTGTTCATTAAATATATGGGAATGTAGACTCTGGAAGCTGACCAAAGAACATCATCACTTAGATGGGTAACGAAAATGTAATAATGGGAATTAGATGACTTGGAAAACTTGTTAGAAAACTTGTTGTTAGATATCCGGAGAGAGGATCTATCCATGGGCTGCACCTCCGTTTGGAGATTAGTCTGAGCTCTTCCATAGGCTCGAGATACCTCCAGATTAATAAAAAAAAACTTGTTTTCCTTACAATTTTTTATAAAGGAAGTGGACGACTTTCAACTTAAATCATTGTTATTGGATGAAATTGATATCATCAAGTGATGTCGGCTTCAAATTTATATTCTGTGGTTTCTCTAAATATATACATATAGATAGATATATCAAGATATATATGATTCTCTTTCTTGTGTATTTGTGGTCTTATAAATTTGTGGACAATATGGTAGTACAAAAAAAACTTGTAGTTGTGGAAGGTACAGAAGATGTGGTCAAAGCTAAAACAATATGGACAAAGTAAAAAAAAATGGTAGTATAACAGAAAAAACTGTTGGGAATGTCCTGAAATCTACCGTACTATCTCTAGAAAGTATGATAAGTGTCGAGATCAGACATAAGTCATAAATACTGGGTGATCATGATGGCTTGCTAGAGTCCGCTCATGATCTATAAGTTTAGGACTTATTACCAGTATTGTATGATCCCGAAGGGTCACACACCATAGCTAACGGGAAAGTTAAATGGAAATAATACGGTAAGATGCAATGGCATTTACTGTATTGGATCAGAGTTTTGGACCAGACAAAATACAGGTTTTTTGTCTGATTTGTGTTTTGGGCCCAAAAGATTAATGAGCCATTAGTCTAATGACTTGGGCCCATTAATGAGATATAAGAGAATCAGAAAAACCCTAAGGAAGCTAAGGCTTCCTCCGATTTTTCTTCCTTGGAGCCGCGAGCTCTCTCTCTCTCTTGAACCTCTCTCTCTGATCATCCATCTCTTTGGTCTAGCAGCCGTCCCTTGCTTGTAAGAGTGTGGATACTTGAGGAGGAGCCGATTCTCATCAGCTCTAATCTGATCTTGTCATTACCACCAATCACTCCGCTGCAAAAGGTAAAGATCAGGTTGGTTTTATGATTCGTTTTGCAAGAACCTAGATCTGTTAAGATTATGTGTTAGGTTGTAATTGGGAATTAAACCTTGAACAAACACAATAATCCTTCAGTGGTATCAGAGCCAGGTTGTTAGGTATCTTGTAATTTGGATCTTTGAATAAGAATCGATTTGTTTTGTTTGTATGAATCGTTGCTGACCTTGTTTGATAATCGATCGAATTATCATAAGAGGTTTGATAATAGTCAAAATCATTTTTGTCCTGTAAGCGATTATTAATGGCATGAAGAAACAATTGATAATGTGTTGATCGTGTATCATAATTAATGGCGAAGGAATGGTTTTGTCTTCATGCGTATTGATTATTGAATTGGAAAGGGTCATAAATCGTGTGTGATTTAGTTTAATAATCGGCTGATTGAAAAGTCATGTTATTAACCGAATGTTCTTGTTAATTATTGAATGGCTCATTCGATAATAAAACCCTAATCGCTTAACTCGATCGCGTGTGTTGCCGAGATCGATCTTTACGGTCGTGAGGCTGGCAAAGCCGAGCGTGATGTGATCATGCCGTACGATCGTGATACCTAGGCCGTGATCGTGCGCTGCTTGTACAGTGTACCGAGGACCGCGTGATCACGTCGCGATGATCGATCGCTTGCGATCGTGAGCGACTAAAGTTGGATCATGGGCCTCGGTTGGATCATGGGCCTCGGTTGGATCATGGGCCACAAATTGCGTTAATGGGCCGAGTTGGATCATGGATCCGATTGTTTGGCCCGTTAAATTTTTACGTCCCGCGAATAGTCAATCGGTTAAACCGAGCTTCGCGATTCGTTGCCCAAAACCACACCGATTAAACCGGTCCATTTAATTGGCGGTTAATTGTGTGTTTAAAGCCTTAAACCGCAAGTTAAATCAAATTGGCTAAAACACTAGGTGTTTCTTCCCGGTTTTGGATTTAACTGAACCGATCCAATTTAATTGGTGGTTCAAGCGGTTAACCCGAATCGCGGTTTGCTGGAAATTATTTAATACATGGTATTATTTAATTTCTGGTTAAACCGGATTGAAATTCAAAAATTGAATTTTAACCTAAACCGAAGGCTGGTCTAAGTTTGATTTGGTTGGACCAAATAATTTAGAGCTGGTCTGGTTTAGTAAATAACCGATGGTTTTGAAAGTTAATTTGGTCTTGGACCAGAATTAATAAACCGGATCGGTTATGTCAAATTATTGGGCCAGCTGGAATTCTATGGTCTTGGGCCAAGAATTGGGCCTATAATTTGTGACCCAACCCAAAATATTTAATAAAATATTTAAATTAGAAATTTCTATTTTTGGTAAGTTACTAAATTTAGAAAGTTTCTAAAATAAGAAAGTTTCCCAAAATAGTAATCTTCTATTTTTGGAAAAGAAACTTAAAATCCTCAAAAACAATATCAAGCTTGGATGTCTTTCCAATCTTGTCAGCTACTTAACGCTTATTCGATTACAGATATGGCTTACAGTGTGAGGTGTCTGTTTTCGCGTAAGTAAAGTAGTATATAGTCACTAATTTCATTGGGAGTCCCAGATTTTAGTGATTATTTGGCTGTAAGAGATTGGTTTCCTTGACTGGGCCATCGGGAGTCCCGGGCCTTGAGACATCTGGTGAGTTTGGGCCTCGGGTCCAATTCACAACCGAGAGTTATTGGTTATAACTAGCTGTGTGTATGCTTACCAAGTAAAGCTAATTCTGGGTGACGGCCAGTGGCCCACTTTGGATTTAGCTAAACATGGGTCTCGGAATCATTGTATTCTTATGAGGTTGAACAAAGAAATTTTGAATACAATGCGAGTTTTCTTATAAGTTGTTAAGATTGCTCTTTTAATGAACTTAATAACTAAAACTCTATTTATCTCTAAATTTCAGCTATGACAAGCACAAACAATCAAAACACTTTCTCGATCCGGTATGTCCTTGAGATGGACAAACTGAACGGATCAAATTTCTTGACTTGGTCGCGGAACCTGAGGCTAGTTCTCAGGCATGAGAGAAAGGACTATGTACTTGAGAAAGCTCTCCCCGAGAGGATCGGATCCAAAGCCAGTCATGCAGTATATAATGCTTGGAATAAGCATTATAATGATGCGGTAGATGTGCGTGGTCTGATATTGGCTACCATGGACTCAGAGTTGCGGAAGCAATATGAGAACATGGAGTCGCCAATAGAGATGATCAGCAGCCTGAAATTGAAATTTCAGGAGCAGGTAAGAGTGGAGAGATACCAGTTGGTTAAATCTCTCACTAGCTGCAAGCTACCGATTGATCATCCAATAAGTCCTCATATCAGTAAAATGATGGGTTACATTGATAACCTGAGGAAACTGGATTATCCAGTTAGCCAAGAATTGGCAACTGATATCATTCTGCAGTCACTGCCGTCAAGCTATGATAAGTTCGTAAGGGACTATATCAAGAAAGGCTTAACGAAGACGTTGACTGAACTGCATGACATGCTCAAGACAGTTGAGCCAAACGTGAAGAGTACCCTGTACAATCTCATGAATGAGAAGGGTAGGTTTATTAAACCTAAAGCTGACAAGGGTGAAGACAAAGTTGTCCAGATTTTGAATCATGACAAGCGTGTGTCTTCTGAGCCCGAATCAGATACCTCTTACGTTGGTAAGTGCTGCTACTGTAAAGAGACTGGACATTGGAAGAGAGATTGCATTAAATTCATGGAAGATTATGAGGAGTTGAAGTTGATGTATGAGACTACCTCCTCAGGTATTCATGTTATTACTTCAAGTTATACCTTATAGGTATTGGATACTGGTTGTGGCACTGATATTTGTTATAATATGCAGAGCCTGAGCAACAGTAGAACGTTAAAGGAAGGGCAAGTGGAACTGCGTGTCTGGAAGGAGCTTGGGATGCTGCCTCAGCCGTAGGGTTTTCATTTGTAGATGCCTTTGAGGCTTGGTTTTATTAAGTAATTGCTACAATGTACCTGCTTTAAGCAGAGTTGTCTTTCATTTTCTTGTAAGAATTTGAATGTTTTTTGTTTTGATAAAAGACAAGTTTTGTTCTTTTGATCTTAATGAAATGATAATTGTAGCACCCTATTCAAGGAATGGGTTTTATATCTTAAACCATAGAGTGCCTAAAATATAACATAAATATCGCAATTGGTTTAAATCTGATGAATTAAACCTGATTTTTCTTGGCATAAATGTTTTGGTCACATAGAGTAAGTCAGATTCAGAAACCCCATAGTTATGGACTTTTGGGCTCATTTGAATGAATATCTTATGAGACTTGAATTCTGTTTACTAGACCAAAAGACAAAGGGTCCATCTTAGCCGAGCTAGTAAAAGGCCCAAAGGCTTATTGGAGATTGAACATACTCATGTATGTGGTCCGATGAGCAGTAATGCCAGAGAAAATTTCTTGTACTTCATTGTCTCTACTGATTACTTCAGTGAGTGTGACTGTGTTCATTTGATGAGACACAAGTCGGAATTCTTTGACATGGTCGAAAGAGTTCCAGAATGAAGTATAGAATCTGAATGACAGAAGTATTAAGACTCTGGTGAAGATCACGAGTGAGAATACTTAAGTCATTGATTATGTGATCATCTGAATGAGTGTGAAGTCGTTTCACAGCTCATTTCTCCTGAAAACCTAGAGGTGTTTCTGTGAGAATGAATCAGATCTTATTAGAAATGATTAAAGATGAGTCACATGAATCTTCCATGATATTCTCTAAGAATAACGCTCTAGAAATATCTAAGTTTACGCTGAAAAGTTCCACCAATATCAGTTGAAAGACACCACGTAAATGTGGATTGGAATCGATCCAAATTCGTCTTTACTGAGTATTTGTAGTTGTGCTACTTCACTGGTTGTCCTAGGGAAACCATGGCTTGTTACTTTTACGTCCATTCTGTTTTCTAAGAAGGGAAGTTACTTTCCAAGAAGAACAGTGGGAGTAAGAGTATAACTCGAAGAGATTCGAGAAATACAGGAGGCTGCTCAACCTGTTGAGGGAGAGCAACATATAGATTTACAGATTTCTGTAGAATCTACACCTGTAGAGCCTGAAGTTCGCAGATATGAATGAATCAGTTACTAATCCGAGAGTGATTTCTCGTCATTAGTTGAACCTGATGATCATTGAAAGTTCGCATGATCTGATGATCATTGAAAGCGACGAACCTGCGAAATTCAAAGAAGCAAAAGTGAGCCCGGACTCCGGAAATTACACTATGTGTAAGTTAGCTTCATCGATCCATTCATGGATGGAAGCAAACATATCGGAGTTGGAATCTTCGTTCTGTTGAGGTAGTCAAGGTTTTGACTTGAACAGGAACGAAGTGGAACTGTGCGTTTACTAAAAGATAAGTGGGAGCAATATTGCATTTCTCATAGTGTATGTTGATGACATACTGATTCTCGAAAATAACGTCCCAATGCTGCAGTCGGTAAAGGACTGGCTTGGGAGTTGATTTTATGAATGACATGGATAAAGCCACGTAGTTATTGGATTTTGGATCTAAAGATAGAGATCCAAAAGAGCTGGTAGGACAATGTCAGGATTCTTAAATTGACAAAGTCATACACGTAATCAGCAATCCAAGAAGGGTTTTATGCCAATGTCACATGGCATTACGTTAAGCAAGATACAGTGTCCTACGATAACTGCTGAGCTTGAATGCATGGATAGGATTCCATATGCGACGGCAATTGGATCTATCATGTATGCCATGACACGTACTTGTTTTGATGTTGCTTTAATGTTAAGCAAGACAAGTAAAGTCCAGTCAAATCCAGTAAAGAATCACTGGATTGCCGTAAAGAATATTCTGAAGTATTTGAGGAATACTAAGGATAAGTTCTTGGTTTACGGAGAAAGTGAGGTGCTACAAGTCGATAGAGTCTGAAAGGCAATTTTCCAATAGACAAAGATAATTCCTGGTCACAGTCCGGCTATATCTTGTGTCTAACTGGCGGTGCAAGGCACTGTTGCTGACTCCATGACTTAAGCTGAACATTTCGCAGCTTGAGAAGCGGCGAAAGAGGTTGTTTGGATAGAAGAGTTCATCACTGAACTTGATGTGATTCACAGCATAGATGAGGCTAGCTGCACATCAGAGGTCCAAACACCTTGAGGATAGGTATAACCTATTCCGTGAGATAAATGACAGAGGTGTTAAGTAGATAAGCAAGTTTCATCGAATGAGAACGTTGCTAATCTATTAACGAAGCCACTCCTTATGCCTAAGCACGAGTCGCGGACTGTAGCTGTAGGATGAGTGAAATTAAGATGTAGTCTCAATTTCAGTGGGAGTTTGTAAAGGGCTTTACTTAGTTGTTTTGAAAGGTTCATGTAAACATAATATTTTATGTTTATGAAATCTAATGATTTCTGGATTATTTTAACTGTGATATAAATAATCGTTCCAAAATGATTCATGTCATTATATATGGGCCATCGAAGTACATGAGTAGACTTGATCCTGAAACCCCATATTTAACGAAGTGACATAAATCATAGTGTCCATAGTCGAAGGTTGTTGAAATTGGAACAACAACAACCTGTTGAGACTAGATTGTGTTGAGACTTATGACCAAGTTTCGAGGGGTCATAGATGCGCGGCATCAAAGTCGACACATAGGTATATGTAGGGGAGCATATGACCGGACATGGCCCGCTGATGAGAAACTCTGCAAGATATTAATATCTGTGTCATAAGAAATTCTCATATACGACTATAGAGTATAGTCCTTAGACCTGAGTTCGCATGCATGTGGCTGCACATGGAGTAATGCGCTTTGATCATTGTCTAACGCTGTTTCGTAACTGGGAGCTATACGGACCTTGGTTGGGTGTATTATGAATTGTGTAGTTCATAGTGATGGAACAAGATGGGATTTGTCCCTGCCGTTTAACGGAGGTAATATCTCTAGGCCAATCGGAGATTTGATAGCTGGTAAGAGAATGGCCATTCCCAAACGGACTTGCCCAAGTCGTTTGCATTGTCAGTATCAAATCTGGTCCGATAAACATGGTCTGGCTATATAAGGATGACACGCATCTTGCCTTATGCCAGATCGAGATATTAAGACAAAAGGAATAGGGAATGTAGGATTCCAGTACAATCGGAAGATTGTTGGGAATGTCCTTTGTAGAATTCCAGTACAAGTGGGAGATTGTTGGGAATGTCCTGAAATCTACCATACTATCTCTAGAAAGTATGATAAGTGTCGAGATCAGACATAAGTCATAAATACTGGGTGATCATGATGGCTTGCTAGAGTCCGCTCATGATCTATAAGTTTAGGACTTATTACCAGTATTGTATGATCCCGAAGGGTCACACACCATAGCTAACGGGAAATTTAAATGGAAATAATACGGTAAGATGCAATGGCATTTACTGTATTGGATCAGAGTTTTGGACCAGACAAAATACAGGCTTTTTGTCTGATTTGTGTTTTGGGCCCAAAAGATTAATGAGCCATTAGTCTAATGACTTGGGCCCATTAATGAGATATAAGAGAATCAGAAAAACCCTAAGGAAGCTAAGGCTTCCTGCGATTTTTCTTCCTTGGAGCCGCGAGCTCTCTCTCTCTCTTGAACCTCTCTCTCTGATCATCCATCTCTTTGGTCTAGCAGCCGTCCCTTGCTTGTAAGAGTGTGGATACTTGAGGAGGAGCCGATTCTCATCAGCTCTAATCTGATCTTGTCATTACCACCAATCACTCCGCTGCAAAAGGTAAAGATCAGGTTGGTTTTATGATTCGTTTTGCAAGAACCTAGATCTGTTAAGATTATGTGTTAGGTTGTAATTGGGAATTAAACCTAGAACAAACACAATAATCCTTCAAAAACCTGTAACGAATTGTAATATTTGTTTTAGGATTGGTTGACCAAAAAAAGAAAAAGAGAAACATTTGGAGCCTTCTTTGCATTCAGTATCCAAAAATGTTCTGCAAATATAATCTGCAAATATGCCTATATCTTCTAATAATATATTCAGAGAAAATGTCTCATTTTTTTCTTCTCCAACAACTCATTGAGATCTCTCACAGCAAGAATCAAATTAGAGTTTGACTCCTGCGTCCTCTGCAGCTGCAACTTAAGGTTACTCGTCAAATCCATTTCACAGCTCAGCTCATCTCTAATCTCCTCGATCATGTTGTTTGAGTCCTCGCTGACGCATCTCAATCTGCTTTCAGCATCAGCCTCGTCTCTACTTTTCTCCAACATGAGCTTTTCACATTCTTCCAGAGCTACATCTCTTTCACCCTTTAAACTATTAACTTCCTTCGAGAGGTCTTGTATCCGTTTGCTCTCTTTTATCGCATGTTTCCTTATAGACTGCTTTTCTAGCTCTAATAACTCTGATTGCCTCCTCAAAGCTTCCAATTCCATCTTAAGCTTCTCAATAGGGTCATTTGAATCAGTACCAACATGATGTCCTCTTTGGAAACTTTTCTCAGGACTGTTTCTTGCTGACCAGTCGGTGTTTGATCTTCGAAGTCCGATGTCCATTTTTCTGTTGCAGGAACTGAGTTATGTCGTTGAGCCAGGCGTGCATTGCCATCCATACCATCCATCCAACCTGGTTCACCAATGGAATCAAAGGAACCTCTTAGCCCAACATCCTTAGTTGTGTTTACATCTAAGCTCCAACTAATACACCAAATCAACAAAAAAGCATTGAAACTGACCAAATCTTAGAGTCGTCCATAGCTGCTAGGAAAGATCCGAGTTTGTTTTGTTTCTCTTTTTTGTTAATCTTCTTCCCAATGATGTAATAACCATTGCGTTTCTCATCTTTGTACCAATCCAATGAAACATCTCCAACTGTATTCCTTGGAGCAACCTACAGATCAAAGAGAAATGTTATATAACTTCATTTGGAAATTGAGAAAGATAGTTTCAAAGTTTACAACGTTATAGAGGAAGCAGCATCGACCTCATCTTCTGAAGAATCGCTCTCTAATCTTTAATCCAGTGGAATGCACAAGAAGGAAAAAAGGTTATTCAACTCCCTTGTTGGTAGAATCTATTTGGATGTAAACAAAAATGAGAATTAGTATTTTATATTAAGGTGTGAGATCATGGTTGAGCAGAGAGCAGAAGTACCTTCTTTAATTCTCTTTTTTAGCCGACTGATACTCTTGATATAAGCTAGACTGAAAATTATCGTGGAAGTGCTGATTAAAAAAATTCCTTACTCATCTGAATCTGCAGAAAATAGCTGAAGATTGATTCCTTTCTTCTCCCATTATTTATTCTTCTAATCACTCATGCAAGTCTTTGACCCCACTCGTGAACCATCACAATTAACACCCAAAAATGTTAGTATCTCAATTCTCAATATTCTTCCCCAACTTGTGAAAGAGCTCAATCTTCAATAACAAAAGTGATAAACGCATATACCAACAATTAGCTGATTGATAATTGAACAAAAGCCAAGAATAAGATCCGAAAGATCGTGTATTGGTTATGAAGCATTTTGATTGAACCTGCAAAATCAACCGAGAGATGGAAGGGACAAATCTTAAATGCTCACACTGATAATGAAACAGATTCAAAAAAATAAATAATTAGGGTGGAGAAAGTACATACAATCTTTGAAAGGGAATCAATTCTTCGATTTTCTTTGTGGAGAAGATAGAGAGAACAGTTAAAATCGGGAATTCTGGGTAAGAGAAAATGATTAGAGATCATCGTTGGGGTACAATAGAGTGGAGAAGATCGTGGAGAGATGGGGGAGAGAATAGGGATCGTGGGTTCTTGGCGGAATAAAATTATCCAGAATTTTTTTTCTTTTTCGATAAAGTAATCAGCTAAAATAAAGCTGATAAGGATTGGAATTAAAAGAAAAGGAATTTGGGTTCGTATTAGTTTTAACTTTTAAGAAGAAAATAAATAAAATAAATAAAAAGCAAAAAAATTCGAAAATGACTGAGAGCATGCCATGATGGATTTGTACACGTGTCAACTTTATAGGTAGGCAGTTAGGAGCGATTTTGCTAGTGCATTATGGGTAAAAAGATTATTCAAGTAGTTAAATTACTTTGGATACTTTCTAGTTATTATTTTTTTTGTCGAATCAAAAGTTAAATAAAGAGTTTGATCGATGATAAAGAAGAACATGAGAAAAAAATTGAGTTTTCTTCTTCTTTTTTGAACATGAATTATCTCGGGTCTATGGAAAAAATTCAAATTAATTTTCAAAGAAAACTACAATCTATAAATAAATTTTTTTTTTTTCGATATTCAAATAAATTGAAAGAAAAAATTTATATATAAAAGTTGAAGGTTCTAACAAAATTTATTTATATTTATATGAATGCTTGTAATATTTAGATTTGTGCTTGTATAATAACATTAACAAAAAACTTTCGTAGATCCCCAAAATAGCTACAATATTTCCCGTATAGTAGTTAACTTTTTGTGCTGGTTTTGAAAATTTATGGCTATATAAATTTTTGTAGTATTTTTTTAGCTATTTTAGAAAATAATGAATATATCGTAGTTATTTTATAACTAATAAAAAAGACTGAAAACGCAGAACTAAAATCCAACTTCAGACGCGTATTATTCTAGCTTGAAATTTTCATGTTAATCAATTATCATTAGTACAAATTACACTTTTAAATGACAAAGATATTGCTTTTGGTTACAACAATTTTATGATTCTATCTAGCAAAATGTTAAAGGTAGTTGAGGATGAAGTATTCTTGTGAGGAAAGTATTTCACTTAACTGGTATCACTAAATGAAAAAGATTAATTTTAATATTTTATTTGTTTTTTTTTCTTTTCTCTTTTATCATTCTCTTTTTGAAAGTAAATGTTTCCTTCCTAATTTGGCTCCAATGTATGATAATTTTAGTACCTGTATACAGAGTTTTGAGACTCAAATTTCAATATTGACTTGCTTATTGCATACTAATAATATTGAAAATGTGAACAATATTATGTTTTTTACAGGAACAATCTTGCACCTACCATTTTATTGCGACACATGTGTATGGATTGTAATTAAATATTGAAATTTTTTCTAGTTTTGAATCTAGCATTTGATATCAGTGATGAAGATATATAAATTTCCTACATCTCATTTTAGTTTGTATTACAACAAATGTTGGTGGTTGTAAGCTTAGAATTATTACTTTCTAATTTAGCTGGAGTAATATCAAACCTCATATTGAAAAAGAATACAACCTCACTAAACCTACATAGCTACATGTTTTGAAGATATTTTACTTGAACTCATAATGTACAATTGTTGTTCAATAAAAACTAAGGTTATATTTTATATATGCTATGATTTAACACAAAAAAATATTGTGTGCTATTATGGAAAATTTTAAACGATTATGATGTTGGCAAAAAGATAAATAGCTTATACAAGATTGTTCTATCCAAAGAAAAAATACTTGATGAGATGATGGCGGGATTTCACATTGAAATTAACGGAAAACACCTACCATTTTATTGCGGCACATGTTATGGATTGAAAATTGTCTAACTTTGAAACTGTTATTTGATATCAATGATATAAACTTGTTACATCTTAACTTTAGTTTGTATTACAACAAATTTTGATAATTATGTACTTATAATTCTTGCTTTCTAATTTATATGGAAAAGAATATAACCTCACCAAACCTACATAGTTACATGTGTAGGAGATAGACAACACATCCTCATTAAAACTCTACCCAAATCAAACTCATATTTGGGACGATTTAATCTATCTTAAATTTCTACATAAATAAAATATCTTTGAATCCACAACTGATTTACTATCTTTAGATAAAGAGAATCAGAATTCAAGAACATAGACAATAAAGAAGAAGAAGATTGAGATGGTGGCAGAAGAAGAAAAGAAGAACATAGCTTAATTTGTAAAAACAGATAATAAAGACAGAGCTGGTTCATCTTCTTCCTCTTTCTCTTCATCTTCATTCTCTTCCTCTTCCTCTTCCTCTTCCTCTTGTTTTCCACCAACTTCCTCCCGTTTTCCACCAAGGAACTTTTCTCATCCTGTTATTCTCAACAACTTCTTCTCCAAGTTTCAAGAAGGGTCTCCATGCCAATCTGTAGTCAGCTTGCAGTTCAACTGAGCTTTGAGCATTGTGAGGATTACCTTGATATATTACCAATGTTTTGTGACACCAGAACCTCATATTGTCAATGATACCTGCGAATCCGTTATCACCTGAAATCAGGACTGTGTTGTGATGACCCAAATCCAGGTGGAGCCATTCAACAATAAGCTTCTTGATGTGAGTATCTGCAAGTTGATTGTTTGATGATCCTTTTTTAGGCCTTGAAATAAAAAGAAGACTTACTGTCCAAAAAAAAAAAATATATACACAAATACACACTATGTTAAATGGCAATACAAATTATATTAATCTTTTATTATATAAAATATTTCATGAGCAAAAAAAAATAGCTTTAAAGGGAAAGCTCTATAACTCTATGAAACAAGTAGTAGTCGAAGATTGTAAGACCATCCACAATGGTGTTACCCATCTTTGGGGTTCATTAACATTATTTTAATATTTTTTGTTGTTTTGGAAAACTGGAAAAAAAAATCAGCCATTTAGCAGTTGCTACATCTGGCAAACCCTAGGTTTCTTTGCTAGAAACGATCCTTATATAAAGATTTAAGGATTCGTTTCTTAAGTTTTAAAACAAAAAAAAAAATATTTTTTAATTAAATCTGCCTAGGTTTTGGTATTAAAAAATGGGTAAAAAACCCCATTGGACATGCTCTAAAGATCTAGGAGGGAGAATACTTCATACTTGGGTTCACATAATTTTATATTTCAAAAGAACAAAATTTAAAACTAAAGTAAAGAAAGAAAAGAATAAAAGGGCATCGAGAATGATGCATATGAGAATATAAATCACATAAGATAAGCTAAGCGTGACGAAGACAATTTCTTTGGCTCATATATAATATCAAATTTAGTGAAACCCACCTTTTAAAGTTAAGTGTGCCTATATTTCCTCTCTCCTCCTGTTAGAGAGAGAAATCCCTCTCGAGGGATTCATCTCCTTCTTCTTCCCAGACTCTGATTTTTCAGAAGAGGGGGTCATATTCCTCGATTTCCAGGGGTTTTTTTTCTGATTTCGCTTGTTATTCACTCTTATCTTCGGCGATATCTTTTTTTCCCCTATCGTTTTGGTTGTGTTGTCCGATTGGAGCTTGAATTTGTTCATCTTCTTTCATCCTCCCTTCGGCGAATAAAGTCCGGCTCAGTCCTGTTATGGTCGGATCGGTTCTCTTCTTTTCCGTTTTGGGTTACCCACATCGGAGTTGGCTTCTGGTTCTTCGCCAGATCCGATCTCCTCCTCCCGGTGTTCTCTTTCCTCCGGCTGTGTTCGGTTTTATTCTCCGATTTGTTCGGTCTTCTCCTTCTCCTCGAGTAATATCGTCGTGGCTTCTCCCGCTTGGTTTGGGAACCAATAGATCAGTCTGCTCCTTTGAGCCTGATCGGCGCGGCGCTTCTTGGGTCTGAGTTCTTCCGGCGAGTCTCTGAAGCTGCTCTTCTTCGTTCTGCGGTTTCTCATCCGGTGGCTCTTTTGGAGGTTGGTGAGCTCGGCAGTCTGTATCCTTCGACTCGGAGTTGGTGCGCTGTGGTGACTTTTGCAGCTTTTCCGGCGACAGTTCATCGCCAAAGTCTGCATGCCGGCGTCTTCTTGAGGTGGACACGTGGCTCTCATTCTCATCCGTTTAATTTTGTCTCTATCCGCTCATTTTGAGCGTGTGTATGTCTGGGCCTGGCCCACTTCTGTAACTCTGCTGTATTTCTTTGAACAGGCTGAACAATAGCCCATTAATGAAACCAGTTGACAAAAAAAAAAAAGTTAAGTGTGCCTGTCCCGCGTATCTTTGTTCTATTACATCACTCATTATGTGTCATTAGTCATTACATCATCATATCATCTGACTAACTTTTTTTTTTGTGCAATTTTTTTTTTTTGTGCAAGATCATCTGAATAACATCATGCGATTATCAGTGGTAACAATGAAATAATGTGATATATAACGTTAGAATGATGGGTGTACGTACATGCATGTAAATGTGTTGAAAAGAAACTTTTACATTATTTTGGTACGAGTTCATTTTCACCGATAGGCTAGCTACAATAACACTATACATTCTTAAATCTATTACTCGATATTCAATGGTAATATCAGAACTCAAAACCGATCTCACTAACCGGAGAACCGAGTGTTTAAGGGTAGCATAAAACATAAGGGTACATGCATCTTCCTAACATTTTGGTTTAAGTCGAAAATAAATTCTCCAAACCGGCTGATGAAACATAATACTCTCTCCCCTTTTTTTAATACTTATGTTTTAAAGATTTGTTTTTATTTCAATTTATATGACATTTTCGGTTTTAATGTAAAATTTTTTTTTTTATGTTTTATGATCATTTATATTATGAAATCAATTTTATTATTGATTGAATTGTGATTACGTAGATAATCAATGATATTTTTGCTTAGAAAATGTAAAAAAAAAAATGCTTTTAATCTGTATGTTTAGACCTAAAACGTCAAATAATTAAAAAAAAAACAGAGGGAGTAATTTCTTTACCAAAGTCGCCCTTAATCAACAATTATTTGTTGGGTCTGTATTTCGTAATGAGTTTCCGTCAACACAATTATTCGAATACATATCTAATATACGGAAAATTTGAGTATGTATAGTATATACTTTAACTGACCATATATATATATAGAAGAATCTTGAATATTTATAGCTTATATTTATCTAAGAAAATGAAAGGATTACATATGCTTTCATAAAAGTTGAGATACCTATTTTATTATATGCTTATCCAACGAAATTTGAAATAATATTCGAGAAGAAAAGTATTTTTAAATAAGATATACATCTAGAAAATATTCCACTATTATTTTTTTTTGTGTGTGGGTCGTATGCTTTTCAAATCATGAAATAATGGACCTAACTGTGTGAAGATACAAAACTATGTGGTTCAATTTAATTTACGGTTTAACTTTGGTCCGTTTTTTTGTTTTTATCGAAATAATAAAAAATCTATATGGTGTGATTAGTTTTCGATTTAATTTCTCAAATGTTAAATGATGCGTTTAGCGCGCGCTTTCTCTCGCTCTCCTGTTTTTCTCTACCGTTGTCTCTAAAAAACGCTTTTTCATCTTTTTCCGTTTTCAGCCATTGGCGATTACCGACGGTCGAATTACTTTTGAAGTTTTTTTTTGGTGATTCCATCTCTCTTCTCCTATTTATTTTGGGATGGGATTTGTTTGTGTCTAGTGAATAAACTCTGGCCTCTGTGGCTGGTTAATATCCCGACGGCTTAGTTCGGGGGCTTTGATCTTTTTCGGGCGTCCAGATCTCTTCCCACGGTGTTTTTTCGCTTCGCCGCTGCTGCTATTTCTATCTTTTCTCTTCTTTGCCAGACGCTTTGGCTGTTAGTTCGCTACCCTCTCGAACTGATTGGGTCAACTGGAATCTCAGGATGGTGGCAATTGATTCGCTGCGCTTTTCAGCTTTCTGTGGCGATTCTGTCAATCTTGTCAGACGATTGCTTTCATCTTTTCTTTTGGATTAACATGTTTGCGCTTCCCACTCACCTCTTCACCGCGGTGGTACCAATGGACAAAAACCATTTTCGTTGTTTGGACTTGGTCGGCGTAAAGTCTCCTTAGAACTAGGAGCGTCTTTTGACGAACTTTTTCGGTGGTGAGCAAGAAAGCTACGCCTCTTGCAAGTTTTGATGCATCAGAGATGATGACCGCCGGCGATTTCTCCGGCACCAATGATGTATGACGGGTTCCATCACTGTGTGACACGTGTTTGCCTTAAGTTGATGCTGCATCGTGTGTCTGCTGCTCTTCATCCCCATCCGTAGATCTTAGCGGGCCTTGAGGCCCATTTGTAATTTTGCTCTTGTAATTGGCCCTTTTCTGTATTTTTATAAATTAAGTTGACAAAAAAAAAAAGCGATGCGTTTACAAACATATAATAAAAATACATGTTCTTAACTAAAGATATGAACTCAGAAGTCAAAACTGCAGTTCCCATGTTACGATTGTTCACCGTTCTCTGTCTCCTTTTCCTCATTTTCTTTATGAGTTTCCACTGTAAGAAGAGGCGGTAGCAAATCCTTCACGAGCTCTACTATTCCATCCGTGTCGATCTCCCGTTCATCGGGCTTCTCTATAATCTACAATCATCAAATGTTTAACACTATGAAGACCTGGCTGTAAGTAAAGAAATTTGGTAAAGAAACCACAAACCGGTGCCAATTCGACCTCAGAAGATGGCCGGATATTGATGATATTGAGAATCTCAGCTTTAGCGAGTTTAAAATCTTTGCACTTGTCAGAGAATTTTGTAACGCTCTCTTGTGTTTGAGTGCAGGCAGCAGTCTCTATCAAATAATCATAGACCTTGTATTCTGATCTAGCAATTGGAGCTATAACTCTTGTAGTATCCTTTGATGCACCTCTTGAGTTTAATAAGTCTATCACCTCGAAATTTGTAAGCGCACCTGCGTTTGCCTTCACTCTGCAAATATCCACATCGAAGTTTGATTCATAAGAATTGGGAAGGACTCAAGTAAAAACATAATTGAAGATGGATCAGGGATATACATAATGTTTTTCATCACTGAGGTTTGAGCAGGATTTTTTTCTTGACTTTTGTTTCCAACCAAACGAAGTACGACAATGTGGATGCAGAGCCTTCAAATTCAGACAGGAAGATTACTCTGGTTTCGGTCTTGTTCCCAAAATCAAATCATCTCAATAAGTAAGAAAGATAAATTTTACAACTAATCAGTTCTAATCTGCTCAATCTACGTTCTGTTCAACTAGGAATTCTACGTGACCGAGATCAACTCCACGCAACGATTCCAAAACTAGGTTTCGTTTTATTAACATCAGCTAAATTCCGATTCCTAATCTAAAAATATGCGACTAAGCAGGAACAATCAGGTCTATCAATATCACTGTTTGATTCGCTATACATCGAGATCAGACACAAGAATGGAAGGAAACTTACGTTTAGATGCGACAGCGCGATTTCTCTGAGGAGGAAATCGAAGAAGCTTTGATTGAGAGGGACTAATTGACGAGATAGTGAACGCGGCGGCCCTCGAGATGGAGAAGGAAGGGATATCGTCTGGCCGTGTCTGCTCGCCGGCGAAGGAACAACTGTTATCTTTGTTAACTGAAGTATAACCTTAAGTCAAACGATACCGTTTTAGAGTAAAGGAAAAAATAAAAACTTATGCTAGGCCCGTTCGGCATTAGCCCATAAACATGTCCCAATAGCCAATGTTTCTATGCAAACACTGTGTTGGATGCATTTATACTTTGCACAAAAAAGTTTTATATAAAACAATAACATTATACCTTTTTATTTTAAATTCACATATAACGTAAACGCATAAATTTTGATACTTTTTTAAAGAGGTAACTTGGAAATAAAACTAAAATGAAATACCATGATTTTGATATTATAAACTTAGAAAAAATAGTAAGATATATGATTTTTAGATTCTTCGGGTTATTTAGGTTTCATAATTTTATTTCTGGTTTGCTTGTAAACCGGGTTTGACCTCGAATTATTAGATTGATTTATTAATAATATATTAAAAAGGTATATAATTTTTTTTTTAAAAATTAACTTTGAAATGTATTCTTTAAAACGATATTGTATGCGGCGTCTCGACATGTATACAAATATAGACAAGCAATCTCTTAATTTTCTTAAGAGTTTGTTAAGAAAATGAAAGTGAATTAGGACACATGATTCTTGCTTTGGAGAACAAAAGCACTTGAAACATGTAAGCTATGCTAACTAACTACCTTTTTGTAAACCAAAATTTTGCAAGGCTCCTCTCATTGCTTTTAAAACTCCTCATGCTTTCCACCCTTTCTTAAACTTCACTTGCATATTATATTATATATATATTTTTTTTTTTTCATTTATTACACATTTCAATATTTTTGTTTGTTATATAAACATCATCTTATTGGTTCGTTCCAATATTTTTCTTTTCTTTTGAGGATACTTTCTTCTCTTCTATCTTGCAAGATTTTTTTTTTTTTTTTAACTCATCTATCTTGCAAGAAAATTTTGGAATCCATGAAAGGTACCATTTTAATCTCTTTCTATCAAATTCTTAGTTTAACACTTTCTCATGAAACTTTTTTTTTGTTTTTTTCCTGAATTTCGTATATTCATCATTTGCAAAAACCAAAGATATTACATATACTAAATCCGAAAAACCATATACTAAATCCGAAAAATACGGAGACAACAAGGAAAAACAAATCTTATACATTCAAAACACCCTTAAGGAAAACAGAAACTATAACAAAAGACAACACATAAACACAAGCCTAGTGATGGATGACACTTTCTCATGAAACTAGTGAAGCACTATTTATGAATCTTCAAAATGCTATTTTTCAATATCTTTTAAATAGTTATATGCGATATAGTTTTCACAATATAATTACAAAATTCGCTATCGATCTATTTTCCAATTATATTATAGGAAATCTGTGGTAGGATAAAAAAAGAATTAAGGTTACGATTATACATATTTTAATGTGTTTTCTTATTATGGTGTGTACTTAATTAAAAGAAAACAAAATGTGAAAGAAACCTTTGTGAGTTTGTTCATTAGTTAATAGAGACAATAGATGGAAACATTGTTTGCACATTATGTGTTGTCGATTTGAAAATGGAATGGTAGTAGTAACGTGAAGATAACAGCAGTTTTTAGTTGCAAACGCGTTTACGTAGCGGCCAAGATGAGTTGCTGTCGTCTCTCCCACGCTCTTTTGGTTCTGTTTTTGTAACAGCTGTCTCTCTGTCATAACATGAATCCTCTATTCCCTTCAACCTACGTGACCGACCTGTAGCCTCACCTATTATTACTACATACATATATTTCATTATATAATTTAGGTAAAACCACAAAGATTAAAACTTTATTTTTATTCAAAAAGAATCATTCCAAAAAATACTCCATCCTTTCTTAAATGATTGATTTTCTATATTTTATTTTTGTTTCGTAAAAATTGATGCTTTAGATTTTTTATGCATTTTTTTACAAATTAATGATGATGAATTGTAAACTTCAAAAAATAATTACATTTATTGAATTGTTATTGATTTAAAATTATAGGAAATTGTTAATAACAAAAAACGATGCATTTATAAACATGTTTTAATTTGTCTTCTTAATATATGTAAAAATCCTAAAACATCAATCATTTAAAAACAGAGGAAGTATAATTTAATAATTATACAATACTTAATAAATATAAAATTATTTAAAATTTGGAAATAATTTATATTTAAATCAAATATACTTTGATTTATGTTATAGAGTAGACAAAGTATAACAATATAGCATAAAATAAATTGTATGTATATTTTATATCGGTTTTATTAATAATCAAATGTATATAACCAGCCAAAAACAATCCATATTCTAATTTTCGAAAATTTATTTGAGTTTCAAAGATAAATTTAGTTAAAGGTTTACAAGATCACTGGAACTTTCTTTGTTTATGAATTTTTAGTTAATGATACATATTCAGGTTTCAACTTTTTTTTATTTTGGGAATTTGATAGCGTTTTTATTGTATAACTTATTTAAGAAAATTCTAAAATGAAGAAAAAAGACTGCCGACAGAAATTGTTCCCTCACAACTCACAAACCTTACAAGAAAAAATGTTTTTTTTTTGTCTTTCGCTAATCGTTACAAAGCAATTTGATTTAATTGGTTAAAGTTTGCTTTTAACAAAGCCATGAAAGCCATTATTTGTTAGATATGATTCTTAATTCAGTGCAAAAATATTTGATGAATTTGATTATTCGACTCGATGCTGCATGAATATTGAATTCACATATAGTAGTCCTTATTCATCACACTTACCAGTATGTAACTCTATGTATTATATTTTCCAAAAACAAAAAATAATTATATGCGTAAATTGCATTGGCTGTTATATGACAAGATCGAGACAAAAGACTTACAACATTAGGCATCAAAATCTTTTGGAATTACCAATAAGCATTTCCCTAGGTTGGTCCACTAATATCTTATACTTTGGTTTATAGATATTTTGATTTTAAGATTTTTATTCTTGTTGTTTGGAGTTACCAATAAGCATTCCCTTATGATGGCCCATTAAAAATTAGACAACTTTTGTCTTAATATAATCGGTACTTGTTTTCTTATTGATATTTTATCGTATTCAGCAAGCCATGCAAGAAAATCTAAACAAGTAAACCCCACCATAAATAGTTACTGACTAATTTCCAATCATTTTACTTTAAACAAAGTTTTAAATATCTAAGGTTTATTATAATACCTTTTTAATTTGATTATCGACTGAATTATAACTAATATAACTAATGATTTCTTATTCATATTTAAAATCATTTAGAAGCCAAGCTATTAACCAATTATACATTAATCTAATCATGTAACCATATTAAACCAAACACAGTTTATGCTGTAAATATATAGAGCGTTCCATAAACACACAAATATTTCAACTTTTAATGGCCACTTGTTTATGTTAGTTAGGATATAGACTTATCCGTAGGATATAGTCTTATCTCTCAGTTAGCATATTTGAGTATATTCTGTATAGTTCAACATATATACAAGCTAGAGTATCTTTACGTAATCTGAACTATACAGAATATACTCAAATATGCTAACTGAGAGATAAGACTATATCCTACGGATAAGTCTATATCCTAACTAACAGTTTAGGGTTGTTGTAACTTTTAAGGTTCCACAATCACAATGCACCTACATATGATATTAGTGTCATGTAAGACCAATTTTTTTGTATCTTAAAACGATGTTTATACTGAAATGTATAAATGTATAATTTGCAAAGCATTTTGTTCAAGTTTAGTTAAACGTACAAAAATTTATACTAATTTGATTCAACTTTCAACGTTCTGAGAATGATGTTTATTTGCTTAAGAGCATCTCCAACCTTGTTCCAAATGTGGTGCCAAATTCCATTTTGGAATAAAATTGGCTCCAATCCTATCTCATTTTCAATTGCAAAATGGCATAATGCTATTTTTGATTGCAAATATAGAACCATCTAATTTTCAATTGCATTTTGCAATTGAACTTTTTTATTTATAAAACAGTCCTTTAAATTTTAAATATTTTTACTTTAAGACATAAATAATTATTTTGATTTCTTTTTACTAATAATTAGAATTACTAAAACACTATAATCTCTAAAATAAAAACGCATTAATTAATCAATTATGGAATTTTTTTGAATGAAGATGATTAAATTAAAATCTGTTTTGTTTCATTATTTTTATATAGTGTAATATGTTTTCTTTATATTACAATAATTAAATTTAAAATAATTTATGAAAGATTTAAAAGAAAAAAAAAATGAATGGATCAAATTGTAAGTTTTGAAGAAAATGTGTATAATTTGCAATTAGTAATAAATAGAAAAAGAAGAATATACTTAATATATTCAAGCTCAAATGGAATATAGAATAATACATTGGAGAGAATTGCAATTGCATTTTGCATTTTTTCCATTTTGGAATGAAAAATGCAATTGAACATTGGAGATGCTCTAAAGCCTTAAACTATAGCAGTCACGCTATAGCCATATACTTTAATTGTTTTTTTAATACTTCAATTGTTACTCAGTAATTAATATCTATTTAAAACCACGTGATCCATTTTCAAATAACTTTTCACTCATGTTTCAAACTCAAAACATTTGTTCTCATCAAGTTAGAATGTTAAAATTTTCTTGAAAGCGTTCCACGTGATCCACACTCTGGTCTCTGCATGTATATCTGAAACCTCATTAAAGTCTTCGGGTTGGGGTTCGATGCTCACGCAGTCTATGCCTTTGACCAAAAGCAACCTATCATTACCTTTTTTCTTAATAAAAAAAAGCCACAACAAAAGCTGCTTCCTTCATTAATTTTACCACATCAAGATCGTCAAAATCCAACGGTTCACAATTCTTTATTTTTATTTTTACTTAAATACAAATATATTTATTCCCTTTTCTAAAAGTGGTGGAACTGTATAACCTACCTAAACACAAAGCCATTCCTGCATTTCTGTGACTCCTCCCCACATGGAATCAGGAATCTCCCAGTTTATACGTGTATTTATACATTCACTTTTCACTTAAATACGTAACATATACATGTATAACATATTATAAATATAACGAAAGAGAAAGGACACATAAACAATGCATACGTCCCAATGTTTGTCTGAGAGTTTTTAGCTTTCTGACCAAAAAAACTTTTGTTTTTTGGTATTTGCAAAAAGATTGAGACTCCACATTGAGATGCCTTATATTTTATTTACATCTTTATAGATTCTTGAGCATTAAACAAACATATATTTATATATCCAACCATTTTATCCACGTATACGTGTATATATTATTCCCACGTATCAATCCAACAATTTGAGTATATGCCAAAAAAGAAAACTAAAATAAACATTTTCCTTTCAAGACATAAATCCTCACCCGATTGCCTCGAATCCATTACCATTTTTATATACTTGGAAAATTTGATTTTCAATAGTGAAAGATTATTCTACATTCCGTTTAAAAAAACATTATGCTACATTGTTCATGCATAACTTTTTTTTCGTCTAAAGAAATATTTTAAAACCATAAAATGAAACCAAAATGTCAATAAAACTGGACAAACCGGAAAAAGTCCAAAAATCACGAGGAAACTAATTCATATAAAATCAGTAGGTTAGTCCAGTGATAAAAAAAATGCTAGTAACCTTTTACCACATGAATTCGATTTCCATTGGCCATGGCATGCTTTACGTCATTTAAAATTGGTGTTATCAACGGTTGATACCAGATCTAAGTGGAAATTAAGGTCGAAGGCCCGAACCCCTTATAGTTAATAAAAAAAAACCGAACCATATAGTTCATGCATAACTATTTAACCCTCTTTTATTAAAAAACTATTTAACTCTCTCTCTCTCTCTCTCTCTCTCTCTCTCTCTAAAAATACTTGTCTTTCCTAAAGTAAAGAAGCAAAGAATCGTGTCCGCTTACACAATCACAGGCTTTTTGCATTTCATTACAAGGATCATCTCTTTTCTTGGCTTCGAATTTAGCTCCCTCTTCTTCTTCTTCTTTATTCACTTTCTTTCTCCTTTTTCTTTATTTAAAACATTCTTTCAAATCTGATCAGATAGAATTTCTTGTTAGTAATGGTTTTCTTCATCTTTATGTTCAAGAACACATGGTTTTAAACCTTCGAATCTCTCCATTTACTTCCTATCAAATATCTTTACTCCCCTCGTGACTCAAGATTTCAAGATTTTCTTTCTATATATTCTAAATAATAATCCACACTATCTTTACTCTGTTTTTGTTTCTTCTCAACTCTGTTTTTTTCCTTCAAATGGCTTCATCATCATTATTATTACCACCATCTTCATATACAGAGTTAAAAGATGCTTGGCATCCATCAACAACAACAGTCAACACAACAGAATCAAGCTACTGGTTTAACTGGAGGGTTATGATCTGCTTCATATGGATGGCTATAGCTATGGTGATTACAGCTTTTCTTATATTTAAATATGAAGGCTTTCGCCGGAAACGAAGTGGAGATGGTGGAGATGGAGGAGAGAAAGAGTGGTCGGGAAATGTATATGAAGATGAGACTTGGAGACCTTGTCTACGCAATATTCATCCAGCTTGGCTTCTTGGTTTTCGAGTTGTTGCTTTCTTTGTTCTTCTTATTATGTTGATCGTTATTGGGCTTGTTGATGGACCTACCATCTTCTTCTACTATACACAGTAAGATATACCTCTCTCTCTCTGTCTTTCTTGATAAAGTTATAATGTGACTTTCTTGAATTGTTTTGAAGGTGATTGAAGGATGTAAAGGATGTGAGCTTCTTGATTATGATTTTTTTCTTTGACAAAAGAAATATTTTCTTGAATTATATTTTAAATATTTTAGAAATACAAGTTATTAAATTCTTGATTATAATGGGTTTTATACAAGTTATTAAATATTTTCTTGAATCTTGTAGGAATGCAAATATTTTGAATCATAATCAAGCCTTGAGGCAATAATGTGACATTTATTTATTTATGATTAAAGTTTACACTAGCATTGAGGCAATAATGTGACATTTTTTATTTAAGATTTCTGATGGGTTTTTGGGGAAAAATGTGAAGTTCTATTGAATTGTTATGTGATAAGATAAAGATTTTCCATCTTCACTAGCATAGAGACAAGAATGTCTGCAGCTTCACAGGCATAGAGGCAAGAATGTGACAATTCTTGGTTAAGAGTCAGAGTGTCACATTCTTATTTAAGATTTCTTGAATCATTTAGTGGAAAATTCAAGATTTAGCAGTTTTACAAGCATAAAGAGGCTTGATTGTGACATCTGATTTTTTTTGAAACTGTTTATGTTAAGAGGGCAAGAACTGGTTCAAAACCAATATCTTTGTGTTTATTTGTTGTTGGTCTCTAATGTTTTTTTTCTTTCTGGTCTCTTTTGTTTCGATATGCAGGTGGACATTTGCTTTGATCACTCTCTATTTTGGAGTAATGTTCTGTCCCAAAACCTGATTTACTTTGCTTATTAACTTGTTTATGACATTGCTCAAGTTTCTTACATTTTTCTATATCTTTTAAACAGCTAGGGTCACTTCTTTCGTTGCACGGATGTTATCAATACAACAAAAGAGCTGCTGGAGATAAGGTAGATAGCATCGAAGCCATAGCCATAGACTCAGAGAGAGCAAGATCCAAAGGCTCTGATCATACTCTTCAACAGAGTCAATACTCTAGTAATCCAGCTAGTTTTTGGGGATATGTTTTCCAGATAATCTTTCAGGTAATTAAAGTCAATATCCATAATCATGCACAAGATATTATCAGATTTTTTTTATGATTTCTTGATGGATATCTGGTAAAACAGATGAATGCCGGTGCAGTTTTGCTCACTGACTGTGTCTTCTGGTTCATCATTGTTCCTTTCCTTGAGATCCATGATTATAGCCTCAATGTTGTAAGTAATCTAATAAGCCATTTTAATATATGATTCATTATGTAAACACATTTGATGATCAGTTCATAACAGAACATATATGTGACCAATATTACAGCTAGTGATCAACATGCACTCTCTTAACGCGATTTTCTTGCTTGGTGATGCTGCTTTGAATTCTTTGGTAAATATCAGATTCTAACAAATGTAATATACACTCTTTAATTGATTCTTATTTGTTTTTTTTTTTTTGAATATTTTTCGTTATTGCAGAGCTTTCCATGCTTCAGAATTGCTTACTTCTTCTTCTGGACAATAGCTTATGTTATCTTCCAATGGATTCTCCACTCGTTAGTCCATATATGGTAATATTTCATACAAAGTATACTGATTAGTTTTTGTTTAGTATAATCATTCTAAACAATAATCACTCCTTGTTTTATCAATAGGTGGCCTTACCCATTCCTGGACTTATCATCACACTATGCTCCACTTTGGTAATTTAAAAGCTTTATAATTGTTTCTCAAATTTGTCCATTGTTTCATTGGAGATTTAGGGCTGATAACATTCAAATGATGCGGCATTTTATTTACAGGTATTTCTCAGTTGCAGTGATGCATTTGCCATGCTATGGAGCCTTTGCCTTGTTGGTGAAGCTAAAACATCGGCTTCTTCAGAGATGGTTCCCTGAGTCTTATCAGAGTCCTCGGTAGTAGCTTGCAAAGAAAGCAACAACGTTTGATTGGAAGATTAATTTAAGTAGAAAGAGGGGGTTTTTGGTTTTGTTTGAAAGATACAGAAGGAAACAAAAAAAAAGTGTGAAGCAACAAATTCATGCTTAATTATAAATATGATTTAATTCTTTGCTCATATCAAATAAGATAGTATTAACGTAGGTGCAAGTTGCATTTGTTGTATAGGCTTTGCTTGAAAAAATATGACAATTTAGACAAGTAGATCAAGAAATTATGGCCAAGATTTAAAAAATAATAATCGTGCAACTGAATAACAACACTAAAAGAATAATTTGTTTCGTCCAAGCTCTTGTGGTCAAGTGGTTGGGGACGGGTCTTGCACGCTAATACGTTTCGGGTTCGATCCTCCTTCCATGCGAAACTAAGTCACATTTGTTTAAGGACACCCACATGGATATGGGCCTTACTTTAGGGGCCCATTTGAATACCCGGAGAGAGGGTCTATCCATGGGCTGCACCTCCCTTTAGGGATTAGTCTGAGTCCTTCTATAGGCTCGGGATACCCCCAGGTTAATCAAAAAAAAAAAAAGAATAATTTGTTTCTCACTTTTATCCAAAAGACTATAACATGCATGAGGATTTTAAAGAATTTCGATTAAAAAGCTAATGAAGAGGGGCTAATACATATACATAATCTCACTTATGACATCATTTGAAATCATGCCGTCCCAACTTTCAACTGTTTCTATAGAGAAATAACCTCCAAAAAATAACTTGCCTGAATCATCAAATATTCAAGCTCTACCTTAAGAAGTTTAATAGCAATATGCCACAAGGATTACTAGCAAAGATGTTAGACATTGTTCTGGTTTACAAGGATACCGAAACACTCCACAAATTCTAGATAAAGTGGAGTTCGGTTTAGTGAAGGTTTTATATCGATTAAGTAGAGGTAGTTGGGTAATAAAAACTTTACTATCATCATATATTCTGGTAGCTGATGAGAAGAAAGAAGAATCTGAAGAGTTTTTGGATTTGATTGAGCAAAATTTAAAACTACATCATCCGTGATTAATAGGATTAAATATTTTTAAAACTACATCATATATTCTTGTATGCATGTTATATAAACCGGTTTAGTATATACATGTGTGTGTTGTTTTAAAATATTTTGACTTAAAAGTATGGTTGATTTTTCTCATTCATATTTGTTATACTTATGCAATTAAATAACAACGAATTTAAAGTGCATTGTATTGCCCAAATGTAAAACTATCTAGCGTGTAATTCAATATAAATTATCAAAAATATTTTAAGATTTAGTTTAGAATATTTTTTTTTGTAATTTTTACTTTTTGATTTTTTAAACATTTTGACTTAAAGATTATGATTCATTTTTTCTCATTTAGATTTGTTTTCATTTTATAAATTAAATATAAATGAATTTTAAATATTAAATTGTATTTTCAATGTATAAACCAACTAAATAAATATCTCAATATCAATCATTTTGTTGAATATATAATTTTAAACTAACTGACAAGTTGAAAATGATTAAGAAACAATAACTAAGTTGAGCAGATTATAAAATTTTGAAAATAAATGAGAATTAAAATAAATAAAAAGAAAACAATAAAAAGAAACAAATCATGAAAAACTGTAATCAATAACCCATATAAATTCACATAAAGTTAATTAATATAGCTCTGAACTCTAAAATAAGTCATAAGAAATATTTTTAAAATATGTCAATTAAGCTAATTAAATTTGAGAAATAAGGCTCTTAAATTTGATTTATAATGTGTGGTTTGGGGTGCATGCACTATAAAAACATCTAAGTTGGAACTGTTGGTTAACAAAGAAGATCCAAAGGAAAATAAGTCCAAAAAAATTTAAGTTTGTTCTTCCTTCAACTGGTTTGGTAATCATATCATCAAAACTATAGTTAGATGATGTATGCGTTTAAATCTAAGTTTCAGAATTGTTAGCGTTTATGGGCTGATGTTTGCATTTTCAGATACATTTTATCAAATAGTTGTTAGTTTAAGTTTAACTATCACTTTCACTTGAGCTTTGATTCATTATGTGCTAAGTAATGATAGTAGCTAGATGATTTCATTTTCATTATAATCTTGAGAAAATTATAAATGATTAGTTTTAAAAATGTATCTTTGATATGAAAACGATTATCATTATTTTTACTATTTTATTGTAAATTATGAAAACAATTACGATAATTTTTGATGACAAATTATATTTAATTCACAAGAATTCATGACAAACATAGTTTACATGAACTCATAATGTACATTTTTTGCTCAATAAAAATAAGGTTATAGTGGCTTACAAAAGCTATTTTGATACATGATCTTGATATGAAATGACTATCTAGTTGTTATAAATAAACGAAATCATATACACTTTTGAGATACATTTGATAATCTAAACAGTTAAAACTGGAGTCGAAGAGAGAGAAAGAGAGAGAGTAAGAAGAAGCTTTTCTTTTGAAGCTTTTCAAATGACAACAAATACCATAACGTGATGCTGATCACGGGAGATAATGGTTTCAAGAACATACTGGCATGACATAGTTGAAAGAAGCCGGTCATACTACGATGGTTACTCTACGCAAAAACCAAAGTATGGCCGATACTGCAACGAAGTTGAAGTCACCAAACAAATGGGATTGGAGACTACTTCTGGATCTTCCTGAGAACACTCCGAATAAAAAGACAAGACATGCTGCTTTTCTGAAGAGAAAGAGAGATAACGCTAAGAAGAAGAAGAAAAAAAGCTGAGGATGAGAAAGAGGAGGAAACTGAGGAGAGTGACAAGAAGAGTGGGAAGAAAAAGAAGAAGAGCGGAAAGGAATATGAGAGGGCGAAGAAGAAAATGAAGTTAACCTTGAAGACTTGTCTCTTAGATTTTAGGTTTATATTAGGAAATGAAGAAGCTGAGGAGAGTGAGAAGAAGAATGAGAAGAAAAGGAAGATGAGTGAAGGAAGATGAGAGAGGCTACATATAGGCCGCCATCTAGTTAATGGTTTTGTTTTGTTTCTAGGCTCTAAACAATCTCCGGAACGTCTACGTAGAGATAAAACACAACCTATGAAGTATATCATAAAGAAATGAAGTACATTTAATATATATCCTAATAGTAACGATGGTGGTTATGGATCAAGCTTTGTTTCCAAGTTATTGTTATTATTTATTTACTTTTGTAGAGGGGTGGAGTGGTCGAAATTAATTAGTTTTGAAATTGGATCGATAATCAATTTGTAAGTCAAGATCTATTGGATTTTAGAATTTTTCCAATTTAAATTAAACTGAAATGTCCGGCTAAAATTTGATTTGTTAAAAAGATTATATTTGACAAAAAAATCAACCGTAAATTAATAAAAATAAAAGTGAAAATAAAAACATGTATTCACTTCCTCACGTGGGAGCTAAATACAAATTTCCCTTACCAAAAGACACAACATCAAGCCAATGGGGGGTTCACTTCCGGCTCTCGGTTATCATCTTCCATTTTCATCTTCGCATGCAGAGTCTCTGAAGATTTAAGAGATTTGTTCAATTAAGTTCTCTATCACTTTATTAACCAGTTTAGAAAATGAGGCATCAAGGGTTTGGTAGATTGGAGTAGGATGAACTTTTTACCTGTCCATAGTTAGCCATATTTAAGAGAGGTTTCTCATCCTCATCACTGTCTGATTCATAAGTTGCAGTTCCACTCCAAATACGAGGCTTTGGTCTTTTCTCCAAGTCTTCTTCCGGCTAAAGATTTGAGATAAGCATATCTAATGAGTCTGTCCCAACATGACGAAACTAAGACAGCAAAGAGAGAATGATACATCAATGAATGATTGAAAATTAACCTCATCCAAAACTAGATTGACAGGAGGTGTGTGCTGAAACGGCACGCTTGGTGCGTGTATTAGTCCTGAAAGTTGTTCTAGCAATGCGTACCTGAAATTTCATAAAGTAACCTCTCTAAGTTCAATATATATCCCACTAACAAGGCCAATGAGGCTCATAAGCCAAAAGCTATGATCATGTAAAGCTTTCGTGAACTATTGGAACCGGCAGAAAGATAAAATCCTATGTTACATTGAGATGAAGGAGTTCAAATGCAGCCAAGAGAGCTTGAGAGTGGATTAGGATAAACAGCCACGTAGATTCTCCAAAACATAATTAAAATCAGTATCCATAATCATGCACAAGATATTATCAGATTTTGTATGATTTCTTGATTGGATATCTGGTGAAAAACAGATGAATGCAGGTGCAGTTTTGCTCACTGACTGTGTCTTCTGGTTCATCATTGTTCCTTTCCTAGAGATCCATGATTATAGCCTCAGTGTTGTAAGTAATCTAATAAGCCATTTAAATATCCGATTCATTATATAATCACATTTGATTATCAATTCATAATAGAATATATATATGATCAATATTGCAGCTGGTGATCAACATGCACTCTCTTAATGCGATTTTCTTGCTTGGTGATGCTGCTTTGAATTCTTTGGTAAATCTCATATTCTAACAAATGAAATATACAATAGTTTCTATAAACTCTTTAAATCTCAATTTTCGATTTTTGATTTTTGATTTTTCATTATTGTAGAGCTTTCCATGCTTCAGAATTGCTTACTTCTTCTTCTGGACAATAGCTTATGTTATCTTCCAATGGACTCTCCACTCCTTAGTCCATATATGGTAACATTTCATACAAAGTCTACTGATTAATTTTTGTCTACTGTAATCATTCTTAATCACTCCTTGCTGTTTGATCAATAGGTGGCCTTACCCATTCCTGGACTTATCATCACACTATGCTCCACTATGGTAATTTAAAAGCTTTATAATTGTTTCTCAATTTTGTCCATTGTTTCTTTGGAGATTTAGAGTTGATTACATTCAAATGATATACACTTTATTTTACAGGTATTTCTCAGTTGCAGTGATGCATTTGCCATGCTATGGAACCTTTGCCTTGTTGGTGAAGCTAAAACATCGGCTTCTTCAGAGATGGTTCCCTGAGCCTTATCAGAGTCCTCGGTAGTAGCTTGCAAAGAAAGCAACAACGCTTGATTGGAAGATTAATTTAAGTAGAAAGAGGGGTTTTTTGTTTGTTTGAAAGATACAGAAGGAAACAAAAAAAGTGTGAAGCAACAAATTCATGCTGAATTATAAATATGATTTAATTCTTTGCTCATATCAAATAAGATAGTATTAACGTTGGTGCAAGTTGCATTGTTGTATAGGCTTTGCTTGAAAAAAATATGACAATTTAGACAAGTAGATCAAGAAATTATGGCCAAGATTTTTTTTTAAAAAACCGTGCAACTGAATAACAACACTAAAAGAATAATTTGTATCTCACTTTTATCCAAAAGAGTAAAAGACTATAACATGCATGAGGATTTTAAAGAATTTCGATTAAAAAGCTAATGGAGAGGGGCTAATACATATACACAAATACATTCTCACTAATGACATCATTTGAAATCATGGCGTCCCAACTTTCAACTGTTTTTATAGAAAAATAACGTCCAAAATATAACACGTCGGAATAATCAAATATTCAAGCTCTAGCAACTTTGAGAAGTTCAATTGCAATGATGCCACAAAGATTACTAGCAAAGATGTTAGACATTGGGCGTGTTCTTTTTAATGCCGCAATGCCGCTGCGGGTGCGTCACAATTTAAAGAGTAAATACTCTTTGCAGTACCAAATGTTAAACCATAACTGAAACAGTTCTCCATTGCAAATTAAAGACGCAACGACCAAAAAGTAACTATTGCTGTCACTGATATTTGCAAGCGTCTGATTTTCCAGTCAGTGTGCCGCCGCGTTGATGACGGGAAAGAGATACAGTTAGGTCAAATAAATAAATGGGCTTTTTTGCTGTCTTTATTATCAAGGCCCATTGCATTTTTTATTCTTTTTTGACGCAGCTGCTTGCCGCACACGGCAATGAAACGAACATGCCTATTGTTCTGGTCTATAAGGGTACCGAAACACTCCACGGATTCTAGATAAAGTGGAGTTTGGTTTAGTGAAGACTTTATATAGATTAAATAGTAGTTGGATAATAGAAACTTTACTATCATCATATGTACTGGTAGCTCATGAGAAGAAAGAACAGTTTGAAGAGTTTTTGGATTTGATTGCGCAAAATAGTTGTCACGGATTGGAAGAAGCCAATGGAGTTGATATTATAATTTATCAAGCGGGTAATGTTTTCTGTGAAGTCAGTATTGAATACTCTTGTTAGAGCACCCACATTGGGGGTTCTTAAGAGGATAGTTTCTTAACTATTCACATGGGACCTACGTGAATAGTTAAGAAACTGTCTCTTAAAATCTTTATATAAGTATCGATCCTTACACTGTTCACGCCACGTGGCGCGATGTTATTGGTCAACTTTTTTTTTTTTAATTTTTTTTTCCGACAGATTTAAAAACAAAAAACAAAAAATAAAAAAAATGAATAGTTAAGAAACCCACGCCGATAACACGGATGGACATGGTCTTAGAGAGTCGAAATTGATGGCCAACAACTAGTGTTCTAAAATACGGCGTATACAGCCGTATATACGGCGTTTATACGCTATACAGTGAAGGACTGTACTGTTTTTAGCTATACGGTGAGATAATACGTTTTAAATGATATAATTAATTATACGGCGTATATACAGCTTATACGGCTGTATATACAGCTTATTCGACCGTATATACGGTACTTATACGTTTTTATCAACGCACTTATACAGTTTATAATATATATATATATTATTTTTTTTAATTACAATTTCATTTATTATCATATTATTTGAATGAACTTTTTAATTTAGTAGTATTAATTGGAGAATTATGAAATTTCCACAATTTTAGTTTAAAAAATATAAAATCTTATTATAGTTTAAATACCTTCCTTTATCTATAATTTAATTTATGTTTACTATTCATATTTTAATAATTTTAATTTATAAAATCATAAACTATATTAGTTATAATTTTTTTTTTTTTTTAATAAATCAATATAAAATTATATATGACATATATATATATATATCTTTAAAGAAAATATTCACCGCATATACCCCGCATAAACGTCCGTATATACATCTATACGGTATACGGTGGCCAACCGTCCGACTAGCGTATAGCGTATTTTAGAACACTGCCAACAACACGCTCCTCTACTAAACAGTTACTATTAAGACATTAATTAAATTTGAAATATATATCAATAGTTTAATTTGAAATTACTAATAAAATTACATCATCAGTGATTAATAGGAATAACTTTTTTTTTCCGAAATAACAAGCAAAACGAAAAAAAAAAACTTCATTCAAAGCTTCCAGGACTGATCACTCTGGAGTCTTGAGTGACAATTTCAACACACAATTTTGCAGGTTTGAGCTCTTACGTCCAGTGTCGACCTAACATTTTTGCATGTCCTATACAAATGTAAAAACAATATATTCTTTTTATATATTTTTATCTAAAATCATATGCCTTTTAAACTTGTTTATATATTATGAAAAATATTTTAGAAATGTCTTTCTATTTTTTTTACATACATATATTAATAAAGAAAATATATAAACAATGCCCTTTTTAATCGGATGTCCTAAACGACGGTTTAGGTGGCTTATGCTCGAGGTCAGCTCTACTTACGTCGAGCTCCTACGACGCAACTGATTACGAAGAAAACGAAAACCCGTCCGATAAGCTTTCCTCGAACGTTTTCTCTCTGGAAAATTTTCTCTCTACAAAATATATATGAAAAATATGAGTATCTTGACAAAAAAAAAATGAGTATATTAGTTCAAAAAAGAAAAATTTCTAGAAGAAAACTTGCCTTTATCGATTGCTCTCGCTCATACTCAGAAAGTCGACTAGACCCAGCAATAGAATCCTCCTGCTTGTTGCTCAAATGGTTAGACAATGTATTGATACAAGTAGAGAGAGACAGAGAAGATGCTTACTTCCAATGCATGTTCTTTACTTGAGAGATGCGTCCTGAAATCATCAAGGCTTTTCCAATTGCAATCATCATCGTAGCACACTAAGCAACAAAACATTCCTGTAGATTCTTCAACCTTTTCACTTTCACTTGTACTGCACTTCTGAAGAACATGTCTTTTTGTCTCTGAAACTGTGCAAAAGAAAGCTCAGAGACAGCATAAATAGTATGGTGGTTATTTCAAAGGGTGATGATGAGAGGACCTGCAAGTAAGCTATCCCAGAGCCATTCGGCAGAAGTGACTAGGACTGACATTTGGTGAGGCCTATATGAATAACCTCGAAAAAGGTTGTATTTACTCAGTTGCTGTAGCCCGACTAGAGCCTTTACGGATTCAACCTGATCCGATATGACCATCATTGTGGCTGGAGGAGGATTATGACGTCGCCAGTGGGCCAAATCTTCAAACAGGCGCTTGTATGTGATACCTGTTTCAATAAATGACAGCATTTCAGAAATGATATATATATATTTGACATTTAAACCAGAGATGGATAAACTCACTGGAAACGGTTTGTGAAACATTGATTCCAGTGGAAGAGAGCCCTCCCAGGATGTGATCAAGGGTATGTTTTTGGTCACCATAGGCAGTGATGGAGACAGGACCAGAGTAGCCTAGTTCCTTGAATGCAGCTTCTATGCTGGGACGGACCCTACGAGCATCATAACCATCGGGAATCGGACAGTCAAACATGTCCCACCATACTTGTATTTTAGCTGTCGCGTATTCAGGCGTAGCCGGGTAGTTCCTTCCCCAGTTCCTCGTTACAAACTTAAGTTCTTTATACTTAGGTTTTACAACCTCCTACTTGACAGAGAGTGGAAACAAGTTGTTGCTCAAATAGTTGAAACAAAATACTATCAGGAAATAATGTCCCACATCGGAAAGTTGAGATCGGTATCTCTTCCAACTTTGGATGTGGGACATTATGTCCTAACAGATACAACGAGAAAGAGAGAGAGAGGATGCTTACTTCCACTGCATGCTTTCTACTTGAGAGATGCTTCCTGAAATTCCACAGGCTTTGGCAATCGAACTTGCACGATTTGCAATAAAACATGGCAGATAATTCACCCGTCTTCTCCTCAACAAGTGAGCTACTGATCTCAAATTTATTTAGCAATGTTTGCCAGAGCCACTCGGCACGAGTGTGCAGGACTGAACTGAAACAAGATTTTAATGAATAAGCCTTAAAAAGGTTGTAACGCTTCTGTTGTTGTAGACGGACGAGATACCAAGCGAAGACACTTTCCACCTGATCGGATATGATCATCATTACAGCCGGAGGAGGATTATGATCTCGCCATTCCACCATATCCGAATACATGAGTGAGCATGTGCATTCTATTTCAATAAAGCAATACCAATTAGCTTAGTGATTATGGATTCATTAGCTATATTAACATATAAATCATGACTAACCGGGTCTGGTATGTGCAACATCGACTCCAGTGGAAGAGAGCCCTCGCAGGACGTGAGCAGGGGTTTGTTTTTGGTCGCCATAGGCAGTGATGGAGACAGGACCATGGTAGCCTAGCTCCTTGAACGCCCCTTCTAGACTCGGACGGACCCGACCAGCATCATATCCGTCGGGAATCGGACAGTCCTTCATGTCCCACCATACCACTATTTTAGCTGTCGTGTATTCAGCCGCGTCTCCCGCCCACATCCTCTTAACCTAAACAAACTAATCAAAGACACAAGTCCTCGAATCGTAGGTTTTCTCTTAAGTTTGTTGTATATATATACAGTTATACACCAAACTAATGGGCCTAAATAAAAAGTAAGAAATTTTATCTTAATTACAGCTGACAGAAAAAGGAACAAAAAGGAAAATTGTCTAGTGAAAAAAGGAAAATTAGTCATATTTATAATTGTAATATTTTTTTTATATATTTTAAAAAGGATTATGGCAAAAATAAATAAAAGGGGTGTCCTAATAAAAACTGAAAATTAGTCATATTTATAAATTGTCAAATTACACATTACAACACATTTTTTCCGATTTAAAATTATCAAAAGGTTCAACCAGAAACCAAATCTTTTTTTTTTTGTTGACAAAGAAACCAAATCTTTTAGAGCATCATTATCGGTGAACTCCCCTTATGGGGTTCTAAAAAAAAATTTTAATTTTTTTTTTTTTGTGGAAAGTAAAAAAAAAAAAAAAAAAAAAGCCAACCAATAGCAACCTGCCACGCAGGCTGAACAGGACAAGAACCGGCTCTTGCTGAAGAACCTCACACATGAGGGGTTCTTAAATTTTATAATTTTTTAATGGTTTGACCTATGAAACTGTGCCAAAAAAAGGGAGAAGAGCTCCCAATATTCATGCTCTTATCACCGCACATGCATGCTACGTATTAAACAAAATGGTTTGTATTACGTCGTATTCGATCGGTTGATTAGCCTAATTTTCTGTCTTGATATCATATGGATCAAGTAACTCCCACCTCTGTTAAATCTACTTTACTCCATATGTCATCCAACAACAAGACAAATCTTTTGTGCTTCAACACGTTGAAAGTGTTGGAAGCTTTTAAGTCCTCTGTTTTCTGTTTCCACTTCCTTGTATCAGACGGCAACTTATCCCATATCTCATCTTGGATCCTCTGGATCTGTAACTCCTTAGAGACTACAATCCAAATCACAATATCGAAATCACCCCCATCTCGAAATAATTTGTAGTTGATATGACTAAGAAGTGTAGTTTTGCCAACTCCACCCATACCATGAAGACCAAGAATCCCAATCTCATCTTCCATACCAACCATCGGTCGAGTAGGCCTTTCTTCAACTCTTGTTGCAACTACTCTCTCAGCCACCACCGTAAAATCTTCTTGAAATCTAAGAACCTCAAGATTCTCTACCATCTCCATTACCTTCTTCCCATAACGGTAACTAGATAAAGGATTCTTGGAACAGTACCCACAAAGACACAATCTTTGGACTTGAAGAGATCTCTTCAACATTTGAAACCCATTCTTTCACTACAGCAAGCCTCTGTAGACCACTCCTTTCTCTTGACGCAATTTTTCTCAACACATCTTCTCGTATCTGCTCCATCCTCTCCAGAGCTTTGTGCAGATCTACCAGGTTCTCCTCGAGGTCATGAAGGTAATATCCGTTCCTGCTTAAGCAATTACAAACATTGTGCTTAGAGTCTCGAGTCTGTTCATTTGGGGTTTGCTTCTAAATTTTGCAGGAGCAATGCAAGCTTGTGCCTCTACTTACTGAAGCTGGTGCTATCGCCAATAACTCTTCCCAGCTTTGATGAAACTCTGAAACATGTGTCTTGAGACTTAGATAGAGAGAGTGAAGAAAGAGTGTTATGTTTATATCATGTGAAAGGTATTGTCATGTAACCAAATAATGAAAAGATCTTTCCCGTTGTGGAACGCAGAACATCTAAGTATTCTCTTCATGTTAAAGGACTAACGTTTGAGTAAACTGCTGCTTGCGCTAAATTACTAAAGATAGCTTGTTGCTTCTAAAGCTGACTTTGGCCAGACCGGTTTAGGATTATCTCTTGGTGTAACCAACTAATTCCTTAGTGGAAAAACATATTAACCAGTTGATATTTGAACAGCAGAAGTTCATTTGAACAGTTTGTAATACAAATTGGAAGAACAAATAATAAGTATTAGCATCGAAGCATCTCTTTCGTTTTCCTTAAATGCACACCAATTCAAGAGTGTCACAGCCACTTTCTTTTCCAAGTTCCTTATAGTAATGTGTATTGATCTCCTATAACTTCTTTAGCTTCTGAAAATTGATGGTAATGTTTCTCAGTCTGTACTGAACAAGAATTTTCAAATTAGTATTGAATCATTTCATGGTCTGACATGTATGCCGGTTATATAAACCAGTTTAATTAGTATATACATGTGTGTGTTGTTTTAAAATATTTTGACTTAAAAGTATGATTGATTTTTCTCATTTATATTTATTATACTTACTAGGAGAGAACCCGCGCAAATGCGCGGATTTTTCTTAAATTTATAAATATTTAATTTTAAATATCAATATTTTAGATGTTTTTAATTTACAAATTTGTATTTTTTTTTCCTTTTTATGAGTATAATAATTTTTAGGAGAGAATATGCGTTAACATGCAATTATTAATTTAATTTATTTTAAAAATAAATATTTTTTATTTATCAGATTTAATGAATTTTTTTATAAAATTTTATTTCCTTCAACTTTTTTATCATCCTTTTAATTTTACAAACTATTTTCAATATATATATACTTGTTATTTATACATTTTCGTTCATCAAATTCTTAAATTTTTAGTTTTTAATCATAATATTTTAATATTTTTAGTTATCATTTTAAATTTTATTAATTTTATATATATTTCATTGGTTTTATTTTCTTTTCTATCTTCTTATATTTTATATAATTTCTTTTTTTATTATCATTTTATTTCATTTTGTAACATTTACTTTTTATTCTTAATAATAATAATTATTTCTATATTTTAATATTTTTAGTTATCATTATATATATATATATATATATATATATATTTCATTGATTTTATTTATTTTTTATGTTCTTACATTTTGTATAAGTTTTTTATTCTCATTGTATATCATTTTTATAATATTTTTCTATTCTTAATCATAATTATTTCTATTATTTCTATTTTTTATGGTTCTTTGCTTCTAGCTTTTAATTATTGTAATTTTTTTTAGTAATGACATCTTTACTTTTAGTCTTATAATTTGATATTTCACTTTTATTCAGATTTATTTATTTATGTTTATTTATTACATAAAAATATGGAAGATGTATTTAAATTTTATATAATTATGAGATTATAAATTAAATTCAAATTTAAAATTTATGTTTCAATAGTTTTAAATAATTTCATTTAAATTAAATAATATTTATATTAGATAGTATATATGTTTTAGTTTAATGATGATGTAGAAAAGTTTTATTAAAATTGACCAATCAAGGGGGGGTGATGTGACAGCTTGAGAGAGCCCCCCTTCTCTCATTATATATATGATTCAATTAAATAATAACGAATTTAAAGTAATGCATTGTATTGCCCAAATGTAAAACTATCTAGCGTTTAATTCAATATAAATTATCAAAAATATTTTAAGATTTAGTTTAGGTTTTTTTTTTTGTAATTTCTACTTTTGATTGTTTTTAAATATTTTGACTTAAGATTATGATTCATTTTTTCTCATTTAGATTTGTTTTCATTTTATAAATTAAATATAAATGAATTTTAAATATTAAATTGTATTTTCAATGTATAAACCAACTAAATAAGTATCTCAATAGAATTATTTGTTGAATATATAATTTTAAACTATCTTACAAGTTAAAAATAATTAAGAAACAATAACTGAGTTGAACATGTTATAAAATTTTGAAAATAAATAAAAATAAAACAATAAAAAGAAGCAAATCTTGGAAAACTGTAATCAATAACCCATATATATTTACATAAAGTCAATTAATATAGCTCTGAACTCTAAAATAAGTCATAAGAAATATTTTTAAAACATATCAATTAAGCTAATTAAATCTGAGAAATAAGGCTCTTAATTTTGATTTATAATGCGTGGTTTGGGGTGCATTCACATTTGGTAAGACACTTAGCACGACTTTAAAAAACATTTAAGTTGGAATCACTGGTTAACGAAGAAAATCCAAAGGAAAATCAGTCCAAAAAGATTTAGGTTTGCTCTTCTTTCAACTGGTTTAGTCATCATATCATCAAAACTACAGTTAGATGATGTATGCGTTTAAATCTAAATTTCAGAATTGTTAACGTTTATGGGTTGATGTTTGTATTTTCGTATACATTTTATCAAACAGTTGTTAGTTTAAGTTTAACTATCACTTGAGCTTTGATTCATTATGTGCTAAGTAATGATAGTAGTTAGATGAATGTGTTTTCATTAGAATCTTGAGAAAATTATAAATGATTATTTTGAAATATGTATCTTTGATATGAAAACAATTATTATTACTTTTACTATTTTATTGTAAGTTATGAAAACAATTACGATAATTTTTAATGAACAATTATATTTAATTCACAAGAATTCATGACAAACATATTTTACATGAACTCATAATGTACAAGTTTTGCTCAATTTTTTGCTTACAAAAGCTATTTTGATACATGATCTTGTTATGAAATGGCTATTTAGTTGTTATAAATAAACGAAATCATAACTTGAGTTGAGTTAAATTAAACGTAACTTGAGTTACAATTGTGCTAATTACTATTCATAACTTAAATTTCATGACTTTGTTTTTTGAATTTTTTCCAAACAATACATGCTTTACATTTGTTTGACTAATAGATACATTTTTTTTGAAACTTTTCAAATGACAATGAATAGCATAGCATGGTGGGATTATGAGAACACCTTCATTCCTTATGATTTATAGCCATCAAAAATTTATGATATGGTTGTTGAGGATCTAGCACAAAATGGTTTTCAGGCCCTTTTCTCCAAGACAAGAATATGTCATTTTGTTATGTTATTGGAACATAGTGATACGTATGAACAAGACAAGAATATGCCATTTTGGAGAAGGCCTCGTCCAAAGAATGTCAAGTTATACCCAAATGATTTACTTTTATTTATTCATCAAAACAAAATAAATTATTTTAGTATATATATACCTATATTTGTGGATATATGTATCACAAACTATAAAAGTCAAATTATGTTGTCGGTTGGACATATGCTTACAAGAAAATAGCATTCACACATCTCATGTTGTGATGTATGACAAACCTTCTATTTCAGAGGCTGAATGGCCAAGAGCTATTGGTGAATTGCGCGGTTTGAATCATATCAAGGAGGTTGTTGTAGTCAGTACTTGCAACCCTATGGATATATATGTTTTAGTTCTATTTCATCATTGTGGAGTTAAAGAAGTTACTCAATGGATGTCAAATGTCCTCCTATTTTCACTAAGCGTTTAGTGTTCTTCTTGTGGTACTTTGGATTGGTTTTACTTTTGTTGTGAGAGTATGGCTAATGAATGGTTTAGATCATGTTAGAGTGGTCTTTATTTGAAGTTGAAGTTGTATCTTTCCTTCTGCGTTGTCTCATGTAGTGAAATATATATTCAATCTGTTTAATATGATAGTATTTAATATGATAACCCATTTATTTCAAATAAATTTATATGATAGTATTTAATATAATAATTTTCAATTTTATGATTTGATATCTAGATATAGCAACAACCCACAATTTTATTTTCTCAAAAAAAATTGTCCATTGTTTAGTTGGATATTTAGGGCTGATTACATTCAAATGATGCAACATTTATTTTATAGGTATTTCTCAATTGTAGTGATTCATTTGCCATGTTATGGAGCCTTTGCCTTGTTGGTGAAGCTAAAACAACGGCTTCTTCAGAGATGGTTCCCTGAGTCTTACCAGAGTCCTCAGTAGTAGCTTGCAAAGAAAGTAACAACGTTTGATTGGAAGATGGATTTAAGTAGAAAGAAGGTTTTTTTTTCAAAGATATAGAAGAATGGTGAAAGTTACAAAAAAATTCATGCTTAATTATAAATATGATTTAATTTTTTGCTCATATCAAATAAAATAGGTGCAAGTTGCATTGTTGTATAGGCTTGCTTGAAAAATATGACAATTTAGACAAGTAGAAGAATGGTGAAATTAAGGCCAAGATTTTTAAAAATCGTGCAACTCAATAAAAACACTAAAAAGAATCATTGTATGATACAAATTGTATCTCATTTTTATCCAAAGCCTATAACATGCATTGTCAAGGATTTTGAAGTTTTGATTAAAAAGCTGAGAGAGAGAGAGAGAGAGAGAGAGAGAGAGAGAGAGAGAGAGAGAGAGAGAGAGGAGAGAGAGAGAGAGAGAGAGAGAGAGAGGAGAGAGAGAGAGAGAGAGAGAGAGAGAGAGAGAGAGAGAGAGAGAGAGAGAGAGAGAGAGAGAGAGAGGGCTAATACATACACAAACTCACTTATGTGACATGTACCTTGCTGAAAATAGTTCGAGTAAACCCTAAAAGAAGAAACTTCTTTGCGGAATTCTTAAAAAGAAAACGATATTGAAGAATATACCTTTTTATCTAAGATTATTATATTTTGTGAATTTTAATATTTATAAATCTTTTAACCCATTTATATACTGCCTCAAACCCGATATAAAAGATAAACATATTCCTAACGAAGTTTTTTCATTTTTTGATACAAAGAAAAACCTCTGCCTTAGAGCATGAATATCCCTGATACCCAGCCAGGGTATCTTACCTTTTTTATTTAATATTTTTTTTAAAGCGAAAAAAAAATTAAAAAAAAAAAATTGGACCAATCCTACAGGCAAGATACATATCTTAGCTAAGAAACTTATGCGGTGAGTATGTTAACTGTTCATGTGGGTCCCACGTGGGACCCACAATATTTTAATATATTTTTGGTAAGATACTCACCTATGATACTTGGATATTCATGCTCTTATAATCCTTTTTAAAATATAAAATTCTTACGTTAAAAAGGTGTTGTAGATGATAATATATAAATATGACTAGTTTTACTTTTTTTTTAAACTCGGACAATTTTCTTTGTTTTTGTTCCTTTTCCATAATCTTTAACTAAGAATTAAGATATAATTAAATTATTATTTTTGAACTCTATAATTAATTTCTTACATTTTATTTAGGCCCATTAGTTTGGTGTATAACTGTATATATAACCAACTTAAGAGAATCCTAAGGTTCGATCGAGAGGATTGTGCATGTTAGGTTAAGATGATGCGGGCGAATGAGGCGGCTGAATACACGACAGCTAAAATAGCTGTATGGTGGGACATGAAAGACTGTCCGATTCCTGACGATTATGATGCTGGTCGGATCCGTCCGAGTATAGAAGGGGCGTTCAAGGAACTAGGCTACCATGGTCCTGTCTCCATCACTGCATATGACGACCAAACACAAACCCCTGCTCAGATCCTGCGAGGGCTCTCTTCCACTGGAGTCGCTGTTGCACATACCAGAACCGGTTAGTCCTTAGGGTTTATATTTCAACTATCCCTACTGAAAGTAGCAAACCGGAAACGTTTTCTAATACCTTCATAGGTATTTTTTATAATTAAATTCACTAAAATTACCATAGGTATTAGACCAAAAAAATATTACCATAGGTAGTAAAATAATTAAGCAAACGTTTCGATCATGAATATTATTTTGCTAGTTTTTGTATCTGCATATCATCACTTTCATGTGTATACAATATGTGTATATAAAAGATATAAACACACATGTCTTTTAGTTTTTTTTTGTCAGCTAAATCTCCATAAATTATGAATTATGTTGTTTGGTTCGGATTTTCACTATGTGAGTTAATCGATCCAACTCGTCATGATTTATATTGAAAAAATAAAATTACATGATCTCGCCCCTACATGCTTTTAGTTAATATGCTTATAGTTACTATTTTAGTTTTCAATATAGACTCCAAACTGCTGGAAACGTCTGTCGACACTAAACTAATTGGTACTTGCTTCATCAGAATGCAAATGCTCACTCATGTATAAGGATATGGTGGAATGGCGAGATCATAATCCTCCTCCGGCTGTAATGATGATCATATCCGATCAGGTGGAAGATGTCTTCTCTTGGGATCTCGTCCGACTACAACAACGGACGCATTACAACCTTTTTCTGGCTTATTCATTTAGGCCTGAGACTTCATGCCTGGACACTCGTAAAGAGTGGCTCTGGAGTAAATTGCTAAATAAATTTGAGACCAGTGGTGAGACGGGTGAATTATCTGCCATGTTTTATTGCAAATCGTGCGATTTCGATTGCCAAAGCCTGGGGAATTTCAGGAAGCATCTCTCGAGTAGAAAGCATACAGTGGAAGTAAAGCATCCCCTCTCCCTCTCTCTCGTCGTATCTATTAGGACATAATGTCCCACATCGGAAGTTGGAAGAAATATGAATCTCAACTTCCGATGTGAGACATTATGTATAATAATAAAGCATCATCTTTGCTTGTATCAATACATTGTTTCATTAATGTCTTAAATATAACCTGTTTCCACTCGCAGGAAGTTGTAAAACCTAAGTATGCAGAACTTAACTTTGTAACGAGGACGTGGGGAAGGAACTATCCGGCGACGCCTGAATACGCGACAGCTAAAATACAAGTGTGGTGGGACATGTTTGAATGTCCGATTCCCGATGGTTATGATGCTCGTCGTGTCCGTCGGAGTATAGAAGCGACATTCAATGAGCTAGGTTACTCTGGTCCAGTCTCCATCACTGCCTATGGCGACCAAAAACATACCCCTGATCACGTCCTGGGAGGGCTCTCTTCCACTGGAATCGATGTTGCACAAACCGTTTATGGTTAGTCCATAATCTCTAAGGAATAATGGTTTAAAATGTCAACTGAACTGCTGTCCTTTATTGAAACAGATGTCACATCCAAGCGCATGTTTTCAGACTTGATGGAATGGCAAAATCATAATCCTCCTCCGGCTACAATGATGGTCATATTGGATGACGTAGAATTTGCAGACGATATTGCCGAGCTACAACAATTCAATGGAAGATACAACGTTTTTTGGGCTTATTCATATAGGCCTTACAAAATGTCAATGCTAGTCACTTCTGCAGAGTGGCTCTGGGAAAGCTTACTTGCAGGTGTTTGTTTCACCACCCTCTAGTGTTTGAAAACTAATTATGTATGCTTTCTCTGAGCTCTAGTTGGGTTTTTCTTTCCACAGTTTGGGAGACAAGAAGACCTGTTCTTAGTGAAAGTGAAAGGGGTGAAGAATCTACCGGGATGTTTTATTGCAAATTGTGCTTCTGTGATTGCAAAAACCTTGATGATTTCAGGAATCATCTCTCACTTGAAGAACATGCACAGGAAGTACTCTCTCTCTCTCTCTCTCTCTCTCTCTCTCTCTCTCTCTCTCTCTCTCTCTCTCTCTCTCTCTCTCTCTCTCTCTCTCTCTCTCTCTCTCTCTCTCCTTGTGTCAATACATTGTTTCATTGTCTAACCATTTGAGCTCAAGCAGGAGGATGAAATTACCGAGTCTATTCGATTCTCAGAGTACGAGAGAAAGCGTTGGATAAAGGCAAGTTTTTCTAAATGATAATTATAAGATTTTCAAATGTATAAAACATGATATAGAAAGCATGAAATTGGTTTATGGACTTTGTTTCTTGGTAAAGGTGTTTGTTTTTGAAATGCTTCTAGATTCACTCATAGAGGCAAAGATTTTGAAATGCTTCTAGGTTCAGTGGTAGATTCAGTCATAAAGACAAATATTTTGAATGGTATATCAGATGAATAGCGGAATAACTGGATAATTGTTGACTGGACAAACTAAACTGAATCAAATTTTTGCAGAAAAATTATAAAACGCTGAAAAGCTAGTTTTAGTACATTAATCACATTTTGTTTTTTATAGTTATATTTTTAACACGCTAGTTATATATAGCGGAATCACGTGAAAACGTGAATAAGTGATTAAAATTATGAATGGTAAAAAATAGCGGAATCACGTTTTCAAAACGTGAATAAGTGGAATATCATTCATCACCAAAGATTAAGAACCTTGCACAGTTTTATGTTTTAACGTTTTCAAATACTCATTTGTAGAGAGAAAATTTTCTAGAGAGAAAACGTCCGAGGAAAGCTATCCGTAAGAGTGAGTGTTGACGTGGAGCTCGACTACCTGCAAGAGAGAGTGTGTTGAAATTCTTACTCAAGTGATCACTCCTGGAACCTTTTTTATTTTTTCGTTTTGCTTGTTGGTTATATATATGTATATATATTTAAGTTAATCGTATTAATCACTGATGCACTTCTATTAGTATTTTCAAATAAAACGGTGGATATGTCTACATTTTTAATGGTACTTTTATTAGTAATTTCAATTTTTTTTAAAAAAATATATATGTATATTTCAAATTTAATTAATGTCATAATAGTAAATGTTTAGTAGCTCACGTTTGTTGGCCATTTCGACCTTCCACGTCTCTAACAAAAGTAATCGATAGTGACTTCACACACAACATTTCCGGCTTGTAATTACATCATATGATCATAATAAAAAACGTATCAACTCCATTGGCTTCTTCCACTTTCCCTAATGTTATTTTGATCACAACGTTGTAAATGACATGACAATTATATTTTGCTCAATCAATCAAATCCAAAAACTCTTCAAATTGTTCTTTCTTCTCATGAGCTACCAGTGTATATATATATATATATATATATAAAAGTTGGGACGGCATGATTTCCTCGTTTTACACTATAACTCTTACTAAAGAAGAGAGGCTTTGAAATTCAAATGACATGTGCAAACGATACATAAAAGCCTCATGTTACAACTCCTTAATTTGATGTTTACAGCTTGCACTTTATCAAGTTGAGAGCATCGTCTCACACTGTGACCTTGCACTCCGCAGATCTGACAGGGAGCTTAGGTATTCAGCAGTTTGAGACTGGTGAGGTGCCTGCCAATGTTGATTCCGATTATTGTGTTGGACGGTAACGATTTGTCGTAATTGTTGTTACGAAATTCCGATCTAGTCCAAAAAGTCGAATGACGATCTAAGAAATCCGAACTATGAGGTGAGAGATGAACTTTAAATAAGGTCGAAATTGTTCTTTATTGATTTAAGGCCGAAGTCGAGCTATGAACAGGATGATACGAGGTGGGAACGTCAAATGATGTGCCCCTAAATATTGCTTGAGGTCGGAGCTTTATAGGAGTAGCTCGGCACTTTCGCAAGTTACAATATCCCTAAAATGAAAAGTGAAGGGTCCTTGCGCTTAAAGGCTGACTTCCTTTTGGACCATTCAGTCTTTAACGGGCTTGTCTTCTTGGTCCTAGATGAATTTTCTGTTTTAACAAGATTTATAATGGGTTTATGGATAGGTGCTAAACCCATATCCAATAAAAACATTTGGTGATACAGGATACGGTTGAGCAGTGAGGAGTCTAGCTTCTTGATTAAAGAGCCTTTCATGAAGTTCACTCATCGTTGCAGTTGACTCACAACTTTCAATCTGGTCTATAATTTGCTTGTAGTCTTCAGGAAAACCGTCAAGTTCTTATTCAACTTGATCTTCAAGATCCATGACTTTTCCATGTTGATCAACCAGGGTAGTGATTCCTTGAAGATACTCATAGATGCTTTTCGTACGTTTCGATAACTTGAAATTAAATAGGGAAAAAATGTGTTGTAGTGTGTTATGTGTAATATGATCATTTATAAATATGACTATTTTTAATTTTTTTATTAGGACTCCCCTTTTTCTTAGGACACCCCTTGGTCTCATAGAAAAAAATGTCCTTGAAGATACTCATTGATGCTTTTTCTTAGGACTCCCCCTTTCGATAAATATGACTATTGTTCGTTTTCCATAATACTGTTACTAATAAAAGTTGAAACGCATTTTAGGGTGTTCACATAAAATTAAAAAATTCTATTTATTGATCTATTTTATCTTTCAAAATTGAGAAAATTTATAAATTTTAAATTTATCTATAATTTTTTAAAAAATTATGGAAAATTCTAATAATTTATGGAAAATAAGGTAATAAAATAATTTTGGAAGGTGTCCACCATATATTTTCTTTTTTAAAACTCAATTTTATTAATAGACTTTATCATTCAAAATTAAGAAAGTTTACAAATTTAAATATTTATGTATAAATTTTGTATTTAAAATTATGTAACATTATACTAACTTATAGAAAATAAAGTAGTAAGATAATTATGAAAATTATGTTATAATAAAATTTTGAAACTGAAAGAAATTACAAACTTTTAAAATAGCAGTTATGAAAAATTATGTTATAATAGAATTATGAATTTGAAAAATGTTACAACTTTTTCAAATAAGTCCACATATGTCGAATGTTTTTTGTTGCACATCATTATTCAATTAAGGTAAATTTACATACACAAAAAATTAAAAATGATAGAAAATTCTATTAATTTATGAAAATAAGATAAAATGATAATTATGGCAATTCTCTTAATACTAAAAATAAGATTAAATTTCAATTATCTATGTTTCTAATAATTGATTTATGACTATTATTTATATATATTTAATAGTATTGATTGCAATATTATTATCGTCTATATAATTATATGTTACACACTAAATATATTTAATGCATTTTAACATATATTTTAAGAAAATAGAAAAATCAAATTAAGAACAAATTATAAATATGACTAGTTTTCCTTTTTTTACTCGACAAATTTCCTTTTTTTTTGCTCCTTTTCCATATTCTGTTTAAGATATAAATTTCTTACATATTATTTAGGCCCATTAGTTTGGTGTATAACAGTATATATATACGAGTAATACTTGGGTTCACCTCTAGAGGTGAATCCTCCACTTTTTCTAACCAATCAAATAATTTCACATAATCTAATATTAAAAATAACTAAAATTTTAAAAATGTTTTAAGAATAAAAAAAAATAAAAAACGAAAATAAAAGAAAAGAAAATATATATTATTTCGGACAAAACTTAAAAATAATTTTTTTTTATAAAAAATACTAAAACCTAAATCTTAATCTATAAACCCTAAATTCTAAATCCTAAACCCTAAACGATAATTTGAACCTAAAATATTAAAATTAAAACTAAATCTTAATCCCTAAACCCAATATGTAAATCTTAAAAAATAAAAAACTAAACCCTAATCCCTAAACCCTAAACCCTAATCCAAAGAGCTTAAACCCTAATCCATAAACTCTAACCCAAAGAGCTTAAATCCTATACCATAAACCCTAATCCCTAAGCCCAACATGTAAATTAAAAATAAAATAAAAAACTATACCCTAATCCCTAAACCCTAAACCCTAATCCAAAGAGCTTAAACCCTAAACCCAAAGAGCTTAAACTCTGTACCATAAACCCTAATCCCTAAATCTTAAACCTCAAAGGTTTACATTCAAAAGGTCCTTAAAATATTTGAATGTCTTTAATTTTTAATTTTAA